>CM043698.1:148282624-148980124 GCA_023935145.1 Bretschneidera sinensis | reverse complement strand
CATCTTCTGTAGGATTTTCTGTGATGTAGATAACTGACTAAGAGGAAACGGTTTTCTTGGGTTCATGACAGTCACTAGAATTTTAGGTTATCAAGTAAAGAGATCACTTACAACTAAAGTAAAATTGAGAGCTTAATTGTATGAGTGAGTTGCGTCAGTCCTATCCTTGCAGGAATTGATAATCAGGTAGTTTGAAGACTTCAATTGGACTTTCGACTTTGGAAAGTGTAAGTTGAGATCATTGTTCCAAAACAAATTAAGCAACTCAAGTTTTGGTCGGTGGAAAATGTTTTCAGGGAATTCCCCTTGCAATTCACAACCACTAATGCTAAGAGTTGTCAAAGAAGATATAGTCACTCTTCCTATTCCAACTTACAGCAATTTTTTGGATTCTTCGTAGCATAGAAAATATAGCCTCTATAAAGCTAGCATACAGGGGAATTTAGAAACAGAAGTACCTGTGCCATACAAGAGAATTCGATATACAATTTCGCTACGCAATTTAGATGGATGCCAAACAAAATACGTTTTTAATTTTCTATAAAACTATATTTAAATATTCTAGATTTTTATATAGTGATTCTTGTGGTTTTGTTTGGATTATACGTGAAAATCCTATCAATTTAGTGATCTAATAAACACATCATCTTCCTCTTTTTAAATCTTAGATAAAAGTTTAAAATGTTCATTGTTTTGGGTGATGATGAATTGGATAAATATATATTTATATGTTGCCATGTAATTCATTAAACTAAACATAGTCTCTTCAAAATTCCCATTGTGCTTTTTGTTTGTTAAAATGAATGCCAAGACCGTCCACTGGTGTGGTCCAGTGGTAAGAGCGTTGATGGTCTTTGAGGCATAGCTACTATGATCCTTATACCTTCCTTCAAACCCTGATTCAGATATTATATTTTGTTCTTTATCCATCGTTTTAAAGTTTAAACTCGAGCCAACTAAATTTTTTTACCAATGAGATATTTTCGTCGAACCCAAATTAGTCACAAATGGTTGTGGGCTTATATCTAGAATTGGTAAAATCTTACTCGACTTGAAAAACCAATCCGATTCAAACCCGATCTAAATACAAAAAATATTAAAATAATGTGATTCGAATTAGACTTGACTTAAACTCGAATTATTCGAAACTCGAAATGACTTGAATCTAAAATGAGTGGACTCGATTCAATTCGAAACCAGAAATAACTCGAAGCCGATTTGACCTGAACTCAAAACAACTCAAACCCGATATAGGCAAAAAAATTGAGAAAAAGAAAATAGAAAAATAAACTAAATCCGATCGGGCATATCGAGCTTGTTAGAAAACTTAAAATGACTCGAACCAGAAATGACTCAACCCGAAAGACCCGAGACTTGACACAATCCAAGACCGATAAAATATGAACCTGATTTGACTCAACTCGATATTATCAGACACCTAACACAACACAAGATCGATATGACCCAAACCCGAGCTCACTCGCACCCCGAAATAACCCTAGACCCAAGTGCAACCTCTAAATTTCATCATTTATCAATTTCGTATGAAATGACGTATTTACCCTCGTAGAAGATAACGACGGAAAAATTTGCCCTTTATGATAAAACAGCGCGAATTAGGAAAGCAAACTAAGCGCCTCCTATCCCTAAATTGTGCGCATCATCAATAATCCAGTAAACTATATATATATATATATATATATATATATATATATATATATATATATATATATATATATATATATATCGTCCCAGAAACAGGAAAAAAAAAGGTTAAAAGAGGGAGTCATGGAGACAACACTAGGATTAAGGAACCTTAATCAGGTATTACTTTGATTTTTTTCCTTTTTATTTCTCATTTCGAAATCACCGTTCTTAAGATGCTTATGATTTATTCTTTTTTGAAGGAAAAGATCTTTTAACTTTTGATTTTTGATAAACCCTTCTTTTATTTATGTGTTTACTGATTTTATTTTGCTTTTGCTATGATTTATCCCTGACATCGAACAATTTTTTATGTGAAATGGTTAGTGTTCGGTCACTTACATTGGGGATTCCAGGAGCTGGACTTCGAATTGGAGTTTCTTATTTGGAATTGAAATTTTAATTACATGAATAATTATGCGTGTCTAAGTATACAAATATGTTATGTATATCCATTAATGAAATTAGAATATAGGAAAAATGCCAACTTTAATTTTTCAGGCTTTTTATGATAAAATCCAGTGTTATTTTTCATTGCTGCTGCAAAGAGGAAGCTCCCGATTCTCATGAATAGAAAAGAAAAAAAAAAAAGAAACCAGAAATTTGATTGTTAGGTTTTTCATGATTAGGAAGTTGACACCTCTATTAAACTTAGCTTGGTACTACAACTACATAGCTTAGATACTGGATTAGTTTATTTTATTTTTTAATTATTTGTGTTATGACTATACTTCTTTGGAGCCCTTGAGTAATATATCTATTCTTATTTATTGTTGATTTTTGCATTGGAGTTTTCGGATATGTGGAAAATTTATATTTTGCTAGTAATTTAACATGGATGGAAATCATAATGATTTTAGGAAGAAAGTTGAGATCATGGATGCAAGTGGTTCACTTTTGAATGCCCAGAGCAAGAAGTTGCATACGGAAGAAGATACTGATAATGGCAAAGACAGGATTAGTAATTTACCTGAAGCTATTCGATGTCGCATTTTATCCTACCTTCCAATAAGGGATGCTGTTCGGATTGGTATAGTTTCAACCAAATGGAAAAACATGTGGACCTTGGTGACTAATATGGTCTTCAAAGATAATTATAGTTCTCGCTCAAACAAGACTCAAAGGTCAAACTTCATGACTTTTGTGGATAGGGTACTTCTTCTACATGAGAATCCAACTATACTGAAGTTTACTCTCCAATGCTTTGACATCTATGACACATTTCGTGTCAAAACATGGATAACTTCTGTCATACGACTTAAGAAAGTGCAAATGCTTGATATATGCTACAAAGATGAATTGTTTGTCTTCCCACCTTGCCTTTTTGATCGTGATTGTGATTCATTGATAGAATTGAAACTAGACATGCCATGTATTCTCAAAGTTCCAACCGATGTTCATTTTTCAAGACTTAAAATTGTGGAACTCTACAGAGTGGTGTTTTCAGCATTTGTAATGATCTCTTTCAATTTCCCAACCGTTGAAGTGTTCAAATTAGTCAATTGTGTATGGCTGGATGTGAAGGTGGTTAACATTGAGGCTCCAGTGCTGAAAAGCATTGTTATAAGTAATTCAACATACAGATGGTTGCTTGATGATTCGAGAATAAGAAATTCAAAATATGGATGGGTGCCTGATATTCCGACTGATTTTGTGATCAATATTCATGGACAGAGCCTCACAAATTTTGAATGCAAAGCTAACTTTACAGAAGATCTTACCTTGCCTAAGCCATCATTAGTTGTTGATGCCGTTGTTGATGTAGCTGATAATGTTCATAAAGATGCTTCCAACCAATTGCCTTCAGTTGGATTGCGTTCGTGCTCGCTTCTCAAACAATTGTCTTCGGTGAAATTTCTAACGATATCTAATGTTATTGTCAAGGTATGTTCTATTATGTATTTTGGTTCCTTTTGTTTCAATGAGTATTTTTAAGTGACAAAGATAATATAATATTGTGTTTAAGTAGAATTGTTGTAACATTGTGCTCATTATTTGAAGTATCCTCTCAATCTTGATATTTTATAATCTGGGTTCCAGTAGTATTGGCTGAATTACTCGGTTTTGGCTGATATGTTATGAAAAGGAAAAGGAAATATTGGAAAAGTGTCACTTTTCTGACAGTTTATCAAATTCATTCACAATTTTGTGATATAGTTTGTTATGATATTATCCTTGCTATTTATGGAATATGGAAATAATATTTTACCCTTTCAGTATTTGTTTGGACATATATAATTTGAAACACTGAAGTCATGTCCTCTTTTGCCAGTAAGATTGCTTGATCTGTTATTGGCTTGTCAATCTGAAAAAAAAAAATCTTCATAATAATTAATAATAAATAAATAAAGTATGTTCATATTCTGTTACTTAGTCATGAGATCTGTCTCTGTTTTTGAACGTTCAATGTGCTACAAAAGATTAATGGTAGTTCAGATTTCTTTTTAAAAACATTTACTTATAAAAAAAAATATTTCTTTTTAAAATTTATATCAATGGTTGTCCTAATATATAAGATAACATGTCTGATGAATCATGCATCATATATAAAAAACCTTGACAATATCAACAGGTGAGTCATGAGTGTGATGTTTGTCAGTGCTAGGTGAAACCTTGAACTTGCTTCAATACGTGTTGAACAGGAATAAGTTCTGTCATTCTCTTTTGTTTTTCCTTTAGGAAGCACTTCTCGGTAAAAGCTCTTCCAACGAAATGTGTATTGGAAAGTGATTGCGATGATTGTGAAGGATGGCACACTATTTTAAATACTTCTAGAAGGTCGGGTTTGACGGTTGTACATGAGCACACACTATCTTAAGTACTTCAAGAGGTTGATTTCAAAATATGCAGATTTTGAGACAACCTCAAAAGGAGATGGCATCAAGTTTGCTATTGGCATATGGATGACTAAAATGGGTTTCACATTGACCAAATCAGTATCTTATTAAAGAACTAATTTTCTAGGAAATGACTTCCCCGGAAGTAAATGGAGCTTTAGGCTTGCCTCTATTGATAACTGATGATTCGCCATGTTCTTTTTTTTTTTGTTTTGGATAATTAATCAATGTTTTGCCATGTTCCATGTCAAGGCTCTTGCACACTCAGAAGATTTATTGGCCAGCATGCCCACATTTGAGAAGCTGACTCATCTGAAGCTATTTACTATTTCCTTTGACAAAGCACTTATTGAGTTACTGTGGAGCTTTCCAGTTCTGGAATCTCTCACTTTTGCTGAGGTAAACCGTCCGTTATATCTTTTATTGTCATCGCTTACCAAGGCTCCCATTTTTATTATTGTGTTATGTTTTTCTTTTTCTTTGGAGCGTGGGGGAAATTATTTTTATAAATCTCACGCTTTCAGTTGATAACTTGCATGTTTTTTAAACGTCATTCTGTTGCTTCTAGAGAATTTTAAATGGGGAGGAAGACTATTTTGTGCAAGGAGTTCTGCCTCAGTGCATTGTATCTCACCTCAAGTTCATTACAGTCAAAGAATTTGTAGCAAAAGAACATGAGATAAATTTAGTGAAGTTTCTTCTGGGAAACGCCGAAGTCTTGGAAGAGTTGTCTTTCAACTTTGGGGGAGATCCAAAAATTAGGAAGAACAATGTGAAGAAACAGTTATGTGCATTTCCGAAAGTCTCGTCTTCTGCTAAATTAGTGTTCCGAAGGTGGTAATGAACATAAATGATTGTTCTTGGGTAAGTTGCATAAGCTAATTTTTCCTGATAGGAGTTCAAACATATATGAATTGTTGTGATCTTGCAGTCAGACTTTCTCATCCATACATGTTGACATGGCATCAAAAAAGGGATCTAAGGAAAGAATTTGATAACGAATATACCTATCCTTTTCTAAATAAATAAATACATAGGATAAAATCAAATTAATTATAAATAAAGAAGCCATACCAACACATGGCATCAAAAAATGAAAAAAAAAAAATCTGAATACACCTATCCTTTTTTCAAATGAAAATAAATAGAGATAAAAATCTAATAAATAAATGAAAAGAATATATAATGCCCTCATTTTTAGCTGGTCACCTGGATTTTGGTGTAAGTGATAGTAATAGATCATTTTTAGGATTGATGGGTTTCACAAAAAAGTATCTGTTGCATAGAAGGATTTGCTTATGAAATGCTATAATTATGTAATTTCTTTTCTTACAGTAAATTCTGCAAGCTACAAGATAACTGTGTTTGATGTGTTACCTCCTGGATGCCTTGTAATTTAGGATTAAAGGGGGTGCGACCCAAGAACACAGGGCACAATGGCGACATCCAAGGGCTATAAGGAACAAAAAAAAAAAACGAAAGAAAAGAGCAGTTAAGACCTATACATTTTTAAGTTTTATATGTTAGCAGTTTTTCTTTTTGTTCCTTTGGTAGGTCTGGTATGGGCATTTTGGATTTTTGAAGGGTTGACTGCCTATTGCAAAATTTCTTCTCTCTAATTGAAAGCAAGAACTTCATTTAATTGCTATATATTTATCTTTTGGATCATTTCCTCCATAACATTGAGAACACAAGGCAACTGTTAAAGAAGATAAGGCTATTGCTAAAATTGCAAGGCTACCACCTCCAGTTGAAAAGTTGGATAACTTATCAAGGAAGGCCGCTGCTTTGCCCGTAAGATTTGGACTTTTCTGTTTAGATGGAGCAACCACTGTTTTAAAAGGTGGGTTTTGGGCGGGCTCAGGGGCGAGGTGTTTTAAAAACACCTCAAAGCGTGAAAAGTTGAGTGTTCTTTCTGTTGAGTGCTCGTTCTTTTGTTTGGGACATATGCTCCGTGAATTTTTTTAAAAAACTTAAAATTTAGGGAAAAAATGCAAGTTATAAACTCAAACAATAAGTGTCATAGGTCCTAACCACTAACCAAATGTTTTTATTGTGATATTATTACACTTAATAAATATATAATACATGTTATCTAATTTAATAATAATTATAAACTATTTAATTAATCACTTACAAGTTACAACAATATAAAAATATAAATTATACCTTATATAATTTATATATTAATATTTATAAAATTATAATTATTATATTATAGAGAGTTAGTAAAATATTAAGCTTTGATAAAAATTAATTAATTAATTTTTATTTTAATTAATTTTTATTATTTTATTAAAATTTTGAAACGTCTCAACGCTTTGGAGTTTACGTTTCAATATTTCGAAGCTTATATTCCAACACTTTCGCCTTTAAAAACATTGGAGCAACATCAATGCGATTTTTGTGTTATTGCATCTTTGAATAAATTGAATGTAGTTAAGTGGCTTTAGTTTTTCGGTGGTGTTGCTTCCTTAAAGACTATAGTTTCCATTTTGTTTTCTTAAGCTTCTGGGAAGATTTCATGTTACTTTCTTAATAGTAAGACCTTATGTTCATCCAATTCCCAACAAAGCAAGGAAGAAACATTGGATTTTCTTATTGATAGTTTTTTTTAATTGGAGAATAAGTTGTTATTAATTGAGCTGTGTATAAATCATTTGTTAAAGTATAAAGAAATTATTAGTTATTTTTTTATTAATATAAACTTTTAAATAATTAATAACTCAGCTATTTTTTAACATGGTATCAAAGCTTTGAGATTTGATTTCAAGTTTTGAAGATGTTTTTTTCATTAATTTTTATCTAAATTTTTGGTGCCTTTAATTGTGAAAAATATTTTTTATTTTATTATAGCATTTTCTTTAATAATTTGGACATTCTTAACGTAATTTAGAAAACATTTATTTTTTCAACATAATATTGAAAAAATTGGATAATTTGTAACTCAATTATTTCTTACACTATGTTTGAAAAAACTAAATTCTATAGTTTTATAAAATTCATTTCAAATTCTATAATTATCATATTTGAAATAAAAAAAAACTCAGGAATTCATTTCTAAATGCATTCTTTATGTGATTGAGTTGGTTTCTTGTAAATTCTATCAATTTCTTGTAAATTCTATCAAAATTGATAGAATTTACGGATGAATTTTACAAAATGAAGGATAAAAAGTTATGTTGATCAAAATATTTTTTTTTTTCCTCTATCTCCCTCTTCCTGAATTTTTCATTTATTTCAAACATTTTAACATGATAATTCAAATGAATTTTATAATTTAAAATAAAAAAGTCAAACATAACAATTTATTTCTAAATAAATTTTATTTTTCAGTTCATTTAAAAATAAATAAATTTCATTTTTCATTTGATTGAAATAGACTTACCATTAATCAATGAACTTTGATCCGGTTTTGTGTGAGTTATCATGAAACCGGATAAGTTCATTAGTAATAACAAAAAAATACAATAATAAATAAATATTTTTTTAATTAATTTTATTTAGTTATTATTATATTTTTTATAATTATTAATAAATTTTTTCAATTTTATAGTAATTCTCACGAAGCCGATAGATCAGCACTTTTAATCAACCTCACTAAAATGAAGGTAAAAATTTGGAGACACTTGTTTTATTTTTAACAATCCGTTGAAAATCACTTATATCCAACCCTGCCCGTAAAATAACGTACCGGGCTGGACTGGCCACAAGTCAACCGGTCTTACAGAAATAATCCATGTGCCATACCGAATATACGCAAACGGTGGCATTGCAGCTATCAATTTCTGCAAGTCCTTGGCATTTCAGCTTTCATCTTCGTTTCTTATTTTGCTCTTTAATTACTCTCAAATAGTCTTAACGAGGAGAGGTTATTTGTTGATTCTTTATTTTCTTGGCTCCACTTCTCTGCTTCTTTGTCTGAGATAATTTTATATCTTAATTTCAATTCTGAGCAAGGATCGCTTCATCTTGAGGTACTTAGAGCTTATCTTTCAAAAAAAATTATGCTTTTCCTTTGTTTCTGGGTGATCTGATATCAGTAAATGAAAATAAATAGAACCATACAAGTAATGTCTTCTCTACCGATCTGTTTTATTTTTCTTTTCTTTTCTATTTGTGCTAATATATGCAAAGATTGCATATACCATTGTTAAAAAGTTAGCCAGACTGCTACAAAACCAGTCTGATGAGTTGCCCAGAAAATCAATTTTCTTCTTTTATGATTTAGCAATGAGCTTTATGTTAGTTTTCTTCTTGATTTACAAGTTCCTTCACTTTTATGAATTATTTATTTATCAACTAAAAGTTTCATGATCTAAAACCTTTTGAGTTTCATATTGGTTTTATAGTTTAGCTGCTTGATATGTAGCCACTAATACTAAAACCGGTGATGTAAAAGACCCATCTTTGCATTAGATTCCTTCAAGCCAACTTTTGTGGTTACTTTTATACGGTTTTCCAGTAGTTTGCTGAATTGATTCGCTGAATTCATTAAGCTTGTGTTCTTGGTTTTTATCTAGGAGCTTGGTCATGGAGGTTCTAGGGGGGACAATCACAGAACTTGCAAAGATGGTACTTGCACCAGTTGGAAAATGTATCAAGCACCACAAAAGCCTTGAGGATTATATGGATGATCTCAGAAGAAAAACTGAAGAATTAAACTGCCGAAAGGAGGACATAGAATCAAGACACAGAGCACAGCTTCTTCCTGGAAAGACTCTAAAGAAAGAAGTTGAGCTTTGGTTGGCAAACGAGAGAATTAATGATGAAACACATGACATTGAAAAAGAAGTAAAAAAAGTGAATTATCTCACACCTTCACGCATGGGAAAACGTCTCTTCTTGAAGATAGAAAAAGTGAAAGAAGTTTACCTTAAGGGTAGTTTCCCTGACGGTTTAGCATTAGATGCAGATCTTTTCAGTGAAGCACCGTTACCAACAACAACATTAGCCGATGAAACTACGGCAAAAAGAAAGATGGAAGAAATTTGGAAATGCTTGATGAATGATGATTTTAGGAAGATTGGAGTTTATGGGATGGGAGGATCTGGTAAGACAACCACCATGAAGCATGTTTACAATCGCCTCTTGGAAATGGCCGATAAGTTCGACAAATTTATCTTGGTCACTGTGTCTAAGGACTTGGATGTCGTTAAACTGCAACATTATATTGCAAGAGAACTAAAATTAGATCTTTCAAATGTTGAAGATGAAATAAAAAGGGCATCAATGTTATTTCAAGCATTAGAACGAATGAGAAGATATGTGTTAATTTTGGATGATATGTGGGAAGCATTTGATTTGGTGAAAATAGGTATTCCTCAACCAACTCCAGTTAATGGGTGCAAATTGGTGTTAACTACTCGATCTTTTGAAGTTTGCCGACAGATGGATTGTAAAGATATAAAAATGGAGCTTCTTTCCAAACAAGAGGCATGGGATTTATTCTTGGATGAAGTAGGGCATCATATTTTGCTTACCCCAGATATAGAAGCAATTGCAATGCGAGTTGCTGAAGAATGTGCTTGTTTGCCACTTGCAATTATCATAGTTGCTAGAAGTTTGAAGGGTGCAACTAACAAGTTTGAATGGTTGAATGCTTTAGAAGAATTGAGAAGTTCTACAAGCAACACAATGAGTTGGAAACTCAAGTACTTGAGAGGTTGAAGTTTAGCTATAGTCGCTTGAAGGATGATATGCTTCGAGAATGTCTTTTATATTGTGCACTATACCCTGAAGATTTTGAGATCGATAAAGAGGAGCTAATTGAGCATCTAATTTCTGAGGGAATAATAGAAGAATTAAATAGTCGGCGAGCAACGTTCAACAAAGGCTGTACTATGTTGACAAAACTAGAGAATGCATGCTTATTGGAAAGTGCTATAATATACCTCCCGGAAAGAAAGTGTGTCAAGTTGCATGATTTGATTCGAGACATGGCGTTGAAGATCTTGAGTGTGAGTCCTCGATCCATGGTAAAATCTGGCATGCAATTGCGAGAAATACCTGATGAGGAGGATTGGAGAGAAGATCTTCAGAGAGTTTCCTTAATGGAGAACAACATAAGAGAAACAAACTCGTGCAATTCACCAAAATGCTCCAATCTCTTAACATTGTTGCTATGTAAAGATGATAATCTGCAGAGAATTGCAGATTCATTCTTTGTGCAATTACGTGGCCTCAGGGTTCTTGATCTTTCCGAGACATGGATTGAGAAATTGCCAGACTCTATTTCTGATTTAGAGAATCTCAATGCATTATTTTTGAGATATTGTCGACAGCTGAAGCATATGCCTTCATTGGCAAAGCTTAAGTCGTTAAGAAAGTTGGATCTTCTAGAAACTGGACTCGAAGAAGTACCTCAAGGCATTGAAATGCTGGCTGATCTTCGATATCTTAATTTCAATGCCAAAAGTATAAAGTCGCTGGATTTTAATTCGTACTCAATAATCAATGCAAAAGAAGTATTGAGCTTGAAAAAGTTGGAAACTTTGGTATGCCAATTTTGCACTGTAAGTGATTTCAACATATATACTAGCTATCTGGCAGAGCATCATGGGTCTTTGTTGAGCCAATACTATCTTGTAGCAGGAAAAGAACACAAATATTTTTTAGTTGACTTTCGTGAAATAGGAACATGCCAAAAGAAGTGCATAGTAAGCCAAGCTGGAGAAATTCCCCTGGTGCTCCCACGGGATGTTGAAGAACTGGTGATTGAAGAGTGCCATGGTATAAGAAGCTTATGCGATGTTTCATCCCTAAAATATGTGACACAATTGCATAAGATTGAAATTATTAGATGTGATGGGATAGAGTGTGCGCTTTCTTTGACCTCCATTTGCGATTATAAAATACTGGAAACGATCTACGCTCTACGGCTTGGGCACTTGCCAAACTTACATGTCTTGTTGAGTGGAGAAGGAGCCGCTGCACCAGTAGCAGCAAAGGGTACGTTTTCCCTCCTTCAATATCTTTTAATATATAATTGTCCAAATATAAAGAAGTTGCTCCAGCCTGTCTTGCTGCCACACCTCCAAAATTTGGAAAATATTGAAGTCTATGATTGTGAGAACTTGGAGGAGATAATAGCAGAAGAAGATGAAAAGAGAAATGTTGAGGACAGCAACAACAGCAACCTTTCTGTTATCAACAACAACTATGATTTTAATATAACTGAATTCACTCTGTCAAAGTTAAAGGCTTTGAGATTGTCAGGACTACCACAACTGAACAGCATTTGTTGTAGAAATTGAGTAATGATTTGTGATTCTCTTGAAAAAATTGACGTATACCATTGTGAGAAGCTAAAGAGGATACCACTATCTCTTCCCCTGCTTGATAATGGGCAACCATCTCCCCATCCATCTCTCATACAAATACGAATGCGTCCAAAATATCGATGGGAATCATTGGAATGGGACCGTCCTAACTCTAAGAGTCTCCTTCAACCTTTCGTATATTAGGGGGATCTGTATTGTTTCCGACGGCAACCTCTTTGATTAATTAAACGCCACTGGAGGTAACCAATTTAATTAATTTCCTCCTAATATCTATGAACCTAAGCAATTTACTCCTTTGGTATCACTCAGTTTTGATCTTAAGTGGTCTAATTAATGGTTGCTTTTCTGGTTTTCATCTTCTATGTATAGGAGTCACGGGATTTGTGGGCTCATCAGCAGTGAAGTAAAAGGGAATGGCACTCATAAAAACCTTTCAAATCGACTTGTAATTGGCTACTAGGTCTTTCTTTTATCCCTGTGTTTATCCTATATGATCTTTTCTGTAATGGTTGTTCTGTTAGAATTTCTCTCTGAAACCCATTCAACTTGGATTGGTAAAATTGAGCCCCTTTCTGATTTTTGGCTTGATAATACCACTTTGTGAGTCATATACCTTATCAGTTTCGCGAGTTGAATTACCTCAAAAGGATTCAAGTAATGATCACTTAGAATGATGAAAAATAATGCGTAACCAAGGAAGAAATGCTGAAATCTATAACTCGAAAACAATATATGGATCGAATGTTTGGAGTTCATCTAATCATAATAAGGATCAAGAAGAGTTGAAAAGCAGAGAAATCAAGTCCAGCTACAGAAGAGATGCTTTGCAGAGAGGAAAAGGAAAAGATAAAGAGTGGAATTAGATGCTAGAGTTGTTATTGATTTAATTGAGAAAGCTTACCAAAGATCTGCACCCTCTTGGTTCTCTAGACACTGATTTCAGGTTGCTGTTAAACAGACTCCAAGTGAATCATCTTCAGCACATCATGCGTGAAGGAAACCAAAGCGCAGATGTGCTTGCAAAAAAAGGTTGGGGATTAGAAACAGATTTTTGTGTTCTTATTGTTGCTCCTGTAGACCTTTATCCTTTTCTTTTTGCTGATTCTAGGGAAGTAGTTTCCCCAGAATGATGGTCTATAATGACTATTTTTATTTGCTATGAATGATCCTTTTCACCAAAGAAAAAAAGAAGAGAGAGAGAGAGAGAAACAAAAGGAGGGTATTTGATTTCGATCTCTCCTCCTCAAACTGCAATTTTTTCTGGTCAGTTTCAAGCTAAAGCAACTTGGGAGGCTATAAATTACTCTGTTTCCTTTCCCTCATGAGCTTACTCTTGAGCATACCAGATAATCAATATTGAGTCCAGAGTATCTCAACTGAACTGACCAGTTGTTAAGCCTATCTTGACTCAAATCCAAAAGAAGAAGGGAAAGAGAGAAGTTATCTGGCCAAGCAAGAAAGATCTCATGGCAGCAAATATGACAAACTGATCAGTGAGAATCTTTTACCACTTTAACAGAAAGCAACTGGGTGTTTTTTTTAATTACCATTGTCCTAAACAGCTACTCATAATTTAAACTTAAAGATGTAGTACACGTGCTCATTCTTTTCTTTTCTTTTCATTTTTTTTCAATCCAAACACACTAAAAAGAAAACTCATTTCGAGATTTTGTTTATTATATCATGAATATTTAAAATTATATGTTTAGTTGTTCTACGTTAATTTACGATATTATGCAAGATATATTTGAGTTTGCCTGTTCATCCTAATTTAGATAGTAATCTATCATCCTTTCTACTAACCATAAATTAATGATTAACATAGCCACATTAGTTGAGCATGTAATTTTGGAGAAAAAAAAATCATTAAGCTGAATTAATTTCTTAATTTCAATAAAATCTCTCATATGGGTGGTCATGTTTATCCTTGAAGCTTTCTCTTTTGGCCATTGGGGATGAGTATTGATACTGCCAAAAAATACCCGTTCAATAGGAAGACGACGCGTGGATCCATTGACGGCAGGTCACAAGAAGACACGTGGACGATCCAAGACCGGGCAGCTCAGCCTCCAGGTCATAACCGCCCTACAGGGCCACTCGGCCTCCACATCACCACCGCCTTCCATGCCATCATTGCCCAACCAAGTTGGGTGTCAGGTCGGCAAACTCCTCCAGACACGTAAACGGCTTATGATCAAACCATTAAGGTCAAACCCTAACGAACGGCCCTTAGCTATCCAACTGGACCTCCTAGGCATCATTTCGAAACCAAGTTGGGATGTCAGGTGATCAACCGCCCTTATATCGGGAGGGCTCCTGATTAAGCCAGCAAGGCGAAAGCCCTAGCGAACGGCCCCCAGCCACCTAGCTGGGCCTCGTAGGCATCATTACCCAACCCAGTTGGGGCATCGTATCGCTGCCACCCTAGGCCCAATACCGTCTCCGAAACTCTATAAAAAGGACTTGGTGAGCATTCAAAAGGGGGGGATTCTTTCAGCTTCTCAGATATACACTTGATTTTGCCCTAACTTAAGCATCGGAGCATCCTCGGAGGCACCCCCTCCGTCGACCCCATAGCCACTCTCTCTTTCCCTATGCAGGTACCTCCGCAGTCCGACCTCCAGCTCAGCAACGCACATATTTGGCATCAACAGATTGGCGCCGTCCGTGGGAAACCACATCTCTCGCTGACAATAACAGCGAAGAAGTCCAAAGAACTCATCTGTTATTATGCCCCCAAAAACACCCGCCAGGGATCTAGGCGCTCGCGTACTATGGTCGGGACAACGGTCGGGAGCGAGTTCCTCAGCCGAACCCGAGGCTCACCCGAATGAAGGTACGCTCCAGGCACAATTCACAGAGCTCACACAACTAGTAGCCGATCTGGCTGCCGAAGTTCGTGGGAGACCTCAGCATATTGTACCACACCCGTCACAAGAACCAGGTCACAACGATTCTGCCAACCGCCGCCCACCAGCAAATGATTTCTCAGTGACCCACTCACCTCCCCCAGCCAAGTTCGGAGAAAGTCCCATGTCCAAGAACAACGAAGGGTTTGGCAAGCGGATTGAGGACATAGAGGGGCGAATTAATGAGGCGTTTAGAGAACGTGGCCACAGTATTAGCTATGATCTCGATGTGCAGGACCCACCTTTCACACAAGAAGTCCTTGACGCCCCCCTCCCACCAAATTTCTGAATGCCACAAATCAAACCCTACGATGGATCCACTGATCCCCTAGATCATCTCCAGCACTACCGAACCACAATGACCCTCCATAGACATTCGGACCCTGTGATGTGCCGAGCATTTCCATTGACCCTTGAGAAAGCAGCTGGGACGTGGTATTCCCGTTTGAAACCAGGAGGCATCCGCACCTTCAAAGACCTAAGCTATGCTTTCGCCTCTCATTTCATTAGCAGCAAAGGACTCAAGAAAACTTCGGAGTCGCTGTTCAATATTGTCCAGTCAAAAGGAGAAAAGCTTCGCGCCTATATTTCTAGATTCAATACTGCAGCTAGGGAGATCCCAGATCTTGATCCCAGTGTTCAGCTCTTGGCATTCAAAAATGGACTAAGATCTGGATTCTTCAGTTCAAAACTCATCAGACGTCCGTCTATGGATATGAGTGAAGTCTTGGCGCGAGCCGAAAAATACATGCTGGCAGAAGAAGATCAGGCGTTCCGAAGAGAACGCGAAAGAGACACGGAAAGGAGGAAGAGAGGCCCCACTAGTCCCTGCCGCGAGCCCACTAAGCGGCCGTTTCGCGATGAGAAACCCAGAACCCTCAGGCCTTTTGAGGATAGACCTCAGAATCTTATAGCCTTCGGAACTGGAGCCAAAACTCCGGGGCAAATCTACAGCTACTCACCACTGAATGCCTCCAGGACCAACATTCTAATGCAGATTCATGACAGGGACCTCTTGCAATGTCCCCCAAGACCGCCAAACCTCAACCCAGATCGAAATACTTGGTGTAGATTCCACAGAAACTTCGGGCATGACACGAAAGAATGTAAGGCCTTAAAAAACCAGATCGAGACCCTCATCAATCGGGGGCATCTAAAAGAATACATCGGGCCACGACAGGAGAAATTCGATGAACGAGCTCGCAGAAGCCCTGAACGCCCCCTCGAGCGAAACAGACCTACAAGGGCAATTTGGAAAAGCCCAGGGCCAAGTTATAGGGAGCCTAGCCAGAAAAAACCAGAGGCCCCCATGGCAAAGATCATCAAGACCATTTACGGAAGACCTGCTGCTCGTGGGGGGTCGCATGCTCACAGTAGGTCTTATGTCAGGTCAATAGCCTCTGTCTCTGGACCTCATAAACGACCTAAGACCGGAGAGATCATTTCTTTTTCGGACAAAGACTTAGAAGGAGCACAGATCCCACATGACGATGCTGTTGTCATTTCACTCCTTGTGGCCAATCATGAAATAAGAAGAGTCATAGTCGACAACAGGAGCTCAGCCGACATTCTCTTTTATGATGCTTTTCAACAAATACAACGAGGCGATACACATCTGGAGCTGGTCTCCACCCCACTCTATGGCTTCTCAAGGGGACCAGCTTTACAGAAGGCAGCATAACCCTCCCGGTAACTACAGGGACGACACCTCAAACAACAACTGTGCACTCCACTTTGTTAATTGTTTGACAACCCTCATCCTACAATATGACACTTGGATGACCTACACTGAATAAACTCTGAGCGGTTGTCTCTACCCATCACCTCAAAATCAAATTCCCCACGAAAAACGGAGTAGGCGAAATCAAAGGAGATCAATGAATCACCAGATCCTGTTATCTCAGTGTAGTAAAAGGTAAGAAGACAGAAGCCCTACCACATGAACTGGATGACCTTAGAGACGAAGCGAGCAACCCACGAGGTCGGCCCGTAGAAGATGTACTCACGGTCCCCCTCGGCGAAGACAGCACCAGAACTGTTCAAATTGGTTCAAGCCTGTCCAACACATTCCAGGAATCTCTGCTAACCTTTCTACGGGAAAACCAAGACCTATTCGCCTGGATCGCTGCAGATATGCCAGGGATCAGCCCAGATGTCATCGTACATAGCTTAAGTGTGGATCCGACCCACAAACCAGTCATCCAGAAGAAAAGATCATTTCTTCCTGAGCGACAGGCAGTTATCTGGACAGAAGTTGACAAATTACGTTCGGCTAACTTCATCCGAGAGGTGAGTTATCCAGACTGGGTATCCAATGTTGTAATGGTAAAAAAGGCAAACGGCAAGTGGTGAATCTGTATATACTTTTCAGATCTAAATAAAGCCTGTCCAAAATACAGTTTTCCTTTGCCCTGGATTGACTAACTCGTTGACGTAACATCCGGCCATGAACTGTTAACATTCATGGATGCCTACTCCGGGTATAACCAGATCCTCATGCACCAGCCTGACCAAGAGAAAACGGTGTTTGTCACAGAACAATGCCTCTATTGTTATAGAGTCATGCCATTCGGTTTGAAAAACGCCGGGGCCGCTTACCAAAGGTTAGTGAACAAGATATTCAAAGAATAGATAGGTCGGAATAAGGAAGTATATGTAGATGACATGCTGGTCAAAAGCATCGAAGCAAAAGACCACGAGGTCGATCTCCAAGAAGCTTTTGATATCTTTCGCCATCATCACATGAAGTTGAATCCCACGAAATGTGCCTTTGGAGTCACTGGGGGGAAATTCCTCGGCTTTATAGTAACCCACAGAGGTATAGAAACCAATCCAGAGAAGATCGATGCTATTCTTAACATGAGCTCACCTCGGACTGTGAGGGAAGTCCAGCGACTCACTGGAAGGATAGCGGCTCTCAGCCGATTCATGTCGAAGTCTGCCTAGAAGTGCCTACCCTTTTTTAAGGCCATTCGTTGGACCTGGAACTTTGTGTGGAACGAGGATTGTCAAGAAGCATTCAGGGCGCTAAAAATATATTTAGGGACACCTCCCGTACTTACCAAACTAGTAGTCAGCGAAGAACTTTTCTTGTATCTCTAGGTCGGACCCGAAGTAGTGGCCTCCGTCCTAATTCGGGAAGAGGAAGGCGCACAGAAGCCGGTGTATTATGTCAGCAAAGTACTTCACGATGCCGAAACAAGATATCTTTCTGCGGAAAAAATGGCGTATGCTCTGTTGATTTCGGCCCGAAAGCTTCAACTCTGTTTTCAAGCCCATACCATCACACTCCTCACCAACCAGCCTCTTCGACAAATACTCCACAAGCCAGATGTTTCTGGCAGAATGGTCAAATGGTCAATAGAGTTGGGTGAGTTCGATATCCGCTATCGGCCTCGGGCAGCTAACAAAGCCCAAGCCCTAGCTGATTTTGTTATGGAAACTACTTTGCCATTAACGGAAGGAGAGTCTCCGCAGGATTTTAACAAATCGAGCCCGTTTTTACGATGGACCCTCCATGTTGACGGATCCTCCACTGACTTTGGAAGCGGAGCTGGCCTCATCCTGAGCGGTCCTGAAAACTTCACCATTGAGTACGCCTTGAGGTTTAAATTTCCAGCATCCAACAACGAAGCCGAGTATGAAGCTCTACTCGCGGGCATTAAATTAGCTAAGGTGATTTCTGTACAGAATTTGCATGTATATAGCGATTCCCAACTAGTGGTGAACTAGGTGAACGGCGAATTCGAGGCCTAGGGAGAAAAAATCGCTCGTTCCCTAGCAGCAGCAAAGAGATTAGCTGCACAGTTTGAAGTATTTTTCCTGAACCAGATTCCGCGGGCGAAAAATACGAAGGCCGACTCATTGGCCCGGCTTGCATCATCTTGCCAGCTTGAGTCAAGACGAGCAGTCTACCTCGAAACCCTAGCCATGCCTAGTATCGATGAAATAATGGTCTTATCTGTGGTTGGTGAGAGAACATGGATGAGTCCTATCCTGGAATATTTGCGTGACGGTCTTCTTCCCGACAACAAAGGCGAAGCCCGAAAGATTATGTCTCGAGCAGCCCGATACGCAATTCTGGACGATCACCTGTATAAGCGAGGGCTGACAATGCCCTACTTGAAATGTCTTGACCCAACCGAAGCTAATTACGCTCTCCGTGAAGTCCACGAAGGTATATGTGGAAATCACCTCGGGGGATGTGCCTTGGCATTCAAGATCCTTCGTCAAGGATACTATTGGCCAAAGATGAGGGAAACAGCCATGGAGCTGGTAACCAAATGTCAAAGCTGTCAGCAGTATGCTGCTGTGCCACATCGACCAACAAACCTTTTGACACCAATAGTCAGTCCATTTCCTTTCGCTATGTGGGGAATGGACTTTCTCGTGCCTTTTCCTGAAACAACTGGCCAGCGAAAGTACCTCATAGTTGCAATAGATTATTTTACAAAATGGGTGGAAGCTGAGCCCTTAGCCAGCATCACCGATTTTCAAGCCCAAGCTTTCGTATGGAAGTCAATCGTATGTCGGTTTGGAGTACCCTAAGTATTAGTAACAGACAATGGCAAACAGTTTGATAGTGTTCGATTCAAAACATTTTGCGATGAATTACACATCGACCATCGTTTCTCCACGGTTGGATACCCACAAGCAAATGGACAAGCCGAAGTTACCAACCGAACGATCCTGCAAGGCATTAAAAGGAGAATAGACGAAGCAGATAAGCAGTGGATAGACCATTTACCCAACATACTTTGGGCATATCGAACCACGGCTCGAGCACCTACGGGGGAAACCCCCTTCTTCATGACTTATGGATCCGAGGCAGTGATCCCTTTGGAAATAGGAGTACATTCCTTGCGAGTACAGAGCTTCGAGGAACGAAACAATGAGGAAGCCCGTCGCATGAACGCCGATCTTCTCGATAAAGCCCGGGATAAAGCCCAAATCCGACTTGCCGTTTATCAACAGCGAGTTACCAGGTACTTCAATTCAAGAGTAAAAGTAAGGCACTTCTATCTCCATGATCTCGTCTTACGAAAGAATGAAGTATCTAGGCCTCGAGAATCAGGCAAACTGGTCCCTAACTGGGAGGGGCCCTATCGAATCAGAAAGATATGTCGCCTTGGAACTTTTGAGCTCGAGGAGCTCAGTGGGAAGCCCATCCCCCGAACTGGGAACGCCGAACACCTTCGACGTTTTTTTCAGTAACACACCAACATGTAAAAGCATAACACCCAAAGTAAAAGCATAGTCGTTATATATATATAAAAGTTTGGAGTTCGTTACAAAACAATCTAAAGTGTTAGCATTTCCATACGAAAACAAAAGAAGCGCTACTGGCTCCGGGATACAAAACTAGCTAAAACTTCTGGTTGGGCAGGATGAAGAGCACGGTCAGTCTAAAGGCGCATCACCCTGAGTCGGAGACTCGGTGCCTAGATGTTCCTCCTGATCCCCATGCTGCTCCTGCTCCTCGTCTTGATCCTCGTCTAGAACCTTCAGCTCCTCATCCTCAGGACCCAGTAGGTCCAGGCTGGAAAAATCAATCTCAGGGTATAGAGCCTCAGCCTTCCCTCTCGCATCCATAAACTCAGAATAGTACTGTTGGCCCCCCTCATAATCAACGACCGACTGATATGCCTCCGACTCCTTAAACAAAGCCAGAGCCTGCTCCATAGCCACTTGAGCGCGAGCCTCCGCCCCCTCCACAGCTGCCCGAATGCGAGACTCGGTCTCCTCCTCGACAGCTCGAGTACGGGCCTCAACCTCTTGAACTCAGGCCTTAGCATCGGACCGAGCCTGCCTGGCAGATTCCAACAATACTTGAAGATGGAATACTGCATCGGTCTTCTCCTCTACCTGGCGCTGAGCCCGCCCAAGAAGCTCAGCTGTCTCCATACAGCGATGAGCTGTCGCGCCCATAATAGCTCCCATCTAAAAACCAGCGAAACATGTTAGGAAACAAAAAGCTAAAGATTTAAAGGACGAACCGATAAAACATAGAACGTACCTGGGACGCAATTGTCTCAGCGGCTGCGCAGAGGGACTCGGTGGTTTTCCGTCCTAGCTCCGTGACATCTCGAGGAAGAGTCCCCTTTGTCAGATGCTCACGCGCTACTCGAGGATGCGCGAAAACAAAATCGTCTGACCTCAAGGCCCACTCGTGTATGAATGCAGAGGCCTCTACAGCAGTTCCTTGACTCGGAGCTGGAGCCGGGATAAGCCTGACCATGGGTGAACCTGGTGGAGGAGGGATAGGATTGAAAACCATCTCGGGCTGAGACTGGGACCTCGACGGAGTCTCCAGCTCTATGGGTACGGGGGACTGGGTCCGTGACCTCTTCCTGCTTCCTGACTCAGAAGCCTGCTGTTTCTCAACCCGGGCAGCCCTTTGCTTCTCCAGGGCCACCTTCTTGGCATATTCCTTCGCATGAGCCGCGGCCTCCATCTCTGCCCACACAAACAAGAAAAAAGTATTTAGTTTTAAGTATAGATAAATAACTGAAGGGAAAAGTGACGAACAAAAAGTGTACCACTCTCAAGGGAAGGCCCAGGACAGGGGGGGCAGAGACCTCGCCGAGCTAATGCCTCATTGTCATAGAGGACTTGGACGTCAATAGGTGAGCCCACCATTGCATCTACAGTCTTTTGTTCATAGGGGCGAAGACCTACCTTCTTGCACTTCCCGGTCCGGTCCATACTCCAGGATCGAGGAAGGCCAAAGTCCTTATCTGACTGAATGAAGAAAATTTTTTTTTTTCCATCTCTTAATGGACGAAGGTGTCTTCTGCAACAACCTTCTTCTCGGCCGAGTACTAAAAACTACCCAGCCGGTCTGACCATGCCTACTAATGAGAAAGTGAGCTTTAAACACGTCTATAGTTAACGGTCTACCCACTGCCCCGCCAACGTAGAGGAAGGCTATAATCAGTCGCACCGAGTTTGGTACAATCTGACATAGCGCGATACCGAAATATCGGAGGATACTTCGGAAAAAGAGATGGAGAGAGAGCCGCAACTCGGCTTGCATCTGATGTTCGTAGACGCAAAGCTTGTAAGGGGCTCGGTCGGAAAAAACGTCACAGGCTCTCTCCCTTACTTTAGGCAACCGAAGAGCGTACTCGTCTGAAATACGGTACGTCTTCCGAATCACCGCTAAGTCTTCTCCCTTGATCTGACTAGGGACCTCTATTGCAGCATAATGCCACTCCTCTCTCTCCTCCCTAGCTGAGGTCTCTCTAATCTCAGTCAATGCCCTATCCCTATTTGTCAATACTCTGACCTCTCTATCTTCCGAGGAGGGACTCCCTTCAGACCCAGACAATTCCCCCAGATGGACATATGGCACCAAGGACTCGGAGACAGCCCGGTCCCTTCAGGGCATTCTCCCCTCGACGAGGACGAGGATGTCTCCTCGTCCTCGGTACTACAACTACTACGAGTACTTTTTATGCTACTCTTACTAGTACTGCTACCGCTAGGCCTATCACGATAAAGTTCAAATGAAGACATGAGTAAAGAGAAGGGCAGACGAACTCACCAAAGTACGAAGAGTTTGGACTTAAGCGCCTCCTAAGCTTCCAACAGTTGGTGAAAGACAATCCCTCTTCATGAACTCAGTAAAACCACGAAATGCTAACACCAAGATAGATCCTAGCGTTGAAGGAAAAGACTGCGAGCGAGGACGAGGACTCTCAAGAACTTACTCGCTAAACTAGGGCGAGGACGAGGACTCTCAAGAAATTACTCTCTAAACTAGCTAACTCAGATTGAAAGTGAATGAAGGGAGAAGAAATCCAAACCTCCTTAAATAGGAAACAAAACACGGCAAACGAGGACATTTAATGCAGGCGTAAAATCGGGAGTCCTTTGAGAGGCCCGAGGCAAACTCTCACACTTCCCAAAAAGACATCCCATTCCTCGAAGCTGCCGCCATTTTCTCAAAAAAGGATTCTCAGTTCCCAAGGAAAAATCATCATTACTATGCTTCGCTGTTCACGCTAAAACAGCCACGTGTCGCTCCCGCCGCCACTACGAAGACAAAACGCCATTTTCTTCAAGGTCCGAGGAGATGGATTGCTCCACTAGTCCTCGGACCCATGGTGTTCTTGGTCAAGGAGATGGATTGCTCCTCAAGTCCTCGGCCAGTTCTCTTCAAGGTCCGAGGAGATGGATTGCTCCACTAGTCCTCGGACCCATGGTGTTCTTGGCCGAGGAGATGGATTGCTCCACAAGTCCTCAGCCCGTTTTTTTTCAAAGTATGAGGAAATGGATTGCTCCACTAGTCCTCGGACCCATGGTGTTCTTGGCCGAGGAGATGGATCGCTCCACAAGTCCTCGGCCCGTTCTCTTCAAGGTCCGAGGAGATGGATTGCTCCACTAGTCCTCGGAGATCGCTCCGCAAGTCCTCGGCCCGTTCTTTTCAAAGTCCGAGGAGATGGATTGTTCCACTAGTCCTCGGATCCATGGTGTTCTTGGCCGAGGAGATGGATCGCTCCGCAAGTCCTCGGCCCATTCTCTTCAAGGTTCGAGGAGATGGATTGCTCCACTTGTCCTCGGACCCATGGTGTTCTTGGCCGAGGAGATGGATTGCTCCACAAGTCCTGGGCCCATTCTCTTCAAGGTCCGAGGAGATGGATTGCTCCACTTATCCTCGGACCCATGGTGTTCTTGGCCGAGGAGATGGATTGCTCCACAAGTCATCGGCCCATTCTCTTCAAGGTCCGAGGAGATGGATTGCTCCACTTGTCCTCGGACCCATGGTGTTCTTGGCAGAGGAGATGGATTGCTCCACAAGTTCTAGGCCCATTCTCTTCAAGGTCCGAGGAGATGGATGGCTCCACAAGTCCTCGGACCCATGGTGTTCTTGGCCGAGGAGATGGATTACTCCTCAAGTCCTCCGTCCATTCTCTTTTGCCTTAGAGCACATCTTCGACCCTGACATCATGTCTCCACAAATGAACAAATTCCAACCCAGTTATGCTACTTCCTTAACCACAGTGTTGCATTTAAGGAAGTGGGGGGCCTCTGATACTGCCAAAAAATACCCCTCCAATAGGAAGACGATGCGTAGATCCATTGACGGAAGGTCACAAGAAGACACGTGGACGATCCAGGACCGGGCAGCTCAGCCTCCAGGTCATAACCGCCCTACAGGGCCACTCGGCCTCCACATCACCACCGCCTTCCACGCCATCATTGCCCAACCAAGTTGGGTGTCAAGTCGGCAAACTCCTCCAGACACGTAAATGGCTTATGATCAAACCATCAAGGCCAAACCCTAATGAACGACCCCTAGCTATCCAACTGGGCCTCCTAGGTATCATTTCGAAACCAAGTTGGGATGTCAGGTGATCAACCGCCCCTATATCAGGAGGGCTCCTGATTAAGCCAGCAAGGCGAAAGCCCTAGCGAACGGCCCCCAGCCACCTAGCTGGGCTTCGTAGGCATCATTACCCAACCCAGTTGGGGCATCGTATCGCTGCCACCCTAGGCCCAATACCGCCTCCGAAACTCTATAAAAAGGACTTGGTGAGCATTCAAAAGGGGGGGATTCTTTCAGCTTCTCAGATATACACTTAATTTTGCCCTAACTTAAGCATCGGAGCATCCTCGGAGGCACCCCCTCCGTCGACCCCATAGCCACTCTCTCTTTCCCTGTGCAGGTACCTCCGCAGTCCGACCTCCAGCTCAGCAACGCACATATTTGGCATCAACAAGTATAAAAGGAAACAAGAAGGTATCTTAAAGACTTAATTCCATAACTGTCTTATTAACAAGAATTGTCCAAACTCTTCACCCACCAAAAGACATTTTTTTCTGTCTCCTCCATTATCTCCCTCGATCAACCACTTCTATGATCCTTCTCTTTCTCAATCAAGTTTGCATGTATCTCTCTTTCCTCAGGAGACATAGCTATGAATTTCTCATCATCTTTTCTTCTCATTCTTCAGGAAATTTGAAGGTTTATTCTTTCTCGCTCCTTCCTCTTTGTTTCTCAAAGTCTTCAAAACAGGCTATATACATCATGTAGAGTCTTTTCTTGGTTGATAATTAAGGTACTTCTCAATTATTGCAAGGACTTCAATGATTTGACATTGATTTATATTATTTGCGGTTTTAACAATTATTGTACAATGGATAGATCCACCAATCTTACTCACGTTGTCGATTGTAACCAATTTTTTAGGCTATGTTATATAAATATAATAATACATTGATTTAGAAGTAAGTTATATAGACCTTTCTTGAGATAACATATAATTGTAAGCATCTTCCTTACAATTTTTTAAAGTTTCACTTACAGCTCTCGATAGGAAAGATTAAATTTGATTTCATATGATTAAGTTCTTCTACTAGGGGTGTAAATGCTTACACTATCTGGTAGGAAATATTAAATTTGATTTTATGTAATTCCATGTGATTAAACTTTCCTATCAAGGGATGTAAGTGAAAGTTTAGAAAATGTAAGGGAGGTGCTTACAATTATAAGTCTATGTAATTTACCCTTGATTTAATCACATTATAACATAATCCACTTACAATATTATCATATTATTCAGTTAAAGTATGAGAAATAACTAATGTATAAACAAACAAAAAGTAAGTCTTATTTGAAGTTCTTTTTATAAGACTGGTGAAATTTTATTTTTAAAAAAATTTAATATTAGATTTTTTTATAAAAAAAAAATTTGTCCTACACAATGAGAAAGTACTCTCTCATCCCATATCCCTCATATGATCCCAATTGTGAGCGATGTTTGATCTCTGATCTCTTGACAAACAATTATACCAATTAAAACTCATGTAATAAAATAAATTATACAAAATTTTAACTAAAAATATCGTTTTAGTGAATGATTTTACTTTTACCACAACTTATCAAATTTTGTATGAAAAATTAGAGCTTGTATTGAAACACGTTGATTCTTTTAACCTTAAAAATCACATGTATTTATGTAAACGATAGGTAATCATTTTATGTGAAAGTGAAATCTTTAAATGGAACTTTAGAAACTTTGTATAGCATGGGTGAGAGTTTAATTTGAGATCACAAGGTTTTAGAGACTCAAGGATTCTTTAACACCGAACCAAAAGCTTTGTTGGTGATGATAATTAACCAATTTTTAGGAATAAAAACTAGTGAAAATTACATTGTACTACCTCCAAATTTGTTAAAATGATATTAATATACCAGACATTTTTAAAACTCACGATTCACCTCAAAATATCAATTTTCGCCATCAAATAACTGCAAAATGAATTTCTTTGAAGAATCAAAATTTTAATTGGATATTACTTTTCATGATTACAAAAGTATATTTAGATATCATAAATGTTACTTTTTAAAAAATAGAAGCATCAAGAATAAAACATATTTAAAAAAGAATTTTTTAGGCCTATTTTAAAAAGAAAATTATCATTGTTCTTTTTTGAAAATTATTAAAAGTATATTTTAAATGAATTTATATTCTATTATATGGTATAAAACAAATTTTACTTCACATATTTTATATTTTAAAAAATAATATTATGATATCATTGTCTATTGCTTCCTAAAATAAATAAAAATGAAAGACCATCGTAAAAAAAATCAAATATTTTAAAAGAAAAATTTGTTGATATGTTTTTTTTTTTAAAATTAAAGCATAATATCTCAAATAAATAAATATCAAAGATCAACATAAAATAGAAATCAAAGGTAAATTTTTCTATTTTAAAAATTAAAATTATACTGCATGTTTTTTTAAAAAAAAATATGAATACAAATAACCAAAAAAATTTGTTATAAATAATTGATAAATATAATTATTAAACTTATCATAATCACTAAAAGATATTTTAACATTAAGATTACTTTGATCATCATGAAAAGTGATATCCAATTAAAATTTTGATTCTTTAAAAAAATTCATTTTGGGACTGTTTAATGACAGAAATTGATATTTTGGAGTGAATCATAAGTTTTTAAAAAAATTAATATGTTAATGTCATTTCAATAAATTTGAAGATAGTGCAGTGTTATTTACCCTTAAAACTACGACAAATATTGATACAAAAACTTTTTATTAGGGAAAAATACACCGAAAATAGAGTGATGATTATAAAGCCCTAGAAAAACAAGAGCAATATGAATTGATTAGAATGGGAAATCTCAATAGACTAAAAAAAAGAGAAAATTAAAATTAAAAAAAGACTAATTCATTTTAAAATCAAATAAGAGAAAAGAAAAGGTTGGTTTCACATCACTATAAATGGGCACCTTTACAAGCATGGATGAGCCACGTGATTTGATTTATCATTAGTCATTTCTATGCTTTTCATATTGTTATTAAAGATTTTCTTGGTCCAAGAATTTTTTCAAAAATATTTATTTTAAACAAAAAAAAAAGGAGAAAAGGTAAACATTATGGAAAGCACAATTGTACAATTATGAAGAAAAAAAACATACTCCATTATTTTTGTTGTTGCTACCTTTAAGAAAAAGGTTGGTGTTTCAACAAACATGCTATAGTATAAATATGCTGATAGAAAGCTGATTTGCACATAATCAATCAACAAAAACCTTACAATACTTAAAAAAAAAAAAAAAAAACTTACAATTTAAGTTATCCAACACCCATTTACACATAATCGAGCACTTAACGATATGTTCTTATCGTTATATATATAACCAAAGCTCATGGAAAAATTTATGTGGTTTGGGTATAATATAACTGATAATAACACTTATTTAAATAAAAAAAATTAAATTTAAATTTGTTGTTCTTATTTAAAAAAATATAAAAAAGTTCACTTAAAGCTCCCATAAATATAAAATAAAAAAAAAACTTGTCATGTAAAGCTTTGACAGATGAATTGATGACATCAGTAGGGTTGGCCCAAAGCCTGTTCATTACAATCAAGGCCCATAAAGTGCTAAATTGTTAAACCATAATGTGTCTTACTTTTGGGACCCTAACCAACATGAATGAGTAAGCATTGGGCCAGTTCAATGAATTCAATGTCACAAATGGGCCCAAGTTAATATATTTTTTTTCTTTTGAATGATGATACCTTAGGATCATATCAGTAATTTTACATGATAAACTTGATCCCAAAAACACTTAGATGCGTTGAGACACTATCCCATTCAAAGAGCAAAATGATATTTCCACATAAAAGAACCATTATCTTTTTCCATTAAGGTAAAATTCCAAACTTTATAAAAAAATGTTCATTATTCCATGTATCAGGCTCTTTACACACTTTCCAAAATATTCCTCTCTTTCTCTCCTCTCAGTTCATCCCTTCACGTTATCATTGATCGATTATCAGCTAACTTAAGCATAGACAGAGTTTGTAAAATGGTTTTTGTTTTGAAAATACAAAAATTGAGTTAAATATCTAATTTAGAAAAACAGTTTTTTCAAAAATAATCAACAATTGAAAAAGATATCATAAATAATTGAATCTATTTTAGAGGTAGAAATTTCACAACTGTTTTATCACATAATTTTTAGCTTCATAGTTTTTTTTATTAAAACGATTTCAAAAACTCGTTAGACAGTCAAAAACTGAAATTATAGGTAGACCATTATTTTTTTTTTTTTTTTGTGTTGGGATGTAAACGAGCCAAATACTATAATTTATTTGGATTTCTTCAATAAGATCTTAAACAAGTAAGAACATGAACAGGCTTTAATCGAGTACTAAAAACATTGTTCAAACCAATCTCAAGCTTTTTTACGAGCTGAGTTTGAGCTCTTCCATGAGCTAAGCTTGCTTTGTTTATGTAATCAAGCTTGTTAAAGAATTTTACCTTAACATTTATTTGTACAAATTTTTAAACAAACATAATTAAATAAGTTCTAAATGAATTATAAACAAACCATTCACGAGCTCTAATCAAATAAATTATAAACATAAAAAGAATTATCGAATTATAAGTGTTATATATAATCCCTAATCGATCTCTAATCAAACATATTTGAAGTTGACTCTTTTAATAAACAAGTTTTAAACATAAGGATTCAACAGCCATGCATGCGAACCAAGCAGGGTCCATTATTTTCTTATAACTGTCTCATTTTTTAGCCTTGAATTTTTTTCTAAATAAAAGAACAACCATTAAAGATATTACGATGGTGGTGACCTATGTGTTGCAATAGTGGTTGTTATTAGTTTAGCGGCCACAAAGGATGTGTGTATGATCAAACGACCTCTGTAAGAGGGCAAATTGATTGGGAATTGTGAGGTTATGGAAGATGGAGACAGTGAGAAACAATCTTATCCCAGTTTTTTAGAATAATTTCGTCAAATTAAATATGATTTTATTTTCTCTAGCTTTAATATATATATATATATATATATATATATATATATATATATATCTTAAGATCAATAAAAAAAATTGTATCCATCACAAAACTTTTTGCTAGGATATCCACGTGTAAATAATTCAATATCTTAAAGAAATAAAAATGAGTTATATATGTAGTTTTGATCAAAAACTCATGTACTTAAGCTTAAGCTTCTGAGTAATATTGATGCTCATAGTCATTCATATATATCAAGCTCGTGTAAAGTACTTCCGACCTTAATAAATGGTATCATAACATGATTCAAGTTGGTCACAATCCACGATGTTACCCTATGGGTGAGTCTATGGATAAGAAGTGTTTGTGTGCCCACGATTATCTACCCCGCGAGGACTCTCATAATTGAGTTTGGTTTGACTTCTCCTGTTCATCAAGTAATCGGTAGTTCCATTCAATGGGAGTTTGGTATATACCTCACACGTGAGAAGGAGACTTGTTATGATATCTACATGTGAGTTATCCCACATTTGAAAAAAAATAAAAAATAAAAATGAGTTATATACATAATTTGGACTCAAAACTCATGAGATTAAGTTTTTGAGTTATTTTGATATTCATTCATATATATCAATAGATTTGAATTATAAATAACGAAGAAACAAAAATTTTAAGTTAACAAATTTAAATGACCTAATAGTATATCAAGTTGATATACATTTTTAACACTATTTTTACGTAAAAATTTTGTACCCCGTAATTAATATGGATCGAGCGCATGAAACCCGAAATAGTATTAAAATAAGCCCAACCACAATAAAAAACGAAACTATAGATTTATCACAAACACAAATAAGTTGGAATCATCAACAATTTTTTTTGCCAGAACAAAAAAATATTTGAAGAGAGAGAATGGCGTCCCTATCTATATTGTGTGAGCACCCTTAACTTTTCGTACGGTTAAACACATATTAGTTCAAGTCAGATTATCATACATGATTTGTCTCATCCCACTATAATACATGAGCTCGAATCCAAACACTTTTGGTAAATATAACGAACCTCAACTACCTTACTAACACTTCGATAATAGATTTGACTGTGGCTACGAAGTTAATTACTAATTATTTCAAATATATAAATAAAAAATTATCAACAACTTATATATCAAGAGACTAATGCATACAAATTCTAACATTATTAATTAACCAATGAAAATATTCTTGATACTCTCAACTTTAACATCTTGTGATATTAACTAATTTAATGATTTGCTAAAATTATTGTCATGTTAGATTTTAAAGTGTCCATTTATGTGAGGGCCTACTTTATCATATGTAATGTTGGTGGTCTATGGTGAAGGAATATTGATTAAGATTGCAAACTACTATGTTTTCAACCCATTTAAGTTAATTTATTTTAAGTTAAACTAAATAATAATTCAAACATGATCACAAATTAAATGTTAAAAATATTTTCAATGTAAAAGAGACATGATGTTTAAAAGTTAAAGTCCCATCATAAAAGAGACTTTATGTTAGAGGTAAGATTTTTATCTTGTATTCGTTTTTTGATCCATTATTCGTCTGTTAAAATACAAGTACGAGCATAAAAAATAAGGTTCGTTAAAAAACAAACATTTATAGTCAAACCCGTTGATCCACTACCCATAAGACCCAACCCATATCTAATCCGGGTCTCATTTTTCTAATCTAAATAGGAAATTTTTTGCCAATACTCGTTTTTTACTCATTACTCGTCCGTTAAAACACGGATATGAGCATGGAAAATAAAACTCATTAAAAACAAAGGGCATGTTTGGGTACCAGTTTTCTATTATCAGTTTTCGAAAATGAAAACTGAAAACAGTTTTCTGAAGAAAACATGTTTAGATAATTGTGACTCGAAAACAGTTTTAAAAAACAGAAAACAAGGAAAATTTATTTGGATAATTTTATAGCTATAGTTATGTGTGTTTATTTAATTTTTCTTCTCTTCTCCTAAAAAATTTGGATATTCCTTTGATTTTTTCTTCATCTTCTTCCCTTCCTCATTTTATTGCTCTCTTCATCTTTTGTCTCCTTCTTCTTCTCCCCCTGGTAGATTCATCACCGGCTCGCGACCGTAACAGCACTGTCACAACATGACCATAATAGTACCACAACAGCAACGCCACAGCACGATTGTTACAGCACCGCCACAACATGACCGCAATGTGCTGTCACAGCACTACCACAATAGCTTTGAATTTTCCCACTCGTAGTCCGACACCACATCCGTTGACGGTTCAAAAAATGATGAGATAAAGAGAGTTGTTCTATTTGGGTAGAAAGAAAATGGAGAGGAAAGTTTATGAGAAAAAATGAAAATTGAAAACTAGTTTTGAAAACTAGTTTTGAAAACACTTAAAAAGAGTTTTCTAAAGTTAATTTTTAAAAAGACTCATTTTGAAAATAGTTTTACAAAACTATGTTTAAAAACTGATACCTAAATATATTTTATGATTTTGAAAACTGTTTTTCAGTTTTTGAAAACTCAAACCAAATATGCCCAAGCATTTTTAACTCTAACCGTTGATCCATTACCCATAAAACTTAACCCGTATCCAATCCAACCCGTCTGTTTCCCACCATTTAAAAGTTAAAGCCCTCTTATTGTTCTTTATATATATATATATATACATATATATATATATATATATATATATATGTATATGTGTGTGTGTGTGTGTGTGTGTGTGTGTGAATTGTACAGTTTTGTATACTAAATTAAAGGTAAACTTTCATTATTCTGTACTTATGCTAAAATTATAAAAAGTTTTAAACATTGTTTTATACCCAAAATGACCCACTACTGATGGGTGGTCGTCTTCAACAATCATGTCATTATTAATGTAAATCTCATTTGACAAAACTTATTGAAAGTTACAATATAAACCTAAAAAATAAAATTTGTTAAAAATAAATATTTTTAATTCATACTCATTAATTCGTTATCTATAAAAACGATCTATGTGTTGGAATAGTAGTTGTTTTTAGTATAGCGACCAAAAAGGATGTGTGTATTATCAAAAGACCTCTATAAGAGGGCAAATTTATTGTGAGGTTATGGAAGATGGAGACAGTGAGAAACAACCTTATCCAGGTTTTTTAGAATAATTTCGTCAAATTAAATATGATTTTATTTTCTCTACCTTTAATATATATATATATGTATATATATATATATGTATATATATATATATATCTTGAGATCAATAAAAAAAATTGTATCCATCACAAAACTTTTTGTTAGGATATCCACGTGTAAGTAATTCAATATCTTAAAGAAATAAAAGTGGGTTATATATGTAGTTTGGATCAAAAACTCGTGAGCTTAAGCTTCTGAGTAATATTGGTGCTCATAATCATTCATGTATATCAAGCCCGTGTGAAGTACTTCCGACCTTAATAAATGGTATCATAACATGATTCAAGTTGGTCACAACCCACGATGTTTCCCCATGGTTGAGTCTATGGATGAGAAGTGTTTGTGCGCCCACGGTTATCTGCCCCACAAGGACCCCCATAGTTGAGTTTGGTTTGGCTTCTCCTGTTCATCAAATAATCGGTAGTTCCATTCAATGGGGGTTTGGTATATAACTCACACGTGAAGAGGAGACTTGTTATGATATCTACATGTGAGTTATCCCTCATTTGAAAAAAATAAAAAATAAAAATGAGTTATATACATAATTTGGACCTAAAACTCATGAGATTAAGTTTTTGAGTTATTTTGATATTCATCAATGTATATCAATAGATTTGAATGATAAATAACGAAGAAACAAAAATTTTAAGTTAACAAATTTAAAAATCTTAAATGAGCTAATAGTATATCAAGTTGATATACGTTTTTAACATCATTTTTACGTAAAAATTTCGTACCCCGTAATTAATATGTATCAAGCGCATGAAACCCGAAATAGTATTAAAATAAACCCAACCACAATCAAAAACGAAACTATAGATTTATCACAAACACAAATAAGCTGGAATCATCAATAAATTTTTTGTAAGAAAAAAAAATATTTGGAAAGAGAGAATGGCGTCCCTATCTATATTGTGTGAGCACCCTTAACTTTTCGTACAGTTAGCTAAACACATATTAGTTCAAGTATGATTTGTCTCATCCCACTATAATACATGAGCTCGAATCCAAACACTTTTGGTAAATATAACAAACCTCAACTACCTTACTAACACTTCGATAATAGATTTGACTGTGGCTACGAAGTTAATTACTAATTATTTCAAATATATAAATAAAAAATTATCAACAACTTATATATCAAGAGACTAATGCATACAAATTCTAACATTATTAATTAACCAATGAAAATATTCTTGATACTCTCAACTTTAACATCTTGTGATATTAACTAATTTAATGATTTGCTAAAATTATTGTCATGTTAGATTTTAAAGTGTCCACTTATGTGAGGGCCTGCTTTATCATATGTAATGTTGGTGGTCCACAGTGAAGGAATATTGATTAAGATTGCAAACTACTATGTTTTCAACCCATTTAAGTTAATTTATTTTAAGTTAAACTAAATAATAATTCAAACATGATCACAAATTAAATGTTAAAAATATCTTCAATGTAAAAGAGACATGATATTTAAAAGTTAAAGTCCCATCGTAAAAGAGACTTGATGTTAGAGGTGAGAGATTTTTAGCTTGTATTCGTTTTTTGATCCATTATCCGTCTGTTAAAATACAAGTACGAGCATAAAAAATAAGACTCGTTAAAAAATAAACATTTTTAGTCAATACCGGTTGATCCACTACCTGTAAGACCCAACCCATATCCAATCCGGGTCTCATTTTTCTAATCTAAATAGGGAAATTTTTGTCAATACTCGTTTTTTACTCATTACCCGTCCGTTAAAACACGGATATGAGCATGGAAAATAAAACCTGTTAAAAACAAGGAGCATGTTTAGGTACCAGTTTTCTATTTTCAGTTTTCGAAAATGAAAACTGAAAACAGTTTTCTGAAAAAAACATGTTTAGATAATTTTGAGTCGAAAGCAGTTTTCAAAAACATAAACCAATGAAAATTTGTTTAGATAATTTTATAGCTATAGTTATATGTGTTTATTTAATTTTTCTTCTCTTCTCTTAAAAAAATTTGGATCTTTCTTTGATTTTTTCTTCCTCTTCTTCCCTTCCTCATTTTATTGCTCTCCTCATCTTTTGTCTCATTCTTCTTCTCTCCCTGGTAGATTCATCACCGGTTCGCGACTGTAGCAGCACTGCCATAACATGACCGTAACAGTACCACAACAGCAAGGCCACAGCAAGATTGTTACAGCACCGCCACAATACGACCGCAGCGTGCTGTCACAGCACTACCACAATAGCTTCGAATTTTCCTACTCATAGTCCGAAACTATATGCGCTGACGGTTCAAAAAATGATGAGATGAAGAGACTTGTTTTATTTGGATAGAAAGAAAATGGAGAGAAAGTTTACGAGAAAAAATGAAAATTGAAAGCTAGTTTTGAAAACACCTAAAAAGAGTTTTCTAAAGCTAGTTTTTAAAAAGACTCATTTTGAAAATAGTTTTAAAAAAATATATTTAAAAACTGATACCCAAATATATTTTATGATTTTGAAAACTGTTTTCAGTTTTTGAAAACTCAAACCAAATATGCCCAAACATTTTTAACTCTAACTGTTTATCTATTACCTATAAAACTTAACCCGTATTCAATACAAGCCGTCTGTTTCCCACCATTTAAAAGTTAAAGCCCTCTTATTGTTCTTTATATATATATATATATATATATATATATATATATATATATATATATATGCGCGTGAATTGTACAGTTTTGTATACTAAATTATAGGTAAACTTTCATTATTCTGTACTTATGCTAAAATTATAAAAAGTTCTAAACATTGTTTTATACCCAAAATGACCCACTACTGATGGATGGTCGTCTTCAACGATCATGTCATTATTAATGTAAATCTCATTTGACAAAACTTATTGAAAGTTACAATATAATATGAAAAATAAATATTTTTAACTCATACTCGTTTATTCGTTATTTATAAAACTTGACTCGTTTTCGATACGATCCACCCATTTTCAACTGTTTAAAAGTTAAAATCTTCTTATTGTTATATATATATATATATATATATATATGAATTGTTCAGTACTGTATACTAAATTAAAGGTAAACTTTCATTATTCTGTACTTACGCTAAAATTATAAAAAGTTTTAAACATTTTTTTATACCCATCATGACCCACCACTGATGGGTGATCTTCAACCTTCATGTCATTATTAATGTAAAGCTCCCTTTACTAAACTTATGGAAAGTTACACCCTACTATATTGGATTATGACACACCATCCACACATAATTTGCACACATCTCCCATACCCCTTGCAATTATTTTATTCCTATCATTAGTGGCATCAAAAGACAAAAAGTCTATTCTATTCTTTGCATCTTCTAGGCAACTTTCAATTTGAGTTAATCTGTTAACTATTACCATATTTTCTGTAGAGATGCCATCATATTATTGAATTCATGAAAAAATTCCAAGTTAGATAAATCATTGAAAAGGGAAAAAAAGGTACTTACATATCTTTTTCTTTCATTTATTAAGAAAATACGAGGGTTTTGCATAATTGCATTCTATACTTTTTTTCATGATCACAACTTGAGACACTGTTTTCTTATTTAAAACAATTAACATACTGTACATTCTCAAAATAATTAATAAGAGATTTCTGTTAAGAGAATCGATAAATTAAGCATATGCATCACGTGATTTTTTACACATATTATGCATATATTGTTTGGACAAAAAAAAATAAATAATTAAAAGATACACTCATCAAATTAAAAAAAAGTAAATTAATATTAGAGAATCAACAATATACTTATTACTCTTTTACGTTTTTATGAGCATTTCAATTATTTCATCTCTCTAATTCTAACAACACAATGTGACATGTTGGAAGAGTTACAAAGCCTTTGTAAAATTCTCGAAATATATATTCTCTGAAACTTTCATCTCTTTAGCATGGAAATGTTTTGCTCACACACTTGTCTTTGTACAATACCCATTAAATTATTTTCGGTTTGCACCATTTCTTGCACTTGAGCCCACGTGCAAAGTTTATTAATTATTCATTCGACTTAAATGTCAAAGTGCATTTTAAACTGTAAAATTAATTAAATTTTTTTCATCCACTAAGTCCTTTTAAACAAGAGGAAGTGCTAAATAAATTGTAGTACTAAAGACAATTTTATTGAACTAAATAAATATAAATAAATAAAGTTGGACAAATTTTTTTTTTCATATCCATATATTGTCGTGGATTTAACAAAATGAGTAGCGTAATTACTACTTTCCTTTAGATAATTAGTCAATCAATTATCCCTTTTAACATCTTTTATGTGAATTGTATGCTAAGTTAATTATATCTCATTATGTCAAAAATTGTATATGTTATAGGGATCCATTTGGTTCACGGACATGATTATGGTGAGATAGAATTATGATTAAAGTAGGATAGGTTTATATGATATTAAAGTAGGAGTAGCTTAATATTATGTTTGGTTCATGAGATTTCTGAATTGGGATTAAATTAGGATAACATAAACAATGACCAAAATACTCTTGCAAACCTAAATCTCTCCATAATTCTTTCTCTCTCGATTCTTCTTCTTACCTATTCAATTCTTCCTCTTCCCATCACCCACCCCATCAACCACCATCACCTTCCTCACTACCCCATAAACCACCAGCAACCACAAAATCACCAAAAGAATCAACATAGATTCACAAAAAAAAATATCAATACAAACCTAGAAAAATCATCTGTAAAATCAAAAGGAATCCACAAATCTAAAAACCAATCAACAAAAATCCAAAAAATCCACAAAACCCATAAACCTAGAAAAAAGTCTAAAAACCCCACAAATCCATAGCTCTCTAGTCTCGGTCGAACTGGTGCAATGGTGATCTCAGTCGGAGGAGAAGAAGGAAAGAGAGAGGAAAAAGGAGGGGGAGGCGCACGTGGCACGATCTAGGGAAAGAGGAGGAGAAGGAAGGGGAAGGAGAAGGGAAAGGGAAAGGAAGAGAGGGAAGAAGAAGGAGGCGCATGGGAGGAAGGAAAGAGGCGCGGGGGAGGAAGGGAAAAGAGGGAGGAGGTGTGGGGAGGAAAGATGTGAGGAAGGAGGAGGAGAGAACCAGACTGCGCGATGTGGTGAGTCGCAGCGCGAACGATGAGGAAGGGGAAGGAGAAGGGAAAGGGAAAGGTAGAGGAGAAGGAAGAAGATGAAGATTTTCGGCCTGACATGGAAGTGAAGAAGATGAAGAGAAAAAGAGAGAAGTCTGCGTGGGAAGGGATAAGATGGGGTTGAGCCCAAAAAATTAACCCCAAAGGCATGAGATTAATTTTATACCAAAGGTGCGGGATTGAAATCATGAGTCTCAATCTAATCCCAAATGAACAGTTAATCCTTCAAACTAAACAAGAGACTAATTATTGATGTGAGATTAATTTAATCAATCTCATGTTAATCTATCAAACTAAACTACCCCTAAATGCTCACAACCATAAGTATTACCCATAACAGATAATATGAGAGTAAAAAACAAAGAACTTGTTAGACGCTATTTGCTAACCCTGGAATTGGTAAACTAACCAAGGAATTTGTTTTTCTTTCTATGAAGTTGACATGTGCCAAAGAAAACCCACTCATTTCACCTTTTCTAAAAACCCACTTGTTTCATTCCAACTCGGCAACTAAATCTTGGACCAATAAATACAGGAAAAAATATTCAAATAGTGAAAAAGCTAGCATGCCATTTTTGGCCAAATTGCCATGATTCAACAAGAAGTTGAAAATACAAACTTGGATTAGTAACCTTCTAAGAAATTATAGCCGTCGAATTTTCATTTTTTCTTGGCAACCGTTGAATTTTCTTTCATTAGAAAGGTTGATGTTGATTAATTGTCCATGATGTAGATAGAATTGGTAATCAAAGATGATGAGGATCACCATGATAAAAAAAAGTGAGAAATAACATGATGGTGATTTGTAATTGAAATTCTAACACTTTTTAGAAATATTGCAAAATAATCCACTTATATTGAAGCATAAAGGGGTTTTATAATATTAAAAAATTATCAAATTATTTTTTATTTTAAAATTTTGATTTAATAAAAAATATTAAATTAATTCTTTATATTTTAACGTATCTCTCCACGTGCAAGACAACTGAAATGTTAAAAATTTTACGCGTGAAACTCAAAAATAAAAAACTTCAACAACTCGATGAACTGAATGAAATATTAAATGTAACATTCTCAAGACTCAAAATAAATACTTAAAGCTTTGATGTTATATAAAAAAATATATGAGTTACTATTCATCTAATAAACTTAAATTAATGAGAAAGAGTTCAATTAATTTTTTATATTTTAATATATAATATTATATAATCACATTCAAATACAATATATGTTTTTTAAAAATGAACTGATGATAACAATAATTGAAATCAGGACATTATTTTTTCGAAGAGAAATTTATTAAATAAAAAAAATATGATTAAAGAGTGACTCTAAATACATTGTCTTAAAACTGAATCCATGAATTTGTTTTTTTTTTTAATATCAACTGTTTTAAATTTTAGTGAGTTAAAAAAACAAAAGTCCAATAAATTCAACAATCAAAACCACCTATTTAGCATTTCCTATTCTACTTGAGATCTCACTAAATTTCATAATAAAAAAGATAATTGAAAAATGATTTTAGTCTATAATTCTGTTTTAAAAAATACAAATGAGAATTGAAAAATTCAATTCAACAGATAATTAGCATAGATCTCGTGTTATGCGCCGGAAAAATATATTAAAAATGATAATAATTTGATTATATATATATATATGTATGTATAAACTTTATGTGATAAATGTGACAATTTTTTGTTGATAATCTTACCAACGGATTAAGTGGTAATCTTTTTAAGGAAAAAAAACAGAGAACTGCCACTGTTAAAAGTTAAAAGAAGTACTGTAAAACAAAACTACAGCCAATGCCCGGCCGTACACGGTTAAGTACCAGCTAAATTGCAAAAAATAGTGGATAAGAAACAAAACAAAAGACAACAAAGACCATCCTATTTATATGCACCGATCATCATCATCTTCAATCTTCTCTCTCTCTCTCTCTCCGCTCTCCGATATTCGGATCTTCCAAAATCTAGGGTTTTCTTTAACATTTAAGGAAAAAACCCAAAATTATCAATTTATCACCCCAAAACCTTGGTTTTTTTTAAAAAAATAAAAACAAATACAACCCTGAAATTCTCTATCTTTTAAATATAAATTTCACTTTATTTATCTCTCTCCTCGTTGGATAGATCTCTTCTCTTTGATGGTGGATTTTGCGAGAATTTGAAGATAATGACCGGGTTCGGCTTTGGATTTGAATGAGAGAGAAGGTTCTTGGTCGGTGCTTGTGTGTTGATGCGAAGAAGAAAGTGGTAATAAGGAGATACTGTGTTATCGTGATCAGGAGCAGGTCTAGGTGGGGGAAATGCGGTTGATTTTCTCTCAACTGCTTGGTTGCTGAGAAAATTCTTTGCTGACATTTTTCTTTTTCTCTGTTCTGCTTGGAAGGAGGAGGAGATACACTAGAGGAAGTGGTCTCGTTATTGCGTGATTTCTAGGAGTTTGTAAAGAAGATGCAGCAAAATCGGCCTAAGAAGGTTGATCTGTATCTCTGTCTCACTTTCCTAGTAGAGTTTTCTTTCCTCCTTATAGTTTGGGGAGGGTGGGATGTGGATTAGGGTTTCATGGTTGTTGATTACTGAGGAAGTGTTGGAAATGGAAGAAATTGGAGTTTTAAGTATTATGCATTTTTTTATCATCCAAGAAACCGAGCGAGAGAGGAAAATTGGAATTTTGAATATTGGCTTTCTAGATTTTAGAAGAGGAATTATTATTCTTAAACTGAATCAAGTTCAAGCAATTTTAATTCAGTTCAATGGTTTTGATTTGTTGAGCGCTTAATTAGACTTTGTTTTTCTTTGTATAGTAATTAATTCTTCTCTTAGATCCGTTCTGAGTCATTTGAGGTCTCTATTTGCTCCCATTGTTGCCGGTGATCTATTACTTATGGTTATCTGTAGTAAGATCTGTATGTGCATGCATATAAAGTTGTTTTCTCTTTTTCATGTTCCAGGACATGAAAGACATGGACTTTTTCACCGAGTATGGAGATGCCAATCGATACAAAATTCTGGAAGTTATTGGGAAGGGAAGCTATGGAGTTGTTTGCGCAGCCATTGACACACATACTGGAGAGAAAGTGGCAATAAAAAAGATACATGATGTTTTTGAGCACATTTCTGATGCTATTAGGATCCTGCGTGAAGTCAAGCTGCTCAGAATTTTACGGCATCCTGATATTGTTGAAATTAAGCGCATCATGTTGCCTCCCTCAAAGAGGGAGTTCAGAGACATTTTTGTTGTTTTTGAGCTTATGGAATCTGATCTTCATCAAGTTATCAAAGCTAATGACGACTTGACCCGTGAACACCATCAGTTTTTTCTTTACCAAATGCTTCGGGCGTTGAAATATATGCATACAGGTGAATGTTTTTTGGTATTAAATACTGCAGTAACTAATAATTTGTCTTTGTTGGCTATTGAATTGTTCACCATCTTCAGTTTTTGTGTCACTATTCTTTATGTAGTCTTGTAGGTTAAGTGTTTGCAGACTCTGATCTGTCCAATTTGTTCCATTGCAGCTAATGTGTACCATCGTGATCTTAAACCAAAGAATATATTGGCAAATGCAAATTGCAAGCTCAAAGTTTGTGACTTCGGACTAGCAAGAGTTGCATTTAGTGATACCCCAACAACTGTTTTTTGGACGGTTTGTAGTTCTGTAGCTCTCCTTTATTGCTTGTAATTGATTTATATTTCTCATTTCAGAATGTTGTGTGTAGTATAATTAATATGTTGTTAACTGATGTGCCTTGCAGGACTATGTTGCTACACGATGGTATAGGGCTCCGGAGCTGTGTGGATCATTCTTTTCTAAGGTATGGCTTACTTACCAATGTGTGGCCTCTCTCTCTCTTTCTAAATATATACATGTATATATGTGTGTGTTTGAGTATGTATGTATGTATCTATATGTGTGTGTTATCTCTCCCTTCTAGGTTTAATGGCAACATGATTGCAATGTATTAACTATTTTATGGTATCATGGCAAAATACTTGGTACTTTTTGGCTGTTTGCTTATCTGTTACTTGCATTTACATAAGCAAGATGGATCCAAATAGCATCTCCTGCATTCACATAACATTGACAGATCATTTTGGCTTGTCAGATACCTAAGTTTTTGTACTCCTTTATTTCTGGTTTTGGTTTTAATATTTTGCTTTAAAAAAATTTGGTGACAAATTATTGCTCAATTATTGAATGTGGTGATATGCTTAAGCTAAATTGCTGCTTTCTTTGCCATTCCCTTCACCTTGAGCTTCTAGTTGAGTGTCCATAGAAATAAGATACTTGTGGATTAAGTCATCAGCTACTGTAATTTTCTTTGATCATATTCCTTATTGGTGTTTCCTCTAATATTTCACAAGTATTTTGATTTTAGTGTATTTAAGTTATTTGTCTAATTTAGAAGACATACTATATTATAACAAGTATTTTAGAGTGGGAAGCTTATTATGAATCAAGTTTCTTGCCAGCATTTTCCGTGCTGTAAGGATGGGGTTAGGTTGAGTGTGGTTGCTGGTTGGGTCCTGTCTATTTGCCTAGCAAAGAAAAATGGAAAAGAAAACTATGGATGTAAAGTTTCTTATGATTTATTTATTTTGGTTTTTCAATCTTGCAGTTAAAAATTTTCTACAAACCTCTTTGTATGTGCATTTCTATAACTATCATGTAATAAAAATGTAGAAAATGGTCAATCTGTATATGATACAAGGATTCCATGTTTTTTCCAAATGTTCCTTTATACCACTGGGTGAGCAATATTCTTCCAAAATCGAAGAAAAAGTAGAATGGGCATGTTTGGAATGTTAGCATAAGTATCACTGTTATGGCTTATGGTGGCGTAACATGGAACACCACATTTATTTCTCTGTAAAATGCTTTGGTGCTTTATAATAAGCAGTAATTCCTAGATTAAAATAATTCTTGTTCAGGGAGGACTTTGAACTCTCCTGGAAGTTGAAATATCTGTGAATCAGGTAATTGTGTCAAGTTATGTCCGTTTTTTCTGGAGTGATTTACTTTCACCGCAACCGCAAACTTTGTAAGTCTTCTTTAATAGTCTGATGTGTATCTACACCTGCTTTGCAGTATACACCTGCTATCGATGTTTGGAGTATTGGCTGCATCTTTGCTGAAGTATTGACTGGGAAGCCATTGTTTCCTGGTAAAAGTGTTGTTCATCAATTAGATTTGATCACTGATCTTCTTGGGACACCATCACCGGATACCATTTCTGGAGTACAACATCTCTCTTTCTCTCTCTCTCTCTCTCTCACACACACACACACACACACACACATGCACAGCCATCACATCTTTTTAGTTTTATTTACCGAGCCACTTATATTTTGTCACACACACATTGACATCGCCTCTTTTTAATTGTGCTTACCGAGCCACTTATAATTTTGTTTCTCTATGCTCTTGATGGTTACAATTATGTTGAAAAAATGCAGGTTCGGAATGAGAAGGCAAGAAAATACTTGATGGAAATGCGGAAGAAAAGTATTGTTCCACTTGCACAGAAGTTCCCCAATGCAGATCCTTTAGCACTCCGGCTATTGCAAAGGCTATTAGCATTTGATCCCAAGGATCGGCCAACTGCTCAGGAGGTCTGTATTTTGTCTATTTTTTTCTTTCCATAAGACACTACCTATTGATGTATTTTTGGAGCTTCTGATGCATTTTTTTCTTGTATCCAAGGTTTTTTTCTTCTTCACTTGGTTATAATGGACTTTTTTCATTGCTTGAATTTTAGGCATTGGCTGATCCTTACTTTAAGGGCCTCGCCAAACTTGAGAGAGAACCTTCTTGCCAGCCCATCTCAAAGCTGGAGTTTGAATTTGAGAGGCGAAGGGTGACAAAGGAGGACATTAGAGAACTAATATACCGGGAAATACTAGAATACCATCCTCAGCTGCTCAAAGACTATATGAATGGATCTGAAGGCACAAATTTTCTCTATCCTAGGTTTCAATGCTTCCTTCTTAGTACCCTCATGTATTAATTTATTTTTCTATTTTGGGGTTTTTTTTTTTTTTGGGGGGGGGGGGGGGGGGGAGGAGGAGGTTGAGTGGTGGGGTTGGGGTTTAAGTTTCAGATTTTATATTTTAGCTCTGCCATGATAATTTATAGCTTCTCTTGTGATTTCAGTGCCATAGGACATTTCAGAAAGCAATTTGCATATCTTGAGGAGAATTGTGGTAGAAGTGGTCCGGTCATACCTCTGGAGAGAAAGCATGTCTCCCTCCCGCGGTACAACTATTCACATATTTAACCTTTTTTATTACTTCCTTTGTCCCATAATTTTTGTCACGTTTACTATTTAGCCAATTAAATGAATAATTTTTTTCTATTGTTAAATCATTAAGAATTTTTTTTTCATATATACATGAATAGAGTTTAAAAGTTTCTAAAAATATATATATTTTTTATATTTTTAAAATAATATAATAATAATAATAATTATTAAAGTCAAACTTAAGTCAAAAAAGTGATAAATGACTAAAATTATGGGACAGAGGGAGTAGTATTTTACATATTTAGCTCAATGGTACAAGTGACTTCTATTCTTCTTTTCAGTTGTACCCTAGTGAAGGGTGAAATGAAACCTTTCGTTTTTCTTTCTGCTGTACTCATGGATGTTATCCCTATTTGTCTTCTGTTTACAGGTCTACGGTTCACTCTAATACTGTCCTTCCTAATGCTCAACCGAATTTGGCTTCATTTGAGAGCCGACATGTTACAGAAGAGGCTTCTAAAAACAGATTAACTTCTGGATATTCATCAGAGGCTTTACGTCCTCCACCGAGGGTACCAACAGGTATGATCATATTTTTATCTTGCAGCCTCAGCTATTAATCTTCTTGGCCTAGTTTGGACTGATATGGCAAAGTTTTTAACTCAGGCCTCTGTTACTTGATCCATATCATTTAAGACGGGGTTGTGAGATGACTCCAGATATATTTGACATACATTTATTGAAGATGAGTTTTTAAACATATATGGTAGTGATAATTTGTAAAGGATACCTATTTAGGACTTGTTTGGTCATAAACAGATGAACATCCAATATTGGAACCAATTTTTGGGCCTTGAAGCTCTTTGCCTGATCAGCTTTCTTATTGCCCCATCCCCTATTTTTCTTTTTCACTTTCACAGCCAAACCAGGGAGAGTAGTGGGATCAGTATTACCGCATGAGAATTGTAGAAGCATCAAAGATGCCTATGATGCGAGGACTTTTTATAGAAATGGAGCACTTCCTCAGACAGCTTCTCCGAACTGCTTCTTCAGGAGTAACACTGTGAATAAGTCTGGTATAGAGGTCGAGAGGGATTCTTCACAAGTCAAAAAACAGCTTCCTCAGTGCAACATGGCTGCAAAACCAGCTCCTGGCATGCCTGTTGACATGAACTCCAATCCATATTATCAGCCACAGTCCAAGATAGACCAATTAAATGATCGAATTACCATTGATGCAAAACTGCTGCAGGCTCAATCCCAGTTTGGTGCAGTCGGTGCTGCAGCTGTTGCTGTCGCTGCTCACAGGAAAGTGGGAACTGTTCAGTATGGAGTGTCTTAGCCAGGTGGGTGTCGGGTGAATGATGAAACTATCCACGTTGAGAATTGGTAACGAGTGTTCTCTTCGGTATTTCTGGAATTAGTCTCTTTTCTGTTCCTAATTTATGCCATTTGTATATTTATATTGTGTGACAATCATTAAATATATAAATGAAAAATAAATTGCTTTGTAATTCTTCAGAGATTTTAGTGCAGCAAGTCTTTTTATCTTTTTCATGATTCAGGCGTTCTGTCGAGTTGTTTTCTTTGTTTGAATGTATTGCAGCGTCAAGTCCTTGATTTATCACAATAGCCATTTACATATCAAATCAAAACGGTCGGTAAATGACACCAATTTGAAATGAAATGATATATTTTCTGATGAAGAAAATGACATCGAGAATTCTTGTGGAGTAGGTTGAGGTAATTGACAACTCATTTTCTATTCTTCCAAATTTAAATCAAAATGAGTTGCAAATGATTTCATTTTGTTTCATTTGATGTTCATATACGAGGGCATAATAGCATTTTTGTGTTAATTGTTAAGAGAAATATGAGGGAAAAAAGGGAGAATTGGGGGATTTTTTTTTGGGAGAATTCACATTATAATTATCAATCCTCCCAATCTGGGAGCATAGTAAAATAGATTTTTTTTTCCTTTTACGTTTTCATCCTCTACCAAATACAGAGGAAAACCCGTTCCTTTCTTTCCTTGCATTTTTCTTTTTGTCTCACACTTCTCCCCTGCTAATCATAAGTAATGGTTAACAATTGTAAATTGCATTCTTCCTTCTATCAAGCATCATAGCTTATATTAAATGCATTTCTTGAATCTGGAATACAAACAATACTGTTTGTTTCAACATCTGTAACTTAATGTACCCAGAATCAACTTGATTTATAGAGGAGCATTACATGTCTTATAGCTCTTTCTGCAGAATTTATATCGGTTACGTGAATTTAGAACAGTGATAAAATTACTCAACTCCTTAACTAGAACCATGCTGCTCTAGGCTTCATCGATCAGTCTGTATTCTCATGACATCAAGGTATGACTTTCCACGAAGCTCACGAGCAAATAAGCCCATGAAGTATTCTTCGAGTGTCACTCTTTCAAACAATGCCGGTGTTTGTTCAGTGATCAAGCTGGATGCCGGACCTACTTCTCCATCATATCGTGGGTTGTGGAACATGGCAATTGACAGTCTTTCTTTCTCAGAATTCACTGTGGCGCGGTGCTCGATGCTACGGTATGCCCCATTGGTTATAATCTGTCCCCCGAAAAGAGAAAGTAAAAGAAAAACAGAATGAGCCAGTTCTATTCTCTTTTTCATTGGTAAACACACTTATTGAACAACTTCAGTTTTGAAAAACATAATGCTTAGTAAGTTATGCACCTCTTTCGAAATTTTCAGGGGCTTTTCATATATGGGTAAAAGGAAATGGAGTCTGTAAATACTAAATGAGTTGAAGATTTTTCAACGTAACATGTTTGCAGCCGCAAATGTGTGCGCTCAGATTGGCGACACTTCAATCAAAGGCAAGAGAATTGGGAATAATTGTGCATTGCTGTCTTTCAAGTATCCAGTTGGTCCAACTCCAACCAGCAACAATTAGCCCATTTGTAATGGTCTCAAGTCTAAGTACTTGAGTGTTTCGAGCTCTTAGGATTGAATCCCCAGGCCAACATTTTTTTTTGGATAAGGAGAATAAAAGTAGGTTAAAATCATCGTAAGTTTTCAGAAAATTTCTCCAACTGAACGCACTCTAGTTTTCAATTCTAATCGATGGCAGTCATGGGCAATGTAGCAATATAGAATTTGACATAGGAACTAAATTTTCACTCCAAAAGTAAGGCCTTCTCATAGTAACAGGTATGGCAGGAATGCAGCTCTGAGTGCGGAGCAGACTTCATTGTAGCCCATCTAATGGCATATGGTTGAGTGCTCCAGAAAGCTACAGTTTGCACTAAGAAAACTTCCATTTTGGAAAGGAATTGAAATCCCAGATAGAACTTCCTACATGTGCAATTAGAAGATGGCATGGAAAGAAAAAAAAAAGTAAAAGAAAAGAAAAAGGAATTAAACATAATGGGGATGAGTACCTCCAAAATATCTCCAACGTTGACAATGAAGGCGTTTGGCAGAGGATTTACAGGAATCCATTTCCCATCTTTCTTTATCTGGAGACCTTCTACATCACTGACTTGTAGAAGGATGGTCAGAGCTACAGAATCAGAATGAGGAGTCAGGCCGATAACTTTCTCTGGTTGAGGACAAGGAGGGTAATAATTCATCCTTATTGCTTGCTTTCCATCTTCAAACAAGTCTTTAATTTCCTCAGCATTAATATTCAGAGCGTTCCCAATCTTCTCTAAGATGGCAAAAGCTAGATTTTTCAGTTCTAATGAGTAAACCTCCATTGTATCTCTACAGAAGAAAATGGAAAATTTCCGGTTAGAAACTGAAATAGATAGGAAAGAAAAGTGGGAGAAAAGAAGAGGGGGGGGGGGGGGGGGGAAGGGGTGGAAAAGTGAAAAGATTAATGTTTCCTAGATCACGATCCTTCCAAATTGAGAAGATTAGAGAGCAAAAGATAAAATAAGTATTTTTTATTTTTGTTCTTTTCTCTTCTTTAGCAAAAAAAAAAATGATGAAGAGGGATAACCTGAGGAGAGAGGGATAACCTGAAAGGAAGAGGGATGTTTGGGAACAGATGGCGTTTCCGCAAACGGACTGGAAGTGTAATCATGTAAAAAAGGTCACCCCAATCAAGTTTCTGCTCCTCCGAAACAACAAAGGCTTGCCCAAATCCTTCTATATCTTCAGGAAGCTGCCAAAGCTTTTTCTTCTCGTACATTGGAAGGTTGAAGAAGTCTTGTACCTCTGACTTTACTTTCTCCACCAAAGAAGGCTCTACTCCATGATTTACCAACTGCAGTACTTAAGCAAACCATTCCTAATAAGAAACAGTATTTAAACGACTTTTGCTTCCAGAATTAACCATTGCATCTAGTTATAATTAAAACTATCATGATTTATGATAGTTTATAAGTGTACATGGGTATATATGTTTGGATCAAGGGAGAGGAGAGTATTAAAGAAGCCCTCCAAATTCTCTCATTTCCTCTCATTCCTCTCCTTACAAAACAAAGGAGAATTAAGCGGATTAGGAGGGATAAAAGTACCGCTCCAAATCCTCCCCATATCTTCTTGTTTTATTTTCTTACAATAATTATAAAAATCTTGCCTATGTAATGAATAAAAAATCTTCCTGTCATATGAGAGAAGAGGTTAAAAATTAACCTGGAAGAAACCCCATTGTCTGCAAGCAGAGTCAAGCTTTTCCAATTCAGAGTCCATTGATTCTTGAGAAAGCAACCTCTGCATATCAATAACAGGGATCTCAGGCATTGGACCATCATCCACAATCATCACTTTGTCTTGATCAGGACGTATGTATCTGGGTGGGATTGTTGTCATGGCCATGGACTCCTTAACCAGCTCTTGAACACAAGGCACAAGGAGAGAGCTTCCTAGGTTCAATTCTTTGTGTTCCATGCTGCTGTCCCTATTTTTCTTGCAAGTATGGTTTACCATATTACAAAAGGCAGCTATCCCTATTTTTCTTTTTCAATAATAAGAAAGCACTAGATGGTGATGAAGGGTGATCCACAGTTGATGTAGACTGTAATAAATTAACAATCATAGAGTTGAATTATGCAGCAAAATTTTCTCAAACAAATCCACACCTACAAGTTGGAGAGTAGCTTTATATATATTTTGGTACTTATCGACAAAAAAATGACAACCTTAATTTCTTGTTCAGCTTATGTTGCGGTTAATTTTCAACTACTTTGATTAAATTCATACAATAATAATTGTGACCTTAAAATTTAAAAAAATTTAAGTCATCTATTTTTTTTTAGTTAATTCTCAATCATATATGTGAGATTCATGATAAAACTTTTACTATTTTTAAAAATAAAAAAGTAAATTTTTTTTTCACAATTTTATTTAAAAGATAAAATTTTTAATTTAAAAGTTTATTTATGTTTAACAATTTGAATACGGATGAAAGGTCTAGTATTGATTATGATTTTTCAAATTGTATTATGGTTTTTTTAACAATTTGTTTAGAGAAACAAATTTTGGTTTGGTTTAATTAAATAATGATAAATCATGAAAATATTCGATTAATTGAATTTTTTATAAAATAAAATGATTTGATTATAATTATTGACTTTGATGAATTGATAAAGTTGGTAGTTGCCGTAGGTATATAGAAAGAGTGAATTGAACTTTATTTTACTAAAGGGGCATGATTTGGACTTATTCACACCACATGGGTATCAAAGAAAAGTGATTTGCCGCCAGTACTTTTTTCTAAATAAAAATATATTAATCAATAGTTTCTCCATTTACATTGTCACAACATGAGTTTGCCCAAATCTTTTGTGGAAATATGTTCCACATGACAGCCACAAAAGTGGATTTTTTTATTGTGTTGGTGGAGTTTTTCTAAATCCTTGTCAGCAAGCTTTCATTTGTGCTAACTGTCAATGTCAGACCTATTGTGGTCAGCGGATATTGCGAAGAAAAATGTCGTTTTAGTTCTCCTTTTAAGATGGTTTTAAATTAGAGTTTTCGCTCTGAAATTTTTTTTTTTACTTGGATTTGTATTCATGAAAAATATATGATATAAAGATTTATTTTATTATTAAATAAAAAAATATATAAAAATTAAAAAAAAAATTACTTAGATTCGTATTCATGAAAAATATACGATATAAAAGTTTATTTTACCATTAAATAAAAAAATTATAATTTTTTTCTTTTCATATATCATTCAGTAATAATATGGATCATTATATTGTGTCTTTTATAAACCTATGCTAAACAATAATTTATCATGAAAAACATAGCATATCTAGCACTAAGTGAGGTTTAGTGGGTGGGTAGAGACAAAATACAAGGGTGTGCTAGTGCTAGTGCTAGTGCTAGTGCAAGTGTTAATGCAAGTGTGAGGTGTCTGTTAAGATTTTACCTTTAAAATTCATCTATTCAAAATTTAGACAAAAACCACAACTACAACAATTAAATAGGTAAAAGAAACAAAAAGTAAGAACACCAATAATTAATGTGGTTCGGCAACCTCTTTGCCTACATCCACCAACAACTCTACTATTTTATTAATTTTCAACTACAACTTTAGGAAGAGCAAAGTTGTCAAACTCTCACCCAAAGTCACAATACAATAAAAGCTCTTAACCTATCTCTAGTTGTAAGTGCTCTCTTTACTTGACAACCAAAAACTCAAATACACCCAAAGCTCTCATACTAGCTCTAGTAGTAAACCCTTTTAGTTTACAATGTATATGGAATTATATGTGTGTCTCAAACCTTCTCTGGGACCCTATTTATGTAGATGATATTTTCCTAATACTATTAAGAGAAAAAAAAATAAAGAAAACGATTTCTACTACTACTAGAACAAGCAATATCCAATAGGAAACTACTACCACTCATATTAGACACAAACAACTGTGAAATAGGAAACCACTTTTCCCAAACAAATTAGAAGTCTTCTTTGTGGGAATTGAGGCAAAATCCTAACAAATTTCCACCTTGGCTCAAATTCTCTACCTCATCATCAAATTTGGCTTTCTTTTTTGTTTGGTGCGATTGTTCCTTTTGGTATTCCCATCCCATCTGCTTACTCTTCGAAGCAATCATCCTTTTATTCAACATGTATAAGCTTTCTTCATTCATGTTATCTGTCATCACTACTTTTGAAGCATTAAGAATTTGCATCTCATCATCCTCATTAACCTCTCCATTATCACTCTGTTTCATTCTACTCAACTCCTCCAAGTCCTCCGCGGTGACCTTGCTTTGCAATTGTGTGTTCCTCTTCATCATTGTAGATGCGCTCTTTATTTGAAAAATCTAAAAACTTAGATCTTGATCTTTCCTCCACCTTCCTTGAAGTGCTCCACTCGCTCACTTTTTCTGGCTCTTCTCTTGATATAATCACGAACAATTCTTCAACCTCGAACACACTTGATCTCTTCAACTTATCTCTCTTTGGAGGTACAGCAGAAACCTCCTCATCCATCCAAACTTCCTTGCCCGCCATTAATATCGTAACTATGTCATCTCCTTCCGGTTGCAAGTATTTCATCTCTGTCAACACACTACTCAATAAATTAGTGATAATGGAATCGAAAAAGCTAATATTCATCATACCTTTTTCCATCTCCAATTCATTAAATAGCTAAATATTAATCATACCTACTTCTTATATTTTTGTCATTGAAACCACAGCTCCGATACCACTTGTTGAGATTTTACCTCTAAAATCCACCTACTCAAAATTTGGATAAAAAACACAACTATAACAATTAAATAGGCAAAACAAATAAAGAGCAAGAACACCAATAATTAATGTGGTCTGGCAACCTCTTTGCCTACATCCACCAAAAACTCCACTATTTTATTAATCATCAACTACAATTTTAGGAAGAGCAAAGTTGTAAAACTCTCACCCCAAAGTCACAATACAACAAAAGCTCTTAACCTAGCTATAGTTGTAAGTGCTCTCTTTATTTGACAACCCAAAACTCCAATACACCCAAAGCTCTCATACTAACTCTAGTACTAAATACATCTAGTTTACAATGTATATGGAATTATGTATGTGCCTCAAACCTTCTCTGGGACCCCTTTTATATAGAGGATATTTTCCTAATACTATTAAAAAAAAACAACAAAGAAAACAACTTCTACTACTACTATAGAACAAACAATATCCAATAGGAAACTACTACCACTCCTATTAGAACAAACAATTATAAAATAGGAAACCACTTTTCTCAAACCAATTAGAAGTCTTCTTTGTGGGAATTGAGCCAAAATCCTAACAAATTTCCACCTTGGCTCAAATTCTCCACCTCATAATCAAATTTGACTTTCTTCTTTGGTTGGTGCGATCGCTCCTTTCGGTATTCCCATCTCATCTGCTTACTCTTCAAAGCAATCATCCTCTCATTCAACACATATAAGCTTTCTTCGTTCACGTTATATGTCATCACTACCTTTGAAGCATCAAGAATTTGCATCTCATCATCCTTATTAGCCTTTCCATTATCACTCTACTTCATTCTACTCAACTCCTCCAAGTCCTCCACAGTGACATTTCTTTGCAATTGTGTTTGATCCTCTTCCTCAATGTAGATGCACTCTTTATTTGAAATTGGATCTTGATCTTTCTTCCACCTTCCTTTAAGTGCTCTACTCGCTCACTTTTTTTGGCTCTTCTCTTGATATAATCACGAACAATTCTTCAACCTCGAACACACTTGAACTCTTCAACTTATCTCTCTCTGGAGGTACATCGAAAACCTCCTCATCCATCCAAACTTCCTTGCCCACCATTAATATCGTAACTATGTCATCTCTTTCCAGTTGTAAGTATTTCATCTCTGTCAACATACTACTCAACAAATTAGTGATAATGGAATCGAAAAAGCTAATATTCATCATACCTTCTTCCATATCCAATTAATTAAATAGCTTAATATTAATCATGCCTACTTATTGTATTTTTGTCATCGAAACCACATCTTCGATACCACTTGTTGGGATTTTACCTCTAAAATCCACCTACTCAAAATTTAGACAAAAAACACAATCACAACAATTAAATAGACAAAACAAACAAAGAGCAAGAACACCAATAATTAATGTGGTTCGGCAACCTCTTTGCCTACATTCACCAACAACTCCACTATTTTATTAATCTTCAACTACAATTTTAGGAAAAACAAAGTTGTCAAACTCTCACCCCAAAGTCACAATACAACAAAAGCTCTTAACCTAACTCTAGTTGTAAGTGCTCTCTCTACTTGACAATCCAAAACTCTAATACATCCAAAGCTCTTATCCTAGCTCTAGTAGTAAACCCATCTAGTCTACAATGTATTTGGAATTATGAGTGTCTCAAACCTTCTCTCGGACACTCTTTATATAGAGGATATTTTCCTAATACTATTAAGAAAAAAACAAATTCTACTACTACTAGAACAAACAATATCCAATAAGAAACTATGACCACTCCTATTAGAACAAACAACTATAAAATAGGAAACTGCTTTTCTCAAACCAATTAAAAGTTTCTTTATGGGAATTGAGTTAAAATCTCAACCGTCTCTTGATGTGAGTTATTTCTCTATTTTTAAAATAAAATAGTGGAAAGAGTTTGTAGTGTTGCAGCAAGTGACTCTAGGGTACCATTTGTACAAATTTGTGTCATTTAATACAAGTAATTTTTGTTTCCTGTCACATTAGCCCATTATTATTTTACTCAAAATCCACAAAGTAGCTCTAAATCATTCTCAAAAGCACCACTCAGTTTTTGAGATTTGATTTTTCTAATAGTTCTAATCTCGAACAAATGATTTGGGGTTGTAAATGGTTATCATGACTTAAATTTCTAATATTAGAAATAAAAAAAAACATGACGCATACAAATCACATAAATTTAAGTTAATAACATGAACTTGAAATGCATATCAAAATTACCATATGCTTTTAATTTTCGCGAAACAATCTATAGAATATATCCTAAACAAAGTGATGTCCATTGTAAGAACATCGTCACAGGATAAGTCCCATACCTAGTGGAATATGATGCAAAGTATGTAGTAAAACATAATGGGGTGATTACCTCCAACATGTCTCCGGTGTTGATAATGAAGGCATTTGGCAGAGGATTTACAGGAACCCACTTCCTTTTTTTCTTTATCTGGAGACCTTCTACTTCATTGACTCGTAAGAGGATTGCCAGAGCTATAGAATCAGAATGAGGAGTGAGACTGATAACCTGCTCTAGTTGAGGACAAGGAGGGTAATAATTCATCCTTAACGCTTGCTTTCCATCTTCAAACAAGTCTTTAATTTCCTTAGCATTAATATTCAGAGCTTTCCCAATCTTCTCTTCCATTGGAAGGTTGAAGAAGTCTTGCACCTATGCCTTTGCTTTCTCCACCATAGAAGGCTCTACCCCATGGTTTATCAACTGCAGTAATTGAGCAAACTATTTGATATTGCTAAAAAAACACACATCCAATAAAAACATGACACGTGGACCATCCCAAGGCTAGACAGCAAGACAACATGCGGATGATCCAAGCTTGAACAGCTGGACCCCAGGTCATCACCGCCCTCTACATCATCACCGCCTTTGGCACAAGGGGCGCCTCATACGTGGACAGTCCCTAATCAAGAAAGTAAGGCAACACGCGGATGACTCAGGTTCACACAGCTGGACCCCAGGTCATCACCGCCCTCCAAGGCATTATTGCCCTTCCAGCTAGACCTCTATGTCATCACCTTCCTGGGTACAAGGGCCGCCTCAAAACGCTATAAAAAGACTCAAGTGCGCATTCAAAGGTGTGGTCGGCTGGACCTAAAAGGGGAACACTGTCACTCCCATACATCTTATCACATACTAACAAAAGCTTCGGAGCATCCTCGGAGGCACTCCCTCCGGCGACCCCTTAGCTCACCTTTTCTCCTTTATGCAGGTTCCCTCGAGGCCCGGCCTCCAGCTCAGCAAGCACATTTTTGGCGTCAACAGATTGGCGTCGTCCGTGGGAAATCACCATTTCTCGCTAAACAGTAGAAGCAAAGAAATCTAAAGAACTCATCTGTTGCAATGCCGAGCCGTCTGACACCATGTTGCACTCCTAGGAGTTTCAAGTGCATACAGTCGAGCATCAGTGCACACTAGTGCACACTATCAAGCCATAGTGCGCACACCATTGTCCGAGCGATGGCATCATTGCACACACCCTCAGACTTGCCGAGGATCAGTGCGCACACCCCTATCCGAGTGATGGCATCAGTGCGCACACCCTCGGACTTGTCGAGCATTAGTGCGCACACCTCCCAATTGGCCGAGCATCAGTGCACACTAGTGCATACGACCGAGCATTAGTGCACATAACCGAGCATCAGTGCACACTACCAAGCCATAGTGCGTACGCCCCTGTCTGAGCGATGGCATTAGTGCGCATGCCTCTATCCGAACCATTGCATCAGTGCGCACAACCTCAAACTTGCCAAGCATCAGTGCACACGCCCCCTAACTGGCCGAGCATCAGTGCACACTAGTGCACACGGCAGAGCATCAGTGCACACTAGTGCACACGACCGAGCATCAGTGCACACTAGTGCAATCGGCTGAGCATCAGTGCACACGGTCGAGCCATAGTGCGCACGCCTCTGTCCGAGTGATGGCATCAGTGCGCACACCCTCAAACAGGCCAAGCATTAGTGCGCACACCCCCAGACAGGCTGAGCATTTTGACTTAGCCCCATATACTCGGTCTAACATCTCCAAAAAATATTGAAGGCTGAGTGTGTTGACTACTGCTCGTATGCTCGAACCAAACTTTCTAAGGCTGAGCAGATGGATTACTCCACACACGCTCGGACCATGTTCTCTAAAGCCGAGCAGATGAATTACTCCACACATGCTCGGACCATCTTCTCCAAGTCCGAACAAATGGATTGCTCCACACATGTTCGGACCATGTTCTCCAAGTTCGAGCAGATGGATTGCTCCACACATGCTCGACCCATGTTCTCCCAGTCCGAGCAGATGGATTGCTCCACACATTCTCAGCCTATGTTCTCCAAATTCGAGCAGATGGATTGCTCCACACATGCTCGAGCCATGTTCTCCAAGGCTGAGCAGATGGATTGCTCCACACATGCTCGACCAACTAGTTATAAGTCTGAGCAGATAAATTGCTCCATACATGCTCGGCCCACTAGCACCAATTCCTAGCAGATGGATTGCTCTACACATGCTTGACCCACTAGCTCCAAGTCCGAGCAGATAGATTGCTCCACACATGCTCAGACCATGTTTTCCAAGTCCGAGGAGATGGATTGCTCCACCCATGCTCGGACCATGTTGTTCAAGGCCGAGCAGATGGATTTCTCCACACATGCTCGGTCCACTAACTCCAAGTCTGAGCAAATGGATTGCTCCACACATGCTCGGACCATGTTCTCCAAGGCTGAGCAGATGGATTGCTCCACACATACTCAGCCCACTAGCTCCAAGTCCGAGTAGATGGATTGCTCCACACATGCTCGAACCATGTTCTCCAAGTCCGAGCAGATGGATTGCTCCACACATGCTCGGACCATGTTCTCCAAGGCCGAGCAGATGGATTACTCCATACATGCTCGGCCCACCAGCACCAAGTCCAAGCAGATGGATTGCTCCACACATGCTCGGCCCACCAACTCCAAGTCCGAGTAAATGAATTGCTCCACACATGCTCGGCTCGGCACTATTAAAGCTCAATATATTACCCTTTTTTTTTACTAAAAACCAAACCCTGCCATACTTCCTTAAGCACATAAATATACTCAAGGAAGTGGGGGGCTTCTGATACTGCTAAAAAACATATATCCAATAAAAACACGACATGTGGACCATCCCAAGGCTAGGCAGTAGGACAACACGCGAATGACCCAGGCTCGAACAGCTTGACCCCAGATCATCACCGCCCTCTACTTCATCACTACTTTTGGCAGAAGGGCCGCCTCATATATGGACAGTTCCTAATCAGGGCATCAAGGCAACACACAGATGACCCAGGTTCACACAACTGGACCTCAAGTCACCACCGCCCTCCAAGACATCATTGCCCTCCCAACTGGACCTCCACGTCATCACTGCCCTGGGTACAAGGGCCGCCTCAAAACCCTATAAAAAGACTCAAGTGCGCATTCAAAGGTGTGGTCGGCTGGACCTAAAAGGGGAACACCGTCACTCCCATACATCTTATCACACACTAACAAAAGCTTCAGAGCATCCTCGGAGGCACTACCTCCGGCGACCCTCTAGCTCACCTCTTCTCCCTTGTGCAGGTTCCCTCGAGGCCCGGCCTCCAGCTCAGCAAGCACATTTTTGGCATCAACACCATTCTTAATAGAAAGATAGTATAGTAGCCTAATGTTTCCATATCTTGATTGCATCTAGTTTACTTTAAACTATAATGATTTTTGAAGATCTGTTAAAATTTGTATACATTTTTTTCTTTTTGTTTTTTTTTTGCATCGGTGAAGAAAGGAATTGAATCCGAGTTATCTAAATAGTGGATTCAGAAGTAACCACTAGGCAAAGAGGGTAGCAGTTGAATATTTTTATACATTACCAATTATCATCTTTTTCTATACATTCTTCACCTAGTCTATACGCATAACATATATATATCATGGCAGATATTTGGCTTAGAAATCAATAAGAGACAGCTTAAGAACAAACCACATTAATTAGACTTTAAAAAACCCCAAATATTTTCCATTTTCACCTTTCATAGAAACCAAATTGGATGGAATAAAACGGTTGAGGATAGCTACTTATTATCCACAAAAATGGCTAATAGTGAATGCTAATTCTAGGCTTAATTATGCTTTCATTGACATATGAGCTTGTCAATCAGATTATTATAGGAAATTGTTTTGTGGACCACCTCAGCAGGTTTCTGTTTCAAAAAGCAAAAAACAATTATTTGACGGTAAAAATATGTTTACTTTTAGTGTTTTGAAGAACAAGTGTTTTGAAGAACAAGTTTTTGATAATTATTTTCGAAAACATAGTTTGTTGTTTTCTATAATGGTTTTTGAAAAAGTTTTAAAATAAGAATGTCCAATTTAACATATTGATTTTCTCTATTACTCTTCAACACATGAATCTTCAACACGGGAGAAATTTCTTTAACGTTTCAATTTTGGCGACAGCTCAAGGGGAAAAACAAAAAAAAAAAGAAGAATCTTTTTGGATCTTGAATTATTTGATATTGAAATTTTAAAATCTGGATCTGTGGGTTTTTTTATATTTATTTTTCAAGTTTTAGTTGCCCGTCCAAAAACTTGCATGAATTTGGATTTTAAGCGGGTAACTAAGGTTTCTCTTAAATATTGGGATATCTTAGCACATCAAATATCCTGATTAGGGGAGAGCATTAATATAGATGAAACCATCGGCTCGATCCAAATTAGCACAAAAATGTAGAAAATGGTCAATCTGTATATGATACAAGGATTCCATGTTTTTTTTCCAAATGTTCCTTTATACCACTGGGTGAGCAATATTCTTCCAAAAACGAAGAAAAAGTTGAATGGGCATGTTTGGAATGTTAGCACAAGTATCACTGTTATGGCCAATGATGGCGTAACATGGAACACCACATTTATTTCTCTGTAAAATGCTTTAGTGCTTTATAATAAGCAGTAATTCCTAGATTAAAATAATTCTTGTTCAGGGAGGACTTTGAACTCTCCTGGAAGTTGAAGTATCTGTGAATCAGGTAATTGTGTCAAGTTATGTCCCTTTTTTCTGGAGTGATTTACTTTCACCGCAAACTTTGTAAGTCTTCTTTAATAGTCTGATGTGTATCTACACCTATTTTGCAGTATACACCTGCTATCGATGTTTGGAGTATAGGCTGCATCTTTGCTGAGGTATTGACTGGGAAGCCGTTGTTTCCTGGTAAAAGTGTTGTTCATCAATTAGATTTGATTACTGATCTTCTTGGGAAACCATCACCGGATACCATTTCTGGAGTACGACATCTCTCTCTATCTCTCTCTCTCACACACACACATGCACAGCCATCACATCTTTTTAGTTTTATTTACCGAGCCTCTTATATTTTGTCACACGCTCATCGACATCGCCTCTTTTTAATTGTGCTTACCGAGCCACACTTATAATTTTGTTTCTCTACGCTCTTGATGGTTACAAGTATGTTGAACAAATGCAGGTTCGGAATGAGAAGGCAAGAAAATACTTGATGGAAATGCGGAAGAAAAGTCCTGTTCCACTTGCACAGAAATTCCCCAATGCAGATCCTTTAGCACTCCGGCTATTGCAAAGGCTATTAGCATTTGATCCAAAGGATCGGCCAACTGCTCAGGAAATGCGGAAGAAAACGCTACCTATTGATGTATTTTTGGAGCTTCTGATGCATTTTTTTCTTGTATCCAAGGTTATTTTCTTCTTCACTTGGTTATAATGGACTTTTTTCGTTGCTTGAATTTTAGGCATTGGCTGATCCTTACTTTAAGGGCCTCGCCAAACTTGAGAGAGAACCTTCATGCCAGCCCATCTCAAAGCTGAGTTCGAATTTGAGAGGCGAAGGGTGACAAAGGAGGACATTAGAGAACTAATATACCGGGAAATACTAGAATACCATCCTCAGCTGCTCAAAGACTATATGAATGGATCTGAAGGCACAAATTTTCTCTATCCTAGGTTTTAATGCTTCCTTCTTAGCACCCTCATATATTAATTTATTTTTCTGTGGATTGGGGGGGGGGGGGGGGGGGGGGGGAGGTTGAGTGGTGGGGTTGGGGTTCAAGTTTCAGATTTTATATTTTAGCTCTGCCATGATAATTTATAGCTTCTCTTGTGATTTCAGTGCCATGGGACATTTCAGAGAGCAATTTGCATATCTTGAGGAGAATTGTGGTAGAAGTGGTCCAGTCATACCTCTGGAGAGGAAGCATGTCTCCCTCCAGCGGTACAACTATTCACATATTTAACCTTTTTTATTACTATTTTTGTTTCATAATTTTTTTCACGTTTACCATTTAACCAATTAAATGAATAATTTTTTTATTATTAAATCATTAAAAAAATTTTTTTTCATATATACATGAACAGAGTTTAAAAGTTTCTAAAAAATATTTTTTTAATTTTTAAAATAATATATAATAATAATAATTAAAATCAAACTTAAATAAAAAAAAATGATAAATGACTAAAATTATGAGACGGGAGCTAGTATTTTACATATTTAGCTCAACGGTACAAGTGACTTCTATTCTTCTTTTCAGTTGTACCCTAGTGAAGGGTGAAATGAAAGCTTTCGTTTTGCTTTCTGCTGTACTCATGGATGTTATCCCTATTTGTCTTCTGTTTACAGGTCCACGGTTCATTCTAATACTGTCCTTCCTAATACTCAACCAAATTTGGCTTCATTTGAGAGCCGACATGTTACAGAATAGGCTTCTAAAAACAGATTAACATCCAGAAATCCATCAACTTTTGGATATTCATCAGAGGTTTTTCGTCCTCCACCGTGGGGTACCAACAGTTATGATCATATTTTTATCTTGCAGCCTCAGTATTAATCTTCTTGGCCTAGTGTGGACTGTGATATGGCAAACTTTTTAACTCAGACCTCAGTTACTTGATCCATATCATTTAAGACGGGGGTTGTGAGATGACTCCAGATATATTTGTCATACATTTATTGAAGATGAGTTGTTAAACATATATGGTAGCGATAATTTGTAATGGATACCCATTTAGGACTTGTTTGGTCATAAACAGATGAACATCCAATATTGGAACCAATTATTGCTCCTTGAGGCTCTTTGCCTGATCAGCTATCTTATTGCCCCATCCCCGATTTTTCTTTTTCACTTTCACAGCCAAACCAGGGAGAGTAGTGGGATCAGTATTACCGCATGAGAATTGTAGAAGCATCAAAGATGCCTATGATGCGAGGACTTTTTACAAAAATGGAGCACTTCCTCAGACAGCTTCTCCGAACTGCTTCTTCAGGAGTCACACTGTGAATAAGTCTGGGATAGAGGCCGAAAGGGATTCTTCACAAGTCAAAAAACAGCTTCCCCAGTGCAACATGGCTGCAAAACCAGCTCCTGGCATGCCTGTTGACATGAACTCCAATCCATATTATCAGCCACAGTCCAAGATAGACCAATTAAATGATCGAATTACCATTGATGCAAAACTGCTGCAGGCTCATTCCCAGTTTGGTGCAGTCGGTGCTGCAGCTGTTGCAGTTGCTGCTCACAAGAAAGTGGAACCGTTCAGTATGGAGTGTCTTAGTAACGAATTAAACTTTGATAAAAATTAATTAATTAATTAAAAATTAAATTATTTTTATTTTACTATTCTAATTAATTAATTAATAGTATTTTATTAAAAGTCAAAACGCCCCAAAAGATTCAAAAGACTTAACCAGATTTTCAGCATTTTAGGTCAGAATTTTAAATTTTCAACATTTTGATTGGATGTCATTACAAATGGAACCACTATGTTGGAGGACCATAGTGTAAAATGTAAATTGATGGATACATATGCAACAAACGATAGGGTACGTTTAATATCATATTTGATTAAAATTTTCATCAAATTATTTGATATTTGTGTAAAAATATTTTGATAAAGATTCATTCATAGGTCTTAAGTTAGTAAAGTTTATTGATAATTAATTTATTTATATTATTTCAATTTTTTTATATTTTTATAATTTAATTAATATTATTTTATTCAAAACGCCACAGCGTTTCAAAAGGCTTACGCCCCAACGCCTTGGGGCTTACGCCTCACCCAACGTCCTCGCCTCTGAAAACACTGGGTTGAGGTAATTGACAACTCATTTTCTATTCTTTCAAATTTAAATCAAAATGAGTTGCAAATGACTTCATTTTTGTTTCATTTGATGTTCATATACGAGAGCATAACAGCAATTGTGTTAATTGTTAAGAGAAATATGAGGGAAAAAAGGGAGAATTGGGGAATTTTTTTTTTTTGGGAGAATTCACATTATAATTATTAATCCTCCCAATCTGGGAGCATAGTAAAATAGATTTTTTTTTCCTTTCCTTTTACGTTTTCATCCTTTACCAGATACAGAGGAAACCCCGTTCCTTTCTTTTCTTGCATTTTTCTTTTTTTCTTACACTTCTCCCCTGCTAATCATAAGTAATGGTTAACAACTATAAATTGCATTCTTCCTTCTATCAAGCATCATAGCTTATTGTTGGTTTTTTGTCTAAGGATTAAAGGTTGAGGAGTTCTTGAGAAGAGATGGTCTTGCCGCAGAATTTCAGCTTCAACAGCATTTGGCGCCGCAGCGCGAATTCTTCCTGAAACAAGATTTCGGGCTCCTTCAGCTGGCGTGTTGTTTTGGTTGAAATGCACAGTTTCACTTAAACAAGTTAGAGGGCTATGATAGTTTGGTTCTCAAATTTAAGGGCTGAGATTGGTTTCAAGTTGGTTATGGTAGTTATTGCTCTATATAAAGGGTTATATAGCAGCAATAAAAACAACTTGTATCAGATGCACAAGTGTTCATCTCAGATCAAAATTGGCTGGTGTTTTAGAGAGAGGGGCTCTCAAATCTTTAGAGGTTTTTCTAGTGAGAGAGTGTATGTGAGATTAGGGTTTTAGGGCTTTGTAATTGGGATTTTCTTGGGGAAAATTCCAGGGAAACACTTTGTTCTTATCTCTTTCTTTTCTCTTCTCTTATTCATTTGTTGATTTTTTATCTAAGAATTAAAGGTTGAAGAGTTCTTGAGAAGAGATGGCCTTGCTGCAGAATTCCAACTTCAGCAACATTTGGCGCTACGGCGCGAATTCTTCCTGAAACAAGATTTTGGGCTCCTTCAGCTAGTGTGTTGTTTTGGTTGAAACACATAGTTTCATTTAAACCACTTAAAGGGCTATGATTGTTTGGTTCTCAAGATCTAAGGGTTGAGATTGGTTTCAAGTTGGTTATGGTAGTTATTACTCTATATAAAGGGTTATATAGCAACAATAAAAACAACTTGTATCAAATACATAAGTGTTTATCTCATATCAAAATTGGGTGGTGTTTTAGAGAGAGAGGCTATCAAATCTTCAGAGGTTTTTCTAGTGAGAGAGTGTATGTGAGATTGGGGTTTTAGGGCTTTGTAATTGGGATTTTCTTGGGAAAATTCTAGGGAAACACTTTATTCTTATCTCTTTCTTTTCTCTTCTCTCATTCATCAAGAACACATTGTTCTTGGTGAATTATTGTTGTAATTGTAAGAACTCTATTGATTTAGTGCAAAGAGCTCAGAGGAACTCATGGGGACGTAAGCAATTTGCCGAACCTCGTTAATGATTGCTTGTGTTTTCTCTTTTGTGCTTTGATTCTTGTCTTGGTCTAAATCATTCTAGATTTGGGTGTTTGAATGTCACAACCTGGGATTAGTTGGTGATTTTCTATAGTGGTATCAGAGCCAGGTTCCAAGAATCAAAGGAAACTTCTTAGGTGATTCAAGAACGGTGTTGGGATCAAGATTTGATCGGGTTCTTGAGGTTTAGAAGTTGGAGAGAAGAGGTTTGGAAAGCAATTATGGGTGCTGCATAAATCTTGGGATTTTTCCTGCGATATAGGTTCAAACTTCAGTGTTGAGAAGTTTGATGGAAATGGAGACTTTGCCCTTTGGAAGCGGAAAATCAAAGCAGTTCTTATGCAACAAAAGGTGGACTTGGCGATTAGAGAAGAAGATGATTTTCCAGCATGTATCACAGAGCTCCAGCGGAATGAGATGAAGAAGACGGCGTATAGCACTATCTTTCTGCACGTGTCGGATAATGTGACAAGAGAATGTAGAGATTCGGAAGATCCAACGGTCATTTGGAAGAAAGTAGATGAGTTGTTTCTTACCAAAACTCTTCCTAATAAAATCTATCTTCTAAAACGTATCTTTACTTTAAAAATGGATCCTAATAAAGAGTTGCAAGATAAACTTGATGTGTTTAATAAACTAGTTCAAGATTTGGTTAGTTATAGTATAAAATTCACGGATGATCAATTGGATGTTATATTGTTGAATTCTCTTCCCAATTGTTTGGAAAGCTTGATTAATACTATTGAATATGGAAGAGATACACTAACCAAAGAAATTGTGATTAATGATATAAGGGCTCATGATTTCAAAGCTAAGATGAGGGAAGGATCAAGTGGAGAAGGTATGTTCGTTAGAGGAAGGCCTGTAACTCAGAATGGCAGCAACAACTATGGCAACTACCGGGACAAACCAAAGGGTAGAGGACAAAGCCATGGAAGATTGCATTCTAAACCGAAATTTGGAGGAAAGCGATGCTACTACTGCAATAAGGAGGGCCATTTCAAGAGAGATTGCAAGAAGATGTTAAGGGATGAGAAAGGAAGAGGCCATACCGAAAATGGAGAGGCTTCAATTGCCAAGGGAGAACAACAAGATGGTGATGTTCTTGTTGTGTGCTCAAATGTGAGCGAAAGGCAAAACAACGAGAAATATATTTTGGATTCTGAGTGCACTTATCATATGTGTCCTCACCATGATTGGTTCAATAATTTCAAGGAAACCAATGGAGGAAAGGTTTTCTTGGGGGACAATACTTCTTGCCAAGTTAGGGGCATAGGAGACATCCAATTGAGGATGTTTGATGGAGTTACAAGGTTGCTGCGGAATGCGAGATATCTTTCAGATTTGAGAAGAAATTTGATCTCTTTGGAGCACCTAGATTCCATGTGGTACACATACAAGGCAGATGGAGGAAATATCAAGATAACCAAGGGAGCTTTGGTGGTGATCAAAGCAACGATAAAGGATGGTCTCTATGAGATGATTGGAGAGACGGACATCAAGGATCAAGCAGCAAGTTTGATCGTTGAGATTGATAAAGCGGTTCTTTGGCACAATTGTTTGGGATGTATGAGCGAAAAGGGGCTACAAGTTATCAGCAATGATGGTTTACTTGATGGTGACAATGTAGAAAAACTTGATTTCTGAGAGAGTTGTGTTCTTGGGAAGCAACATCGGCTTAGCTTCAACACTAGAGTACATAAATCAAAGGGTGTTTTTAACTATATTCATGTCGATCTTTAGGGGCCAGCAAGAACACCAACACAAAGAGGTAATCTTTACTTTCTTTTTTTGATTGATGACTATTCTAGAAAGGTTTGGATTTATTTGCTTAAAAATAAATCGGATGCTTTGAATAAGTTTGTGGTGTGGAAAAGTTGGTAGAAACTCAAACAGGCAAGGTAGCTAAGGTTTTGACAACCGATAATGGCCTAAAATTTCGTAATAAGGAATTTTACAAATTTTGTGAGTTAAATGGGATTCTAAGACATAGAACGGTTGTGTATACCCTTCAGTAAAATGGAGTTGCTGAGAGGATGAATAGGACCCTTTTGGACAAGGTTAGGTGCATGATTGTTAGCTCCAGTTTACCTAAGTGTTTTTGGGAGGAAGCTGTGTCTACTACTGTGTATTTGGTTAATAGATCACCCTCTAGAGCTTTGGACCTTAAGACTCCTAAGGAGATGTGGAGTGGAAAACCCCCTGAGTTAAGCAACCTTAGGACTCTTGGATATGCTGCATTTACACATCAAAAGGATGATAAACTTAGCCCAATTTCTAGAAAGTGAGTGTTTCTAGGATATAGTGAAGGGGTTAAGGGGTATAGGTTGTGGTCCTTAGAGCCAAATGGAACTAAATTCATAATAAGTAGGGCTATCATGTTTAATGAGCTATTATTTCCCTATTACCCTGCAGGAGAAAGTGAACAAACCAACCCGGTTTATGTGGAGCATAGCATCAAAGAAGATTTAGTTCAGGTAAAGTAAGAAAGGCAAGAGGGTTTGGATCAGGTAGGGCCCATTGATGAAGGTCAAGCTCAAGACACTCAAGAGGAGACTTAACTAGAAGGAAATGATGTAGCAAATCAGAATGATTATCAGCTCACAAGAGACCGGGAAAGGAGGCAGATCAGACCACCTTTGAGATATGGTTTTGCGGATGTTATTGCAGCAGCTCTTTATTCGGAAGGAGGGATAATCAACTATGAACCAGAAACTTATAGTGATACCATGAGAAGTAAGGATTTGTCAAGATGGAAGCTAGCTAGGGAGGAGGAAATACATTCTTTGAGAAAGAACAACACTTGGGAATTGGTGTCTAAACCAGAAAAATAGAAAGTTGTGGATTGTAAGAGGATTTACAAGATCAAATAAGGAAACACTCTAGGGGATAAAGTCCAGTATAAGGCTAAGCTAGTGGCGAAGGGGTTAACACAAAGAGAAGGCATAGATTTCACAGAAATTTTCTCACCGGTTGTGAAATGCAAGACGATAAGGATGGTGTTAGCTATAGTGGTCCAATTTAATTGGGAGATTGAGCAAATGGAGGTGAAGATAACGTTCTTACATGGAGAGCTTGATGAGACCATCTACATGAGACAACCCGAAGGCTATGAGGAAGGAAGGTAAGGAGATTTGGTGTGCAATTTGAAGAAATCTCTCTATGGCTTGAAGCAATCACCTCGGCAATGGAATAAAAGGTTTGATTCCTTTGTAATTAGCTTGGGTTTAGAGTTACTATGATACGTGTTTGTACTACAAAGGTCAAAAGGTGGAGGAAATGGTGATTATTCTCATCTATGTTGATGATATGCTATTGGCTGGTAGCAGCAAGGAGAGGATAGAAAGGTTGAAGTCTCAACTCAGTTCGGAGTTTGAGATGAAGGATCTTGGTCATGCTCAAAAGATCATTGGGATGTGTATAATCCGGGAAAGGGAGAGAAACAGGTTGAAGGTTTCTCAGACTTCTTACATAGAAAAGATGGTGTCTAAGTTCTCTATGGAATATAGTAAACCAGTAAAAATTTCCTTTGCTGGTCATTTCAAGTTCTCCAGTGATCAATGTCCTAGTTCGGATGAGGAGAAAAAGGAAATGGAAAAGGTACCTTACTTTAGCGCGGTTGGATCAGTCATGTTCACTATGGTAAGCACTAGACCTGACATATCTCATGCTATTAGTGTTCTCAGCAGGTTTATGAGTAATCCTAGAAGGAAGCATTGGCTTGGGATGAAGTGGTTGCTGAGGTATTTGAAGGGAAGCTCAGATGTGGGGCTTGTTTACGAGAAGAGAGGTAAGTCCATCTGGTTAGAAGGTTATGCAGATTCAGACTATGGAGCAGACCGGGATAAGAGAAAATTGATTACTTCATACTTCTTCAACTTAAACAAATGTTGTATAAGTTGAAAGGCTCAGTTGCAGCCGATGGTAGCACTTTCAACAACTGAAGCAGAGTATATAGCAGCAACAGAAGCTATTAAGGAGGCTCTATGGTGGAAAGGCTCTTTGCCTGATCAGCTTTCTTATTGCCCCATCCCCTATTTTTCTTTTTCACTTTCACAGCCAAACCAGGGAGAGTAGTGGGATCAGTATTACCGCATGAGAATTGTAGAAGCATCAAAGATGCCTATGATGCGAGGACTTTTTATAGAAATGGAGCACTTCCTCAGACAGCTTCTCCGAACTGCTTCTTTAGGAGTAACACTGTGAATAAGTCTGGTATGGAGGTCGAGAGGGATTCTTCACAAGTCAATAAACAGCTTCCTCAGTGCAACATGGCTGCAAAACCAGCTCCTGGCATGCCTGTTGACATGAACTCCAATCCATATTATCAGCCACAGTCCAAGATAGACCAATTAAATGATCGAATTGCCATTGATGCAAAACTGCTGCAGGCTCAATCCCAGTTTGGTGCAGTCGGTGCTGCAGCTGTTGCTGTCGCTGCTCACAGGAAAGTGGGAACTGTTCAGTATGGAGTGTCTTAGCCAGGTGGGTGTCGGGTGAATGATGAAACTATCCACGTTGAGAATTGGTTACGAGTGTTGTCTCTTTGGTATTTCTGGAATTAGTCTCTTTTCTGTTCCTAATTTATGCCATTTGTAAATTTATATTGTGTGACAATCATTAAATATATAAATGAAAAATAAATTGCTTTGTAATTCTTCAGAGATTTTAGTGCAGCAAGTCTTTTTATCCTTTTCATGATTCAGGCGTTCTGTCGAGTTGTTTTCTTTGTTTGAATCTATTGCAGCGTCAAGTCCTTGATTTATCACAATAGCCATTTACATATCAAATCAAAACGGTCGGTAAATGACACCAATTTGAAATGAAATGATTTATTTTCTGATGAAGAAAATGATATCGAGAATTCTTGTGGAGTAGGTTGAGGTAATTGACAACTCATTTTCAATTCTTCCAAATTTAAATCAAAATGAGTTGCAAATGATTTCATTTTGTTTCATTTGATGTTCATATACGAGGGCATAATAGCATTTTTGTGTTAATTGTTAAGAGAAATATGAGGGAAAAAAGGAAGAATTGGGGGAATTTTTTTTGGGAGAATTCACATTATAATTATCAATCCTCCCAATCTGGGAGCATAGTAAAATAGATTTTTTTTTTCTTTTACGTTTTCATCCTCTACCAAATACAGAGGAAAACCTGTTCCTTTCTTTTCTTGTATTTTTCTTTTTGTCTCACACTTCTCCCCTGCTAATCATAAGTAATGGTTAACAATTGTAAATTGCATTCTTCCTTCTATCAAGCATCATAGCTTATATTAAATGCATTTCTTGAATCTGGAATACAAACAATACTGTTTGTTTCAACATCTGTAACTTAATGTACCCAGAATCAACTTGATTTATAGAGGAGCATTACATGTCTTATAGCTCTTTCTGCAGAATTTATATCGGTTACATGAATTTAGAACAGTGATAAAATTACTCAACTCCTTAACTAGAACCATGCTGCTCTAGGCTTCATCGATCAGTCTGTATTCTCATGACATCAAGGTATGACTTTCCACGAAGCTCACGAGCAAATAAGCCCTTGAAGTATTCTTCGAGTGTCACTCTTTCAAACAATGCCGGTGTTTGTTCAGTGATCAAGCTGGATGCCGGACCTACTTCTCCATCATATCGTGGGTTGTGGAACATGGCAATTGACAGTCTTTCTTTCTCAGAATTCACTGTGGCGCGGTGCTCGATGCTACGGTATGCCCCATTGGTTATAATCTGTCCCCCGAAAAGAGAAAGTAAAAGAAAAACAGAATGAGCCAGTTCTATTCTCTTTTTCATTGGTAAACACACTTATTGAACAACTTCAGTTTTGAATAACATCATGCTTGGTGAGTTATGCACCTCTTTTGAAATTTTCAGGGGCTTTTCATATATGGGTAAAAGGAAATGGAGTCTGTAAATACTAAATGAGTTGAAGATTTTTCAACGTAACATGTTTGCAGTTGCAAATGTGTGCGCTCAGATTGGCGACACTTCAATCGAAGGCAAGAGAATTGGGAATAATTGTGCATTGCTGTCTTTCAAGTATCCAGTTGGTCCAACTCAAACCAGCAACAATTAGCCCATTTGTAATTGTCTCAAGTCTAAGTACTTGAGTGTTTCGAGCTCTTAGAAATGAATCCCCAGGCCAACAAATTTTTTTTGGGATAAGAAGAATAAAGGTAGGTTAAAATCATAGTAAGTTTTCAGAAAATTTCTCCAACTGAACGCACTCTAGTTTTCAATCCTAACCGATGGCAGTCATGGGCAATGTAGCAATATAGAATTTGACATAGGAACTAAATTTTCACTCCAAAAGTATGGCCTTCTCATAGTAACAGGTATGGCAGGAATGCAGCTCTGAGTGCGGAGCAGACTTCATTGTAGCCCATCTAATGGCATATGGTTGAGTGTTCCAGAAAGCTACAGTTTGCACTAAGAAATCTTCCATTTTGGAAAGGAATTGAAATCCCAGATAGAACTTCCTACATGTGCAATTAGAAGATGGCATGGAAAGAAAAAAAAAAGTAAAAGAAAAGAAAAAGGAATTAAACATAATGGGGATGAGTACCTCCAAAATATCTCCAACGTTGACAATGAAGGCGTTTGGCAGAGGATTTACAGGAATCCATTTCTCATCTTTCTTTATCTGGAGACCTTCTACATCACTGACTTGTAGAAGGATGGTCAGAGCTACAGAATCAGAATGAGGAGTCAGGCCGATAACTTTCTCTGGTTGAGGACAAGGAGGGTAATAATTCATCCTTATTGCTTGCTTTCCATCTTCAAACAAGTCTTTAATTTCCTCAGCATTAATATTCAGAGCGTTCCCAATCTTCTCTAAGATGGCAAAAGCTAGATTTTTCAGTTCTAATGAGTAAACCTCCATTGTATCTCTACAGAAGAAAAAGGAAAATTTCCGGTTAGAAACTGAAATAGATAGGAAAGAAAAGGGGGAGAAAAGAAGAGAGGGGGGGGGGGGGGTGGAAAAGTGAAAAGATTAATGTTTCCGTCTAACAATCACAATCCTTCCAAATTGCGAAGATGAGAGAGCAAAAGATAAAATAAGTATTTTTTATTTTTGTTCTTTTCTCTCACTTTTTCATTGTCTTTAGCAAAAAAAAAATGATGAAAAATATCAATTTATCTCCTCTTCTTTAAACTTTCTCTTCATTCTTCACACTTTTCTTCCCTACCAATAAGAGCCATGAGGAGAGAGGGATAACCTGAAAGGAAGAGGGATGTTTGGGAACAGATGGCGTTTCCGCAAACGGACTGGAAGTGTAATCATGTAAAAAAGGTCACCCCAATCAAGTTTCTGCTCCTCCGAAACAACAAAGGCTTGCCCAAATCCTTCTATATCTTCAGGAAGCTGCCAAAGCTTTTTCTTCTCGTGCATTGGAAGGTTGAAGAAGTCTTGTACCTCTGACTTTACTTTCTCCACCAAAGAAGGCTCTACTCCATGATTTACCAACTGCAGTACTTAAGCAAACCATTCCTAATAAGAAACAGTATTTAAACAACTTTTGCTTCCAGAATTAACCATTGCATCTAGTTATAATTAAAAGTATCATGATTTATGATAGTTTATAAGTGTAAATGGGTATATATGTTTGGATCAAGGGAGAGGAGAGTATTAAATTAGCCCTCCAAATTCTCTCATTTCCTCTCATTCCTCTTCTTACAAAACAAAGGAGAATTTATCAGATTAGGAGGGATAAAGGTACCACTCCAAATCCTCCCCTTTCCGTTAAAAGCACTCCCAAAAAATGGTTTTATGTATCCCTCCATCTCCATTACCCTCCATCCAAACATAGGGTACGTGTATCCCTTAATTTCATTTCCTCTTATTACCCTTCGGATTTCGGAGGAACTGAAGGTGGACTAAATGAGTATGATTTGCCAAAATAGTATTTTGTGTTGAACTTTCCCCGTATCTTCTTGTTTTATTTTCTTAAAATAATCATAAAAATCTTGCCTATGTAATGAATAAAAAATCTTCCTATCATATGAGAGAAGAGGCTAAAAAATAACCTGGAAGAAACCCCATTGTCTGCAAGCAGAGTCAAGCTTTTCCAACTCAGAGTCCATTGATTCTTGAGAAAGCAACCTCTGCATATCAATAACAGGGATCTCAGGCATTGGACCATCATCCACAATCATCACTTTGTCTTGATCAGGACGTATGTATCTGGGTGGTATTGTTGTCATGGCCATGGACTCCTTAACCAGCTCTTGAACACAAGGCACAGGGAGAGAGCTTCCTAGGTTCAACTCTTTGTGTTCCATGCTGCTGCTACTTGTTTTCTTTCCTTCTTTCTTTTTCCTTTTTCTTTTTGCATAAGATGAATATATATATATATATATATATATATATATATATATATATTCATTTCAAATAAAAGATTGAAGACTTTTATAATATAGGTACCTTGCAACTTGCAAGTATGGTTTACCATATTGCAAAAGGCAGCTATCTCTATTTTTCTTTTTCAATAATAAGAAGGCACTAGATGGTGATGAAGGGTGATCCACACTTGATGTAGACTTTTAATAAATTAACAATCATATTAAATTAAGTAAGATTGGGTAAAAATATTCAAAAATAGAATAAAATATGAATAAAAAGTCAATTAACTAAAAATTTTGGTTTGATTTTTATTCAGAATTCTTATGTATTTTGGTTATCCGTTTAGTTATGTTTATTGATTTTATTTCGTTTTCATCTTAAAATTTATACCATACTATATCTTTGAATTAAACCTAATTGTTATCGATTATTTCATTTATAAGTTTATAATTTAAAAATTTATTTATGTTTAACAATTTGAATGCGAATTGAATTTTTAGTATTTCTTATGATTTTTCAAATTGTATTATGATTTTATTAACAATTTGTTTAGAAAAACAAATTTTGGTTTGGTTTTAATTAAATAATGATAAATCATAAAAATATTTGATTAATTAAAATATTTATAAAATAAAATAATTTAATTATAATTATTGACTTTGATGAATTAAAGTGGATAACTGCCGTAGGTATATAGAAAGGGTGAACTGAACTTTATTTTACTATTTTTACGAATTGACAAATCTTTATTAATGTTACTTTCAATGAACACTTCATTGAAAGTAGAAGGCTCCATTTCCTCATTGGCTAATCTTGGATGGATCATGCTAAAGGCTGTACGTTTTTCTTAGTTCTTTCCTTCTTGGTGTTGTGCGGCAGTGATTTGGACTTATTATATTTGAGAGTAGAAGGCTCTTTGTGGCATTAATTTTGGCCACGTAAATGAAAGTTGAAATCAAACCGAGCCTATCGAGTTTTTAGAGTTTGAGTCCAATTAAACTCTTTTTTGTTCTTTGATTTTTTGGTTGATGTTTATGAGATTTTACTATTGTTACTTTTTTTGAAATAAAAATATATTAATTAATGGTTTCATCTATTTTTATATATATATTTTTAAAAAAAAATTTTGACAATTGAAAAGATATAATTATTTCGTTACGTTTTCAACTTTAAATCGCCAATTTAAAGTTTCTCCATTTACATTGTCACAACATGAGTTTGCCCATATCTTGTGTAGAAATATGTTCACATAACAGCCACAAAAGTGGATTTTTTTATTGTGGTGATGGAGTTTTTCCACATCCTTGTTAGCAAGCTTTCATTTGTGCCAGCTTTTCATGTCAGACATTAATTGTGCTAGCTGTTCATGTTAGATTTATGTGCCTTTCATAAGTATGTGCTGGACAATAATTTATCGTGAAAAACGCCGAGCATGTCTAGTGCCAAGTGAGGCACAGGGGATAGGTGGAGACAAAATACAAATGGTGCTGGTGCTGGTGCTGGTGCTGGGGCGAAGTGTAAAGTGTTTATTAAGATTTTATTTTTAAAATTTATCTATTCAAAATTTAGATTAAAAAAATATAATTATAACAATTAAATAAATAAAATAAATAAAGAATAAGAATACTAATAATTAATATAGTCTTGTAATCTTTTTGTCTATATCCACCAAGAACTTTACAATTTTATTAATCTTCAACTATAACTTTAAGAAAAGCAAAGTTGTCAAACTCTCACCCCAAAGTCACAATACAACAAAAACTCTTAACCTAGCTATAGTTCTAAGTGCTCTATCTACTTGACAACCCAAAACTCTAATACACTCAAAGCTCTCATACTATCTCTAGTAGTAAACACATCTAGTTTACAATGTATATGGAATTATGCATGTGCCTCAAACCTTCTCTGGGACCCCTTTTATATAGAAGATATTTTCTTAATACTATTAAAAAAAACAAAGAAAACAATTTCTACTACTACTATAGAACAAGCAATATTCAATAGGAAACTACTACCACTCTTATTTGAACAAACAATTATAAAATAGAAAACCACATTTCTCAAACCAATTAAAAGTCTTCTTTGTAGGAATTGAGCCAAAATCCTAACAAATTTCCACTTTGGCTCAAATTCTCCACCTCATCATCAAATTTGACTTTCTTCTTTGGTTGGTGCGATCATTCCTTTTGGTATTTGATAAGAGCCATTAGATGCATTATATTTGTACTTATTTGTTAGCACTTTAGGGTTAATTTAGGTATTAATTGCATTTTTATTCATTAACAACTCTAAAGTGGTATTTTTGGAACATTAATTTATTTCGGTGCATTTTTCAGGTATCTTGAGTCAAAGGAGATGGAAAAGCTATCATCATTTTGAAACACGAAGTTCCATTGAACACTCAAGCAAAAGAATGATCGCGGAAGAGCCAAGATGAAGAGAAACTATGGAAGGAGTTTTCACTAAGTTGCTGGAGTTGGCATACAAATCAACCATCTTTACAAATTAAACTGTATCGATGTAGAAAGAACCAGGAAGTGTGCCATATATGGTTAGAAAGATATGGAAGTCTATTTTCTGGAGGATTTTACGGTTCGTTAAAATCATTTCTCTAGAGGAAGTTATGGCGATTTTAGCGGACAGATGTCAGACTTTCTGAATCAGCATCAGCCCGCGCTGCAGCATGGATTATCTGTGCCGCAGCACACAGAACCAGCACCTGACTTAATCAAAACAGAGCAGCCCCGCGCCGCAGCATGGATTATCTGTGCCGCAGCACACAGCACCAGCACCTGACCTGATAAAACAGTGCCGCAGCGCGCCCAAGTTGTGCTGCAGCGCGCACACAGCCTTGAGCACTCCGAGTTAGACCCTAAATAGGTCTTTAATGACTTGTTCAAACCCTAAAACACCCCTAGACCTTGTGTACTATAAATATACCACTTAGGGTTTGTAATTAATTATTCAAAAACCTGGAGAACTCAAGAAAGCAGCAACTTTCCTTCCATTGTGCAACCATGAGCCCCATGGCTAACTAATCTCCAAGCAAGGAGAAGGGATGAATCCCTAGGTGTAGTTGTTTCTATTTCCCTTATTTGATTCAGTTGTAATGGAGCTTTAACGTTCAAATATTGTTATGATTTACTTTTATTCTAATTATAAAGATTTCATCTAATCCGGTGATTGTATCTTTTTCCTTGATATAGATTTAGTCATGCTTTCTTTATGTCAAGATTATTTGGGTATGATTGAGTCTGGTAGATCTAGCCTTTAGGTTTGTCCATTACTGCAATATTGTCATCAAAGATATATTGTCATTTCTTGATAAACTTAAAGGATAGATCATATGTGCATGAATTGAAAATAAAGAGTATTTCATAACAATCAAATTAGGGTTTATACATGTGCTTTAATTGAATATTTGCCGATTACCTGTTTGGGATGTGAAACTTGCAATCGAGATAAAAAACAACTAAATCAAGTTAGGATTAGGGCAATAAACCTAGGGAGGATTCCAAGATCCTTGTTGCTCTCCTATTATATTTCACAATCTACTTTACACAATTGTCTCACTATCAAATTTCAGATTCTATATTTAATTTGATCACATCGTCTCATATTAAACTTTACATCTTTCTTTATAGTTTATTTGTCTCCCTGTGGAATCGACACCCCAAAGCCGTACTACAACACCGCGTTACTGTTTTGGGCGTAATCAAATTTTGGCACCGTTGCCGGGAGGACGCGCTTACAAACAAGGAAGATTGTCAACTTTGAGACAAAACGGTAATATCGTTCCTTTCTTGAAGTCTTGATTTTCTGATTTTTTTTTTATTTTTTTGTTCTTTGCTCTTTGTTTTGATTTTTTTTTAATTAATTAATTTATTTATTTTCTTTCTGTTTTATTTATTTCCCCTAACATGGCCGAAAATCACAATGAAATTGTTGCTAGGACACTTAAAGACTACTTGCACCCTAGCCGAACAGCCACCCCATCTTGTATCATGTTCCCCCCTAATGTTCAACAACCTGATTTTAAGCCGGGCATGATCCAATTGCTACCAACCTTCCATGGGTTTGAGAATGAAAACCCCTATATCCACATCAGGGAATTTGAGGAAGTAATAGCAACTTTTCACAGTAGGGCTGATATGATAGACACCGTTAAACTTAAGTTTTTTCCTTTTTCACTTAAAGAAAAAGCCAAGGCTTGGCTATACTCGTTAAGGCCTAGGTCCATAGGTAGTTGGAATGAGATGACACGAGTTTTCTTCCAAAAACACTTCCCAACCCATAAGACCAATAACCTCAAGAGACAAATCTCAAACTTTGCACAAAAAGAGAGCGAAACCTTATATCAAGTTTGGGAACGTTTCAAGGACCTGTTGAATTCTTGTCCACACCATGGGTATGAGAGTTGGCGGGTAGTTAGCTATTTCTATGATGGACTCCTAAGTAGGGAAAGGCAGTTCATAGAAATTATGTGCAATGGGGATTTTCTTCAAAAAGATCCCGACCAAGCCATAGATTTCCTAGATGACCTATCAGAAAAATCCTACACTTGGACAGGATCAAATGTCATGGAAAGCACTAGGAGAAATCAACCCGCTGGGATTTATCAACTTAAGGAAGAGGATAACCTTAAAGCCCGTTTAGAGGCCCTAACTAAGGAAATTGAAGCCTTAAAAACTAGAAATACCAGGGCTCCTGAACTGGTTGCTAGGGTAGAGTCCTATGAGCCTTGTTTCATGTGTAATGGGGTGGATCATTTACCTAAGGATTGTCCAATTTATTTTGAGATGAAGGAAGAGTGTAATGCTGTAGGTATACCCTTTGGGAAACCACACTCACCCTACTCTAACACCTACAACCCCGGTTGGAAAAATCACCTAAATTTTAATTGGAAACTCGATACACAACCTCCTGCCCACTCAAGTACCCAATGGCAACCGGAAGCAACTTCATATAATGCACCTCAACAATCTTTACCTTTGGAAGATATGTTTAAGTCATTTATGCAGGTACATGCCAAGAATGTGGAAGATCAAGGCAAAATAAATCAACAGTTGTTAGAGGAGCAACAAGGGATCAAAGTGGAACAAAAGAAGATAAAGAGCCAACTCACTAAGTTGACTAGTTTCTTGGTGATTCAAGAGCAAGGACAGTTTCCTTCGTAAACACAACAAAATCCAAGGGGACAACATATGGCACAAACCTCCAATCCTGGAAATCAAAATGTTAAAGAGGTTAATGCCATAATCACCCGTAGCGGTAAGAAAATTGATGGTCCCACTCTACCATCAAACTTGAGTAACAATGATGAAACCCCCAAGGAACAAGAGGCTCGTGATGTTTATCGCCCACCGGTGCCTTTCCCTCAAGCACTCCTTAAACCTAAGGAGATAAATTCAACGTCAAAATGTGAGATTCTTGAACAACTTCAGCATGTTAAAATTAACCTCCCTCTTCTTCATGTTATAAAACAGATTCCCAACTATGCTAAAGTCATCAAGGATCTATGCACACTCAAGAAGAGGCATCATGTGAAGAAGACGGCATTCCTAATGGAGCAAGCAAGTGCAATAATTGACAGCAAGACACCGCCTAAATATAAAGATTCGGGCTGTCCAACAGTGGCTTGTCAAATTGGAAACAAATCTTGTGGCCAAGCATTGCTAGATTTGGGTGCTAGTGTGAACCTCATGCCATACTCCATGTACTTGCAACTCGATCTAGGTGAGATCAAACCAACCTCCGTGGTACTTCAATTAGCGGATAGATCGGTAAGAAAACCAAGAGGTATTGTAGAAGATGTTTTGTTGCAAATTGATAATTTCTACTATCCTATTGATTTTTTGGTTTTAGATACTGTTTCTACTGTAAACACGGAGTCTAAAATTCCTTTGATACTTGGAAGACCATTCCTTGCCACTGCCAATGCCCTCATTAATTGTAGGAATGGCTTAATGACATTATCATTTGGAAATAGAACTTTAGAGGTTAATGTTTTCCGAGTCTCAAAACAGCCACATAAAGAGAATGAGTGTGTCGATACTTACATGGTTGATAAGCTAAATTTGGAGGATGAGCACACTAAAGATAATTCTATGGAATTCCCTCCTAATAATTTTAAGTTCGATGATTCTTTAATTTATTCCAATGCCATTAATGTTGTTGATATTTTTGATAAGTCACAGGAATTTATTAAGAAATCATGGCAACCATGCTTTGAGGAGTCACTTGAGAGAAGTCACATGGATGCGAGAACCAAATACCCTACTGCTGATAGTGAGTGGGCAACACCAAGAACACTTGAGCCATATGCGGTGGACTTTAAGTATTCATTGCCAAAAGATTAGCATTAAGGCCATTAAATTGGAGCCTCATTTTCAGCACCACAATGAGGCCAGCAGTGAGAGTGGTGCAACGTCTGGCCGAAGACGTAAAACTTAGCGCTCATGGGAGGCAACCCACAACATATCCTTTTATTTTTACTGTTTTTCATATTTCTTTTTTTTATTTATTATTATTATTTTGTTGTTTTCTAGTATTAACTTAGTATTTCTTTTTCAAGGAAAATATACGAAGCAGTTCAAATGGTGGAGCACAATTTTCAACTTCTGTGCACCTTTGGCTACAAAGGGAGTTTCTTTTACTCTTTCTTTTACATTGAGGTCAATGCAATTTTTAAGTTGGGGGTGGAGGAAACACATCTCTTTGTTTCCATATTCTTTATTTCCATACATTTTTTTTTCCATTGAACTGCTTGGTGTCATTTTCCTTTTTGTTTATTTTTAGCATGCTTTGTGTTTGCCCTAGAGTTAATTCACATGTCAATGATATGAACTTAATTGAAATAACATATAGCATGTAGAAGAAGTTAAATTTTGTTTCAGTTTGAGAAAAATTTAAGTGTCAATCTTGATTTGGTTTGAGACTCTAGTTTGTGGTAAGATTGAATGATTAGTCTAAAACATCTAGAAAAGTTTTATGTCCGATTGATTATGAATATTTTTGCGGTCTCAACAAGCTCTAGAACTTATTTGATAATTACTTGAGGCGAATTCCTAGAATGCACACTACTAAGGATATGATATAGGCCATTTTTGAATAATTTGAGCCTTTCAAACCTTCCCTTGCAATATATATATCACTAGTCACCTATTTGAGCCATTTTTCTTGAAAAAGAATTTGAGCCTTGTTTTTTTCAAAAACTCATTTACTTACCCTTATGAGCCTAGAAATATTTTATCCTTACCCTTCTTTTAAAAGAACTTAGTTGTACACATTGTTGAGAAGCACTTAAGAGGAGTAAGGATGGAAATATGAAAAATCATAACCCAAGTATATTAAAGAAGATAAGTTGGGGGTTGCGGAAAAGAAAAGAAAAAAAAAATGAATGAGTATTTGCTAAAAACAGAAAAAGAAGAGAAGTATGGCAAATAAAGAAGAAAAAGAAAAGAAAAAGTGGTGACTTGTCAAGAGATATGCTTTTATAAAAAATTGTTGAAAGAGTTGAGCATTGAAGTAAAGTTATCTAGTGCTTGAAAGTGGTTGTGTTTAAAGCTAAGAGATTAAGTTCTTTTACTTGCAAATCCTTCTCATTTTTCCTTAACCTTTACCTTGGCCTAACATTACAAGCCTATTAAAGACCTATTGATCCAATGAAGTGTGATTTTTTCTATAATAGTGGAGAATGATTTAAAAGATAAGCCTATGGAGCTTGTTTATGTGATTGATGTCACACAATTTGTTATGTTTTAGAGGCCAAGACTTGTATTCATGAATGTTGTGCATAAAATCATCCGAGTGTTCGGACTAATGAATTGTGGTAAGATGGATGTTAAGAGTCAATAACGATTTTAAGATTGATGTTTGGATTACTTTTGGACTTAGGTGAAATTTAATGATTCTATATGCCGTATGTTATGTACAATTTTTGAGACAAAAAGTGAATTACTCTTGGTTCAACGCTAGCATTGCTTTACGTTGTTTTTAACTCCTACCATAGAATTCATCTCTTGTTTTCGCTTGAATTGCTAGGGACTAGCAATAAGCTAGTTGGGGGTTGTGATAAGAGCCATTAGATGCATTATATTCGTACTTATTTGTTAGCACTTTAGGGTTGATTTAGGTCTTAATTGCATTTTTATTCATTAACAACTCTAAAGTGGTATTTTTGGAACATTAATTTATTTCGGTGCATTTTTCAGGTATCTTGAGTCAAAGGAGATGGAAAAGCTATCATCATTTTGAAACACGAAGTTCCATTGAACACTCAAGCAAAAGAATGATCGCGGAAGAGCCAAGATGAAGAGAAACTATGGAAGGAGTTTTCACTAAGTTGCTGGAGTTGGCATACAAATTAACCATCTTTACAAATTAAACTGTATCGATGTAGAAAGAAACATGAAGTGTGCCACATATGGTTAGAAAGATATGGAAGTCTATTTTCTGGAGGATTTTACGGTTCATTAAAATCATTTCTCTAGAGGAAGTTATAGCGATTTTAGCGGACAGAGGTCAGACTTTCTGAATCAGCATCAGCCCGCGCTGCAGCATGGATTATCTGTGCCGCAGCACACAGAACCAGCACCTGACTTAATCAAAACAGAGCAGCCCCACGCCGTAGCATGGATTATCTGTGCCACAGCACACAGCACCAGCACCTGACCTGATAAAACAGTGCCGCAGCGTGCCCAAGTTGTGCTGCAGCGCGCACACAGCCTTGAGCACTCCGAGTTAGACCCTAATTAGGTCTTTAATGACTTGTTCAAACCCTAAAACACCCCTAGACCTTGTGTACTATAAATATACCACTTAGGGTTTGTAATTAATTATTCAAAAACCTGGAGAACTCAAGAAAGCAGCAACTTTCCTTCCATTGTGCAACCATGAGCCCCATGGCTAACTAATCTCCAAGCAATGAGAAGGGATGAATCCCTAGGTGTAGTTGTTTCTATTTCCCTTATTTGATTCAGTTGTAATGGAGCTTTAACGTTCAAATATTGTTATGATTTACTTTTATTCTAATTATAAAGATTTCATCTAATCCGGTGATTGTATCTTTTTCCTTGATATAGATTTAGTCATGCTTTCTTTATGTCAAGATTATTTGGGTATGATTGAGTCTGGTAGATCTAGCCTTTAGGTTTGTCCATTACTGCAATATTGTCATCAAAGATATATTGTCGTTTCTTGATAAACTTAAAGGATAGATCATATGTGCATGAATTGAAAATAAAGAGTATTTCATAACAATCAAATTAGGGTTTATACATGTGCTTTAATTGAATATTTGCCGATTGCCTGTTTGGGATGTGAAACTTGCAATCGAGATAAAAAACAACTAAATCAAGTTAGGATTAGGGCAACAAACCTAGGGAGGATTCCCAGATCCTTGTTGCTCTCCTATTATATTTCACAATCTACTTTACACAATTGTCTCACTATCAAATTTCAGATTCTATATTTAATTTGATCACATCGTCTCATATTAAAGTTTACATCTTTCTTTATAGTTTATTTGTCTCCCTGTGGAATCGACACCCCAAAGCCGTACTACAACACCGCGTTACTGTTTTGGGCGTAATCAGTATTCCTATCTCATCTGCTTACTCTTCGAAGCAATCATCCTCTCATTCAACACGTATAAGCTTTCTTCGTTCACGTTATCTGTCATCACTACCTTTGAAGCATCAAGAATTTGCATCTCATCATCCTCATTAGCCTTTCCATTATCACTCTGATTCATTCTACTCAACTCTTCCAAGTCCTCCACAGTGACCTTGCTTTGTAATTTTGTGTATTCCTCTTCCTCAATGTAGATGCACTCTTTATTTCAAAAATCTAAAAACTTGGATCTTGATCTTTCTTCCACCTTCCTTTAAGTGCTCCACTCGCTCAGTTTTTCTGGCTCTCTTCTTTGTATAATCACAAACAATTTTTCAACCTCGAACACACTTGACCTCTTCAACTTATCTCTTTCTGGAGGTACAGCGAAAGTCTCCTCATCCATCCAAACTTCCTTGCCCACTATTAATATCGTAACTATGTCATCTCCTTCCGGTTGCAAACATTTCATCTCTGTCAACATACTACTCAACAAATTAGTGATAATGGAATCCAAAAAGCTAATATTCATCATACCTTCCTCCATTTCCAATTAATTAAATAGCTTAATATTAATCATGCCTACTTCTTGTATTTTTGTCATCAACACCACAACTCCGATACCACTTGTTGGGATTTTACCTCTAAAATCCACCTACTCAAAATTTAGACAAAAAACACAACTACAACAATTAAATAAGCAAAATAAACAAAGAACAAGAACACCAATAATTAATGTGGTTCGGCTACCTCTTTGACTATATCCACCAACAACTCCACTATTTTATTAATCTTCAACTACAATTTTAGGAAAAACAAAGTTGTCAAACTCTCACCCCAAAGTCACAATACAACAAAAGCTCTTAACCTAACTCTAGTTGTAAGTGCTCTCTCTACTTGACAATCCAAAACTCTAATATACCCAAAGCTCTTATCCTAACTCTAGTAGTAAACCCATCAAGTTTACAATGTATATGGAATTATGAGTGTCTCAAACCTTCTCTGGGACCCTCTTTATATAGAGGATATTTTTCTAATACTATTAAGAGAAAAAAAACAACTTCTATTACTACTAGAACAAGCAATATCCAATAAGAAACAATTACCATTCCTATTAGAACAAACAACTATAAAATAGGAAATCACTTTTCTCAAACCAATTAAAAGTCTTCTTTGTGGGAATTGAGTTAAAATCTCAACAGTCTCTTGATGTGAGTTACTTTCTATTTTTAAAATAAAAGAGTGGAAAAAGTTTGTGGTGTTGGCAGCGAGTGACTCTAGTGTGCCATTTGTACAAATTTGTGAGTCATTTAATACAAGCAATTTTTGTTTCCTGTCACATTAGCCCGTTATTATTTTACTCAAAATCCGCTAAGTAACTCTAAATCATTCTTAAAAGCACCACTCAGTTTTTGAGATTTGATTTTTCTAATAGTTCTAATCTCAAACAAATGATTCACGTAAATTTAAGTTAATAACATGAACTTGAAATGCATATCAAAATTACAATATGTTTTTAATTTTCACGAAACAATCTATAGAATATATCCTAAACAAAGTGATGTCCATTGTAAGAACATCGTCACAGGATAAGTCCCATGCCTAGTGGAATATGATGCAAAGTATGTAGTAAAACATAATGGGGTGATTACCTCCAACATGTCTCTGGCATTGATAATGAAAACGTTTGACAGAGGATTTACAGGAACCCACTTCCTTTTTTTCTTTATCTGGAGACCTTCTACTTCATTGACTCTGATGGAGCCCACAAAACTCTGGTCCAATGAGAAACCTATATGTGGATTCTGGCATCACCAATAGGACGATGACGCGTGTTAAGCCTCCGCAGCGTGGCAAAGCAGATGTGGAGCGGGCAATTTGCACGATCGCCACATCAAAGCGTGATTAGCGAGCAACCCCTTCTGAAGCACACGACCCTCTGACACACACGACTCTCTGAACACACAATTAAGATCTAACTCCCTAAAGCCCGGGATCACAGGGGCGAGGCCATGCCCCCCCCCCCCCCCCCCCCCCACGTAGGCGACCTCCACTTGGAAGACTATAAATAGCCTAAGGTATGTAAGTCCAAGAGACAACATTTTTCATTTTCCACACAATCTGCACTAATCTACTTTGAAATTAACCCTCGGCCTCGTCCTAACTAGAGCATCGGAGCGCCCTCAGAGGTCTCCCTTCCCTTCTTTCCGAGGGTCCTTCAATTCACCCCTACCTGTTTGTGCAAATCCCAAGAAGTCAACCCTAGATCCCTGGGTGTCAACGCCACGTCAGCAGCAACGATTTCGCGGCAACAATAGATTGGTGTTGTCTGTAGGAAACCACAATCTCTCGCTAAGTAGTAAAAGCGAAGAACTATAAAAGAACTCACCTACTGCAATGCCACCCATAAACACCACAAAAAGAACCGGTAAGGGAGCCCCAACGGCGTGCTCTGCCCCCATCTGGGGCAGCACCCAAAGCAAGTGATCTAGGCCCAGATTCCCCGTGATCCCCGAGTGTGCAACCCCTGGGTCAAGCAGATGACCCCTCGTCAGAGAACAGCATCATCGTCACTCCGGGACCGACTCTGAGGGAGCGGCCGCGCATCCTCAGACTGCCCCCGTGACTCATGCTCAATTCCAAGAGCTCTTCCGAATGATAGCCGACTTGGCGACCTAAGTTCGAGGTGTAAGTCAGCAAACCCTCTTTTTTTCCCCACCAAACTCCCGAGCAAACAGAATCTTCTGGTAGCGAAGATCCGACCTGCAACCATTCTCTTGCCGAGCCCTCACTGCACTACGGCCGGTCCAAGGAAAGCTTCTCCTCCAAAAGCAACTTTAACCTGGACAGACGATTTGAGGAGATGGAAGAAAAAATAGACATAGCCCTCAAGCATAGAAGCCACAGTATCTTGGATGAGCTTACTATCCAAGACCTTCCGTTCATGGAGGATGTCCTCGAGACCCCACTCTCGCCTAACTTCATAATGCCACAAATCAGGATGTACGACGGTTCGGCAGACCCTCTAGACCATTTACAGCATTACAAGATGACTATAATGCTGCATCGGTATTCTAACCCTATCATGTGTCGCGTCTTTCCCCTAACTCTTGAGAAGGCCATAGGTACATGGTATTTGTGTTTGAAGCCAAGAAGCATTATCAATTTTAGAGAGCTAAGTTACGCCTTTGCCTCTCATTTCCTCAGCAATAAAGGGCCGAAGAAGACCCCAGAGAGCCTGTTCAATATTGTCCAACACCGGTGAGAGAGGCTTCGGGCCTACATATCCAGGTTCAATATAGTTGCATAGGAGATCCCAAACCTCGACCCAAATGTCCAAATGCTAGCATTTAAAAATGGGCTAAGGTCCAGGATCTTCAATTCTAAGCTCACTCGGCGCCCGCCTAAAGACATGAACTAGGTCTTGGCTCGGACCGAGAAGTATATGCTGGCGAAAGACAACCAAGCCTTTAGAAAAGAAAGAGAATGAAAAACAGAGAAGAAAAGAAAGGACCTCAACCCTCAGAGAGGAGCGATCAAAAGACCCCACCAAGAAAGCAGGTATAAACCCCACCCCCACTCGACTGCTTCACCCCTCTCAATGTATCTAGGACCAATGTCCTGATGCGGCTTCAAGATAAGTCAGTCATCTAGTGGCCACCCAAGACGTCGTACCTCGACCGGGACCAGAGAAAGTGGTGTCGATTCCACAAAAACCACAGCCACGATGCTGATGAGTGCCATCGCCTGAAGGTACAGATCGAGGCCTTCATCAGTCGAGGGCACCTGAAGGAGTTTATAAGATCTCGAGAGAGAGAGACGTCTGCTTAGCCAAGGGGGTCTCTGGACTCCCTCATCCTCCACAGTAAGAACGACGGGACCCTCGAAATAACCTCAGGTCCAGACAAGAGGGGCCCAATTAGAGGAACCAAGAGGTGGCAGCTACCACCAGGATCATCAAGACGATTTGCGGAGGCCCAGTGACATGAAAAGGTTCAGGAAAAAGCAGCAAGGCGTATGCCAGAGCCATGGCCTCCATTAGTGGTCCCCACAAGCAAAGGAAGTCAAGTTTAGTGATCTCCTTTACGAAAGACGACTTGGAAGGTGTGCAGACTCCTCATGACGACGCAGCGGTGGTCTCTCTCCTGGTGGCCAACCATGAAGTAAGGTATGTCTTAATTGACAACAGGAGCTCAATGGACATCATATTCTATTATGCCTTCTAATGCATGGAGCTGAAAGACGAGCGCTTAGAGCCGGCTCTGACCCTCCCCTGTATTCGTGGAGGGAAGCATAGTCCTTCCCGTTACTATAGGAACAGCACCACCAACAACCACTGTGCAAACCACCTTCTTGGTAGTCAAGCAGCCCTCCTCTTATAACATGATCCTCGGTCGGCCTACCCTCAACAAACTGAAGGCTGTTATCTTCACTTATCATTTGAAAGTCAAATTCTTCACCAGTGAGGGGGTAGGGGTGGTCAGAGGAGATCAGTGAACTTCTCAGTCCTGTTATCCGAATGCCGTTAAGGAAGAGAAGAAGCCCAAAGACTTTAGAGATGAGATGAAGACTCCAAGGGGGCGGTCAATAGAAGAGCTAACTTCGGTCCCCCTCGGAGAGGGCCCCTACCGAACCATCCAGATATGATCAAATCTCCCTAAAAGTCACAGGGAAGAGTTCCTCTCTATCCTCAAAAAGAACAAGGACCTGTTTATCTGGTCTACCCTGGAATCAACCCTAGAACTATCGGGCACCACCTAAACATAGATCCGAAACATAAGCTACTCATTCAAAAAAAATAACTTTTACCCCGGAATGACAGGTCGCCATTAAGACAGAAGTGGGTAAGTAACTTGAGGTCGGCTTCATCCGGGAAATAAAGTACCCCGACTAGGTGTCCAACATGGTGATGGTTCGAAAGGCCAGCGGTAAGTGACGAATCTACATCGACTTCACTAACTTGAACAAGGCTTGCCCCAAAGATAGTTTTCCCCTGCCTCGGATCGACCAGCTGGTAAACGCTACTTCTGGGCACAAGCTCCTCACCTTCATGGATGCATATTCTGGCTACAACCAAATTCTTATGTATGAGCCCGACCAGGATAAAACCACCTTCGTCGCCGACCAGGGACTGTACCGCTACAAAGCCATGCCCTTTAGGATCAAAAACACTGACGCAACCTATCAAATGTTGGTAAACAAAATCTTCAAGGAACAGATTTAGGCAAAACATGGAAGTCTACGTAGACAACATGTTGGTCAATAGTACCAAGGCGCAAGACCATGGTTCTGACCTAGAAGAAGCCTTTGGGGTACTACGAAAACACAAGATAAAGTTGAACCCGACAAAGAGTGCATTCGGGGGTAACAGGGGGGAAGTACTTGGGCTTCATGGTCACCTAAAGAGGAATATAAGCCATCATAGAGAAGATAAAGGTCATCCTCGATATAGCTCCTCTTAAGTCCATGAAGAAAGTACAGCAGCTCACTAGGCGGATAGCAGCCCTAAACTGTTTCATGTCTAAATCCGCGGAAAGATGTCTACCTTTCTTCAAGGTCATCAAAAAGGCAAGGGATTTTGTTTGGACAGAGGATTTCCAAGAAGCATTTGAAGAGCTAAAGAAGTACCTAAGCTTACCCCCCGCTTTTAACTAAGCCACTCCTAGATGAGAAACTGTTCCTGTATTTAACAGCTGGACAAAGCACCGTGGCTTCTGTCCTGGTCTGAGAAAAAGAAAGCATTCAAAAACCCATCTGTTACGTCAGCAAGATCCTCTACAAAGCAGAGGTGAGGTATCCTCCTATAGAGAAGGTAGCTTACGCCTTTATAGTGGTTACACGAAAACTCCGACCATATTTCCAAGCACACACCATCATCCTCCTAACTGGCCAGCCCTTGAGACAAGTCCTACATAACCCGAATGTTTCTAGAAAAATGATCAAGTGGTCAGTAGATTCGGGGAGTTCAATATTCAGTACCACCCCCGCAAAGCAAACAAGGGTCAGACCCTGGCTCACTTTATCGTTGAAACGACTCTCTCTATAGATCCGAGCGAAGAAACAAGATCAATACCAGACGAGCCACCTCTGAAGTGGACCCTCCATGTGGACGGATCCTCAAACACCACAGGGAGTAGAGCAGGGCTCATCCTCTATAGCCCAAATGGGTTCGTAGTCGAGTACACCTTGAGATTTGAGTTCAAAACCTCCAATAATGAAGCTAAGTAAAAGGCTCTGCTCGCAGGTTTGAAATTAGCAAAAGCCCTGACCGTCGAGGTTCTGGAGGTATACAGTAACTCACAATTGGTGGTAAGTCAAGTTAGAGGGGAATTTGAGGCCTGGGGAGAGAAAATCGCCATGTACCTCTAGAAAGCAGGAGAGTTCATCGCCAGGTTTAAAACGTTCCGGATAACTCATGTCCCACGAATGGAGAACTCAAAAGCAGAACCTTTAGCCAGATTAGCCTCATCCCAGCACCTCAAGCCAACCCAAGCTGTGACCTGGAAACCCTTTCTGCCCCAAGCATAGATGAAACCCCGGTCTTACCCGTAGTGGGAGAAGAGACATGGATGGACCCAATTCTTCGCTACTTAAAAGACAGGGAAGTCCCTAAACAAAATAGCGAAGCAAGGAAGTTAATTTCCCGTGCCTTACGGTACACGGTCATACATGGACAATTATATAAGAGGGCTCTGACTATGCATTACTTGAGGTGCCTCAACTCAGTCAAAGCCGATTATGCTCTCCGGGAAGTCCACGATGAGATATGTGGAAATTGCTTAGGGGCCCGAGCTTTAGCCTTCAAGATTCTCCAGCAAGGGTATTACTGGCCCAAAATGAGAGAGGATGCGGCAGATTTGGTCAGAAAATGCAAAAACTACCAACAGTACTCTCTTGTGCTGCATCAACCAGCCAACCCGCTCACCTCGATCACCAGTCCTCTCCTCTTAGCCATATGGGGAATGGACATCCTTGGCCTATTCACTATGACCTCCAGATAAAAAAACATCTTATTGTGGCTATCGATTACTTCACCAAGTGGGTTGAAGCAGAGCCACTGGCCAGTATCACGGACCATCGTACCCGAAACTTCGTTTAGAAATCGATCATGTGTCAATTCGGTATACCTCGGGTGTTGGTCATCGACAGCGAAAAGCAATTTGATAGCTCCTGGTTTAAAACGTTCTGTGAAGACCTCTGCATCGAACATCGATTCTCGTCCGTCGAATATCCGCAAGCTAATGGCCAGGCCGAAGTAACATACAGAACATTTCTCCAAGATATCAAGAAGAGACTCGGCAAAGCAAATAAATAATGGGCTGATCAACTCTCCAATGTCCTCTAGGCATATCGAACAAGTGTTCGTACTCCAACAGGGGAAACCTTATTCTTCATGACGTACGGTTTGAAATCCGTCATTCCCCTCGAAGTCGAAATACTGTCAATGCACGTGCAACACTTCGAACCAAGTAACAACGATGAAGGTTTACGAATGAATGCCGACTTAGTTGACAAAACCCGGGACAAAGCCCAGATCCGCTTAGCTGCATATCAATAGAGGATCGCCTGATATTACAATTCCCGAGTTCGAAATAGGAACTTCAAACTGCATGACCTCGTTCTCCGGAAGAGTGAAGTATCCCGTCCTTGGGAAGCAGGAAAACTCATTCCGAATTGGGAAGGCCCTTATAGGATCCGAAAAGTCCGCCGGGTTGGCACATTCGAACTTGAAGAGTTAGATGGCAAGCCCGTTCCACGTACTTGGAACACGAAAAATCTCCGTAAATTCTATTAGTAACAAGAAATGTAAAAAGGGGAAACGAGAAACTTGAGTTCATAAAACACCAATTTCATTAAATAAACTTTCAATTACAAAAAACAGGCGCTATCGGCCTTCACATACAAAAACAAAACAAAAAATGCAACTATACTAATCCTCCCGGGGAGCCTCGTCCTGGGGGGCCTCTTGTGGCTCGGCGCCAGCAGTGTCCTCGGCATCCCAACCGGTAGTAGCAGCATCCTCCTCTGAAGAGGACTCCAGCTCGAGGTCGGAGAAGTTGGTCTTTGGGAAGAGAGCCTCAGCTTTCCTCTTAGCCTCATTGAAGCCCTCAAGGAATTGGCCTCCGGCCTCCTCCAGCAATACCTCATTCTCTTCCGCGGCCTTGCGCAAGATCTCCACCTGCTTGGGCCATGTCCCTCTCCGCCCTTAGGGTGTCCTCGGCTCGGCGCCACTGATCCATCTCCATGACGATGTCCTCCTTGGCTCTTTCGGCTGCCTCGAGGGAGGAAGACAGCGCCCGAACGAGCTCATATATCTCGTCAAGCTTTTGCTCGGCCTTCTCAAAGCGCTCGGCAATTTCCATGCTGCGCCGAACAAGAACTCTAACGAGGACACCAGTCTGAAACAAGCACAAAAGGTGTTGTAAAAAACAGTTGGAAATTAGAAACTAAAGAACAGAAGGAAAAAGAAAAAGGTTATACCTGGGAGGTCATGGCCTCCATAACCAAGCAAAGCCCCTCGAAGGGCTTCCTGGTGAGCTCCACCATGTCACGGGGAGGGATCCCTATGACAAGGTGCTATTGGGCGACTCTCGGGTGCGCGAACACCGAGTCATCGACCTTCAGTGCCCACTGAGGCACCAAGGTAGCAGCTACTCCGGACCCCTCCAGAGCAGAGGATGGTCCCTAAGAAGAAGCAGGCACGGCAGGAACGGTCCGCGCCTCTAGAATGGGAAGCCTCGGAGGGCTCTCCATTACAATGGGCACCGGGGTTGAAGCCCGAGCCTTCTTCTTCTACTGCTCTGGGACTGAGCCACTTCTTTCCGAGGCCTGTTTCCTCTCTTTGGCCATGCGTTTGGCCCTCTCCTGTGCTTATACAGTCATCTCCATCTCTGCACAAAGAATGAACTTTAGTGACTTAAAGAAAACAAATAGCGAATAAAAACTAAGTGTTTAAGGTTACCATACTCTAGGTTCGCTGGAAGACTAGGAGGGCAAAGTTCGCGCCTATGAAGCTCCTCGTTATCACCAAGGACCTCGACATCCAAAGGCGCGGCCAGCATTGCCTTCAACATCCCTTATTCTTGGTACAGAAGGTGCGACTTCTTGCATTTGCCAGCACGATCTAAATTCCAGCAAAGGGGGACATTGAAGCTTTTAGCGCTCATGATGAAGAAAAACAACCTATTCCACTTCTTTATGGATGACAGTTTCTTCTTCAACACCCCGCCCACTTCTTGACAAACGGTTATGAAAGCCATGATCAGCCACACCAAATTGGGCACCAGCTGGCTCAGTGCTATACCGAAGTATTTGAGCACCGAGCAAAAGAATGGGTGAAGAGAGAACCTAAGCCCGACCTTCATGTGTTGTTCGTAAACGCACAGCTCATAAGGTGCATGGCTCGAAAGGGTATTATAAGCCTTCTCTCCACCCTCTGGTTCCGTAGCATACTCCATGGGGATCTTATACGCCAACCTCATCCCCAGAAGCTCCGCCTCTCCCACTACACTCGAAATGGAGTTAGCCTTAAACATTCATTCCTCATTCTCTACCGCCGAGGCTTCTTTTTTTATATTGACCAGTGCGCGGTCAACTTTATCCTCTTCTCCAGAAGTTTCCCATCTCTCCTCATCCTCTCCTACATCATCTCCCTCAGGGAGAAAAGGTACAAGAGCAAGGGCACCCTCCGGAGGAACAATCTCCAATGAGGAGATGTCCTCGCTGGAGGAAACGCCCATGGCCTCCTCCAGCTCCCTTGACAAATCTCTGCTAACCTCACTATCGCTATGCTCAAACATTATATGAGGAAGAAAAATGACTCACCAAAAGAAGGCACAAAGGTTGTGTATAACTTCAATCCCTCACTACACCGAGTGCTCTCAATGTTTCTCTCAAACTCCGAGTGCTCTCAAGATTTCTTTCTCTAAAAAATGCAAGTGATGAGAAGAGAGGAAGATACTCCTTATATAGAGGTCGCAGCAGCAAGAATGAGGAACACTAAATCACCCTCCAACTGAATAGACATCACCTTTGATGTCATCCAGGCGCCGTCCGCTCTCCCCAATGTGCCAGTTGTCATAAAAGCACGGCCCTTTCCGTGCCCCATGTGCCGCCATAAAAAAAGCAGCTGTCATCCTAAATTAATGTGCATTTAAAAAGCCCATGGGCCCAAGAAAAAAAACAACCCATGGGCCCAAAGTAAGGAAGCCCATGAAAGAAAATGACCAAAAACGGCTAAGAATCTCCAAGTCCGAGTGTATGAGCTGCTTGTCATACGCTCGGCAAGAATCTCCAAGTTCGAGCGTGTGAGTTGTTTGTCATACGCTCGGCCAAGAATCTCCAAGTCTGAGCTTGTGAGCTGCTTGTCATACGCTCGGCCAAGAAGCACCAAGTCCGAGCATGTGAGTTGTTTGTCATACGCTCGGCCAAGAATCACCAAGTCCGAACGTATGAGCTGCTTGTCATACGCTCGGCCAAGAATCTCCAAGTCCGAGCATGTGAGTTGCTTGTCATACGCTCGGCCAAGAATCACCAAGTCCGAGCGTGTGAGCTGCTTGTCATACGCTCGGCCAAGAATCACCAAGTCCGAGCGTGTGAGCCGCTTCTCATACACTCGGCCAAGAATCACCAAGTCCGAGCGTGTGAGTTGCTTGTCATACGCTCAACCAAAAATCTCCAAGTCTGAGCGTATGTGCTGCTTGTTATACGCTTGGCTAAGAATCACCAAGTCCGAGCGTATGAGTTGCTTGTCGTACGCTCAGCCAAGAATCTCCAAGTCCGAGTGTGTGAGCTACTTGTCATACGCTCGACCAAGATCACCAAGTCCAAATGTGTGAGCTGTTTGTCATACACTCGGCCAAGAATCTCCAAGTCCGAGCGTATGCACTGCTTGTCATACGCTCGGCTAAGAATCACCAAGTCCGAGCGTGTGAGTTGCTTGTCATACGCTCGGTCAAGAATCACCAAGTCCGAGCGTATGACAAGCAGCTCACATCATATTTTACTTCCTTGAGGCACAAGTACCTGAGGAAGTGGGGGCCCTATGATGGAGCCCACAAAACCCTAGTCCAATGAGAAACCTACACATGGATTCTGGCATCACCAATAGGATGATGACGCATGTTAAGCCTCCGCAGCATGGCGAAGCACACGTGGAGCAGGCAGATTGCACAATCGCCACGTCAAAGCGTGATTAGCGGGCCTAACCCCCTTTGAAGAATGCGACCCTCTGAAGCACGCGACTCTCTGAACACACGATTAAGATTTAACTCCCTAAAGCCCGGGATCACAGGGGCGAGGCCATCCCTCCCCCCACGTGGGTGACCTCCACTCAGAATACTATAAATAGTCTAAGGTCTGTAAGTCCAAGAGAAAATACTTTTCATTTTCTACACAATCTGCACTAATCTACTTCGAAATTAACCCTCGGCCTCGTCCTAACTAGAGTGTTGGAGCGCCCTCGGAGGTCTCCCCTCCCCTCCTTCCTAATTCACCCCTGCCTGTTTATGCAGATCCCGAGAAGTCAACCTTAGATCCCTGGGCGTCAACAACAGACTTATAGGAGGATTGCTAGAGCTACATAATCAAAATGAGGAGTGAGGCCGATAACCTGCTCTGGTTGAGGACAATGAGGGTAATAATTCATCCTTATCGCTTGTTTTCCATCTTCAAACAAGTTTTTAATTTCCTCAGCATTAATATTCAGAGCTTTCCCAATCTTCTTTAAGATGGCAAAAGCTATAGATTTTTCAGTTCTAATGAGTAAACCTCTATTGTATCTCTACAGAAGAAAAAAGGAAAAATCGAGTTAAAAGCTAAAATACACGTGCACTCACATGCACACACTAGAAAGAGATAATTGACCTTAAAGGAAAGAGGAGGTTTGGAAACAAGTGGCGTTTCCGCAAACGGACCTGAAGTGTAGTCATGAAGAAAATGTCACCCCAATCAAGTTTTTTCTCCTCGGAAACAACAAAGGCTCGCCCAAATCCTTCTAAATCCCCAAGTAACTGACAAAGCTTTTTCTTCTCTTCCATTGGAAGGTTGAAGAAGTCCTGTAACTCTGCCTTTGCTTTCTCTAACATAGAAGGCTCTACCCCATGGTTTATCAACTGTAGTACTTGAGCAAACCATTCTTAATAGAAAGATAGTACAGTAGCCTAATGTTTCCATATCCTTATTGCATCTAGTTTACTTTAAACTATAATGATTTGTGAAGATCTTTTAAAATTTGTATACTTTTTTTTTGTTTTTTGTTTTTTGTTTTTTTTATTTTTACATTAATGAAGAGTGGAATCGAATTCGAGTTATCTAAATAGAGGATTCAGAAGTAATCACTTGAATATTTTTATACATTACCAATTATCATCTTTTTCTATACATTCTTCACCTGGTCTATACGCATAACATATATATATCATGGCAGATATTTGGCTTAGAAATCAATAAGAGAGCTTAAGAACAAACCACATTAATTAGACTTTAAAAAAACCAAAATATTTTCCATTTTCACCTTTCATAGAAACCAAATTGGATGGAATAAACCCGTTGAGGATAGCTACTTGTTATCCACAAAAATGGCTAATAGAGAATGCTAATTACAGGCTTAATTATGCTTTCACTGACATATGAGCTTGTCAATCAGATTGTTATAGGACATTGTTTTATGGACCACCTTAGCAGGTTTCTGTTTCCAAAAGCAAAAAACAATTATTTGACGGTAAAAATATGTTTACTTTTAGTGTTTTGAAGAACAAGTTTCTGATAATTATTTTCAAAAACATAGTTTGTTTCTGATGTATTGTTGTTTTCTATAATAGTTTTGAAAAGTTTTAAAATAAGATTATATCCAATTTAAGATTATTAGACATACCATTTTATAAATGATCGGATATAATATTTATAACATATTCACTAGCACGAAACATGATTCAATATAAAATTTAACACCTCCACTTTTTATTATAATAACACATGTTCACCAAAATAAGCTCTTTTTCAGAATTTTGTTCATCAAAAAAGCGTCTTTCAAGAAAAACAAATTTATAACTTAAAAAAGTTGTTTTTATTATTGTATTACCAAACAACTATTACTAAGTCAAACACAACAATCTTTGCAACATTCTCTCACTCAAAGTGTCAGAAATGAAAGGTACTTTCATCTACAAATCCCACATGCCAAGCATGGCCTTAGAACCCAAACAGTTGTATCTGTGTTTTTTACAAAACTTGTCTCCCATCTTCAAAAATTATGAATCAATTCAAGAAGGAACAAAATTTACTCAATTAAATCAATACTACAAATAGCTATTGTAAAAACACCCTCACAGGACAAGGCCTCAATGCTTGACAGGGCTCAACTACCTAAAGATCAAAAATGCTTGAATTCCTCTACAAATTTTGAGCTCTATTTTTCATTCACATTTCCAGTAGAAGGAAGAGAGTCTACGATGACCCTTCCAATTTGGATAGTTTCATTAAAGTTTGAACATCATTTGGCAAATTGCATTCTTATTCAAACCATTAAAATGAACTATCAATTGGACGCAAAAAATCATATTTCATCACATCATACATCTCTACTTTATATGATTTTCTTTAAAGATAAAATCATTATTTTATTAATCTAGTTTCATCACATGTCACAGAATTATTAATTGACTAACCTATGATTACTTTCGATGATTAAAAAATGTGATCTGTTTATCTTTACAATTTAGTAAAAACACTACAATCTCACAAAATAATGATAAATAATCAACAAACTTACGACTTATATAAAGAAAACCAAAATTTGACCCAGCATTGTAAATTCCACAATAACCATTCATAAGAGTAACAAAGCACCATTAGATTTAAAATCCCATGATATGCATTCACTCATTTCCCATAAAAGTTAGAAAACAGTAAACAATTTCCCTCAACAAAAAAAAAAAAAAAAGGATAGAGGTAAAAACCATAATTTTAAAATTTTTTTAAAAAAAAAAACAACAACAATAACAATAAATTTCTTAGGACCAAGTGAAGCTCAAATACTAGTTTATCACCAGCAAATTTTAGCACTAGATGCCTTATGTTGTTAACCCACAATGGATTATAAATTAGCTTAATTATTCATCAAATGCATCGAAACTAAAATCTAAAAAAATTAATTATTGAATCATTACAAGGCCCATAAGCAAATACCAATCAACAGTCCCTTCACTACTACTCTGCAAAACTTGTTAGCCCTGACATTCAACTACTTCTTGTGCTCACCTCTAGCCACAATCCTGAACTTCCCTGTTTGTCGTTGCTGCAAAGAGGGCAAAGCCCAATAACAAAAACAACATCAACCCATCATTAAGCACACAACAAACTTAAACTAGATTAAAAGAAAACATTACTTTACACCCAGAAAGAAAAGGGATTAAGAAATAAGATGTAACTTACCTTTTCCCACAGTTCAGTGTGATCTTTGCAGAATCCAGCCACAATAGCTCCATTCTTCTTTCCTTCTCTATACTCAATACAAAGATCCTCCTTCAACCCACAAGTAACATGAAATCCCAAGGGACAATTCAGCTCAGAACACTCAATTCCACACCCACTTCTACTCATACAAACATAACACCTCTCTTTCCATCTCCTCTTGGCAACCTCAGAGCAATCAATCCCCTCCCTCCTTTCTGGGTCCTCAAAGAACACCTCAGGGACAAATAGTGCGCACACCACATGAGCCCACCGGCCATCTTTTGTGAGCTTCATTGCACCACCCTTGAGTGGACACAGGCAACAAGACAAGGTGTTACCATTGTTTTGATTTTGTGAAGTTTGAGAGACCAAGCATTGGGTGCAAAACCAATCACCTTCTGGGATACCTTTTATTAATGGATTGCCATAGCAAGTGGCATGTACCATTAGAGCACACTCATCACAAAACACAATTGAGTCTGATGGGTCACCATCTGTGCTTTGACATATAGCACACAAAATCCCATCATCATCAGCATCATCGTTTTCTACTTCTATTTCTTCCTCCGTTTTATTTTTTTCTAGTTCTTCTTGATTGATGTTTTTGATTGGTTGATTGCTTTCTTTCACTAGTGGATCTATGTTTTCTTTTTCTTCTACTTCTTGACTGGATTCATTAACCGTTTCATTGCTGCCTATCACAACTAAGATTTCCTTTTTTAGCACTTTTGCTTCTATTTCTTCTTCAAAAGATGGTTTGTCCTCAACATTAAGATCAAAAGGCGAAAGGGGCTTACCAGATACGGAATCAGGCTGTAGAGCCCATACCCTTTTCTTGGCAGGCAAACAGTAGGTAGTGGTGGTGGCATTTTGGGCAAAAACAGAGTCACCACTCCGGGATTCCTTTTGCGTCTTCGCCAGAAGCTGTGATGATATCACCGCAGATTCATTGGATTCTTGCTCTTCTTCTTCTTGTTGTTGCTGTATGAGTCTGAATCTTTTGAGAGGAGGCAATGCTCGAAATTGGGTATCCGTCTTGCTTATGTTTAGTTTGGTTTTTGAGTTGTGCAGATTTAAGAGGAAGGGAAACAAACAAGAAATGAGGGGGTTTGATTTTTTGAGGTTCTTTGTTTTGCAAAAGCATGTGAAGAGATTGAGATTCTAGAGGCTTTTTGGGGTTTTGAGTGAAACAAACAGTGTTGCGTGGTGGGAAGAGAACCCGGGGAAATTTCTTTAACGTTTCAATTAGGCGGAAAGCTTAAGGGGGAAAACAAAAGAAAAAGGAGAATCTTTTTGGATCTTGAATTATTTGATATTGAAATTTTAAAATCTGGATCTGTGGGTTTTTTTATTTATTTTTCAAGTTTTAGCTTGCCCGCCCAAAAACTTTGATGAATTCGGATTTTAAGCGGGTAATTAAGGTTTCTCTTAAATATTGGGATATCTTAGCACATCAAATATCCTGATTAGGGGAGAGCATTAAAATAGATGAAACCAAATTAGCACAAAGAGTTGAGTCAAATTGGGATTTTGTAAAAATGAATTGGGTTTTTATTGAAAACTTATTGAACCAATTGAGTTACTTTAGATCACGTGTTTAAAAAATTTAAATTGATAACTATTGTTATATTACAATATTTTATGTAAGTATTCAGTAACTATTTTATGTAATTATGCATATAACATATTCATTTTTTATGCTAGTCTAGTATATATATAAACTTTTAAAAGTAATACTGATTTTGAAGCTTTCAAAATTTTGATTTGTCAAGCTATATTTTGTGATTCAAATATAAGAAAGACATTTTTTTGATGATGTGGAAAGATTGACTAACATAATGTTTGAATACGGTTTTAATCCAACTTTAAGTTACATGTTATTTTTTAAATTTTACCAAAAACTTAATCAAATTAAATAAACTCATCTAATTTCATTAAATAACAATTAAATTAATAAATAAATTTGATTTGATTTGACTTGATAAAGTTTTTGATACATTTTAGTAAAAATAAAAGCTCCAACTTAAAACCAATTTTGAATTGAACCCAAAAATCACTTAGATCAATCAAGGATATGTGGTCTTATGTCCTTATTTTTTGGCTAGCTTTTTTTATAAAATGAACTAACTTTATTTTGTAGATAAAATAACCATGTAAAGAGTGTCAAGCCTTTATGCCTTACAAATATTAAATACTTGTAGAAAAACAAATAATAAAAAAAAACTTCACCCCACCACAGTTAACTACCTCCTACTATCAGGTAAGTGTCAAACCAACAGATGGTGTATGCGATTCATATATCGGTGCTAAGTTACGGCTGTGCCCACTCAATTCCTATAACGGCAAGCAAAATCAACAAGCTTATCATAAAGCTCATGGCATACAAATTCATCAATGGGACCTTTGGAGTCGAAATTGAACACCCTCATATGAATTATTATTTGCTAACAAAATCAAGGCAAATTTATGAAATTTCTTGTTCCCTCAAAATGCAAACCAAGCATAAGGCTACAAGCAGTAGTGAGAAAAAGTGAAGAGTAAAGAAAAATAAGTAGCAAGTACTATCGTTTGGTAAGAAAAGTGAGGAGGATATGTTCAAATCGCAATCCTCGAGAGTGAAAGTTAAAATATTCTCTTTCTTTTTCTTTTTCTTTTTCTTTTTCTCACTTCTTTTTTCTCTACCAAACAAATGATAGATCAATATTTCTTTTCTTCTCTCCTTTCATTTTACTTTTCTTTCCTCTCACATTTCTCTCCTAGCAATCATGACCTATGTCACTGCCGAATAGCCTTTTTGGAGAGAACTATAGGCACAAAACTGAATTTGGAGTGCTACAGGACAGACATTGAACCACCCCATGTGACCGCCACCAATAGTGACACCTTGACAAGGCGCGCTAGAAAACACTTGAAACCCAGGCCGAAATGGTGTCTACTATCTCAAGGAACAAGAGTCCTATATACCTGGTAATTTGCTCCAGCTGGGCAGGCATAAAGCACGAAGCGATTCAGGTTCTAGCTTGTGCCACTTTGAAGACATCATCACCTGTGAATAGAATCCAACTTATTGATACAATTAATGAAGGAAATAAGAAAGTGCGAACATTCAAAACAAACCCTGCAAAACTGAGGCAGTATTTCTGATTTGATTTTTTGGTATAATAGCAAATCGTCAGCAAAACATTGCCCAATTGAATCTTGAACAATCTCATAAACTAATAGGAGTTACTACAATAACTGATGATATGCAAGGGAAAAAGGAACAACAACAATAGATTGTTCCATATATTGACCATCACGAACCAAGGTAAATTCAAGAATGGAATATACAACACAAAATGAAAAGATACCATACTTGGTCAATTTTTTTATAAATAATTGGTCACATTTTTTTAAGCAAAATAATAACCTTTTCTTCATTCTAATAAACACAAAAATAATTTATCAAAAACGAAAGAAAAACCTCAAAACAAAATAAAAGCTTCCTGAACCCACCAAGCTTGGTTACAGTTGAACCATGCATTAGCTAACAGTATGTCTGAAACCAAGGCTTACATTGAAGACTGGTAATCTGATGATCTGAGGAAGAAACAACTATGCCATTCCTCACAGAAGCAACATAACCAAATTGAGGCAAATAGTTTCCTTTATGTCATTGCTAATAAAAATCAGATGAATGGTCAATCAAGTTAACACAGCTGCACTAGGCGTCTAGGTCATGAACTACATCTTCCTTGAATAACAACCACCACCATCATTACTCTTTTTCGTCCATCTACATTATCAGAAATATGAATTCTTTTAATGAATAACAAAATTAATTAAAAGAGCGCCTAAAAGGCCACCCAAGTACATAGGAAGTGTACAAGCATCCAAGAAAAAAGTTTTTAAAAAAAAAGGACAAGGCCAAAAATCAAGGAAAAAAATCAGAATGTAAGGACACAAAGTGAATGCATCCCCTTAAAAGATTCACAACTCATCAAATCCATAATGATAGATTAACCACTCATAAAGGTTCCTTAATAATCTTCATTCATATAAAATCGAACCCCACTGAAGAATAAAAAAAAACTTCTACTTCCACCATTTTTTGTGGATAACTTTCAAAAAAAATCCCTGAAATGATTTATGAAATTGTAATAGATCTATGGGTAAGGGGTTGTTGTTGAGAGATCTAAAACTATAAAGGAATTTTATAATTATTATGGAAATGGAATTGGAATTAGAGTCTAAAGAGAATTATGATCTAAAGGTATCTATTAACCATAGTCTAAAAAAATATGAACAACTCTACTATTACTCTCCCTCTACAAAATCCACATAACATAAAGTGGAACCTTCTTCCACTGATTCAATTATTAGAAATTAATGGGTAGAATTGATGCAATTTTTTTTTTGATAAATAGAATTGATGTATTAATTAGAAGTGATTGTCCAAAACCTAACCTAAAACCCAGCATAAGATGGGTAAGAATTGTTGACCACTGATTGAATCTTCAATTAACTTCTGCAAAATACACCCACCCCCTTTACTAATATAGGAATAACAGAAAATCTAAGTACACACTAAGAAGAAAATTTGAGTGAGACCTAAAATCACTGATGTCCACCCTTCCCACCCTAGACACATGGGCAATAAGCAGGAAGGATCACTTCTTTCTGAAAATTTTGCTTCGAGATCAAGAGATTCAATAAAATTAAATTTCTATTAGGAAAAAAAGAAGATAAAAAATAGTATTATATGAGACACATATTCACAAAAAATCCTGCTTCCTTTGCCCATTGTATTATGTTGCGGATGGTGATTATGGCCTGCCCCCAAACCGGTTTGTTCTTATGTTATGGTAAGAAATAAATGTAATATATTCATGCCTAGAGTTCGGTCAATGTTTGATCACCCCATGAATCTTCTTTTGCAAAGAAATAACAGAGCTATAACATAGCATCGGCCAACTCCCAAAATCATTCAACCAAACTAAACGTCTAACCATACACCGGCCTGCAACATCACCACATCAACCCATTTGTTGATTCAAATGCTACATTTAAATAAGAAAATCATTGATAAAATTATTTTCAAAAACTTCATTCTTCCTAATGACAGTAAAGCACCTTAATTTCTCAAGCTTTCATTCCAATTAAGTGCATGTATTAACATTATCGACTTTATTTTTCAAATAAAAGAAAATACCAAATTCATCGACAATGGGAAGAAACAACAAACATAACCTCTTCGATGTACAACCTCGCACCTCCTATAGAATTCTTTAACCTGCTTCTGGATAACTTTCATCAAGAAACCCATCCATTCCGAACTATACACCTTCACCAAAGTGACAAGATCTCGTTCTGCTGAAATCACGATTTTTTATCTAGAGTATTGTACATTTCAATTCATGAAGAACCTGAGACTCATTAAATCATTGAACTGAAAAGATGGAAAAAGAAATTAAAAAAATATTATCTTTAAAACATCAGGAAGATGCGCATGTAACAATGATGAATAAGCACCATATAGTCCTTAGATTGACTGGATCACTTCGACAACTTCAAGATGTTATGCTTTCAGGATATCAGTTTCCTTTGCAGTGCTCTTGAAATTGCTCAAATTAATACCTTTCTGTTGTATGTCTAAGATTTAGCATGCTTCAAAACTACTAGAAGATGAATCTTTCAAAATTAAAGACAATTGAACTCTATACATTTGCTTCCAGAAAACCAGCATAAAACTTTTGATTTTTTTCTTTTTCTTGAGCTTTACCTACAGATCTAACAGGAGTACCACAAAGATAGAAAACAATCAAATGGTTGAAACTTGTACATACCTCATGGAATTCATATATAAATGCAGAATGACAGAAGCAGCAATTTTGCAGGGCCACAAGTTTGTAAACCTAGAAACGGAAACATACAAATGTCAAACATACGTGAGAAAATACTGTAGGCCTGGTAAGATAACTCACCAATGCTAGCGGGAAAATGAAAATGAGACATAAATGAGCTGTTAAACGAGTGGATAAGTGAGTGAAAGAGATAGAGAGAAGAAAGCATATAACAACCAAATCAAGAAAGACACAACACAACATTTCATTAAGTAACAAATCTAATATGAAACCATAGTTTGTTAGAACAATAACTAAAATGTACAAACTTTCACATTCACTAGAAATTAAGCACTCATGTGAATAAATACTCTTAAGGACTGCAAAAGAAGTGATAAAAGATAGCTAACTGATAAGCAATATCGGGCTAATGAGCAAAGAAGGGTGTTACAGACTATAGGCATAATGTCTAAGACAAGTAATGAGAGCCAAATCAGCAAGTCTACATCACAATAGCCACTTCCAGATCAGGGTAAGGTACATAGAAAAAAATGAGAGAATGGTAAGAATTGCACACATGGTCTTACTCTTTGATCTACTAGAAAGATCCCTACAGACATCCTACAATTTTCATGGGAAAAAAAGTGGTAAATCAAATCCCTGATAGGGAGCAGCTCTATGGGTAAGATAAACACATTTATTTGATAAGACACTTTTAGTTTACTGTAACTTATGATGATATCTATGCAATATGACTTCAGTTTGACTTCCAAATATGTCCGTATAATCACCAGTACCATTCTTTCCAAAAAAAAATGCCCCTTCTTAGAGTAACCCTAGCTTCTTCATTATGCCGTCCCTATTTAAAACCGACATCATATCTTCATCAGACATCATCTTCCCATCTCAATTGTTTCTCTAGTTATGCTCCCATTATCATATGATTCTCACAATCAATGGGATAGAATGCCCACTAAAACTCCCATTTAAGAAGAGAAGCAAACTCATGCAGCTACAATATAAACTAAATCAACTGGAGCATTACTTGGTGAGTTGAAGCTCACCCTTCAACAAATCACGAGTAAGAAAAACTACACAGCTTAAGATAAAAACCAAATAGCAGCCACCAAGCAAGTATGCCACCATTACACAGCTCATACACACTATTTTTCTCTATATTGATGTCAAGAACCAAGCTGATTAACTTTTTTTTTTCCTGATAAGTAGAATCAAGCTGATTAACAAAAGTGAAGACTTGATAGACATGACATAGAAGTTATGAAGTACTACAAACCACTAAGTCAACTTCACAGAAAAGATCCTATTGAATGCTACTAACAAGAGGAATTGGCACCAATCAGTCAGTCTAAATGCACCAAAAATGGGGGAGAAAAAAGATTTTGCCATGGCCAATGAGGGAAAATACAAAGTAGAAACAAATAGAGTACTTACTTGACCAGAAAACTCATACTGAAGCTTCAATGTTGAACAGGTCTTGCCAATGCCCAACATACCTCATGCAGTAAATAAGCTTCTCCTTGCTGATATTCTAGATGAAAGGAGGCGTGGATAGAAACCTTTTAAAGTACTAAATTTCTTCTCAAACCCGCTTTCATACAAAAAGCCTGTGGACAAGGAAAGCCTCCATTCCTAACGATTAATCCTGTTGTTTCATCACTCATGGCTTGCCACTTCTCGTAGCACCCAATAAGCCTGTGGATGAGAAAAGCTTCCATTCCTAACGACTACTCCTGTTGTTTCACCACTAATGGCTTTCCAGTTCTCATAGTACCGAAAAGGTAAACAAGTTGCAATAAGATACACTGCTGAAACACTCTTTTTGGGATGACTAGATGAACCACAGTAAGGAACCAAAAAGCTCTTTCCTTAAACAACCCAAGCACGAGGGAGAGATAGAGAGAGAGAGGAGTACCACTAAAGATAACTTGCCTATGAGAATCCTAGCGTGTGCTCCCACTGAGAAATTACACTAAATTTTGCAGCCATGACAACATACTGATTCTCCCACCAAGTATGAACTTGATCGAGTGATACCTTGCATACCATGGAAACTAAGTAACCAAACAAGTTGTCAGAAATCTACTCTAGGCTTATGTTGGAGACTTAACAGTATGATGGTCTAACACCTTATCAAGGAAAGAAAAAGAAATAGTATGATGGTCTAACAAAGCAGTTCTTTGTAGAAGTAACCAAGCAGTTCTTCGTAGAAGCAACATGATTCAACTAAACATAATTCTTGGCGTAATTTATTCCTCTAAGACCTAAAAGGGTCACATCAAACCCAGAAAACTAAAAATAGAATTAGTGAGGTCCACTCTCCAAAGAAACAACAGAGAACTACTCTAACCAATATAGACTTAGTTGTCTAATCCTTTGCAACTATAACTGAATAAATGCTGGAGTAGCAAGTAAAGCAGAACTTAGTGAGTTGAAGCTCACCAAGCAAGTAAAGCATTACTTGGTGAGTTGAAGCTCACCCTTCAACAAATCACGAGGAAGAAAAACTACACGGCTTAAGATAAAAACCAAATAGCAGCAACCAAGCAAGTATGCCACCATTACACAGCTCATACACACTATTTTTCTCTATATTGATGTCAAGAACCAAGATGATTAACTTCTTTTTTTTCCTGATAAGTAGAATCATGCTGATTAACAAAAGTGAAGACTTGATAGACATGACATAGAAGTTATGAAGTAATACAAACCACTAAGTCAACTTCACAGAAAAGATCCTATTGAATGCTACTAACAAGAGGAATTGGCACCAACCAGTCAGTCTAAATGCACCAAAAATGGGGGAGAAAATAGATTTTGCCATGGCCAATGAGGGAAAATACAAAGTAGAAACAAATAGAGTTACTTACTTGACCAGAAAACTCATACTGAAGCTTCAATGTTGAACAGGTCTTGCCAATGCCCGGCATACCTCATGCAGTAAATAAGCTTCTCCTTGCTGATATTCTAGATGAAAGGAGGCGTGGATAGAAACCTTTTAAAGTACTAAATTTCTTCTCAAACCCGCTTTCATACAAAAAGCCTGTGGACAAGGTAAGCCTCCATTCCTAATGATTAATCCTGTTGTTTCATCATTCATGGCTGGGCACTTCTCGTAGCACCCACTAAGCCTGTGGATGAGAAAAGTTTCCATTCCTAACGACTACTCCTGTTGTTTCACCACTAATGGCTTTCCAGTTCTTGTAGTACCCGAAAAGGTAAACAAGTTGCAATAAGATACACTGCTGAAACACTCTTTTTGGGATGACTAGATGAACCACAGTAAGGAACCAAAAAGCTTTTTCCTTAAACAACCCAAGCACGAGGGAGAGATAGAGAGAGAGAGGAGTACCAATAAAGATAACTTGCCTATGAGAATCCTAGCGTGTGCTCCCACTGAGAAATTACACTAAATTTTGCAGCCATGACAACATACTGATTCTCCCACCAAGTATGAACTTGATCGAGTGATACCTTGCATACCATGGAAACTAAGTAACCAAACAGGTTGTCAGAAATCTACTCTAGGCTTATGTTGGAGACTTAACAGTATGATGGTCTAACACCTTATCAAGGAAAGAAAAAGAAATAGTATGATGGTCTAACAAAGCAGTTCTTTGTAGAAGTAACTAAGTAGTTCTTCGTAGAAGCAACATGATTCAACTAAACATAATTCTTGGCGTAATTTATTCTTCTAAGACCTAAAAGGGTCACATCAAACCCAGAAAACTAAAAATGGAATTAGTGAGGTCCACTCTCCAAAGAAACAACAGAGAACTACTCTAACCAATATAGACTTAGTTGTCTAATCCTTTGCAACTATAACTGAATAAATGCTGGAGTAGCAAGTAAAGCAGAACTTAGAAAGTGAAGCTAATAGAAATTTTCCAACCCTTTGTATATATAACAGGCATCAAAACCAAGCTTGTTAAAAGTAGGTGCTGACCTTTGATAAGCTGGGAGGGAAGGCCTTCAAGATTATATAAACATGCATCCAAACCATGTTTGTTAAAAACCGGATTCTGACCTTCAATCAGTGGGGAGAAAAATACTAGATCATCTCAAATGTATGTCCCTATTTTTAAAAACAATCTAAAAATTGCAAAATGTGCCCAACTACTTAGAATGCCATAATAGCAGGAATTCTACAATCAGTCCTACAATCTTATGAATTTGGTCAAATCCCACATTACCTTTATCTTTGCAATTAAGAGTTATTGATGAATTTAGCATCATTGAAACATAAAAACCTATGGTCAAGATTGCAATTTTAGCACTCAGATCCACATTGACTACAATGACAGATAAACCTCAAAGCGCTCAACAAAACTCCAAAGAAAAAGCTCAACTCAAAAATTCCAGCATACCTATGAGTATCAAGAATAATTTTGTTAACAAAGTTTCACTGTGAACGGGACAAGTGTATAAGACATTGAGTTCTCTTAAGTTTTAGGATGTTAGATTCTCACGCATTTTAGATTTCCTTGCCTATCAGTATAAAATGCAGATAAAAAACGACCGAAAAATGCAAAGCCCAACACCCACTAACCCACTAAGTAAACAATGTAATCGCACTTAAAAACTAGAGAAACTAAGAACAACAAGTTTCCTATTTGTCCAACGGTGACAGAGAGAAGAACGATATGGTATGACACTATTCTTGATAATGTTTTTCTTTCATATGTGACAAATGTTTTTATATCGAACAACTCATGATATCCAAACCACTCTGCTCATAACCATAAAAATATCAACCGAAAAGAAATAGCACTTCTATTTGTAAAGTGCAAAGTAAGTCAAAAATCGAAGAATATGCTTAAAAGGTTATAGTGATCTAAATACATAGTTAAATTCAAGTAAAAGAGAACTCTTCTTCTAAGACAGTCAGATAGCAGCCAAATCTCTATGATATATCCTCAAATCTATAACTAAAGGAACCCATCTAAGCAACTCCACCCAGATTTGACAGAGCCTACAGAATCTATTAGCAAACATGACATAGACAGGACACTTAGGACATTCACATTACAGGCATTAATAGTGAAGGCAGAAAACATATTGAAAGTAGGTCTCAGTTTTGAAGGTCCTAAGAATTTCAAGTGATCAAGGGATGTGAGCAACATAACCTTCCCCACATTCCACCAGAATCAGAAGAGGTGAAAAGCACCAACAGTAATGTACTTCTTTAGATTACATGACATTCAGCGTAGTGGCTGATTCACAAAGCAAATATCTCAAATTGGAAAAGCTCAATTTACATAAGAGAGATCTGATTCTTTTCATACAGCCAAGCACAGAAGTTAATAAACAAGTAACTACTGAGAATCATCTTTAGCACTGAAATGCATTAAATTATGCAGGAGTTTCTGCAATCATGCAAATATTGCTAATACTAAGATAAGGAACCAACAATAGCATACTGCCCTTCAAACTAATATGAACCGTCAAATATTTATAGGTACAACTTCAAAAAACCAGATCAACAAGTAAATCTCTCAAAATGTTTATCATGAGATAATAGTTCAAACCCAGACCTATCGATCTAATAAGCTGCAGCCCAAGATACCCGGTAAAACATCTTAGCATGATTTGAAGAGCAGTCTATCTGTGTCCTTGAGCTCGCTGCATATCATACGCACCCCAGGAACCAGGTCCAGGTCCATACTGAGGATAACCTTCTGCACCAGCCTGTAGCTGAAATTTGAAGGAAAAGAATAACATATTGAAATGCTAGGTAAAAGACTATTAAACATAACCTGCAGATACAAATCCTCAAAGCTACAATTTGAATACATATGAAAACAGATTTCAAGTAGCAAAACTTACAGGATTCATGCCATAGCTGGCAGGATAAGGATTTCCAGGATATCCAGCTTCAGGATTTCCATAATTAGTATTATAACTAGCACCTGCTAGGAAATTAATAAAAGAAGAAATTTTTATCATTAGTTATGAATCAAGCTCCATCATGCAGAAGAAAAACGAAAAATACTTCATCAGAATTTTGTGCCCAAGGCTAATATTGTCATGGCACTTATAATCAGGCTTGGCAGCTAACTCATCAAAGAGCCAACCAGGCCCTAAATTCAACTGAATCACTTCATGGACTTCAAACCAGTAACCAGCACTCAGACAATTCTAAAATTTACACCTAAATTGGATCAGTCAAAGCTTGCTCAAGCCAGATTAAAGCCACCAAACTTCAGTTTAAAACATAAAGTTGAAACAATAGATTCCAAACCAGCACAGTCCAATATTACAAGCATAATTTAAGTAAATTAAAACTTTACTCAACTAAGATAATTGGACGAGAAATAATCAAAGAAAGCATAAACCCAATCAGCTGAACAAAAAATATCTAAATAAAGTTAGTAAAGGAAGTTAACACCACTTGACTCTTCATATGAGAATGTTTAAATGCGAGAACTGCATCCTATAGCTCAGAGGCTTACTTGGACATTGTCACTTTAAAAGGTCTGTACATTTCAAGTATTATTTTAGAATAATGCTTGTTACGTTACATTTGTTACTCCCTCCCTCCCTTCAGTCAATACCATTTTTTTATAAGTAAACTTTGTATAGAAAGGAACCAAGGGGGTTGCCACCCAAGTAATTTTCATTAATAACTAATGAAAGATCTCTTCGAAACCAATCAGCAATTTTATAGATGTCATAGGGACAACATACCAGGATTCCCAACCGCAGCAGCAGCACGAGCTCTCTTATCTGCATTAGCAATCTCTGCCCGGAGCTTCTCCAGCTCCCGAGCCATTGAGATCAACTTTTTCTCCATAACCTGACCATGCTCATAATTTTCTGCATATCCTTTCTTTTCATACTCAATGGCAGCTCTATATTTGGAGAAAAAGCATATAAAATCATCACTAATCAAGAATCCATACTCAAAACATTAAATTCTTTTCCACTGACAGTGACACAACTTTTTCAGTAAAAAGAAAAACAAATATTATGCAAACCATTACCTTGCACGTTGCAATTCCTGCTTCATATTCTCAATTTCTGCCTTCAAAGCCGGTACCTGCTGTAAATCTGCTGTAAATCTAGCCAAATCTTGGTTCATCACCTGAACCTGACCTGTAAGCTCCTGCCTCACCCCACTAAGCTCCTTAATATCAGCATGAACCTTATGAAGCTCAGCCCGCAAAGCCTCCACCCCACGAAGGTCCACTTCCAACCGAACAGACTTCTCATATATTTCCCTCATCTGAACATCCTTTTCTGCCCGCATCGAATCCCCAAAATGTGCCATTCGTTGCAGCTCATGCTGGGCAGCTTCCAATTCCTGCTTTAACGCAACATGGGTTGCTGCTAGCCTCTGGTTATCAGCCAGAAGGCCTTGGAGATCTTGATGTTGCGCAGCAAGACGCTCCTCAATGATTGCAGGGTGTGGAGGGAGACCTCTGGGACCCATTGCAAACTGGGATTCTCTCATTTCCTCAAGCAATGCATGATGAGGGGGCATTGGCCCAAGACCTCTGCCAAATTGCGGTTCATGGTGAAGAGGAGCGCCTTTCATTGGAAGAGGTGGCCCACGATTTCTTGCAGACATGATTATCTCTCTCAAAGGTTCGGTATTAGAGCGTGATTCACAAAAAAAAAAATTACTGAGAAAAAAACCCTAGTTGATGAACCTGAACAACATGAAAATATAATCAACATGCTACGAATCTGAAACTCAAAAACGAAACCAAATCAAAGAGCAAAACCAAAGAAGAACCTGAATTTTGAAACCAACAGTAATCTCTTCTTATTAGTAAGACTTAAGAAACACATAAATTCAATCAATTTAGAAGAAAAAATTAACTGGGATCAACTAAAACCTAAAGCCCTAACCTTTTATTTGGTCGCTGAGAAAACGCATTAAAGCACAAGAAAATCATAAACCCGAATTTCATATTATTAATGTCAAACCGAGCGTAATACAATCGATCGGCCAGGAGTTAACTGAGTCCCAATTTTTCCAACTTGTTCCATTTTCTTGGCAAACAGAGAAGTAACTTTCTTTTGTCAGCGAAAATAATCAAAATAAAAGATTTTTAAAGAAAGGAGAAAGAAAAAAAGAAAAAGGTATTTATCATATATACTGACCTTTGAAAAGTGAAGAATTTGATAGCGAAAATTTCTAGAGAGAAAGAACTCCCATCAATGGTATCGGCGGGAAAAGAAACTGATATATTCTCTTCCAAACCCTAAGAAAAATATCTTTGGGATTTTTATTATACTAATTCTTGTTGTATCTAAAATCTGATGAGTGGAATGGAGAACTGAAATTCACGTAGGAATTCGGATGCTAAGAATCACCAAAAAATAAAAGAAAAACATTTCCTTCTATCTTCTTTTTTGTTTTTTGGCGTGACATTTTCTCCTTTTTCGGCCTTTTGGAACCAGGCCCTAAATACACAGAATGGGCCTAGATTTGACAATGGTCTATTAAACTGACTATGAAAAATTAGTGACTAATTGAAGTGATATACATTTTTAACCAACTTAACTCCCATAAGGCAGTCCATTTCCACCATGATTTTTTGAACTCCAATCTCATAAGCGAGCTGAAGTCCAATTTGCAGAGCCCATAATTCTGCCGTTAAGCTAGTACAGGTGGTAATGTTTTTCGAAAAACCCTTCATCCATCTACCCTTATGGTCTCTAAGAAGGCCACCACCACTAGCAGCGCCGTGGTTGCCAGAAGCAATGGAGACGCCATTTTTAACCAACTGAATTGCCATAAAGCAATCCATTTCCACCAAGATTTTTTGAACCCCAAGCTCAGTGAGCTTAAGTCCAATTTGCAAAGCTCACAATTCTGCCTTGAGTTGGTACAGGTGCCAATGTTTTTTGAAAAACCCTTCATCCATCTGCCATTGTGGTCTCTAAAAAGGCCACCACGACTAGCAGTGTCAGGGTTGCCAGAAGCAGCCCCATCAATATTCTATTTAAGAAAAGCAAGGGAGGGGGCAACCAATCAAAGAACAAGCAGATTTTGTTTTAATCATTTTGAAAGAACAAGCAGAATAAGTCATGCATTTCTAACAAAACTTTAGTGATAAAAGAATGTGGCATATGCTTGCTAATGCATTTGATTTGTTAGTCCAAAATATTTTTCATCCTCTCATCTCAGTTTAAAAGCATTTCACATTCCATGAACTGAGCTTTTTTCTTTTTCTTTTCTCTTTATATTGGGTGGAAGAATGAGTTAATATTCTCCTCGGGTTTCCCTACACTTGAAGATCCATAAATGGATTCTTCCTTTTTTTTCATGTCAACTTGAAATGGATCATTATTATTAGATAGATTCTGTTATTCAGAAATTTTTTTGGTTGTCTTGGGTCTAAAGTTCATATTTTAAAATTTACTGATAATTTTGAAAAGTTTTATTAATAACATCAATATAAATATTGAACTCAAAAAATAACATTATCAATATAGTTCTTTATAATTATCAGTGAAGTTTCCAACTGATTTAAAACATAAACTTTAAACTCTTTAAACCTGAGCCAATCAAGTATACCTCCAGTTATTCGTGTGATCTTATCAGTAAATAATATTGTTATCGTTACAATAATTTTATATTAAGAAAACTTTAACCTTCTCATCTCTTAATTATTGAAGGTGTACTGCAAATAAGAACTTTATAACAACCTTACGTAGCCCCTGGGTTGCCTTTCTTAGCCAACAAACGGTGAGATAATGCTAACGGCTAAAATCCCAAATGGTCAGCCCAACAAGCGGTGATCCTCACGTGAACCTCACCAATTCCACATTTCAACAAAAATATATAGCCACACAAGACGAGTATTCTCCTCATTTGCAACCAAGTAGTATAACTTCTCTTTTTTAATTTCTTCAACACACAAAATAGTCATGGAAGCTTTATGGAATTTAGAGGAGAAATGGAAGCTAACAACACAAGAAGCACTCTTTATCTTTGTGTGCACAGCTTTCGGGCTAATAGTGCTTTGCGCAGCGACAATTCTCAAGGAAAAAGCCAAAAGGAAGCAAATAATGGATCGAGACCCGGGAATGAGTGGCTCCATAGGTACAAAATGGTGTGAGCCCAGTTGTAATTGGGTCTCAATAAAGAGGGTCTTAATGGGCTCATTGAGGTGGAGTAGGGCAAAAAGGTGGGAGGAGGAGGAGGGAAGTGTTGGGGATTGGAGAGAGAGGCAACCACCATTGCTTGGCATGGAGGGGAGAGAGGGTAATGTGGAGTGGCAGAGCCATAACTCGGCGTCACCGGTGTGGCAACGGCCAATACTTATGGGGGAGAAATGTGAGCTGCCAAGGTTTAGTGGGTTAATTTTGTATGATGAGAGAGGCAGGTTGCTTGATCACTCTCTCAAGGGAACATCTCTCGAAGATAATGTTCATCAAGTAAGTCACTATGCCTTCATTATATTACAAAGCTTATGGCATTATACTTTTGCTTAGTTTTTACACACCCCTTCATATGAAGGGAAGCATCATTCTCTAGATTAGTTATCCATACAATGCAAATAACATGTTACATTAACATTAACAAAGAGTTTGGAAAAACACATTCACAAAGAGAGAGAGAGAGAGAGAGAGAGAGAGAGAAGGAATCAATTTTGTCACCATGACATAATCATTAACAAATAAAGAAAAAACATTGTTACATTATGTTTGGAAGGGAGGGGATTGAGGGGAAAAGAAAGGGAGGGGATTGAGGGAGGAAGGTATTATAACCTTGTTTGAGAGATTTTAGAGTGAGCGAGTAGAAAGGGATTGGAGGAGATGTTATCCCCTCCAAATATTATTTTCTTTTACCCCTCAAGTTGGAGCTAATTTTAATTTTAAACTTACTTCCCTTCCTCCTCACCCTTCTCCCAAACAATGGGAAGGTATGTTACCCTCTTTTCCCCTCTTATCCTTACTGAAACACTCAAAGAAGAGGAGGGTAACTCCCCCTTCCTTTATAAACCCATGCTTTTCCTCCCCTTAAAACTTCCAAATACTGTGTTAATTGCCAAGAAGAGAATACTACTTCTCAAAACAAGCTCCAACCAATTGGTATCTGTCTTTATCACTTCTTTGTTAGCATATCTTTGATTATTGGCCTCTGCTTTGACTTTTGAGTTCTCCAAATTGCAAAGTTTGTGCACCAATTGGATATTGGCGTACAAATTAGTGCAGTGCTAATGCTTTCCTCTCAGACCAATTTTTATTTTGATTTTCTTTCCAAACTCTAATATTGAAGACTTATTCAGACCCAAAAACAAGGACTTTTTTATTGTTCTTCTCCAGGTAACATGGGTTCTTATGTGTTGTGTAGGAAAACCCAGCTGCTGTTGTGAGAACAACTCTCAAGGATTTGCTGTCTAGGCAGGAACATTCCTTTTCTAACTAGTTTTAGCAGAAGAGTGGATTTCACTAAGGAATGTAATTGGGTAGCTTTCTTCTACAATAAGAACTTTCATGCATAAAGATTTTGCTAACATTTTTCATTATCTTAGCTTCAGTATATCTTTCATGAGCAACTGTCACTGCAAGGTGAAAACCTGCTCAACTGTCTCCCTAGTCAATTGACAAATTGATGGAAAAGTGAGAGGAAATAAAAAAATGACTGAAAAAAAATAACTTATTTTATCTTATGTTCCCTGATCATCCCAATTTGATGATTGATATTCGTATATATAAGATAAAAACATCAATCACTCTACTTTTCTTTCTTACCAAATAATTAAAAAGTGGTTTCCACAAACTTTTTTTTCCTTTCTTTCCTCCTTCCTCTCACTTTTCCTCTCTTAGTTGTAATCTTTAAACCTCCATGAAATTGTTCCAATCACAATTTTAGCATCTTCAACCCACGCCAGCAAGCTAGTCCATATTCTTCTACAATTTTTGACAGTCTTTATCATAAATATAAAAAACAATGAATATATTTGCAAAAAAATCCAATATATCAACATTATCCTACACAGTTTCATTGTCATTAAATTTTCCCCTCTACTTCACAGCCCTAATCTTGAGCAAATCCTCAATATGACCACAGCCAGGAATGAATGAGCCGAGAGGAAACAGGTATTGGGAAAAAAATAATTACAGAAACCATTCCATTGTAGGAGAAAGATATACAGAAAAGCCAAGACTGCATGAGTGCACACTTCAGAGCTACTCATCCGGGCAGCCAAAGCCAAGGTGCTGCCTGCTTGCTAGAATTAAAAATACGCAAATCAATAAAAAAATTTGGACACACTCAAATGTCAGTACCGTACACCAAACAAATTTGGACATTCTGAAAGATCAGAACCGTATACTCAGCCATCAAAACTTTTCCACCCTCAATATCATATGATCATATGATAAAGATATCCTCGGAGCATTTAGAAATTAACTGAACGATTACACTAGAAAAATAAAAAATATGCCTTCACCTTTTCTTTGCCAATCCACTTATTTATGCGTAAGACTCTATCAAGGGTTCATTGGAGTCTTCTCTAGATTTTCTTTTGTAGTGGAAGTATAATGCCAATTGTACAATCCCCAAAATAGTTCCTATCCCATTGGGAACCTGAAATTTAAACAGAAAAGGAATATTTACACGTGGTTAAAAATTACTTATACATGACATAAGATAAATTGTGAAAGTAGATCGAATTGAGCTGAAGGAAGCTTACATAAATGAAGGCATCACGATTAAAGATTCCATACAGAAGGAAAGAGGTGCTCATTAGGAAAGTGGAAAGAGAGAGATAAAATGGCATGAATTCGACACTCTTTGTTCGGATCACCAAATTCTGGAAATAGATATTAAGATGAATGAGAAAACAAGTCATTAAAAATTAAGCAACTTCAATAATTAACCCATCTACAAAGAGTACAATTAAGCTTCAGAATGACTTACAATTATAAACAACGGGGACGCAAACATTGATATGAGAGAGGCACAACTCAATAATCCAACAAAGACCCACCGTGCGAATCGGTCAATTATTTGCAAGCTTCCAGCTATAATGATTGAAATTACGGCAAAAACTACCAGCAGTAATCCAAGCATCCTAACCTATCACCAAAATATAAGATGAAAATGAATGGAAACTTGGAACAACATAAAAGGCTATAAATAAGTTGACCACACTAAATGTGCAGCTAAATTCAATCAAAGGGGTAAGTAACCTTTTTCTCCTTCTCAGCATATGTAATGAAGAGGGTGATGTAGACTAATTGAAAAGCTGCTCCAATTGAATTGACAGTCAAAACCATTAAATTATCGAAAGATACGAGGGATGTGCCATACCACATGCATATCAAGCAGTTCAAGAGGGCATATATATATGGCAATCCCGAGAACTGTTCTGTTGTCTGGTTTCTGATAACTCTCCTAAATGTGGGTCTGCAAGTTTTAAGGGAAGACGATACAGAAATTAGTGAGGGGATTAATCACAGCACCTATTTTATTCATTTCTCTTATAAAGTCAATACTATAAGGAATAAATCACTGAGGAGAATAACTTACATAGGTGACACAAACAGCCCAAAAGCAAAGATGTTCCCTGTAATAAACAAGCATTAGCATCACAAAAATATAAAGTAGGTATTAAAAAATTTAGTATCAGACAAACAATATACAAATCTATACTATGTATGTCTTATTCAATTTTTTACCTATATTTTGAATATTACAAACAAATATCATTAATATGCCAAATAATATTTGATATTCTGGAATCATCTAGAATGGAAACTCATCTTTTTCCCCACTGATCCCTACTCCCTCTCCCTTCTTTTCTTTATATACGCTGTATTGCTTTGAAGAGTATCTAAACACATTTGGATCAAATGCAGCATATACACTGTATTGCTTTGAAGAGTATCTAAACACATTTGGATTCATTGCAGCATATCATTTAAAAGCTAACTTTTTTGGGGTAGAAACCTAAACAACCTTCACACAATAACTTTATAATCTAATGGTGCTCCTTTAGGGGACTGATCTTAGCTCAACTTCCTACAAAAGAAAGATTCGAACCCATGATCTTTAAGTCAAAAAACTCAAGTCTTACGAATGATCCAACTCAATAATCTATTTTGTTTTAAAATATATATATATATATATATATATATATATATATTTAATTGTTTAATTTGTGTTCGGATTCCTTTTTTTTGTTGGGAAACCGTATTTAATAACATGCAATTAGGTGGGTTCGGATTCGGATTAGGTTTTTTGTTGGGTAACGCATCCAATAACCTGTAGTTAGACGGGTTGAGTTAGTAACGAATATTTAAACAGTTCGCGGTTACAGGTTCGGATTTAATAAGTAAAATGTAAATGGTTAGCTAAAAGGTTTTAGATGATGGGTTAGTTATACGTTTTGGGTAATAGTGTTATCCTTAATTTATAGACATGAAATGGTTAGCTTAAAGGCAGAAACTTCTTTTCATTGTTAAAATGCACTAGCACGTCTCGAGCCCTGTTCACTTAGCGGACAAGGAAGTGCTGTTACAGTGCTCCAAAGCGCAGGACAGCTTAAAGGCAGAAATAATACGACCACAATCCACAAACTATGGAAATGGTACAAAAATCTATTTTACAGAAAGATAATGACTTTTTTAGTACCTTAATTATAAAAAATGACTTTTTAAGTACTTTTCATACTGACAACTCATTTTTTCCAAGAGTCTTAGCATAGCTATAAGGAACCAAACTTGCTACAAGAATAGAAGATCCGTTAATGTCGCCTTTTTACACGGGAGATATGCTTCCACGACATCTCTTGGTATAATAGAAAACTCTTGGTGTAGAAAGTCATTTTTACAAAAAAAAAAAAAAAACTTATTGTGAAAGAAGATTTATCTGCCATCAAAAAAGAAAAAGAAAAGAGGCACCCTTCTTTAAATAGATAGTTACTAAATTTAGGGAGGGATAGTTTCTTTCGACTTATAGAAGTCAGAAGAACATCTAAATTAAATTACTATTGATGTTGAAACAGAACCCAAAATGTAATTTTTAGAGGTAAAAGCAATACACATATTCTTCAGAGGCAAAATAGCACTTCAAATATGATTCTTTTCAGCTTAAATTTTAAATTACTCCCTAATATGCAGAAAGTACATGAAAACTTTTTCCGATCTGAGATTACTCAACAAATAAAAGAAAACAATTTCATCAAACAACTCCTAGACATATATACATAAAGTGCATTTCCAGGGCAATTAGAGAGACTACTATGCTCTTCTTTCATCTTTTAACAAAACCCAGTAACCAACAAGATTCCCATAGAAAATATAACTCATGGGTGTTCCTTGTTTCAAAAATGGAATCATGGGTCTTCTCAAGTTAATCAGAAAGAGAGAGAAGTGAATTGAAGTATACATCACAACTTGAAACCAAAATGTAATAATGGGTTCTATGATTTTCTGAAACTAAGAAGTTTGTCGCCAAAATGGAACATGAATTTTCTTCAAATAAGCAAACAATTTTGAATCTTTTAGAGAAAGAGATACCTGCGATTCCAGCTGCATCCTTGCAGACTGAGAAGAGACCGTTTGTAATAGAAATAAACATCAATTTTCCAGCCCCGACTCTACACAATCAAACCAAACCCAAAACTTTTTTTTTCTTTTTTGGTATCACACACAAAATCCCCACCTTTATATGAAGTCTCTCTCTGTATATTTATGGATATATTTCCCCTTCTCTGACCCTCTCTAAAATCTCTCTCCACGTTGTAGAAAAGAATGAAAGAAAAGTACATATACCGGTGTCTTGCCTTAAGGAGAGAACGAGAGAGAGATACGAATAGAATAAATAGTTGACAGTATCTACTATGTAATATACCTGCCGACCTCTTTTATTTTTTCACCTTTTATTTTTTTATTTTATTCTTTTCTTAAAATTGTGAGAATGAGATTTTTTAAAGAATTTATGACAAGGTTTTATTTTTATAAAAATGAAAAGCGATCCAACATTCATTAAAAAAATTGGAAAAAAATCAAAAACTAAAAATATTTTTAATAAATTGATATTGTATTTATTTTATCAAACAAAAATTAATTTTAATTTTGTAATTATTTTATAAAAAATTATTTAAAATATCACTTTACCACTTTCATGCCAAAGCATTTTGAATCTTTTATCAAATCCTATGTTCTTTGTTATAAAATTAAAAATATAATTTTAGTCATAGGAACTTTTAAATGTTAAAAAAATAATAAAAATATTATTAAATATTTATACCCAAAAGCAAAAGTTGTGCATAGGCAGCAAAGATCTTCTGTTCTGCTTCTCTTTTAGCAATGACCAATGAGTGTCAGTTATCAAAGGTCTTCAGACAATGGGCTGCTGAACTAGCCGGAGGTCACATGATAGCAAGAAGACAGAAGAGAGAGAAAGTGATGATGGATCTATGAGAACCCCATGTTCCATTAATACCACAGTCATGAGCAAATCGCATGTTTAGGTAATAATTTTTTTTTTAGCTTTTGAAAATTATTTTTAAAATTAATAATTGAAAATAATTTTTGATATTTTTAGAAGAAAACATGTTTAGATAATTGTAATTTGAAAACTGTTTCCAAAACATAAAACATTGAAATATTATTTGGATAATCTTATTTTGAAAACTGTTTTTATACATTTTATAATTATTTTTAGTTTTGAGTTTAAATTTAAAATCTATATTAATTTTATTTATCATATTTACTGAATATTTAAAAATAATTAATATTATTTTATTTTTAATATTTTTTATGTACTATGAATAAAGAATAAAATAGAGAGTTGAACATTAATTTTAAAATTATTTTTTAAAAATTATGTCAAAAAACATTCATTTGATGTTTTCATAAAATAGTTTTTAAAAACAATTTTAAAAAATTACTTTTAAAAATTATTTGTCAAATATAAAAAAATAATTTAAAAATCACATTCAAACGTACCCTAAAATTTCTTTGTTTTTTTGGTTCCATAAGTAGTATGAAATTGCTTGCTCCCTAATGAAGGCAATGTCACCAAATTCTAACGGCTTTGAGCTGTCGAGACTTACAAGGTTCTCCTTGGATTTAGATTATTATTCTTTTATATATATTGATAAAAAATAATCGAATATATATTTTTTTAAATAAAAAATTTAAAAATAATTGATAAATCAAAAGATTATAATGAAATTAATTTTATTATTAAAATCCAAAATAAAATCGGATTCAATCGACTTGCAAAAATCACGGTTAGATCCATAAAAGTTAAAAACAACTTTTTTGTTTAATTTAGTTTGAATTAATTGTCCGAACATTTTAAATTTGGCTTTCATCTTTCATGCATTATATTCACTTGAAAGAAAATAAAAAATTGATTTTGTGAATAAATTCTTGAAAAAAAAACATTTTCGTGACTACATGCTAAACCAAAAGGTTACACCTTTCTCTTGTGTGTACAATATCTCCAATTCAATTTGAATTACCAACAAAATAAAATAAAATAAAATAATCATCAAATGGTCAAAAAATCTCCGTTCTTTTTTGTCAAAAGTAAAAATGAAATGATAACTTTTCTTAAACACTGAGCAAATGAAGAACTAGTTTACAAGCAGTCATTTATTTAGTATATTGACTAAAAATGAATATCGAATTTGAATCTTATAAGTAAAATACTCAAAAATAATCACTAAATCAAAATATTATTGTCATTTATAAACATAGTTTATTTTAACAAAAAAATAATTTACTTCATTTAAACGAGATCAGGCATTTGAATTCAATAAAAATAAATAAATAAATATGCTCCTCATTTATTAACCAGAGTACTAAAAAAAATTAACATGCATTGTTACGTGTACATGGGTGGTTTTGACCGTTTATGTCACTCAATTTTTTGTAATAAGCAAATCACATTGAAAACGCGGACGATTTAGATTGAACTCTTGCATACTCTTAACGAACACAACATCGTAATATTATTGTTGTTGTTATATTGTCAAATTAAACAATTATGTTTTATTACGTTAAGAATTTGAGAAAATAATTTTTTTAATTTTTTTTTTATTTGATTTAGAAACACAATCCACGATTTCTTTTTACTTATAATTTTTCCTTTTTTTTTTTTTGGGTACTCAAATGTTTTGGTGAAGACACTTATAAAGCGTAACATAATATAAAAACGAGAATAAAAATGTAAATTAATAATGTATTATACAAGAAAGACTTATATATCCCTACTGGAGAATTTAATATAAAAAAGAGGAAAGAAATGCAGACCGTCTGGGGGACGTAATCTAGGTAGTCGTATTATTATAGTCGTAAAACGTTAGCAATTGAGCATCTTGATAACCTTCAACTCCTTTCCAGCTCAGCATTCGGTGGCGTCTGGCTTTGTCTTCTTTTTAATTTAATAAATTAAATTTGTTATCTTTTAATGTTAATGTTGATGTTGAAGTTGATGTTGGGAAATAAGTTATGCACTAAAGAACAAAAAAAGGAATTGCATCACGTGTCTAAACAATAATTTCTTCACAGAAATGATTTTGAATGACAAGTTATACCCGGTAAACAATACCTTTATATTTATATTATTAATAAAATTAAAATCTCGTTTGTTATTTATTTTTTAAAATATTTTATAAATTTTAATTTAAATATTTAAATAATATTAAATATATAACTCAATTGATTCTAAATTTTTATGTTTTTTTTTTCACTATTTCATGCAGACTTATCTTTTATATATATATTTTTTTTATCTTCAATTTGATTTTTTTGTTATTCTTTTATCTTCTCTACATTTTTAATTGTTTTTATTTCTTTTTAATGATTATAACCTAATTGTTCTTCTCTTGAGGTTTTTTTATTAATTCAATTTTCTAATGAAGAATATGTGACGATTATGTTTGGTATGCTTATAGGTAAGAATATAATTGTTACCATATTGTTTTATCATATATAAAAGAGCAAATACGTGCGTGTTGAGATGCTAGTTATTAATAAAACCAAAACACTCGTTTAGTGTTCACCTTTTAAAATATCATTTAAATTCCTATTTAAATATATAAATAAAATATTTAAATAAGGTTGTATATGTTACTCAATTGATTATAACTCCTCACATTTTCTCTTGTATTTTTCTCTCTCACTATCCCACTTAGATTAAACTTCTCAACTCTCTTTATCTCTCTTATCTTCAACCCATGTTGATTTTCTTCATTGCTATTTATCTTCTCCATATTTTCTATATCTTTCTCCCCGACTATCCTATTTAGACTTAACTTTTTCATTCTCTTTGTCTCTCTTATCTTCAGCCCATATTGATTATAACGGATTGTTCTTAGCGAGTTCAATTTTTCAATTGAGAATATGCGATTATTATACTTAGTATACTTATAGATAAAAAGATAATTGTTAATATATTGTTTTATCACATAAAAAAAAATAGATCAACATACACATAATGCGTGTTGAGATGTTACTTTATTTATAGATTAAATCTCATTTTTGGTCTATTGATTATTTTGCAAATTTTATTTTAATCCCTTAACTCTCGAATATTTTATTTATGTCGCACATTGTTAATTTTGTACTAATTTCAATTAGGCTCGATTTTGAGCACTATCAATCCAGTTGGTGATGAGCTAACATTGAAACGTGAGAATAAGTTTGCTTCAGTCGACCGGCATAAGCAATGACACTAAAGTCTAAATATTAAACAAAGTCAATGCCAAACCTCAATTAAACAGTAGCTTCACATAAATCTGGCGACCTTTCACAACTTTCATGTTCGATTTCAATCTTAAACCCTAACTTTTAATTACTATTGAAAAAAAAACCATGAATCTGAAATGAAACTGTTTAATTACTTTAGAATCCGAATTCAAAACCGTTAAAAACTATGAAATACTATCCATAACTGTGAAAAACCCATTTATTTCTATTCATACCTGTTTAAACGTATATGGTTCGGATCGATTAACCTCAAAAAACCTGCAAATTGCTGTATACTTATGAATGACAATGTGTAGGTTACCCACGAAATTTTTTATATTCATAACCGTATCCGTTTAGTTATCTTGCTATCCGAATCTGAACCCGAAGTCATTAAAAACCATGAAATATTATTCGTAACCGGGAAATACTCATTTATTTTTATTCGTAACCGGGAAATACCCACTTAAACAGATACGATTCAAACCGTAAAAAAAAATTCGAATTACCATCCCTAAATTTAACAATTTTAAATTGAAATTACTACTAGAACAAATGGTACATAAAAACAGAATTCGCATAATAATTAGGGGATGGATAATAAGATTTATCCTTTTCAAGATTAATGGTCTCAATTGTACAAGGCCGGTTTGCCCCTTTTTGAGCATTAGTACTTCTTAGTGTTGATGTTGAAAAGCTTATCCATTGCCTAGTCTAAAAGTCCTGTCTTTGGATTAAATGGGCTTAGTGTTGAAAGAAACTTTGGACAAGTCAATAATTATGGGCTTCACTGTTTTCTTTTTTTATTGGAAATGGGCTTTAGTGTTGGAAGAACGTGAGACAAGGCAATAATATATGGGCTTAGCTTAGTATATTTTTGGTGAGATGGGCTTTGGAATTGAAAATAAGAACTTATTTGAGGAGAGAAAAGGGCCTTATGGCTTTCTGTGCCCTCACAACTGGGCTTTCCTCTGTCCCATCACAAACCCATAGAAGGAAAATGTCATTTCTCCAAACAGAATTTTACAGACCAGAAAAAGGAAAAACTTTCATGATTAGATGCTATGTTTGCTCTAGTTTTTGCAGTCGTAGCAGATTTTCTTTATTCATGGGCAATAAGCTATGCAATCAAAATGATTGTCTATCTTCATAAAAAATGGTTAAAACAAATCATACCGAAGTTTAATAATATAAAAATTGAGACCATCGTAAGTACCAACTAATTTAATTGGTAAACTCATTATTGTGCAAAAAAAAATTGAGATCAAATCGCTCACGTTAGAGATTAAAGAATTAAAAAAAAAAAAGGTTTTTAATCCTCATTATGTATCCCACAACGGATCAAAGAAAAACAATAGAGGTGACCAAATCTCAAGTTAGATCGAGTTCTAGCTGTGGATTTTATGATAAAATCTAAGTGGGTGGATTTCATTGAGCTGTACCTATTCAACTTGGGTTTTATATCATTCTTCACTTAATTATAACACATTCATTTAGCTTTAAATTGAACAACTCAATTTTATATCCATTAAATAAAAATAAATTTTTTTAATTTTACTTAAAATAGGAAAATAAAAATAACAATTATTCAAAAATACAATTATTAAAATCAAACCAAACCGAAAACCTGAATACTCACCCCTGCATGTACCTACAAAAAGTCCCTATGTCTTACCAATCAGCAACACAAATGTTCTCTCTTGGGCCATTTATTTTGCGTCTCTAAATGTAATTAAAGTTTAAAGATAGCATGACTGAATTTTGTCTCGCGTAAATTTGTCATAAATATTTTGAAAAACGTTAAATTCTACAATAATGGCTGCTTAAAACAAAAAAAATATGTATTTATGATATTAGTTTTATGAAAATATAATTATTCTAAATATTTATTAGTTATCGTTTGAGTTTAATTGTAGTTTCAGCTTTTAGTCATTAACACTAACGTGAAGTTAAAATTTGCTATGGAGTTTTTACATAAACAAATTGAGTTTTCATTTTTTTAAAAAACTAATTTTTAAAGCATTTGGCGTAGTTTATGGTTATTAAAAATAATTATTAAGAGAAATGTAAGGACCGAATTAAAATTCATTGCAACAAAACAAATTAATTTTGGCGATGGAAAACATACCATTTAGTTTGGCCTTTTGCTATGTCCATGCATTTCATAAGAAGTGGAAAAAGACAAATAATATACATGTACCATGATAAAATAAATAACAATAAAATATAATATAATATACATGAATTTATAGTTAGGGAATTTTGTTTGTTAATGCACATTTACAATTACAATTCTAACCTCATTTTTTTCCTCTCCACGAGAAATTCTTATCTGCATCTGATATAAAATATTATTTTTATTTCGAGTGAAAATTTTATTGGTAATGTTCATACAACTACTATCTATATTACCAGTAAAGTTACCTAACAATTACTAGTAAAATTTTTACACGATACAAATTATGTTTTATATCGGATGCAGATAAGAATTTCTCTCTCTTCAGTTACTTTCTTCCTTAAATGCACCATTTAATAAATGTCACGTCAATATTTGATAACGTGACATTAATCCAATAATACATTTAGAGAAATTTTATTTCAAGTTATCGAAGAGGATCTTCTCTTTTGTTATTATTAACGTCATTACATTAGATGAACTTTGATAAGTCTTTCGTGAGAACTTGGATATCCAATTCCATTTCGATGTGCAACGAATTTTTAACAAGTATGGTAACTCACTTCTTAAGATTCAATGATATTTCATATCAATTTTAAACGGTAATATCATAACTTAAATTATTATTCAATTTTTTTACAATAACAAAACATTAATACCGTAAAATTCATATAATTTAATTCAAAAATCATTACACATCTTTTGATATTATTTTCATACTTTTCTCTTATATAAAATATACGTGTATTTATTTATAAAGAATGATGATATTGTCTGAACATAATTAATTAATTTTAAAATAAATTATTTTAATTGATAAAATTATTTTAAATAAAAAATATAATATATATATATTTTTAAAATTATATTGTTGTAACATTAATAAATCATTTACAATAATATAAACAAAAATAAAATGTAAAGCCAACTAACACATGTCAAAAGACTACTGGTCCATATGAAATCCAACTAATAAAATATTGCTAAATCAAAATTAAAAATAGCCTTGGTCTCTTTCGATCAGCGTTCCTTTTTTGTCCTCACACTAACCACCCCCTGCAAGTAACTGTTAAAAAGAGGGACACACAAGTTACGTGAACCCGTAATTTCCTCGAAAGGCTGATGGCATTTCTGTCATTAAGTCTCATTTGATGGCTTTCCATAACTTTCTCATCTATGTAAAAGGCGTATATATAGAGAGACTCCCTAATTTCCCTCTCCCTCTCTCACTAAGCAAGTCTCTGCGCTTTCGTCTTCATTTCCTTGTCAGAATCTCCATTTTTTCTACACTTTCTATCTTTAAACTCGCATTATTTCTCTTCTGGAATTTTCTTTCTCAATCTGGGTTGCTCGATCTTGATCTGAATCAGACTTGTAAGTAAAATTATTTAGTTTCATCTGTTTAGTTATGGGATTATACGTGATCATGATATATAATTTGAAGTTTTGATCGGTGTTTCAATCGTTTGATGGTGTTGAATGATCTGGGTGTTTCTCAATATTTGTCGGATCTGTTTATAAATGTGAAAAAAATTTATATTTTGATTGATAAGTTAGCTTTGTTTGCTGCATTTGTTGCTTAATTGGATCTGGATCTCTGTTTTACGGTTATTCAAATAGTAAATACTTTTTTTGAGATCAGATTTGCGTGTGTTATTTTCCAATGGTCGTTGGGGTTGTTAATGTGTTGTGAGATGTATGTGAAGATCTGTTTTTGGTATTGTTTTCGTTTTAATTTTTATTGGATCTGGCATTTTGGGTGGATCTTGCTGCTATTGTGTTTAATTTAAAGGATCATTATTCTCGTGTTCAATGTTGATTTGGGCCTGTTTAAGATTCGAGGAAAAAAGAGATCACAACGGAAAACATATAAAATATGTCACATCTTAGTATGTATGCGAAGGCTAGAACAAAAGCTTTTAAGTGATTAAACTTGAGTTGCTACATGAGTGGTTTAATTATAGATGCGAGGTTTAGTTTTTATTCTCTATTCCTTCTGTTTCTAGTGGCAATATGGAGCTATTATATAGTAACTGATTTCATAACCTTGAATGGACAGTCTCCATTTCGTGCCTTCGGATCAATGGTTTGTATTCCTTGTTATTTTGTTTTATGATGAGTGGAAGTTATGGTGTTTATTTTTTTTCTTCCATATTTTAAATTATTTGTCAATTGACATGGAATTTTATGGACCCCTATTGCACTGATCTTCTACTTATAAAAAAAAAGAAAAGAAAATATTGCAGTGATCTTGCTTGTGCTTGTCTTTACCTGGTTGCTGTATTTTTACTTTATTTTATGTTGTTGGTGCCAGAGTTTACAATTTTTGATTTGCAGTTCTGATTTTAATTTGTATTTCTTGTTGTGTAGAACTTGTTTTGACATGGCTACGCATACACCCAAGAACATCCTCATCACTGGGGCTGCTGGGTTCATTGCATCTCATGTTGCCAACAGGCTCATCCGCAACTATCCTGAGTACAAAATTGTTGTGCTTGACAAGCTTGATTACTGCTCAAACCTGAAAAATCTTCTTCCCTCAAAGTCATCCCCCAACTTTAAGTTTGTTAAGGGAGACATTGGCAGTGCTGATCTTGTCAACTACCTCCTCATCACTGAGTGCATTGACACAATAATGCACTTTGCAGCCCAAACACACGTCGACAACTCCTTTGGTAACAGCTTTGAGTTTACCAAAAACAATATCTATGGCACCCATGTCCTTCTTGAAGCCTGCAAAGTCACTGGCCAGATTAAGAGATTCATCCATGTGAGCACAGATGAGGTCTATGGGGAGACTGATGAGGATGCTGTTGTAGGAAACCATGAGGCTTCCCAGCTCCTCCCAACAAATCCTTACTCTGCAACAAAAGCCGGGGCAGAGATGCTTGTTATGGCATATGGTAGATCATATGGGTTACCTGTAATTACAACCCGTGGAAACAATGTTTACGGTCCTAATCAGTTTCCTGAAAAATTGATTCCAAAATTCATCCTCTTGGCCATGAGGGGGAAGCCTCTTCCAATTCATGGAGATGGATCAAATGTGCGGAGTTACCTGTACTGTGAGGATGTTGCTGAGGCTTTTGAATGCATTCTTCACAGGGGAGAAGTTGGCCATGTCTACAATATTGGGACAAAGAAGGAAAGGAGAGTCATTGATGTGGCCAAAGATATATGCAAACTTTTTGGCATGGACCATGAGGCAAGCATCAAGTTTGTAGAGAACAGACCATTTAATGATCAGAGGTACTTCTTAGATGATCAGAAGCTGAATAACTTGGGTTGGTCAGAGCGAACCACCTGGGAAGAGGGGTTGAAGAAAACTATTGAATGGTACACCCAAAATCCTGATTGGTGGGGTGATGTCTCTGGAGCTCTGCTTCCTCATCCAAGAATGCTAATGATGCCTGGAGGGAGACATTTTGATGGGTCTGAAGAGAGCAAAGATTCATCTCGTGTCTCTAGTAGTCCCAATCAGACCAGGATGGTGGTTCCAGTCTCCAAAAGCAGTGGCTCTCCTCAAAAACCATCCTTGAAGTTTTTGATCTATGGCAGGACTGGGTGGATTGGGGGTCTTCTTGGAAAGTTGTGTGAGAAGCAAGGGATTGCCTTTGAATATGGAAGAGGGCGCCTGGAGGATCGGTCATCACTTTTGGCAGATATTCGGAATGTTAAGCCCACCCATGTTTTCAATGCTGCTGGTGTGACTGGTAGACCTAATGTCGATTGGTGTGAATCTCATAAAACAGAAACAATCCGAACCAATGTTGCTGGAACCTTGACTCTGGCAGATGTTTGCAGAGAGCAAGGGCTCCTAATGATGAATTTTGCTACTGGTTGTATATTTGAGTATAACGCAGCACATCCAGAGGGTTCAGGCATTGGTTTCACAGAGGAAGACACACCAAATTTTAGTGGTTCTTTCTACTCGAAAACCAAGGCTATGGTAATTTTCAGAACATCTGATCTTGATTCTCTTACGAAATTTCTGCTCAAGTACTTACAGTTTTCTTTGATTTTTCAACCAGGTTGAGGAGCTCTTGAAAGAATACGACAATGTCTGCACCCTCAGAGTCCGAATGCCAATATCTTCTGATCTAAACAACCCACGCAACTTCATTACTAAGATTTCTCGCTATAACAAAGTGGTTAACATTCCAAACAGTATGACTGTCTTGGATGAACTTCTTCCCATTTCAATCGAGATGGCAAAACGGAACTTGAGGGGCATATGGAATTTCACTAACCCCGGGGTTGTGAGCCACAATGAGATCCTGGAGATGTACAAGAGCTACATTGATCCCAAATTCAAATGGGCCAACTTCACATTGGAAGAGCAGGCCAAGGTCATTGTTGCTGCAAGAAGCAATAATGAGATGGATGCATCAAAGTTGAAGAATGAGTTTCCTGAATTGTTATCAATCAAGGAGTCGCTAATCAAGTACGTGTTTGAACTCAACAAGAGAACCTAATCGTAATAAGCAGTTTTCGGTTTTAGATCTCAGGATATGCCTCTACATTGTGCACTACATTATTTATCGGTTGGATTACCTTCATTATGCTAATCAGTTTTCACTCTGGAATTGTTGTTAATTAGCTTCATTGTGCTATTCCTATTTTACTAGGAAGTAATAGATGTTCTTCTTTCATTTTTTTTTGGTCATAATTTTCTGAGTTGTATCCTAGTTTTAATTAGTGTGTTCCATTTTACAAGGAACTTGCAATAGGTTCATTATATATATATATATATATATATATATATATATATATATATACTAGAGCTGGACCCATACGTTGTGTGGGGTTACGGATATCTTTCCTTGTTTGTTCAGTGTTTTTACAAAGCAAAATGAGGTGCCATGTGGCAACCTTATGCTTTCCTACACGGTACACTCCCTTATGCTTTCCTACACGGTACACCCTTTCACTTAATATTAAGATAGATATATACATTTTTTTCTGTGTTCTGTTAGATGAATATGAATGTATTGCTTGATTGTCTTGTTACTCAGCTTCTAATATTTGATCAGATAATTATATTGTTATCTCCTCTGTTTTATTTATCCAATGAAAAGTCTGAAAATGACAATTTACTCTGCATTCATTTGAACCAAGCCTCTCTCTGAGATCTCTCAGATCTAATCTTAATAACGGTGAAGATAGAAGAGCAGAGAAATGGAAAATTTCCCGTGTCCAGTTTGGAGGGTAAGCTTCTCTTTCTCTCTCTCTAGGGAGCAGCTTTAGTAGCTGAAGTTGAAAATGAAAGAATTAATAGAAGGGAGAGTAGCAGGTGATATGACTTTCAAATTAAAGTGAGTTATATCATGCAAGTGATAAACTAGCAAAATATGGGTTTGCTTTTGGTTGTATGGTACATGAATAAGAGGAATCCTCCCCAACCAAATACCCAGTATTTGAAGCACATTGGTAGCAGAATTCTCCAACAAAATGAGTAGGATGGAGATCGTGAACGCTCACCAACCATCAAGGCTGATAAACCTCAGGAAGCTTAATGCCCACACTTGCAGCAGATTTTCCAAGTGTTTTTTTCATTTCATCTGCTCTATCAACAGCGATGTTGTAAGAGAACAGCAAGTCCTGCAAAATCATTACATTATCCACGTCAGAGTTTTTTTTTCCTCTGAAGGGTTGAAGGGGGCAATCTAGGTTTGATGAGAGCTCCTACCTGTTGAGGAACCAATGATAGGAGGGGCATGGACAATGGAGCCACGAACTTGTGGCTCTTCCTTAGCGACTCCACTAGGGAGATTTTCAGGTGCTTCCTTCAAAGTGGTTGAGACATAGAACGACTGTAACCCATCGATAATCTAATATCCAACACATTAGCGGGCAAGAAACCCAAGATTATTCGAAACCTCTCGTATTGTCACTCATTGACAACAACATCGAAAATCCATCAATCATTTTTCCTTAAATTACCTTTTTAGAGGAAAGGTGTGACTGCCAATTGACTATGCGTAAGTCTAACAACATAAGTCCCCTTAAATTACTGTTTGGTAGAGTTTTTGATATGTTCTTTTTTTTTGTTTTTAAAAAAAAAAACATAAGATAAATCAAACATTCTTTAAAAAATTTCTGAAAAGAAATTAAATTTGCTTAAGAACAATTGTTTGTTAAAACATTAAACCGTTTGTAGTTTCAAAACATTTTTTTTAATTTTTTTTTTAACTTCACAACTGTTTTATCAAAATCTGTTTTAAAATTCATTTTGACAACCAAAAAATAAAATTACGGCAAAACTAAACAATGGTAATCCACCCCATGAAACAATACGAGAGTCTTAGGTGCTAGACGACTGCACAAACATTACAAAGTTAGTACATAAACATTCAAAGAGAACTCCCCGAAAATACAACTACACAACTATGGATTAAAGTCATGGAAACTTCAAATCATTTTGTTATATTATTATGGCAATGTTTGAAATTTTTTATATCTTGATTTAAGTAAAATTTCTTAAAGTAAATAGTGGGTTGGCAGATTGGCAGATTGGATATTGTGATAAATAAGATTTGATTTAATTTAAAATGATTTAAAACATATTTAAAAAGTTTATTAAAAATCGTCTATAAAACCTTTGTAAAGGAAAATGAGTATGACGTTGTTTGGATTTCTCTTAAAATAAAATTAAAGCAACTTTAAGTAGGATCCCAAAAAAGATTTATATGAAACTTTTGTTACGTCAAAATTCGAGAGGAAATGAAAATGATATGATAATATCATTCTAAAATTAGATATCAAATCTTAGTTAGAGTCTATGGATATTTTTATTAGACGGTATGGGAATCTCATGCTGTATAAGGTATTTCATCAAACAGTTTGATTGCATGTTTAACTAAACCTTGATGTAACCTTATTATTATCATTTTTAATGGAATACAACCTTATTATTGATAACTAGTTTGGATCACGTGCTATGCACATGTTCTATACTTATTCAATGAATTATATACTTGTATCCATTCTGAGTTGTACTTTTTTTTCTTTTTTCTCTCTCATCAATCACCTATTTTTTTTATAAAAAAAATTGCATCTGAGCTCCCTAAACTCTAGGTGCGTGACAGTTCTAGTTAAGATCGAGTCTATAGTGTTTTGAAAAAAAAAATTAATTTTAATATTAAACGAGTTTGTAACAATTTTTTTTTTAAATTTTAATAATTAAAACATATAAACATCTATTAGTATTATAATATATGATTAAAAAATATTTTACGAAAAAATTTATATTAATCGAACAGGTTTTCTAGTCTCACGAACCAAACAGATATTCAAGCTCAATTTGTTAATGTAAACGAGTCTATTTAACAAACTTGTACTCGACAAACTAAACTTTGATCATACTCAAATTTAAACTTAGATAGTTAATAAAAAAACTCGATTTGAGTTAATTCTACTTGTATTTCTATCATTTAAAGTGTGAAATCAATCGATATTAAGGTGCGTATAAATGTTAAGAACTTAGAGAAAAGAAAAAAGGGTTCAACATTTATTATTTATATTTTTTATCATTTGAAAAAAATAATTAATCTCAATTATTTATGTATATATGAATTTCATGTAATATATGAAAGGGTTAATAATTTAAAAAAAAAAAGAAAAAACTAAGACGTTGGTGCGAAAAGTACGAGATCACTTGGGCTATGTCGTAATTAATGAAATTTTATAAGGTTAATTTTGGGATGGAAAAAACGATTGCTTGTCTCTTTTAGTATGTGCTATAGATAAGGAAATGGGCTGGTCTGGGCCAAAACCCAGGTTCAATTTTTTTGAAAAGAAGCCCTCCTTTTTCATTGGCCCAGCCTCAGCCTCAGCCTCAGCCTCCACATGCCCTCAGCCCTCTCTTCTCGCTCGATCGTTCGTCCTTCTCTATTTCCTTGCCCACAGCCAGTGCAGCCAGCTTCTCTTCTCATCTCACTTGCTGTCAACAATAAAGGTTGGATACTTGAGTCACTTGTCAGGAACTAGCACCGGCGAGGCGACGAACCACTGCGCCCTCTCTCAATGCATCCACTGTCTGCTGACTCAACTCCCTCATCGCAGGTAATTCTATTTACTTTTGAGAAAGTAGTAAATAAAATAAAATTTCAATTTGATGTTTGGTATTTTTTTTTTGTAATTCTGGGTAAGATATCAATTTAATTAATTAGAGAGAATAAATTTTTTGGTCTCTTGATTCTTATCTCTCGATCACTAAAGTTATCACTTATTTTCTGCAATTTTGATTGATACTTATACAAGGTTGACATGAATTTGATGGTTCCTTTAATTGAGACTTACCTCCCTTATGAATCAAATGGAGCAAAAAAGTGTAATCTTGGTCGGTCCTTCACCATCGATTTCTCTATAGTGCGGTAGTTGTTTTCAAGCTCATTTTGTGGTCCATTATATTCTGTTAAATGGTTTTGATATTTGAGGCCCTAAAATTTGGGTGTGAAGGAAACTGAAAAATTTATTGAAAGGAATTTCCATCAGAAAGGATTATGACCAAAGTAAATGTTTGGTAGGACTTTGATAACATGACGGATAGAGATCATTTAGGCTAGCTTCTTATTCTTTTTCTATTACTGTTGATATATAAATTCAAATATTAATTATACTTCTCTGATTGTGTGTTGATGTCTTGGTGTTAAGTATTTATACTTCTCTGATTGTGTTTTGGTGACTTGGTGTGCATGCACAAATTGCTTATCATAATATTAATAATTAACTTTTTTTTTATTATTTTTAATGAACCAGCTGTTCGACCATTGACCGAGTACCTCAACCAGTTCGACATCCCATTCGATTTTAATAACAATGCCTCCAACAACAACAATGGTAAAACCTTAAATCAAAATAAAATAAAAGAAGAAAAAGAATGGCAAATTCAGCACAAAGTGAAGCCCAATTGCTGAAAACCCTAACAACTATTTTAACCTCAGAGAGGACCTCACTGATGGATGCCTTGACACCTTACATCCCACACATCACCCAGTCTGTCCTCCTCTGCCTCCTCTCCTCCCCTCTCCTCTCCAACCGTCCTAGCACCCTACTCTCCTTCTTCAGGTGGGCCCACTCCACCCTCCCTTCCTTTCCATCTAACTCCCCTCTCCCTCTCCTTTCTGTCCTCCCTTCGCTCTTCTCCCATAACAAGTTCTTGGATGCCAAGTCCCTCCTCCTCTCCTTCATCCGATCCGACACCCAACTATCCCTCCACCAATCTCTCCTCTGCCCCAAACTCCACGTCATGCCCAAACCCTCCAAGGCCCTCCTCGACACCTCCATCAGTGCCTACGTCCAGTCCAGGAAGCCCCACCTTGCCACCCAAATCTTCAAGAAAATGAAGAGGCTCAGGCTTAAGCCGAAATTGCTCACTTGCAATACCCTTATCATTGGATTGGTAAGGTATCCTTCTTCTCACTCTGTTTCTTTGGCTAGAGTGGTGTTCTCTGATATGGTTGAGCTAGGAGTTAGGCCTAATGCGAACACTTTCAATGTTTTGATTCATGGGTGTTGCTTAGAGGGCAAGTTCACGGAGGCTGTGGAGATGGTGGAGAGAATGGTGGGGGAGTTCGGGTGTGAGCCCGATAATGTGACGTATAACACCATTTTGGATGCCTTTTGCAAGAAAGGGAAGTTGAGTGAGGCCAGGGATTTGTTGTTGGACATGAAGAGTAGAGGGTTGGTGCCCAATAAGCACACCTACAATATCTTGGTTAGTGGGTATTGTAAGATGGGGTGGTTGAAGGAGGCAGCCAAGATGATGGAGTTGATGACGCAGAATAATTTGTTGCCGGACATTTGGACGTATAATATGTTGATTAATGGGTTATGCAATGGGGGGAGGATCGAGGAGGCATTCCGGTTGAGGGATGAGATGGAAAGTTTTAAGCTGTTGCCAGATGTGGTTACGTATAATACCTTGATTAATGGGTGTTTCGAGTGGGGGAGTAGTTCAGAGGCGCTTAGGTTGATTGAGCAAATGGGAGAGAAAGGAGTGAAGTTGAATGCGGTTACTCACAATATATTGGTTAAGTGGTTTTGCAAGGAAGGGAAGATGGATGAAGCAGCTAAAACAGTTCAAAAGATGGGGGAAAGTGGGTTTTCACCCGACTGTGTCACCTATAATACTTTGATAAATGGGTATTGTAAAGCAGGGAGCTTGGGTGAAGCTTTGAGGATGATGGATGAGATGGGGCACAAAGCTCTGAAGATGGATACTATTACTCTTAATACCGTACTCCATATACTTTGTGGGGAGAAAAAGCTTGATGAGGCATACAAGTTGTTAAATAGTGCTAGCAAGCGAGGTTATTTTCTTGATGAGGTGAGCTATGGCACCTTGATCACGGGATACTTCAGGGAAGAAAAGGTGAACATGGCTTTGAAGCTTTGGGATGAGATGAAGGAGAAAGAAATCATTCCTAGTATCGTTACCTATAACTCTGTAATTGGAGGGCTATGTCAGTCAGGAAAAACAGAGCAAGCCATAGAGAAATTGAATGAGCTTCTTGACAGTGGTTTGGTCCCAGATGAAACTACATACAATACAATTATCCATGGGTACTGCAGGGAGGGGCAGGTTGAGAAAGCGTTTCAGTTTCACAACAAAATGGTTGAAAACTCGTTCAAGCCTAACGTGTTTACTTGTAACATTCTTCTTGCTGGGCTTTGTGGAGAGGGCATGCTGGAAAAGGCGCTTAAGCTCTTCAATACGTGGATTTCTAAAGGGAAAGACATTGATGCCGTTACTTACAATACAATAATATCAGCCCTATGCAAGGAGAGGAGATTAAAGGAAGCATTTGATCTTGTCTCAGAAATGAAGGAAAAGAAATTAGGGCCTGATCATTATACATATAATGCCATTCTCAGCGCACTTACTGATGCAGGTAAGATAAAGGAAGCAGAAGAGTTAATCGCAAAAATGGCTGAAAGTGTAGAAGTACCGGATCAGCCTTTGCAACTGGAGAAGAAGCAGAAAGTACTAATCAGTGAGACTCCAGAGGAATCTAATCCTGAATCTATTGCTTACTCAGAGAAGATTAATAAGCTGTGTACTGAAGGAAAATACAAGGATGCAATGCACATTTTTCAAGAATTGTCGCTGAAGGGTGTCACTGTAAATAAATCCGCCTACATTAATTTAATGGATGGACTTATTAAGAGGAGAAAAAGCATATCAAAATCTGCAGGATAGTGGTCAATCTTTCTTGGGCTGTTTCAACAGTTTCCAGTGGGGCAAGGTTCATCATCGTGTTTTGACTTTAATTCAGCAGCAATTGAACCTGAGAAGGATGGAAACTATTTTTCGTCCTATTGGTAATGCATGATCATCATCTGATATAAGTTCTTCTAAACACGGTTTCATTGAGTGGAGCTTTGGTTCGGCTTGCAACTTTATACATTCCCTTGGCCAGCATGTTGCTTATGGTGCTTGAATTTATCCATAATCTGTGTACTTTCTTCATGAATGAAAAAAAAGAGATGCATAAGCTTTGATGCGGACATGCCATGTATAATTGTGCTAATAGTATGTCAATGCATGCAAACACTGGTTATAATTCCTTTTGTTTAACCTTGGAAAGTGGCCAAATACTTTGTAGTCACATGTTTAGGTTGTGCCCCCTTGGCTTCATTCTATTCATTAAACTCTTCAGTGAACTACTATGTTTGAAGAAAAGAAAAAGAATCAAGATAAAAAGGATGGAGTTGACATAACATTCCTACAATACACGATTGAATGGACACTCAGGATGTTGGAAGATTGAACAAACCCTTCTGAATTAACTACTTATTTATTTGATATTAAACATTTGTAGGTCCATTCACATGGTAAGTTGGTAACTATTGATCAGTCTGTATTTTGAGCTTCTAATTTTCCCTGGTTCTGCCTCAATTTCTTGGTTTTTTCCCCTCCAATTGTGCTTCCTTTGCTCTACCAGTTTGATTAGATCTGTCTTGAATTATTTGACATATTGGTCTGTAGTGCTTATATATATTTTCATGCTTAGACTGATTCTTAGATTCCAGAAAACATTTGCTACTTGGCCTTAGTTTTTATTTCCTTATTAAAAAAATATAATTTGGATGGGCAGACTATTATATCTGGAAATGTTTACTTGTTTAGTATATGGATCATGAAGAAGTGAATTTTTCTAAAAATTTATTCCGATGCAGGTTGCAGAGAGATGCTTTGCCTGTTTTTAATATCGTTGAGAGAGAGCTACTAGTCAAGTATAGACAGGGAACCTGCATTTAATGAGGTGTGCACTTATTGCTGCTAATTAGAATATTCGATACTTGTTTCCTGATTGCTATTGCCTCAATGTTTTTTTCCTTTTAATTCTTGGTAAGTATCGGAATTGTACATATTCTGCCTGTCATTATGCTTTATCAGTTTCTTGATCTTTACCTTAAAAGTTACTTCCATGCATTCTTAGATTCTAACATGAAGATTATGGTTCAGCTGCTAGATGACATTGCAGAGAAGTTCTTTGGAGTGCTGTGTAGGAATCCCCTGCAAAAAGGGTTGTTGGGGGATATCTTCAAGGTTCCTTTTTTATTTGCTGAAAACTTTACAAAGATGTTTCTGTCTCTGCTTTATGCTTCTGATCAGAACTCTTACAAATTCTTACGTTTGGTCTTCAATGGGCTAATGATCCTGTTGATAGTAGTTTAGAAAACGTATACATAGAATAGACCAGGTCATTAAGTAAATAATCTATGGAACAAAAAGGAAAGGATTCTTGGATGCGTTGATGCAGTTGATTCTTTTTTTTGTGTGTTGTGTGTGAGCGCGTGGGTGCATGCATACGTGCACGCGTTTGTAGTGTGTATATGCATGTATTTATTTGTGTTGGTGCACATGCTGGATTTTCTCTGTAAAATAGTACGGAATAGAAAAGAACAGATATCTTCGGAGCAGAATATTTATTGGAGAAATTGATGTATTATTTTTGCAGATGATGGTGTGGGCGACAATGTGATGCTGGTTTCGATCTATTTACCCTGATGGGTCTAGAAGTGCTGCTTTTTTGTGCTTTGGAATGGAATTGATCTGTTTGATAGTGAAGAAGTATTTTGTTACACTGTTTCTAATTAATTGTAATCTCAATTTGTCAGTAAATGGAGATCTCTGTAATTGAACAAAACTTTTATCTTCATTTACCAGAAAACCTCATCAACTTGATCTTGTACTATAGGTAGAGTTATACTTTATCAAATGAATATTGATTTTTTTCCATCGTCCACTCTGTGCTGTACTTGCTAAATCTGAGAATTTGATTATTTCCCTCGTCACGTTTCCTGCCATCTTACACCTGAGAGTACTCATCTGTCGTCAATGACAGGAAATCTGTTCATTATAATTAGAGCATTCATCTTCTACAGCCCATTGGGGATGAGCTTGAAGTGATCGGAGTTAAATTGTTTAAAAAGGAATTTCAAGATTGATTTTTAACAAATCAAATAGGTAATAATTTTCAACAAATTCAATACACACAACTGAGCTCATCTCGACTTGAATTTTTGATTCAGGTGGAATGATGGCTATTGTTTACACAGATTTAGTAATGGATTTTGACTAATAAATTCTAAGAAACAGTCTTTTTCAGTCATTTTTCTAAGTGTTTATAGAAAAACAATAATAAACTATTTTTTTTAACATTTGATAAAACAATCGATAGGTTGATTTTATACTTAAATTAGTTTTTTAAAACCTGTTTTTCAAAAACTGTTTATTTTTTTACTTAATTTTTGTTTTTCGAAAAACAAAAACCGCTTTAAAAGTTAAGACCAAAAAGTGAAAAGCAATGACGGAGAGCGAAAAACACGTCCACCATAAAAACAAAGTTGGAAACACTAGTAAAATAACTCTAAACCATACAGATAGAAGGATATGAAAAAGCTGCAACCATTAGCGATACATTTGTTTTCTTTATGGATCTATCAACAAAGAACATTGCTGTGGTTCAGATAATTTAAGCTCAGCTTTTACAGATAATTTAAGGATATGAAAAAGCTGCAGCCAATAGCGATACGTTGGTGGCTTTGAGAAAATAAGGTATTGGAGGAGGTAAGAGGGTGCAGAGTAAAGGAACAGTAAGGACCAAAACTCATGGCCCAATATACAACAAACTCTACTTAATGCCTTAGTCATGCTTTTTTCTTAAACTTCAGGATCTGATGAGCTTGACAAATCTGCATCTGCCACTTTTCTTAGAAATGAGACAACATCATCAGATGATCCGACGAGATATCGAGCTTTCGTGCGTGTCCGCCCAACAGCACAGGAGAAATAATTTTCTCCCTTAAGATCAAGTACATTCCATGAAATCTCAGGTGATGGCCGGCGCACATTCCCATAGCTGTGATTGACAGGTTTTCTCTCCGGATTTGGCAAAGGTCGTTGCGTCTTGCTTTGAGATGATGATTTTGATCCGCTTCTGCTTGCTGGGAGCTTCAAAGGTGGTCTTCTCTCCACTGCTGACTTTACATCGGTTGGCTTGGTTCTTGCAATACCTGTCATATCAGAAGGGAGCTCTGGCTCGAAAAAGGAGTACACATCTTCATCCTGAAGTTATGAAAAATGTCTTGTCAAGTACAAAACTAAGAGTAAACTATTTAACAATTTCCATTAGCTAAAGCGCAAGCATGCTACTTCAAAACATTATCCTTTTTAGTACTTTACTATTAATTCTTTTCAATGGATTATGGTAAAGTAACCAGAACATTTACCATAATTTGAAAACCTTCAAGAGTAAAATTAATTATAAAGAAATTATTAAAGATTACATGAACATCTTATATTGAACAGTAGCCTCTAGGTATGCAAGCCCCCCTAAAGAGATTTATTTTACACTTGCAATTCCTACACTGAAGGGAAAAAGAGAAACATAGATGAGTTAGGACTGCCTGATATTAGATTTTAGTGTACCCTTCCAATGGTAGAAAACTTTATTAATCAGCAGAAAGTGAAAGTGAACTCCTTAATAAGTTTTTATAAAGAATGGTTCAAAACTCACAAAGCAATACATGTGTTTTATGTACAGTAAGAGAGTATGGACTTTAGTTCTATGCTATCGTTTCGGTGTTTCGCCTTAATCATCACCATGATAAATTGAAAATCCCCACTTAGCCAATAAAATAAGCTCACTAAAGCCTGAGGTCAATATGAAAAACTTCAATACTCTCTCGGCCTCTAAGTTTTAATTATGCACACCGGAGAAGATGAGAAAAGTTTGGACTTAGAACTTCTGATGATCATCAGAATAATCTTGAGTTTGAAAATAAAAATAATGCTAGTTAGAGAAGTTTTGAATTTTTATATAGGTATGAATTTCAGGCTCATTATTCTGAATAACTCTTAGGATGATATCTTCAAATGTTCATTTTAAGATTCATAGAGTTAGCAGAAAATATGATAGCATCACTTGCTCTCTTTTTGATTTGCTAGAAATAATGTGGTAAGTTAATTATATATAGATTTTTAATCTAATCCTATGAGGCTATAAACAAGAAGGGATAAATATGATGAGCTAATAAGATATATGAATTTCTGCGAGGATACAAGGTTTTCCTACTAACCAAGACTTGCCAACATGTCAGAAGAAGAAACATACTTCCAACTCAAAACATATTGCATCTCTGTTCTGTGACTAAATCACATATTAACAACAGAATCCTCCATTGAGCAAATTAGTGCTTCCAAAACCCAGTCTTGCCATGGCATCACATAAGATGGATTCTGTGAGAGAAGGCTGGCACGGAAAGGAAGCAAATAGTAGGGAGATATGAGTTACTGGCACCCCTGAGAGATTGGGAGGATGGAGACTGGGAAAACGGGGGAGAGTTATAATGAAGTGTGATGTCATCTCTTGCCGAAGAATACAGATTTAGAACAGTCTGTTAGAGAGAAGAAGAGGACCACAATGTTGTGGGAAAAAATTAGAGGTTCCCTTGATTTAGAGTTCTTATGCCACATCTCGGACATGTCATATTCAATCTATGCTACTCCTAGCATTCATTAGTAAAAAGATCTTACATTAATGATGTCCATACTACTCACAGTTACACTGATGTCACTAAGTTGGAAGAAGAATATGCTTATGAGTGATGGAAAGTTACCTTCCCCAAAAAATGACCAATACATAGGACATAATCAATTGGTGTCGTCATTGATTTACTGTGAACTATCTCCCCTAACATTCGATCGATTGCTGCACCCTGAATAAATACAAAACTGTCAAATTGGGAAACAAGCATCTTCAGCAGCATTATACTTGAAAAGTATCCATTTATGATAAAAAGAAGAAAAAAAATGAAAACACCATCACCTTTGTAACACCAACAGCCCGCACCTCAACGGATCGGCTTCCCTGAACAACATCAACTGATGCATTAGAGATTGGACCTGTCCAGAGATGCTGCAACATATCTCTTGCTTGAAGTCTTCCAAATTCAATATCTACGGCCACAAAAAGATGAACAGGAATATGGAGAGAGAACAGAAAAAAAGAATAGGACAAGAAAGCACAATGAGAAATATGGTCCGAAAAAGCAAACCTGCATATTTATAGTTCCATACAAGCGATGTTTCACGTGCATCAAAATGTGATCGGGGTGTTCTTTCTGTGAAGTACTCAAAAACATGCTACAAACATGCCATCAAATCATCAGCATCGTAGGTCTAGAGGCTGGAAGATGGAATCATTAAAAGTTTCATTTTCAGTATGCACCTTAACACTGTCAACCCATTCCATATTTAAGTGCTCTGGCATTGTTGTCATCCATTCTCCTGTTTTTGTACGTCTTAAAAACATTCCATTTTCTGCTGCCAACCACAGGTCATACTCTCGGAAGTTCTGCGTAAGTACTTTAGTTAAGAAGTGGATATACCTATGCAAGAAAAGGGAAAAAAAATAAAGCAAAGAAATACATCATCTAAGACGGTTCTGTCACTCCCACTGAGGACAACTATTGTTGTCTTTGGATCACTGCAGAGTTCTGTTAAGACTCCTTTTAACTCTGGATGCAACTTGAGGTCCATTTCTTTAATTTGATCACCTCTTCTCCCAGGAGTATCCACTGGTTCAGTTAATGTTGCATTGAAACCCTAAGTTTTGAATCACCAACAAAATAAGGTGCAACATATTGGAAGTGCAAAACAAAATTAAAATTGCACAAATTTGATGCTAAACCATTCAGCATAAGCACTGCATAACGATAAGATGATGTTTATGTCTTTCATATATTCTACCACAAAGCTCAAGAATTTCTAAAGGTCATTAATCAAATCAGGAAAATTCAAACAGACAAATGCCAATAGCATAACTAAACAACTCCCATTTGAAAAAAATAAAGAGAAAACAATTACTTTAAATACTCCTGAAGGATGAAAACTAAGCAAAATCTACTTTCTCAATTTTTTTTTGTTATCAACTGATGATTACTTGAAGACAAGGTACTGGAATGATGCATCAGCAAAAAATAAATTAGAAAGGTTGACCACCTTCAAATGAATTAACATTTTACTCAATTCCTTTGGAAGGTTATAACTAAATTAGGAGGTTGTTGGGCAATGCAATGATCGAGTGTGTAGGTATTAGAGATTTACATTAATTGTTTTTGCAACCGAACATAATTCCCCATTTAGAGACAAAAAGGATGACAATATCATTGATCCACTTCCAGACATAAAGAACAAATAAATAAATAGCAAGGCACACAACAAGTGTAGAAACTGAGATGATGTTACAAATAAGATTCTTTAACCTTAAGTTCAGTTCCATCTTCTAAAGCATTGTTTAAACTTTGTTTGGAATCTACATTTGAACTTTCAGATAGTCAAATGTCAAGTCAAAAAGGATTTTTTTTTGTTGTTTTGTAGTTTTCATGGGTCTTCAAATTTTTTTTTATAAAAAAAAAACACAAAAGAGATGGAAAGAGCATAACACATTCTCATAATTATTCGCAGGCTAATAACCAGTAGCAGACCCATGACACAGATAATGCTCCTCGTCCATATTTTTCATATGTGGACTTCCAACCTTCTAAGAGAACATCATTCATTGTTCTTCAAAAAAAAAAAATACTAATGTCTTTCCAAAATTACCCTTTATTAGTAACCTTGATTTTTTATTTTTCCATGTCTCCCTTTTAAAAGAGTATAAAATGTTTATTTATAACGGAAAATCAAGAAAGTTAAAAATTTACTATGCATTAATCATTCAAAATGAACAATATTTTTGGGCAACCTGAAACAAAAAGATTGACAAAAAAATGGGGCTGAGGGTGTATCATATTAGATGCATTGGAACTCATTGGAGAGCAGTAATAAAAATGAAGCAACAAAATTCAGTAAGTTGGCCTCTAGGTAGATAACAGGAGAAATTCAATCAAAAACATCTCTAAGATCAAATTCTTATATAAAAACATATGTGCAGATATTTTTTTTCCCAACAAAACCAGTCATGATTGGAGAGCATTATTATTTATTTCTAGCTGAGGACTCTTTCATTTTAAGCCTTTAAGGTCTGGCAGAGCATACCAGTATCAGCAGCCTATTATTAGACTGCATATAACGTTCAATTGCATTCTTTTGTGGAAGCACAGGTGGGACTTTGCTTGTCCTTAGTTGCGCCTCAACAACAGTATCGTTCAGTTCACTGCAAAGCAATTATAGGAAAGAATAATGATAAACTTTCTTGAACATTTAACGGCTGGCCCAACAATTTAAATGCATAAATTGAAAGAAAAGGTCAAATAGCACTTTTTGTTGCACAAGTTCTCGCTTAATTGAGAAAACTACTTTGATTTTACAAGTACACCTAACAAAGTAGCCAAACACAACCCAAGAATAAACTTACAACTACGCATATCAGTAAGGTTGCTAATATATGACAGCTAATAGCATATAACAGATGCTGTGATTCAGGACAGCAGATTAATTCTTTTTGGGATTATCCTCTCTCTCTCTCTCATGATGGGCGATTCTTTCCAACAAAAAGCACAACACATTTCATATGGGTGCCCAAAGATCCTCGATGAGTTTCTCCATCTTTTAGATTAATCTGCGCAGAAGACAGTCAAAGAACTTTTTCTGGCCAACATCAAAACAAGTACTCCATGTTTCCAAAGATCAAACCCTTAAAAAGGGAGTGAAAGTAAACTCCAACTCCTCCTCAATGCGTTGTAAATGAATGAGGAAATTTGCCCTTTTTGAGACTATGGGCTGTTAAAAGGAAGAATTGCCTCTATCCAGAATTTTGCACAACAATGTTCTCAAATTCCACCAGCTTAACTGCTGCACAAATAGAGCTTCTCTGAGACCAGTTCAAGCTACATGCCCTTTTAAACCTTAAAACTCTTGAACAAAAACTTTGTTGAGAGTCAAGACCTCAAAACAGCAGTCAACTAAGTTGAAGAATTTAGATAGCACCATTATATTCTCTACTGCTACCATGCATCAAATTTTGGTAACAAAAGTTGCTGTCATGCATCAAACATCTCCAAATCTTCAAAGCTAGTAAACAGGAAGAGCGTAATGACTCCTCCCAATGTTGAGTTGGTGTATACTTCAACGAGTCTAGATCTGTAGAACCCCCGACAACCACAGAGGTAGTGCCCTTGGAACTTTCAGGCCTTGTACATGAGTTGGGTCTGGATTTTTGCTTAGTGGTTTGGGCTTGGGCTCATGAATAGCTGTGGTTTTACAACAGGGCGGAAACCCTAATTAAAGGGTTTTAAATTGTTTATAAATACTCTCTATGTACTTAGCACACATTGTAACGAAAGATTTGAGAGGTTGATAATAGTGAAACTTCTGGTCGGATGTAGCCCTATTCTGGGGTGAATCTGAGTAAATCGTGTCTTAGTTTCTTTTTGCTTGTAATTCATGTGATTGACAGGTCTCGAATCGTTCAATTGGTATCAAAGCCTTGTGTTCAAGGATTAACGATTAGAGATTTCGATTGGATCACGGATTGAAATTGAGAAGTTCAAAGGGAAGAGATTTGAATTGTGGAAACTGAAGATGGAAGATCTACTTGTGGACAGAGATATGTGGACGGTGATAGTCGATGAGATGCCGAAGAGTACGATGAGTATGACGGCAACATCCACGGTAGACGCAGTGTCGTCGTCGGTGGTTTCGGCATCATCTACAGCGGCCATCACGGAGTGGAAGAAGCTCGATCGGAAGGCACAAAGTTTGATTCGGCTATACCTGGCCGATTCTATCCTGATAAACGTTTTTTGAGAGAAGACTGCAAAAGATCTCTGGAAGAACCTAAAAAGCCTTTATCAGAGTAAATCTCTGGTAACCAAACTGTTTATGCGGAAAAAGTTGTACAACCTTTGGATGGCTGAGGGCGATTCTATCTTTGTTTATCTACATGAGTTCAACACTTTGATAGGTCAATTATTGTCTATCAGTGTTGAAGTGACGAATAACGATAAGGCTATTACACTACTCTGTTCATTGCCTGATTCGTGGGATAACTTGATAGTTGCGATTGGTAGTAGTACGACTGATCTGTCCTTTGAGAATGTCTTGACAGCCTTATTGTTTGAAGAGATGAGGCAGCAGGGTACAAAAAACTTGTCAAAGGAAGTCTTATCCGTGAGAGGGCAAACCCATTATAGAGACTACAAGTGGTCTGGTGATAAACCCAAGTTCAGGGGAAGATCGAAAAAAAGGGATAAATCTGGGTTAAGTGTTGGAAGTGTAGGAAGCCCGCGCATCTAAAGAAGGATTGCAGAAATAAGAGTGTGAACCCTGAAAAGCGAACAAGTGAGATATCAGCATCAGGAAACAGGAACCAGTATGATGATGATGATGATGATGATGATGATGGTGACTTATATATGGCATCCTGTTTGGCTCAATCAGATCGAAGTGTTTGGATAATTGACACAGGAGCATCCTTTCCCATGACACCTCACAGGGACTGGTTTCGTGAGTATGAAACCTTTGATGGGGAAATGTTTTATTGGTAGATAACTTTCCGGTGAAAATTATTGGTCGTGGAAAGGGGAAGTTGAAGATGAATGATGGGACGATCAGGACACACTCAGGTGTGATGCATATTCCGAGCCTCAGCAAAAACCTGATTTCAGTCAGCAAGATAACAGATGGGGGAATGAATTTCAGTTGTGACAAAAATTTGTGCAAGATGACTTGTGGATCGCTAGTAATCGCACGAGGTGCTCGGTATGGTACGTTGTACAAGTTGCTGGGAAGTACAGTACAAAGTCAGTGCTGTGGAGGTTTTATATTTGAGGAGGCGACTGATGATGAGGCGAAGTCCTCTATGTTGTGGCATCAGAAGCTTGGGCATATCGGCGAAAAGAGACTCTAATTTATCGTCGAAGCAGAAAGTGAAAGGAGTCCCAGATTGCTCCATAGGATTCAGTTCTGTGAGCATTGTCTACGTGGCAAGCAGAACCATGTGAGTTTTAAGTCCGCTGGCCCAAGAGCAAAAGATATTATGGATTTGATACATAATGATGTGTTTGGGTCAGTTCCGGTCCAATCTCTTGGAAAATCAAGGTATTATGTCTCTTTCATTGATGATTTTTCAAGGTATGCATAAATTTATTTCATTAAGAGTAAAGCTGAAGCATTTGATAAGTTCCGTGAGTTTAAAGCATTGGTAGAAAATCATATGGAAAGAAAGATAAAGGTGTTGAGAACAAATAATGGAGTGGAATTTTGCTCAAACAAATTTGAGCAATTCTGTGTGGCAAGCGACATTGCAAGACAAAAAACAACTCCATATACACCTCAACAGAATGGGGTGGCAGAGAAACTTAATCGGTCACTCCTGGAGAAATCAAAGAGTATGCTGAGTTGTGCAGGCTTGTAGCCGGAGTTCTGGGCAGAGGCTGTGACTACGACATGTTATCTGAAGAACAAGTCACCTACATCAACTTTGCAGGATCAGACACTGTTTGAGGCACTATTCGGGAAGAAACCGAGTTTGGATCATGTTAGGGTATTTGGGTGTGATGCTTATATGCATGTGCCAAAAGAAAAGAGGAACAAACTTGACGGCAAATCAGTGAAGTGCGTTTTCATTGGGTATAAAGATGGGGTTAAGGGGTACAAGTTATGGAATCCAGAAACTAATAGTACAGTTTTCAGTAGAGATGTGTTTAGAGAAACACAAAGGGATGTGGTGGCTGTCCAAGATGTATCGGAACAGTCAAAGCAAGTTCAGATTGATCTTAGCCCGGGAGATAAAGAGTAGGAGACTATCCCACAAACTGCATCGAATAATTCAGATTCTGAGTCAGTTGGGTCTGAGCACGATATTCATGTTTCTGATGTAGATGATGAGGATTCAGATGCCGGCTTGGAGGTAGAGACCACCGCCCGTCATTAGGAGATCCACACGGGTTAGGAGGCCATCCATCAAGTATTCCCCTAATGCTTGCAGTGCATTATATGCTTTAAATATTACTGGTGATGATCCTAGCACAATGAAAGAGACGAGGACCTCAGATGATGCAAATCTGTAAGAAAATGCTATGAAAGAAGAGATGCAGGCACTGAACAGGAATGAAACATGGAGCCTTGTGAAATTACCAAGGGATAGGAAGGCAATTGGGTGCAAATGGGTTTTCAAGAAGAAAACAAATGCAAATGGAATGGTAGAAAACTACAAGACACGTTTGGTTGCAAAAGGGTACTCGCAAATAGAAAGAATAAACTATGGTGAGATATTTTCTCCGATAGCAAAGTTGACATCTATCATATTTATCTTACTCATGACAGCTGCTTATGATCTAGAGATTGAGCAATTGGATGTGAAGACAACTTTCCTTTATGGGGACTTAGAGGAGGAAATTTATATGAAACAGCCTGAATGCTTTGTGAGCAAAGGCAAGGAAGAGCTGGTTTTTAAATTGAAGAAGTCTTTGTACGGATTAAAGCAGCCATCACGAATGTGGTACCAGAAGTTTGACAAATATGCCATTCAGCTTGAGTTCACTCGCAGCTATGCTGATCACTGCGTCTATGTGAAAAGGTTAGGGGTTGATTTTGTCATTTTAACCTTGTATGTTGATGATATGCTGTTGATTGAAAATAACAGGAAGATGATTAGCACTGTGAAGGCATCGTTGGCAAGGTAGTTTGACATGAAAGACCTAGGGCCAGCAAACTTTATCTTGGGCATGTAGATAAAGAGGGATCGTGAAAATAAAAAACTGTGGCTGAGTCAAAAGAAGTATATTGAAGAAGTGTTGAAGAAATTTAACATGTTTGATAGCAAGCCGGTACGGACTCCCATGCCTTTGGGAACCAAGTTATCTTCTGAACAATGTCCGAAGACGGAGGAAGAAGTTGAAGAGATGGAGCACGTACCTTATGCTAGTGCGGTTGGAAGTTTGACGTACGCTATAGTGTGTACGAGACCAGATATTGCCCAAGCAGTGGGAGTATTGAGCAGATATATGTCTAATTTTGAGAAAGAGCATTGGACTGCAATCAAGAGAGTTCTTAGATATCTTCGTGGCACGTCAAAGTTTGCATTTTGTTATAGAGGTATGGGAGGTAAGAAGAATCTTAATATTGTAGAAACTGTTGATGCTGACTGGGGAGGAGACATCGATAGCAAGAGGTCTACAAGTGGATATATGTTCAATCTGTTTGGTGGGGCAGTGAGTTGGATAAGCACGAGGCAAAGTGTTATTGCTCTTTCATCCACAGAAGCAGAGTATATGGCGATAACTCATGCTGGAAAGGAAGTGGTTTGGCTTCAAAAGTTGTGTACTGAGCTTGGGTTTAAACAAGGAGCAGTGAAGGTGAAATGTGACAATCAAGGTGCTATCTTCTTAGCAAAGAATCCTGCATTTCATTTACAGACGAAGCACATTGATATCCAATATCACTTCATCCAGGAAAAGATTTAAAAAAAAAGTGATAGTCTTGGAGAAAATCGATACAACAGTGAACAACGCAGATTTCTTGACTAAGGTAGTTAGTCTAGTGAAGTTTGAGTGGTGTGCTTCTGAAATGGGCTTGAAGAAAAAAAATTCTAAGAAGTTTGCCATGTCTATGAAGTATTTATCAAGTGGAAGATTGTTAGAGTTGGTGCATATTTCAATAGGTCTAAATCTGTAGAACCCCCGACGACCACGGGGGCAGTGCCCCAGAAACTTTTAGGCTCTGTACATGAGTTGGGTCTGGTTTTTTCCTTGGTGGTTTGAGTTTAGGTTTGGGCTCATGAATAGCCGTGGTTTTGCAGCAGGACAGAAACCCTAATTAGAATGTCTTAAGTTGCATATAAATACTCTCTACATACTGAGCACACATTATAATGAGAGATTTGTGAGGTTGATAAGAGTGAAACTTCTGGCAGGACTTAGCCCTATTCTAGGGTGAACCTGGGTAAATCGTGTCTTAGTTTCTTTCTGTTTATAATTCGTGTGATTGACAAATCTTGAATCGTTCACCCAAGACTTTCAAGTAGAAAGTGAGAGTAAACTCCAACTCCTCCTCAATGCATTGTAAATAAATGTGGAAATTTGCCCTTTTTGAGACTATGGGCTGTTAAAAGGAAGATTTGCATTTACCATGAATTGCCTCTATCCAGAATGTTGTACAACAATGTCCTCAAATTCCACCACCTTAACTGCTGCACAAATAGAGCTTCTTTGAGACCAGTTCAAGCTACATGCCCTTTTAAACCTTAAAACTCTTAAACAAAAACTTTGTCAAGAGTCAAGACCACAATACAGCAGTCAACTAAGCTGTAGAATTTAGATAGCACCATTATATTCTCTGCTGCTGTCATGCATCAAATTTTGGTAACAAAAGTTGCTGTCATGCATCAAACATCTCTAAATCTTCAAAGCTAGTAAACATGAAGAACATAATGACTCCTCCCAGGACTTTCAAGTAAGAAATCGGCACTAATTAAAACCCCCTTTCTCCAACATGTTGTAGAATTGTTTGAAAAATTATGCATTTTTCCCTAACTAATAAAGTACTAAGGGGGCATTTGGTTCGGGGTATAACACTGGATTAGGTGGCATTTGACCAATTCAATCCCAATTTAATCCCAATCTCGCATTTGGTTCAATTAAAATGCTGGACTGATTTAATCCCATCCGGTCCGTAATCTCGCTTTTTTTATCTCATGGGGGGTTGGTATAAAACTTGTCCTAGCACAATAGGATTAAAGATACTGTTTTAGGGACCATTTTGTCCCTAAGCTTTCTTCATATCTGCTACCATGAACTGGTATATAAACCCATTTTTGTTCATTTCTTCTTCTTAGTTGAACCCTAGCCGCTCCATTATTCCATCTAAGAATTGGAATGTTGCCTTCTCAACTCTTTGCACTTTCTGTGGAAAAATGGTATTCTTCTTTCTTGAATTACACAAGCCTCAATGGGCTATATATATACATGGTTTATAAAGAGTTAAAAAAGGACATATCTAAATTAGGAAACCCTATATTTAGACATACTGATCTTATGTCAATCATATCCCTAGATAACTACTTTACAGATCATTATCTCTAATTAGGGCACAAATTAAGGAAGAAACAAACGTATCTTTCCACACTTCCCCTCAAGCTGGTGAATATACATCATCCATTCCCAGCTTGCTCACAATCGCTTGGAACACAGTGCTGTTGAGCCCCTTTGTGAGAATGTCTGCTAACTGACCCCCCGTGGGAACATACGGAGTACAAATTAATCCACTTTCCAGCTTTTCCTTGATGAAGTATCTATCTATCTCAATATGTTTAGTTCGGTCGTGTTGCACTGGATTATGTGCAATGCTAATGGCTGACTTATTGTCACAGTATAGTCTCATAGGCCCACTCCATTTAATCTTCAAATCTCCAAGAATGATTTTCAACCATAACAATTCACAAACTCCATGTGCCATTGCTCTAAACTCAGCTTCTGCACTTGACCAAGCTACCACATTCTGTTTCTTGCTTCGCCACGTTATTAAATTACCTCCTAGAAATGTACAATAACCCGAGGTAGACTCCGATCTACTGGAGACCCTGCATAATCTGCATCTTTGTAGGCTTCAAGAACAAGTTCTGGATTCCTCTTGAACAATATTCCTTTTCCAGGGTGAGTTTTCAAGTAAAGAAGCACTCTGTAAACGGCTTGAAGATGGATCTCCTTAGGATGATGCATAAATTGGCTGATGACACTCACAGAGTATGCTATGTCTGGCCGCGTGTGGAAAAGATAAATGAGCTTCCCGACTAACCTCTGGTACATCTCTCTGTCTACTGCTCGATCCCCTGCAGCTTCTCCAAGTCTATGATTCTGCTCAATAGGTGTTGCAATCAGCTTGCTTGCTAACATCCCAGTTTCCTTAAGAAGATCAGTGACATACTTTTGTTGAGAAATAAAGATTCCTTGTCTGGAATGAGCTACCTCAATTCCCAAAAAATATTTCAATCTTCCTAGATCTTTTATTTCAAACTCCTTCATCAGACATTGTTTTAGAGCTTGCTTTTCTTTCTCATCATTCCTATTCACAATTATGTCATCCACATAAACTATCAAGGCTGTAACTCCCCCTGAAGCAGAGTGCTTTATGAAGAGTGTGTGATCTCCCTGACTCTGCTTGTATCCAATTGCTAACATCACCTTAGTGAATCTCCCAAACCACGCACGCGGTGACTGTTTCAAGCCGTACAAAGCTTTCCTTAGCCTGCATACCTTATTCCTTTTAACACCACCGAATCCTGGTGGAATACTCATGTAGATTTCTTATTCCAAATCACCATGGAGAAAAGCATTTTTCACATCATACTGTTGTAATCCCCAATTAAAGCTCGTGGCTAGTGACAACAGTATCCTTACAGTGTTCATTTTTGCTACTGGAGCAAAGGTCTCATGGTAATCTACTCCATATGTCTGAGTGTACCCTTTAGCAATAAGCCTTGCTTTGTACCGTTCTAAGGATCCATCAGCTTTAAACTTCAAGGAGAAAACCCACTTGCATCCGACTGCCTTTTTCCCTTTTGGTAGATCAACTATCTCCCATGTCTCATTTTTCTCCAATGCATCCATTTCAACCCTCGTAGCTTTCCTCCTTTCCTCTTTAGACAGTGCCTCAGATAAAGTGTTTGGGATAGGAATTTCATTTAGACTCGTGAGAAAGCTCTTATGGGTTAGTGAGAATTTTTCAAAGGATACGAAATGGGATAAAGGGTATAGTGGTCGTTTAGTGCACTCTCGAGGCCCTTTTCTCATAGCTATGGGTAGATCCAGATCAATATTATGTGTTTTAGGAAGTTGGTGATTAGAAAGTGAAGCGAGTGTGGACACTGTTACCTCATTCTCAAGATTCGGAGTGGCGATTTGAACTTGCCTCGGATCTGGAGTTGGACCTTGTTTCCTTGTGTACACCTGCTCATACCAAAACTGATAAAAAATTATGTTATCCCTTACTGGAGACTCAGGTGACTCTGGCAGCACAAACTCGATTGGGGTTGACTTGGATGAAACAGAAGACTCGGTTGATTTGGATGATGAAATTGGAGATGGGGAAGATGGAGAAGGTGACAAAGTTGAAGATGGCAAATCGAATAGAAGAAAGTCCTTATCTTCCATGATAGTCTCCCCCTGAAGATAAGGTTTGGTAAAATACGGTTTCCCTTCCACAAATGTGACATCAGCAGAGACAGAGTTTTCTGGTGGGTGGATGAAAACACTTGTAACCTTTTTGAGTAGATAAGTATCCAACAAACACACACTTAATGGCTCTAGGATCCAATTTTCCCCCGTTATAAACATGAACAAACGAAGTACACCCGAATACCCGAGGAGTAAGATTACTGGTGGCACGAAGATTGGGATAGAACTGAGAAAGGACTTCCATCGGACTCTTTGATCCTAAGACTCGAGAAGGAATTCTGTTTATGGTGTAAGCAGATGTAAGTACGGCTTCCCCCCAATATTGTTTTGGTACGTTATGATGAAATAAGAGTGCTCGTGTGGTGTTTAGGAGATGATGATTTTTCCTTTCAGCTACCCCATTTTGTTGTGGGGTTTTTACACAGGACGACTCATGAATAATTCCCTCCTTTTGAAAGTGAGGAGACAATACTTGATTGAAGTAGTCCCGAGCATTGTCAGACCTAAACCGTTTTATTTTTGTACCAAACTGATTTTGGATCATTGTATGGAAATTGACAAAAACATGACTTATATCAGACTTACTTTTGAGTAAGAATATCTAAGATAACCTAGTGCAATCATCTATAAAAGAGACAAACCACCGTGAACCAGAAATATTGGGAACTGTTGAGGGCCCCATACATCACTGTGAATTAAATAGAAAGGAGAAAGACTTCTCTTATTGCTAATGGGAAAAGATACACGGGTATGTTTTGCATACTCACAAATGTCACAATGAAAACTTTTAATATCCAATCCCTTAAACAAAGAAGGAAACATGAAATTTAAAACTGCAAAAGATGGGTGGCCAAGACGAAAATGATGCAACCAGATGGCATCTTTATTAGATGAAGAAAAAAACTAAGTAGACAAACTCGATTTGATCAATTCGGTTGAGACGATGTCTCAAGGTAGTAAAGTCCATCCTTCTCCTTAGTAAGTCCACTTCTCCTCCCCGAACCCTGGTCCTGAAATTCACAGTAAGAAGAGTGAAATGTAACGTGATAGTTTAAGTCTTGTGTAAGCTTCTGAATGGACACAAGGTTTGTGGATAATTTTGGAACATGTAGAACATTTTTAAGGACAAGACTAGGGGTAATGTGGACATCTCCTACACTAGCTACCGTGGATGTAGTTCCATCGGCAACAGTGATCTTCCTATTACTGGGGCATGGAGTATAGGTTCTAAACTGATTCGAGGCATGTGTCATATGGTCTGTGGCTCATGAGTCTATAATCCATGAATCTACAAGCAATTTACCTGAGACATTTAATCCAAGAGAAGATGAAGGTTCACCTGATAGGGTTAAAGAACAAGTACCAGACGATGGCTTCTCAAGAGACCCTAATAGGTTCCTCAACCTCTCAATTTCTTCATTATTGAATCCTCCCTGTTCTTGTGTCTGACCCAGAAACGTTTGTGAAGCCATATGGACCTGATTTTGTCGTCGTTGCGGCTATCTCCTTTACTTCCCCACTCACGGCTAGCTGTTGTAGGTTTCCCATGTTTTTTCCAGCAGCAATCCTCTGTGTATCGAGGCCTCTTGCAGTAGGTACACCAAAGCTCTTCTCGTTTTGGTCCCTTTGATGAGTTTCCACACTCAGCGGTTGGTGGCTGCTCCATGACAAGACTTCGCTGTTTGTTTCCAGAGGCAGCAAGTGCAGAGCCATCAACCGGTTGAGATTCAAGCATAACTCCTCTTCGACTCTCTTCAGCCCGAACCAAAAAGATTGCCTCATTCAGGGATGGTACGTCTGCCTTCCCCAGAATTTGGATTTTCACTTGATCAAATTCTGAATTCAGACCTGCAAGAAAGTCATAAACTCGATCTTTCTCAATAATTTTTTTTATTACAACTACACACTCATTAGATTTCAAATCAATCACTCGGTAATAATCCAGTTCTTGCCACTGGTTTTGCAGAAAATTTGCATATTCAGTCACTGTTTTATTCCCTTGTTTTGTTGCAGCCGTCCTAGTCTTGATCTCATAAATCAGTGCTGCATCATGGACCTTGGAATAGGTCTGATTTAGGGCATCCCAGATTGCCTTTGCAGTTGGCAAAAACATACACGTATCACTAACTTCAGGTGTCATGGAATTCCACAACCAGGACATTATCATGGAGTCCTCTTCATCCCACACTTCAAAGCCTACCTCACCTTTCTTTGGTCCCGTTCCCAACAAATGGCTCAATTTTCCTTTTCCTTTCAGAAAAGTTCGAACTAATTGAGACCATTTTAAATAATTCCTGCCAGTAAGACGAAATCCTGATTGGATATTCTGCAATTCCCCAGTGGTTCGCAACGGCTGCTCATCCTCTACTGGTTGAGACGATTTAAATAGAGGGGTAGATGATATTGTTTCTGACATCCTTCAAAAAACCGGCAATGAAGGCCAAGGAAAAAGGGAAAAAACGGAACTAGATGGAGAGAATTTGGCAGGGTTTTATCAGAAAGTAACGACAATGAAGGCACATCACAGGAAAAGAAGAAAGAAGAAAGGAGAAAGAAGGAAAAAACTGGCGATGAAGGCACAAACAGAAAAAAAATAAATTTTTTTTTTCAAAAACCCTAAGCTTTATGGCTCTGATACCATGTGGAAAAATGGTATTCTTCTTTCTTGAATTACACAAGCCTCTATGGGCTATATATATATATGGTTTATAAAGAGTTAAAAAAGGACATATCTAAATTAGGAAACCCTATATTTAGACATGCTGATTTTATGTCAATCATATCCCTAAATAACTACTTTACAGATCATTATCTCTAATTAGGGCACAAATTAAGGAAGAAACAAACGTATCTTTCCACACTTTCTGTTTTTGGAAGAACAATATGTCATCTACTCATAATTTATTTGGGTTTTTGTTGCAATTTAGGGCCGTGAAATTCCCTGTATAAAAGGTAGCCATTGTCGGCGATCTTGCGACCTGCTTGGGTAAGTTATTTTTTTTATTCTCTTTCATGCCCAGATCTGTTTTCCCTCTCTCTCTCTCTCTCTTTTCCTCTCTTCTTTCTTCCTTATTTGTTATCCTCTTTCACGCCCAGAGATCTGTTTTCCCTTTCTAAGTTACTCTTGTTTTTTTCCCTTATTTTCTTTCTTCTTTCTCAGTTTTTTCTCTTGCATGCCCAAAGTTTTTTGCCTTTCCTTTTCTTCTTTACATCTTCTTTTCTTTCTAACTCAGCATATTCAACACAAGATTCTACATAACCAAGTCTCCAGCTTACTAGATCACTAAAAAGCAAGGATAATTTTTGTAATACCATATCAAGAATTGCTTAGTTTATAAGCATTTGGGGACAGACAGTGTGAATGACTGAAAAATGCCTTAGTGAATCACAAGCTAGGCTTGTATGCAGTAGCAAAGGTCAAGCGAAGAAGCACTGCAAAAAGAAATCAGAACACATTCAAAAGTCTTCTAATATTACGACAAGAACGATTAAAACATGCTGTCTGGTTAATAATTTTGACCCTTTTAACATGGGAGACCAAAAGTTTCATTCTAGATTTTTCTTTTTATATTTTTATGAAGGGTAAATATGTCTTTCTACTAATAATCCCATTTTAATGCCATCTCTAAACTTTTGAACCAAACATGGGACTATATTGAGATAGATTTGGTCAATCCCATCAACCAAACAAGGGATACAAGTAATCCCACTTTAATCCCATTTGAATCCTGTCCGCTAAACTAAATGGACCCTAAAAGTCCTGTACATTTAACTAAGTCTTAATCCCAGCAAAATAGGTCAGCTACAAGAATCCTTTGACACCAAGTCACTCTATCTATAGCAATATCTTCTGCTAAGTTTCAGGAAATCACTGCAAAAATTGGCAAGATAGCTTACTCATATCATACAAAAATCTAAACTTGTCGCCATTTTTTGGGAGTTGATATATTGATCACAAATATTTCTTAAATTAAACTAACATTCTCTGGGTCACGATAACATGGATTGTTTGCACATTAACTCCATTGCTAAATTGGAATCTCATTTCTAAATAAGCTCAAGTGCACAATCTAAAACTAGTCTACATGTCATAAAGAAAAAACAAACAATCTAAAGACTGCCTCTGCCTCCTACATGGCAAATACATAATATCTAGGTTTAACTGGCTAACAAGGAAGCCAAAAGATATCAGAAACATTTTAAGTTTTTATCATACATCCAAGTTAAGTGGCAAGCCAAAACCAGCTAGTCTGACCATGACTTGAGCAACTGTGCATTAAGGTGTCCATAATAAAGTTGTGGAAGGACCCAGGTGTAACAACTTACATAGAGATGCCATAAACCCTTGATTTTTATGGACTAGAAAAATACGAAATTTTCATTGGAATATCAATCTACAAATCAATTAGCTGTTTCTTCTGGAAGAACGTGACAAATGTTAAAAAAAACATTAAGCCATACGGGTTTTAGATTTCCTGAACTTTTGACAGAGACAACCAGCCTCTGAGTTTGCGCACTAGAGAAAATTTCATCAGCTGAAGAAGAGTACAACTAAATTTGTTAACTCAACAATGCCTGGCATTGCTCCATCGAAGATCTCTGTGCTCTGGTGAGTTCCCAAACATATATTTCAAGTAGAAATCAAAACCGACACCCCTTATCATAGTATCATTTCAATACGGTATATGATAAAATGTCAAGGAGACTGTAAATATCTTCAGTTTTCACATCACAAAGGTGCATCAGGACACAAAAGGATGTTTACCTTACAAAAGTTTCAGCCCATTCTTGAGCAGTGTGGGCTGTTACATGAGCAAAATTATGCCAATGCCGCTTCTCTCTTTCTTCGGCTGACATGTTCAAAGCCTGGCCAATTGAAGCAGCTACTTCTGTGATGTTCCAAGGATTCACCAGGATAGCTCCAGCACCCAGAGACTGTGCTGCACCTGCAAACTACAAAATACATAAAAGTTTAAACAATTTTCAATGAAATATAGAAAAGAGCAATGCATTTCAGGATGCAAATTGAAAATTTAGGAACATGAACAATTTTAGAATTATGATGGTTAGGAGGTCATAAATTTAATGACAAACAATATATGTATCAACACACCGCTTTAATCTACATAAAGTACAAAAATATGAATTAAAACCTCTTTTTATTGCATTAGAGCAAATAAAATAATGTACAATCTGAGCTTTAGGTATTCAGTAATTACTTCACTGAGAATGAGAACCCCTTTTTTTGCTTCTTGGCATGCAACAAACTCATAACTGACAAGATTCATTCCATCCCTCAAAGACGTAACAAGTGCTACATCTGAAGAAACAAAGGAAAAGAAACTATGTTAGACACATTTATAATCACTAAGAGTGATAAAAAATATTAACACTTCACCATCGGGAACTTAGGTTTTGAGAGAACACTAAATGCACGTGACTATGTTGTAATATCGATTTGACATTCAAGAAAGCTAGTAATGTTTTTCAAGAATTAATTCCAGCTCCTAAAGATCAAACAAGTTTGGGATACAAACTTCTAATATCTTGAATGACTTAAATTGATATAATTTCATGCTCAAACTTCAACAAAGCGAAGTAGTTCAGAGGAAAAATCTTATTATAGTTCTGGAATGCATGCCAACATCAGAGATCACTGCCAGATCGGTAAAATCTGACTCATTCAAACATGTCTTTATGAAACAGATTAGAAAGAGAGCTACTACGCTTCAGTGTGTTTCTATATGCTCATATCATTTCAATAATCAGAAAAGTATATAACTAAATGCACTACTAAAAGGTACAAATATTAGAAAAAAGTAGTATAAAGCCACTACCAAATTAATCCTGACAAAAATTTCCCATAACACAAAAAATGAAATGACTTTGAAAAAAAAGAAAAGCTCACTCATTAACTCAATCCCATTAATGAAGAGTGAGGATGTGTGGGATAAAGAAAACATAAGAAAAAAGGATTGAGTTAAAGGCTGAAACAAAAACAACAATGAACCAAAAGAGGGAAAAAACAAGAGAAAGTAAAGACAATGATTTAATTTTAGAATATTGAGTACCCATGTCGATGGTTGCATAAATACCACAACACATAGACACACTTGTTTCCAACATAATAAAAAGAAAGAAAAAGGCCAAGGGACTGTCTGCAGTTCTCTTACATTACGTTTGGTTAAATGGAATTTGAATTGGGGTGTAATCATGGTCTTATTCAACAAATTTACGATATAAAGATGTTGATTCCACTTCAATTCCAATTTAAAGCTTCAATTCTATATTACCAAACACAAAGTTAGATATGACTAGTCTATGCTATTGTACTTTTTGAGCCAACCATAGTCCAAGCATTAGATCTCTGTTTGCACCCTAGGTAGCAAAAGTGTGGATCTCCATACTGAATCAAAGAATCAATGAACTAGAGAAACTCAAAGCGCACCATAATTTTGAAATGCAAACAAATAAGAGCCAAATGGGGCCCATTTTGAAAAGAGCAGTATAAAGATGGTAATAGACCAGTCAAACAAAATACAAAATTAGACCAGTCAAGTAAGTACCTGTAACAGCATATAACGCACATAATGCATGAAAATCAAGTGAGCGATCCTGAAGAGTAAGAAGAAATTGCATCAGAAAAATTATATTATCTTGTAAATAACAAGATTAGGAATCAACATGTATATAATTCAAGTGATGATCCTGCCAGCTATGCTTTATGGCATGGGGTGTTGGGTTGTAAAGCATTAACATACACAGAAAATGTCGACGGATGAGATGAGGATGCTGTGTTGGATGTGCGGTCATAGAAGAAAAGGCATGATTAGAAACGAAAGTGGATGTTGAACTAATAGAGGACAAAATGAGAGTCACATTTGAGGTGGTTTGGACATGTGAGACGAAGACTCACAAGTGTATATGTAAGGAGATGTCACTTGATAGAAGATGTCCATGTTAAAGGGTACAGTACAACCTATGAAGACATGGTCAAACTCTTAAGAAGGATCTCACTGTTAATGATCCCATAGAGGAAATGACCCTAAATAGAGTGGAATGACGTCAAAAGATCCTCCTGTAGTTGACCCCATTAGGTGGAAAAATGCTTGGTTTCGTGTGTAAATAATAGGAGTAACATTAAAGATCGATCTTAACAAAGGAAACATAAAAGAGGATTTATCATGCTATGCACAAAGATAGAGGATTAAGTCCTTGCTTCGATAAAATACATATTAAACCTTACATTTTGGATAGAATTACAATCTGAAATTATCATTCAATATTTTATTAACTCTTAAACATTCTTTCAACTACATACTCCAATGAGTCAAATTGACTACATAGTGACTTTAGCTGCAATTTCCACTCCTTGAAGAAGAAAAAAAATTGGAAAATGAATCTGAATGCAGCATTTCAACTTGTAACGTTAAGCAAGAAAGCAGTAACTTCCACAACAAGACATCAAATCAAGCACAGTGCAATAGCTGTACTAAGAAAATAATTAATGGACCATATTTCCAGGGTGGAGAGGAGGAAGATGGGTAATCTATAAGATAATTGCTTAAATTGGTAACATTAATGAGTTACAGTATGTCTTCAGTAACTTAACCAAACCTGGATAGTATATCAAAAAACCTTGAAAGTCAGTACAAAAATTCCACTAAATTTTTTTCCTCACAGGTAAAAACAAAACAGAAAAAGAAGCCATTAGTGAAAGCCTCAACAGGATAATTTTGGCCCTTCAACATTATTATCATAAAATTGGATTCATCTTTTTCCCCAGTAGCATAAATGTTTCAATAAGCTTTCAACAAGAAGGGGTTCAAGAAGAGATATATATTATTGTTAGAGTGTAAGGGTATTCATGTACTTTCACAGTATTTTGTTCTCTATAAATATGATTGCTAACCTTAGGGTTAGTAAGTTATTCATTCTGATAAACAATAACATGGTATCAGAACCTGATTTGGACCCTAATTAATTTAATTTTTTTACAAAAATCAAAATTTTGTCTACTTCCGAGCTTCCATCCGACCTACTCTTGCTTATCCTGTAGTCTCTCATCTTGTGACACCGACATTCCTGTTTCCAAGTCTACTTTAGTTGCTAAGGCAGGCCGTTGTGATTCTAGTATTGGTCATGGCCATGGTAGTTGGGATTTTAGTTCTCCTAGTAGGAGGCTGTAGTGGTCGTGGTAGACCTAAATGCACTCATTGTCAGTGTGATGGTCATACTTGAGAGGTGTGTTATCAGTTGTTTGGCCGTCATTGCACTCATTGTAATCGGGCCGGCCATAGTTATGATACTTGTTATAATTTGGTTGGGAAACCTTCGATTGCAAATGTTATGGTCGTTGATGTGACTGAATTTCCTTCCATTCCTATTGAGTCGTAATTCAGATCTATTTTTGAAGATGACTATGCTCAGTTCTCTCGATTCCTTCGCTTTGAGGCAGTTGAGGCATCTCGACCGCCATCTCCCTCCACTGCTTTCATGGCCTAGAAAGGTACTCCTATTGTTTGTTGCTAGCACTTATATCTTTTCTAGTTTTTCTCAATCATCTTCCTTACCTGCACTTACTCTTGCTGATGGTCCTCAAACCATTGCTAGTGGAATAGGCCTTACTCAACCTAGTTCGTTTGTCTTTGTCATCTGTCCTTTACCTCCCTAATTCTAAATTTAATTTATTATCTATAAGTCAACTTACTAAATGTCTTAACTGTTCTGCAACATTTCTCCCTGATTCTGTTGTTATTCAGGATCTACACAGAGGATGATTGGTGGAGTGCATAAATCCAATGAACTTTACCACTTCAATCCATTTTCTCAACCAGTTGCTTGTCTTGCTTCATTGTCGCCTTGAGCATCATTCCTTGGAGTATTTGAAGCTTTTAGTTCCTAGTTTGAGCCATATTAAAGTTTTAGAATGTGAGTCTTGTCAACTAAGAAAGCATTATTGTGTTTCATTTGCTTCACATGTTTAAAAAAAAGTCTCAGGTCATTTAAGTTAGTTCACTTTGATGTTTGGGGCCCTAATCGTGTCTTCGAATATGTGATTTAAGTATTTTGTCACTTTTGTGGATGATATTCTATACTTACTTGACTTTATTTAACGAAAGATCGTTTTGAATTATTCTCCATATTTTTTGCTCTCTTTGCTATATCAAAAGCAATTTAATTTACTTGTTTGCATTTTTCGTAGTGACAATGCACGCGAATATTTCCCTACACCTTTTAAATCTTTCATGCTATCTTCAGTATTATTCATCAATCTTCTTGCTCTCACACCTCCCAACAAAATGGGATTGCTGAGAGAAAGCATCGTCATCTTCTGGATGTTGCACCCACTTTCGTGTTTCATAAGAATGTGCCTAAATGTTTTGGACTGACGCCGTCCTTACCGCGTGCTATTTAATTAATCGTATGCCTTCATTTGTTATTGCTGGCAAGTCCCCGCACTCTGTGTTGTTTCCACATGATCACTCATTTCCTTTGCCTCCATGTGTCTTTGGTTTTGTTTGTTTTGTTCATCAACTTGCTCCTGGCACTGACAAACTTGCTCCTCGTTCCATCAAGTGTGTGTTCCTTGGCTACTCTCGTACGCAGAAAGAATATCTTTATTACAGACTGTCCTTGAAGCGTTTCTTTGTTTATGCTGATGTCACCTTCTTTAAGTCTACCCCTTTCTACTCTGAGTCTCATTCGATGTAAGATTTGGTTGCTTCCTTTTCGTTTTCCCCTCTTATCTCTTTTCGATCAAATCCATCTATCTCTCCTCTGCCTTTTCCCACCCTTCCCACTCCCAACCTCTTTCCACATCCCTATCTACACCAATACCGGCCCCCTGATCACCCTTTCTAAGTGTATTCTCGTCGACATAAACCCGCATGTCCTGCTCCTCCACCAATGGTTCCTGTGTCTACGGATCCACCATCTTCCAATACTTCCTTCGCTAAGGACAATTGTCCTGTTGCACTTCGCAAAGATAAACGCTCATGCACTCCTTATCCTATTGCCTTTTATATTTCTTATGATAACTTGTCTCCTACCTATGCTTCCTTTGTTGCCTATGTCCACTATCTATCTTCCCAAGTCCCTTACAAAAGCTTTGTCCCATTCTGGATGGAAAATAGCTATGGAAGCTGAAATGGATGCCTTGGCTTATACTGGTACTTGGGACTTGGATGTTGTAAATCTGTTGTGGGGTATCGTTTGGTGTATGCTATCAAATTTCATCTTGATTGTACTATTGATCGGTTGAAGGCCTGTCTGGTGGCCAAAGGCTATACCCAGGTTTATGGCATCGATTATTCAGAGACCTTTTCTCTGGTGGCCAAACTTACCTCTATTCGGGTGTTTCTCTCTTTGGCTGCCACATTTGCTAGACCTTTACATCAGCTTGATGTTAAAAATGCTTTTCTCATGGTGATAAAAATACATTTTTTCATGGTGATTTGCATGAGGAGGTTTACATGGAGCAACCCCATGGGTTCATTGCTCATGGGGAGTCTGGGTTAGTACGTCGGTTGAAGAAATCTTTATGTGCTTTGAAACAGTCTCCTAGAGCTTAGTTTGGCCGGTTTAGTAAGGTGGTGATGGACATAGGGAGATAGAAAAAAAAAATTTAATTGTATATGTGGATGATATTGTCAGGAGATGACAAAGAAGGTATTCAAGTTTTGAAAGAGTTTCTTGGTAAAACCAAGGACCTTAGACAACTGAGATACTTTCTAGGTATCGAGGTTGCTCGCTCTCGTCATTGTATTTCTTTGTCTGAGCGCAAATATGTTTTAAATCTATTGAGCAATACAGGGATGCTGGGGTGTAAGCCTATAGATAATCCTATGGATCCCAACACAAAACTTTCGATTGATCAGGGTGAGTTGTTGACTGATTTAGGACAATATAGACGCTTGGTTGGAAACCTGAATTACTTCACTGTCACTAGACCAGATATTGCCTTTGCTACGAGTGTGGCTAGTCAGTTTCTTGATGCCCCAGGGATGAGTCATTTTTTTTGATAAATAAAAATATTATTAGAAAAGCACCAAAAAGGTGCACACGAAGCCAACGACTAATTACAATGAAAGAAATCTACAAAATCTATAAAATCCTCATTATTTACAAAGAAATTCTCCCTACACCAAAAATTGAGGGCGTTAAACCATCCATCTCTAATAATCCCAATAGGCTTCTCTAGACCATCAAAAGCCCTCCCGTTCCTTTCTCTCCACACAATCCAAAAATTAGAATGTGGAATTAGGAGCAAAGCTTTCTTGACCTCCTTAGAAGCTCTTAAGCCACTCCAAGCTCGAATCTCATCCAACATTAAACCCACGGTCACCCAAGAGATTCCCACAATCCTATAACTCATCTCTCATAAACTTCTAGCTAAAGAGCGCTCCACCAAAAGATGATAGATGGACTCGGCACAATGCTTGCATATGAAAAACCTATTTACAATCACTTTCCTCCTCCTTTGTAAATTATCAAGTGTAAGAATTTTCTCCCACGAAGCTTCCCACATAAAAAAATAACTTTCTTAGGAGATTTAGAGCCCTAAATTGTTATCAAGGGATAATTAGGGATACCACTGGGATAAGTCATTGGGATGCAATTATCCACATTTTGAGATATCTTAAAAGTGCTCCTGGTTGTGGTTTATTTATCAGAATCATGATCATACTCAGAGTGAGGGATATACTGATGCAGATTGGGCAAGTTCTCCATTTGATCGAAATCCACCATAGGATATTGTGTGTTTGTTGGGGTATTTAGTGTCATGAAAAAGTAAGAAACAAATAGTGGTTGTGAGATCTAGTGTAGAATCCGAATATAGAGCCATGGCCTATACTACCTGTGAGTTAATCGGCTTAAACAGGTGCTAGTTGAACCTAGTTTTACACAGTCTCGACCTATGAGTTTAGCCCGTGATAATCAAGCCACTATTCACATTGCAACTAATCTTGTATTTTATGAGAAGATAAAGTACATTGAAGTGGACTGTCATGTTGTTCGAAAGAAACTTTTACAAAATAAATTAGCACGAGACATATAAAGCATACAGATCAGTTCGTTGATATGTTCACTAAACCCTTAGATGAGACTCAAATTAAATCTATATGTAACAAGTTGGGTGTATATGACACATATGCTCCAACTTGAGGGGGAGTGAGAGTATAAGGATACTTATGTACTTTCACAATATTTTGTTCTCTATAAATATGATTGCTAACCTTAGGGTTAGTAAGTTATTCATTTTGATAAACAATAACAATTATTAAGATATTTTTCTAATGCATTTTAACTTTATATGTGGAATATGAGCATCTATCTAATTTTCCAAGCCATCAACCCACTAGTCAATCATGAGCATAAAGAATGTACCTACATATCTTATATTAAACTCTTTAATACTTCTTCTATCTCTCCTTTAGTCCTGCATTTCATTCATTACCCTCTCACCTATCTAAAAGTGATCTTGATGTTCTACCATTTCCATCATATATCCATCATATCTAAAACAGACAACTGTGGATAAGGATCAAACAGTGTTAGAGTTTAGGAGGGGAATCTTGTAAGCAACAGATTTGAAATCATATCATCCATTGAACTAAAAAATTAACACACTAAAAACGTACCAAGTATTATAATTAAGGTAGAAAGTAAAAGACAGACCAGGTGATGTATTGGAACAGCAGTCAACGTTCCAAACCGGCCATTAATGCGCCCAACGATTTCATGAACCTGGCTTGTAAGTTTTTGATCTGTGAACATACATAAGGTAATATGTGAACGTATAAGAAGCTAAAATAAAATCAAGACATTAAATTTTATGAAACATGAAATTCATAAATTAAAAGAAGTTCAAGCTAAAGAGTTATTTATTTGTCCTAGCAGAAAAAATTACTGCTTTAAGGCATTTGAAAGTAAAGGTAGCATAATTTTTTTTCGTATAAATAAACATCAGTACACTTATGTTAATTTATGTGTGTGTATATGCATTTATATGTATGTATAGTGTCTTGGGTCAAAAGCAATCAGATAATGTGAACAGAGAATGAGAGAAAAAATCTTCTATGTGATTTGAGATACTTTAGGTCTATTAGCATATATGAAATAGAGACATGTAAAACAACACATGGATGGAGCACAGACCATCCTCGGTTCAGAAACAAAATTCTTGATAATTTAATCATGAAGATAACGCCCGTGCTTAAATTTCTTATTGTACTTTCGAAAGAATTTAACTTTCGTCAAGAAAATCTAAATGTTGATTTTCCTTTCTCCATTATGACATTGAAAATTTCAAGAGTATTTATCATAATATTAAATATGTTTATATGTTAACAATTTACTTTCCTTATAACTGTGTTTCCTATTTTGTAGTTTCCTGATTTCCTTTATTGTAAGATAATATAATATAAATACCAAGGGAGGAGAGTAACAAATTAGTTTTTTCTCTCACCACCCATTCTCCCATAACTTTTCTCTCCTCTTCTTTCTTTATTTTCAACTTGGTATCAGAGCAGGTTTCTTGTTCTAAAAAATATCTAACGTCATGCTGACGTCGTCATGACATCAACGTCTTCGAATGGGGTTGAGACTCTACCAGCAGGAGCGACTCTTTGAGAGGAGCAAAACCCATCACTCAATTTTATTATCCTATTACTCTAGATCCATCGATTTTTGTTAAATCAGAGGCTTGGATCATGGTTCAACCAGCACAAAGGGGTGCGTCTAAGGCATGGGTATGTCTCCACAAAATTTTTGACCCTTGATCGTGATTTGGAAGCGTTTTAGTGGTTGTTTGGCTATTTTTTCTGATCGGTGGTGCTCTTTTTTAGGCTGTTTGGCTATTTTTTTATCGGTGAAGATGTAATCATGTCTGTTTTGCCGTTTCTACCACCACTTAATGTAGTACAGTAGAGAGGAATTGTAAAGACACAAGAAGTTAAATATAGATACGATCCAAATCACATTGATCTTCTCAAATCACATGGAACAATAGTTCAAATCACATGGACAATTCAATACTCAATTACAGAATAAGAAAATTGATAATTTAATCTGAATTCATTCATAAGCTATTGAATAACAAATGAATCTCTCATATATATAGGAGAATCCTAAGCTAAAGATAAATACTAAATCCTAAAAAGATAAGAACAATGGATCTGATAACAACGGGAGAAGATAAACCTAATCCTAATCCTATTCAAATAAGGAAGCTAACTAAGATAATAATTCTTAATATTTTCAATTGCATAATTACCCCATATCCCCTAATTCCTATATTAAAATCTTTAATCCTAATATTCCTCGTGTTCCCATCATTGTCTGTTTTGCCGTTTCTAACTATTTTTATGGTTTTAGAGTCGTTCGTTGCATATTTATTAGGTATTATCATAGCTCATCAGCACGTATTTCTTTATAGAGGTAGCATTAGGGAGTATTTCTTTATAGAGGTAGCATTCGGTAATTGCCCGACGATGATCCACTGTATGGGAAATGAGAATCTAAAAATTCCATGATCATGTCTTGGTTGTTGAATGCCATGGAACCTGATATTAGTAGCAGTCTCATGTTCTTAGACTTTGCTAAAGATATTTGGAATGTTATTTCTGATACTTATTCTAAGGCCGAAAACTCTACCAAATATTCGAGTTGAAGCGGCATCAGTTTCTACTTATTTCAACAAGCTTCGTAAATTATGGAATGAATTGGATCTCTATGAGGATCTCCATATGGCGTGCACTGATGCACAAAAGATCCAAAAACGGTTAGATCGAGAGAGGGTGTTTGAATTTCTTGTTGGGTTACGACCTGAGTTTGACCAGGTTCGGGTTCAGATTCTAGGTAAAGAACCTTTACGATCCCTTTCAAAGGTCTTTGCCTATGTTTAGAATGAGGGGAGCCGACAGAGTGTGATGCTTCCTCCTATGTCTCTTCTTATATCTTATGCCTCTTCAGAACAGGTTTCATCTTTCTATTGCCCCTCACAGACTGCACAAGTGGACGAGAAAGATAAGTTATTCTGTGATCATTGTAAAAAGTCATACGAAGAATACTTGTTGGCAACTTCATAGTCGTCCCAACTAATAGATGCAGAGGTGGTGGTTATGTTGGTGGTACTTCTCGACCAGCTAATAGTGGCTCTAGACCCTCTCGTTCTCATCATAATGCAGTTGTAAATGAGACTCCTTCTGATGGTCTTTCTATGGAATTTAACTCTAGATCTTTGAGTCAGGTTGAGATTCACACTATTTGGTGTCTGATGTTTAATCTGGATACGTCCTCTGTAGCCACTTCTTCTTATGCTCATTCAAGTAATTGGTTGTGGCTCTCAAAGCATCCTCTTATTCCTCTGATCCTTAGGTCATTGACTCAGAGCCACTGATCATATGACTGGTGAGTCTACTGAATTTATTTCCTATACCCTTGTTAGGATAAAGATAAAGTTAAACTTGCTGATGGTTTTTTATACTCCATTTCGGGCAAAGGCTCAATTCTTGTTTCTTCTGAGATGATGTTATCTTCTGTTTTGCATGTTCCAAATCTAAATACTAGCCTTTTATCTGTTAATAGTACTACACAATCTCTTAACTATAGTGTGACACTTTTCTCATGGGTTATTGACTCAGGGGCCACTAATCATATGACTGGTGAGTCTACTGAATTTATTTCCTATACCACTTGTTCGGGTAAAGATAAAGTTAAACTTGGTTGATGGTTCTTTATCCTCCATTTCGGGCAAAGGCTCAATTCTTGTTTCTCCCGAGATGATGTTATCTTTTGTTTTACATGTTCCAAATCTCGTTAATAGCCTTTTATTTGTTAGTAATACTACACAATCTCTTAATTGTAGTGTGATATTTTTCCCTTCCCATTGCATCTTTCACGACCTGATAACATAGAGAATGATTGGCAAGTGGTAAAGAGATGGGTGGCCTTTATTATCTGGATTCTGCTATCTCCGAGTTGGCTCTGATAATGCAAGCTCATCATTCTACCAATCATGAGAAGTCTTCTAATTTAGTGTGGTTATGATATAGACGCTTAGGACAACCACCTTTTGCTTTGTTGAAACGTTTATTTTCGTCTTTATTTTCTCATTTCAATGTGATACTTGTGGTTTGCTAAACATCATCGTGTTACATTTCCATTAAATTTTAATAAAAGTTCTATGCCATTTACTATTGTTCATACGGATGTTTGGCGTCTCTCTCGTACTGTATGTATCCATATGTGGTTTTCGATGGTTTGTGACCTTTACTGATGATTGTTCTCGTACCGCATGGGTTTATCTTATGAAAGTAAAAAGTGAGGTGTTTTTTATCTTTAAAATCTTTCATTGTACGGTTCAAACTCAGTTTAATACCACCATCAAAATTGTTCGTTCTGACAATGGCAAAGAGTATTTTAACAGTGGCTTTTCTTCGTACTTGGAGGAACATGGCATAGTTCATCAATCCACTTGTGCCAAAACTCCTCAACATAATGGTGTTGCTGAACGTAAAAATCGACGTCTTCTGGAGGTTTCAAGATCTCTTATGTTTCAAATGCATGTTCCCAAACCTTATTAAGGTGATGCCGTATTGACAGTTGCATATCTCATAAATTGTTTCCCTTCTAGGGTACTTGATTTCAAAACACCACTTGAGACATTGTCCCCAACATCTATGTCTACTCCTTTTATTGTTCCTCCACTAATTTTTGGTTGTACATTTTTTGTTCATTTTCACAGTCAATCTTGTGAAAAATTAGATCCTCCTTCCCTCAAATGTGTTTTTCTTGGTTATTCGTCTACTAAAAAAGGCTATAAGTATTTTCATCCTCTTTTTGGTCAACATTTTGTTTCTATGGATGTCACATTCTTTGAGTTTCATCCATACATTTTACTATCTGAGACTCCTCTTCAAGGGGAGCATTTAGGCGAAAAGCAAACTCTGTTTCTTGTTCATCCTACAATGATATCTAAGTCCCCTTTAGTGATTGAAAAGGTGAGCAATAAAAAACGAGAATTACCTGCCACTGCTAAAGAAATTGACAGTGAGTGAGCCAATCAATGTGGTGCTCAAGGTATATTCAAGGACATGGAAGGATAAGATCATTCTTCATACTCCCACTTTCCAATCAGAATCCCTGGAACCAGGTGAGTCCGTTCAAGTAATTGATTCTGATCCTAATCTTGATGCTCCTATTGCCTTTCGTAAAGGTACTAAGGCTTGTACTCAACATCCTATATCCAATTTTGTTTCATATTGTCATCTCTCATCATCTTATCGTGCTTTTGCATCCAAGTTCTCTTCTATTTCTATTCCTCATAATTGGAATGATGCTTTGAGATTCTAGGTGGAGAGATGTCATGTCTAAGGAAATGAAAGCTCTTCAGAAAAACAATACTTGGTATCTAACCAAATTACCTAATGGAAAGAAGACTATTGATTGCAAGTGGGTATATACAGTGAAACATTAGGCTGACGGATCTATAGAACGATACAAGGCTAGATTGGTAGCTAAAGGGTTCACTCAAACCTATGGAATTGACTATCAATAAACTTTTGCACCAGTGGCCAAGATGAACTCTATCAGGTTCCTACTATCTTTAGCTGCAAATAAATGTTGGCCCTTGCTACAACTTGACGTGAAGAATGCATTCTTGCATGGAGATTTATAGGAAGAAGTGTATATCGACATTCCTTCAGGTTTCTGCACTACTTTAGACTCAAGAAAAATGTGTCGACTGAAAAAAGCTTTGTATGGGTTAAAACAATCTCCTAGGGCATGGCTTGAGTGGTTTTCCCAAGCTATGCTGAGATATAGCTATCTGCAAAGTCAGAGTTATCACACCTTATTCATCAAGCACTCACGTCAAGGAAAGGTAACTGCTTTGATTGTTTATGTTGATGACATTGTCGCAACGGGTGATAATGACACATAAATGACTAAACTCAAGGCTTATTTAGCGAAGGAGTTTGAAATCAAAGATTTAGGGAACTTAAAGTATTTTCTTGGCATAGAGGTAGCCAAATCAAGGAGAGGTACCTTCATTTTGCAGCGGAAGTATGTTCTTGATCTTCTCAAAGTATGCTAGGTTGTAAACCGATTGACATACCAATAGAGCAAAATCTAAAACTAGGAGAAGACAACGAGGATGTTCTTGTTGATAGAGGAAGGTATCAAAGGTTGGTTGGGAAGCTGATTTATCTTTCTCATACACGTCCAGATATTGCTTATGCAGTTGAAGTGGTCAGTTTATGCATGCTCCAAGGGAATCCCACATGAAAGCTGTCTATCGCATTCTTCGATACTTAAAGAGTGCTCCTGGGAAGGGTCTTATGTTCTCTAGACGTGATCACATGCGGGTGGAATGTTATATAGATGTAGATTGGGCTGGATCAGTGACTGATTGAAGATCAACCTTCGGGTATCTTACTTTTGTGGGTGGTTATATGGTGACGTGGAGGAGTTAAAAACAAGCGGTTGTGGCCCGATCTAGTGCAGAGTCAAAATTCCGGGCTATGGCTCACGGTATTTGTGAGTTAATTTGGATTCGTATGCTGCTACGGGAGCTTAAGATTCAATCTGATGGTCCTATGAGGTTGTATTGTGATAATAAGGCAGCAATCAGCATTGCCCATAATCCGGTTCAGCATGACCGAACCAAGCATATTGAAGCAGATAGACATTTTATCAAGGAGAAGCTTGATTTCGGCATGATTTGCACTCATTTTGTAAAGACAGCAGAGCAGTTCGCATATGTTTTAACTAAAGGAGCAGCAAGCAAAATATTTCATAGTGTCTTAGACAAGTTGGGCAAGTGTGATATCTATGCACCAACTTGAACGAGAGTGTTAACAATTCACTTTTCTTATAATTGTGTTTCCTATTTTGTAGTTTCCTGGTTTCTTTATTGTAAGATAATAAAATATTACCAAGGGGGGAGAGTAACAAATCAGTTTTTCTCTCATCACCCATTCTCCTATAATTTTTCTCTCCTCTTCTTCCTTTATTTTCAACTTCATACAATTATGCCAACACATCACTGGACTGACTGTTGCGTCCAGCAAAAAAACAACTTGAACAAGTAAATATCATTATCAATTTGTTTCCCTTGTAAATATGGTTCATCTTCCAAGGTTTCTCATAATTATGATACTTCTATCATTTTGTCCATATTCAACAGAGACTAAGTTAAACAATTTTGGGCTCGTTTTCAGAGACTTTCATCAACTCATCTTAGATTTGTGGTTAATTTGAGCTTGATTGCACTAGAAAGAGAAGCATGGGAATGTATCTAAAGGATCAGCACCATTTTACAAGTAAGCTTGCTTTTCCGTCTTCAAGTTTCGTCAAAAAGCAAAACTTCCATTAAGCAAGGGGTTTAGAAATTAAAAATATTTTCAAAGTTAAGTAACATTCGATAACTTCACTCATTTCACTCATAATTTAATCTGAAACAACATTCCACACTTATCCCTAAGTTGCAAACAAATATGTGGCATATTCCCCTAAGATTGAGTGGGCAAACTATACCATCAGTTTGTATTTCTCAACATGTCCTGGTATGCAATCAATAATGTTAGGTTGGTCTTGTCTCTATAGACTAGTAATCCTAGTCGTGCTCAGGTCACAGACCTCAATCCTTCTTTCTAAAGTTCTATTATCAAAGGAGAAAACTACTTAGGCAAATTGGATCATCCAACTTGTAAAAAGAAAAATAAAGTTCAGGCATCATATATCATACTAAATACCTAACAGGTGTGATACACAGCAGCCTATTCAGAACAAGACAAAGTTAAGGAAAAAGCATACATTCCGGGACATCTGTTCTTGTTGGCACTGCAATTTGCAACAAAACAACTTTATCACGCCAATGTGTGTTTTCCTCAAGAAATTTTTCAAATGCTAGAATCTTTTGGGGAATTCCTTTAATCATATCAAGCCGATCAACACCTAACATTACCTGTCAAGTTAAGAATTATGGTGAGCATATGAGAGAGCAAAACAAAAGTTACAGCCATGATATGAAGTTTTAACTTTTTTAACAAAAAAAAAAGAAGAAGAAAAAGCTGAACTCCTAAGGGCTCAAGTAATTGAAACTAGAAGGAAAAACTGATGAGCCAATTAAAGACACAGCTATCTGCAAAATGCTATCTGACTAAATTGGCAGGAGCCTCTTTTTTTGCGGTAATGTATTGACAGGCACATAAAAAAAAACATAAATGAAATATAATTTCTACCTTCCGGCCAGAAAATCTTTCTTTTAATTCTCTGATGTGTTCCTGGACCTGAGGAACGTCAAGTGCTCGTATGAACCGATCTGAGTCTATCCCAATGGGAAACTGAAATTTTAAGCAAAAGAACAGAAAGTATAGAAAGGTTAAATATGATATTAACATGCGCAGTGCATCACCAAAAGTAAAAGCTCTGAAGAATTAATTGAGGGTAGGAGTAACTGAATCAACAATTTTCAATTTTTAACATACCGCAGCTACTCGAGTCAGTCGCCCTTGATCCTCAACTCCCTCAGGTGTTCCCTCAAGTCCAACAATACGAGTACAAGCACTAACAAAATGCCTTGCATAGTCATAGGTGTGAAAACTGGAAAAAAATTGATTTCCTTGGGATTTCTTATTGTTCAACAAATAATGTTATAAGGAATGCCAGACAATAACAATAAAAACCTATAGAAATGAACAGAAAATCATGAGTTGTACCATAGAGATCAGTTGACAGAACATTATAACTAATAAAATCATATCAATCTTGAATGATCCAAACTGTCACTCCCACGCATGGGTCATTTCTTTTTCCCTTCTTTTTGTATTGTTTTTTCCCACAAGTTTCACTTTGAACAATGAAGCTTCAAAGATTAGTACTAAGGGAATGCTATACTAAAATCAACATGACCTTGCGACATCCTAGTTTATAACAAACATGAACAAATTCCTATTATGACCAGATCTTGAAGAAACCGCAGATTTAAACTGAAAACCTTGCACAACAGAAACACTGCAGTATGGTGAATACCCACCGAAAGGTAAACCCGACTCTGGTCCAGTTTTACCCGGACTCAATCAATAAATAATAGGACTTACATAAACACAAAGGATCAGGTGGATGTGGCAAAATGCTGGGGGTTATGAATAGGCTACTCCTACAGATGTTTATATCTTCAACTATAGCATTAACTTGATTGAAAATTTCCCTTCACACAAACTAACTATATAATGGTAATATACTAGGCCCCTCCAGAGCTATTCAAATAGATCAATATAAAATATTTCAAACAAGTTAGAGAAACAAACAATCATGATATAATGATAACCATCAGTAGAAACAAGCAAGAATCTTACCCAACTAAATCAGCAGCAAGAACTGAACGCAGCAGCTCTGATCGTGATGGCAGTGTTCTATGGATTTCAGACGAAGGGAAAGGGGTGTGGAGAAACCAGCCAACTTTCATTTTAATGTTGTATTCTTTAAGGTATTTTGGAAGAAACATAAGATGGTAGTCATGGCACCAAACAACATCACCCTCTTCATAGTGCTCATTTACAACATCAGCAAACATTTGATTTGCTTTCTTGTATGCAGCAAATTGAGATTGGAAACTTCTGGTGGTGGCAAGACGATCTTCTTGTGGAAGTGGAAGGTAATGAAAAAGAGGCCACAAGATGTTGTTGCAATAGCCATTATAGTACTGATGAACAATCTCTTCATCAAGGAATACTGGGATACACCTCTGCAGTAAGGAGAGGTGGTGGGAGAACCAGTGCACATCAATCACAAGTCAAAATCATATAAATAAGATAAGTTATACATGACATCTGAACAGAATCAGTTCTGCAAAGAATCCGGCAGAAGAATTCTATACCTTTTCAGCCAAAGCTTTGGTGAGTGCCTTCTGTCCAACCTCATCAGGCACATTTACTCCAGCCCATCCTATCCATCTTGCCTCAAAGTCCTTCACACCTTTGAAAAGTTCATTTAAAATGCATTAGGTTCCGTATAAATGTAACAATACAAGATATAAAAAGTTAAAAGCACAAAAAAGGAATCAAGGCACCCTGCCTAATTACATTTATTAATTAGAACATGATAAAGCAAATAAAAAATATATAAAAACCTATTATAAACAAATGAGGAATTTCAAATGAGCAAACAACATATCAAAGAAGAGCCAAGTTGCCACTTACCCAGAAGAGCAGTAACTAGACCTCCAGCACTTATCTCAAGAGACCAAGAGTCTTCACCTCTCCTAACCGCAGAAACTGGCAGTCTGTTAGCCACAACAAGCAGTCGTTGCCTGTTGTAAGGCCTCACATCTTGGCTTTCACATCCCTCAGCTTGTGCCCTTGCAGCCGCAGCACCTTCTAAGAATTGTTCGATGTAGGCCCTGGAGTTGTCACCTTCTCCTAAGCGCAAGTCATTCTCAGAGAGTTCAGCCCCCCTATGATTACCAGTTACTTCATTTGAATGAAAAGCCCTACTGCTTTTTCTTAGCTCCCTTAGTTCTCTTTCTCTCAAGAGCCGTTCAGTTCGAGTTGATGGTATATGGGTTGAATTACCGTTGTACTTGTTTCCAGGCATACGCTCACTCTAGAACCAAAACTCAAGTACTAATTTTATGGGCTCCTGGAACAATTGTGTCCTACATTTTGTTTTAAGTAAATTAAGCCACACAAATATCTGAATCTTTAACAAATTATGTATTAAGAACACAAAACTAAAAGCCAATGGCTTTAAACACATCGTAATTAAGATATCTACTGCAGAGTAAAATTCTAGTGCTCACCCAAAAGAAAGAATATGCATCTGTAGTATATCCATCAAACAAGATACAAACAAAAAGACAGGAGCAGAGAGAAAACGATACCCAAAAGAATGGGATCCACAGAATTTAAAGGCAAGAAAATGGGGTCTACACTCTCATACGTAGTTATTAAAGCCCAAGACTTTGAAAAGCCCACATTTTCAAAATCAGATATCGAAATGCGTCAGCATCCTTAATCACTTTTAAGGAACAAACAGAAAGAAACAGAGTGATAGATGTGCATAGAGGAGTTAGCAGAGAATGAAATCCAAAGAAGTATCTGGGTTAAACAAGCAGAAGTCTCTGCCTTTTCAGTGAAAGATTGTAGAGAGTCCGTCAGTTAGATGAAAAATCAAACACATTGCATGAATTCAAATACTGAAAGCTTTGAAAATACTGGATGTTTACAAGTTTTACCAAACCAGAGACTACAAAAATAGCATAAATAAAAGAAACAAGAAAATTATCAAAACCCCACCTCCACAGGAACCGAAGAAACAGCACCAAATTCTTGAAGTAAAAACCAAGATTCTTTGCAAATGAAGGCTGCCCACTCCGTATTTTGATCCAAAAAGGTAAATTTTCTTGAGATGGGTATTAAGATTAGGCTGTACTGATCCACCAGGTTAGATAAAGGAAAGAGAGAAAAGACGGAGGAAGAGAGAGGAAGAGAGAGGCGAAGGGTGCAGAGAGTTATCATAGTGAGAAAAAGGAAGGGAGCAACACAGTCCTCGTGTAAGCTTTATAGGGTACATAAAGCCTAACAGCCATGCAGGTGACACCGAAGATTTTTGATGATAAACGAAGAAAAAAAATTTACCCGAAAAAACAAAAGACAGTAAAATAATCTACATCCAGGGAAGCTGCAAGCGAAGCCGACGCAATATTCACCGTAGTATCAGCAAACAAAACAAATAAATTTATACTCGCGTAATACTCCGTATGATTACTAAAATCTTACATGATGCAACTGAAAGAAGATTCTCTACTTTAGCGCACTTTTTGGGCGGGTCCCGTGTCCTAGGCGGATCGTTTCCTGCTAAAGCTAATTTTTTAAGAACTTGTATAGGATTTCATATCCTTAACCTATAAACCTATAAATACCACTAAATAAAAAACACTTAATAATATATGAATAAAAAGAGCAGAACATATCTTAGATTTTTTTTTTAATATTAGCGCACAGAAATCTTTAACTAAACTCAAAGAGTAATAACTTTATTAGGTGTTTCTCCTTGATCTGTTTTATGTTAAAATCCAATAAATCTTAATTAATATAAACTCATACATAGAATAATTTTAATACTTTGAACTTTTATATATATATATATATATATATCCTTTTGTTTTCATCTACTAACATAAGTGTTCTTTTTCTCATGGAATTTTTCCATCCATACAAAATTAAACATATATTTCTTTTGATGGAATACAAATCTATAGAAAAAGATTTTACATTGCAACTCACAATTTAAAGTTTAGATGCTCGAGAAACAAAAGACTTCTCAAAATGTATATTACAGAGTACAATTGTACAAAAAATTTTGCACTGAAGAAATAAATCTCTAAGACAAGAAGTAAGAATCTTGCAACAATAATGGGTAACCTCATGAGGAAAACACCATGTTTTTTTTTATATTTGTAATTCATAACTTTTAGAGTTATTATGTCTAAGATATTCTTTCATTTTCAATACAAGATATACAAATATAAATAAATCTCATTTCTTCTACTATCATTACCAACAACACAAACCTGTACTCAGATTTCTACGCAAAAGACAAAGAAAAACACTTAATTTTCACACTAATACATTATGCTAACAAAATGATTATTTAGCTTAAAAAATAAAAACCAATCCTGTACTATGGCATAATCCAAGAAACCATTTTACGAAAGAGACAAATCAAATTACTATTTTTATATCAGTAGTACTTATTTATATAATCTTAATACTGGAACCAATACCTGTCCGCAACATGAATGTTACAAGTAAGCATTACTAGAATTAAAAATTGATTAATAGAAATGAATCATGCAAAAGGTTCAATGTTTGAAGCAAACTAACCGACCCCTTTAAGACTATTAAATCTCTTATTATGATCAATTTACCGCATCGACCATCCCATTATAACGAAGGATCAATATTACTTAAATAGTAAAATATATATTTTTATACATTTTTTCTCTTTCCTTTTTCATTTGGGAATTGTAAATTCATTAGTTTTATACTTGCATTAACAGTCATGCTTTAATAATATCATCACCCTATTTAATATTTCCATATACTTTATCCCCAAATACTATTAGAAAAATCTTTCCAAAAGTTCTTTAACAACTCTACTTGTGGCTATTTTGACGTCCATCTCCATCTTCAATCCTTTCATCTCTCGTTTATCTCCCTTTACTTAATTTTATATCTAACATTTCCATATTGTTCCAGTTCTCATATAACTTGCTTCCAAAAAACTCATTATAGTTTCTTTGTATAACATGAACTTCAATAAAAATCTGAACGTATCATCGTGAAACTACAATTTTCATATCCTTAATCTTCTCTGTTTTTCATTTTTCCTTCTTTTAATTTGCACTAGAAATTGACAATTACCTCCATCAGCACACTTTTTGCCTGTACCCTCTGTCTGAATAAAATAAAACAAACTAATAGAAGAAGATTACACGGACCAGACCAAACCCAGTAATTAAGAATGCATCTTCTAACTTGTATCTCTCATCCATCTAAAAAGTGATAAAATGATGGGAGCTTGAAAGCGGCTGCATGTAAAAGTACGGGCAAAAAAAATCATTTAACGTGAGCAACAAAAGTAACGGGGACAGGTATCATCGGTGCACCTTGACCTGGTTAAATCATGACAAATTTGAATTGGCCCAAGAAAATGTCATGCGCCTAGCGACGTACCCGGGCTCTAATAAATGGGGAGATAAATGTGCCTTTCAGTGGTACACAGCTATCCACAAGTGCAGCTGGCTACCAGAAAGAAAAGTGGCCCGTGGGAGAAGAAATAACACATGGGACAAACATTTCTCGAATTGCACTAGTGGAAAAAAATGCTTAACAAAAACAGTCATTTATATTTACTACCCTCGATACCTAGACATTGACAGAAGAAATCTTTTCTAGCAAAGCACCAAAGAAACACCAAACGCTTGGTCAGAAAGTATTTCTAATCTAATCCCCTAAAGATAGGGATACCAATAATAAAATATTAACCAATTACATTGTGGTAACAATATTGATAAAGATAACAAAGAAAAAATAACGGAACATCAATTAAAACAATCACACAAAAATAATATATTTGAAATAACAAAGGGCATCAATATGTACACCCAAAAGTATGAAAATTTACCAAAGTAATTCATGTGGTTTTTGTTTTAATTATATCTTTGAGATTGGAAGTTACGTCCATGGCTGCAGCTCATGTTAGCACTAGCTAGAAAGCATAGAGCTACCTTCAAATGGAAACCAAATATGCAAGGAATTGAAAGTACCTCTTTATGGATAAAATATGTACTATCTCAGTCTACGATTTTGGTCACAATTTTTCACGAGGAAGACTTTTAATCGGTTTGAAAAAAAATTTGTAATTGCTTGTTTTAATAGAAATAGTAATAATTTACTATACATTGTGAGGGTTTTGGGTGTGCTTTGAGTGTATTGGGGTTTTAGGTTGTCAAGTAAAGAGAGTACTTGCAACTAGAGTTAGGTTAAGAGCTTTTGTTGTACTGGGATTTTGGGATGAGAGTTTGACAACTTGGTTCTTCTTAAAATTGTAATTAAAGATTAATAAAGCAGTTGGTTTGTTGGTAGATGTAAGCAAAGAGGTTGGCAAACCACGTTAATTCTTGATTTTCTCTCTTTTTATTTTATTTATCTATTTAATTGTTGTAGTTATGTGTTTGCCTAAAATTTAAGTACGTTCCAACAAGTAATAGAGAAAAATGAAAATGAAAATAGAGAATCAAAATGACATCAGTAATCCAGCAAGTCAAAAGCAAAAGCAAAGCAACATATTTCTTAACTCATTATATCAAAATTTGAAAAAAAAAAGGAAAGAAAGAAAGACGAATTTCCAAGAGAGAAAGAATACACACCTTGATTGACTTGTTATGGGGGAAAATCTTTTGGTCTTCAGCAATAATGCTAACTCCACTTGCCTTCGTTCAGCAGAGAAAAAAGCAAAGCTGCATGCGAGTGTTTTTCTGTCAATTTCTGGTTTTGTTATTTTTTCTTTGGTCCATTAATTCATTCAATTTCTAGATTGGCACTAAACTTGAAGAGGTACCAATATCAAATTGCATAACACAGTACAAAGGAATGAATACAATTTTTCTGATTTCATAGCAGCAGCTAGTGTAGACTGACATCACATAGAGATTTAGAGCTTTGCAACTTCTTTTCACAAAAATGAAGAGTATACTATTATATTACCTAGTTGATGCATTTGTGCACCCTAAATTATCATTTGGTGAAATGTTAAACGTACATAACACTTCAGCTCTTTAGCTTTCTGCAGAGAAACTAATTTAAGATCATATGCCTTCTCATCCCTATGCATAGAAACCACATAACAGTGTAATTGCCTTATTTTGGTAGATGTAAAATTTCCAGGAACAAGAACTCAGATACAGTATTACTAATATATGGCAAAAAACCTATAACCAGAACAGGACACAAACAGACCGGCAAATAACAGAGCAAACTACAACCCTACCCTGAAACCTAACCTAACAATTAAAACAAATCCAGCGTGTAACAAAGGCATAGAAAGTCCCCATATATCACAGTTCAGCCAAAAACTCTCGTGTTAATTGATTAGCAGTAGTGATTTTTTTCACCATTGTTTTTGGCCTATTCATTTTAACGCTCCTTATTATCTTATTGCTACTACATAGCTTATTTCCATGAGTTACATTTGCATTGTGAAGTTACTAAAGCAAAAAATTGTGAAGGTCTTGTACTTGATTTGAAGTTAATACATATAGCATGTATAACTAGTTAACTAATAGTAATGTTGCTTTTTGCAGTCTATGCTGCTCAAGGGGACTTAAAAAAAAGAATATTTCAGACTATGTGCATGTCTTAAAGGAATTTTCTTGACTCAGTAGGCAAAAGATCCAGCACAGCAAATACCATATTCTATTAGCGGGTAACTTTATGGCACATAGGTGTATGTAAGCCTCCACCAGTAGGAAAAAAAACTGCTTTTGTAATGCTTTCTCAAGAGGACATTGATAAAAAAAAGTCAAAAAAGGTATTTATTTACTCCAGTTTAAGGAGGAACTCCAACTGAGCAAACTAAAGGACAAATTCTTAGTGACTAACACAACTACTCAACTTTTAAGCGAGTTAAAAGGCCATACCATGGGGTTCTCTAAAGTGACTGTAGCAGTACAAATGGTTCTTTATCTTGCTTTTAATCTCTAATATATTTCACTGAATATCTTCTATCATGACTACATCTTCAATCTTGCTAGCCCCCTGTTCATTTGCACTGCATCCAACCTTGTAATTTAACTTCCAAGCTAACAACAACAAAAAAGCAGAAAAATATGGCTGATGCATCTCTTATGAGGCTATCAATCTCAAAGCTTGAAGCAAACTACTGCTCTTTGACTAAGTATTAAAGCTTTTCAAGATACTTGATTGAAGAAAATATCCTATGCCAGATATAAAGTGAACATTATCATGATTTGGTCGTTGACTATCTATAAAGATCTATCCATGAGGAAAGCACTAAAACAAAGAAATTTAGGATTCTCCTCCTAAATTTTCATGGATTCCATGAGCTTAATTAAGTAGATCTCGTTATAGTCTCCTTAATTTCAGTGAAGTGCTTAACCAGTTTTCTTTCCTATTTTTTCCATTAAAGAGCATTGTGAGTCCAACATTTAAGAAAATTATTGTCTTCTTTAGTGTTTAACATAATCTGTAAGACCAGTTTTCTCTCCTGCAACATAATTTCCCATCAAGTCTGACAAACAACCACAACAATCAAACTCTATTTGGAGCTCATACAAAACATATCTAAATTTTAAAAATGATAATAAAGAAAATGAACCAATTACACGAACTCGTCGGTTAAGTAACAAGTTCAGTCTAAATAAGACTAACAATCAGGTCAATCGTCACCACTAAAATTCAAATACATACATATGTACGTACACACACATGCATGTATAGATTATATACACGGAGAGAGAAAGAGAAACGAAGCCAGATTTCTTAAATTCTTGGTCAAAATAATTCAAATCCAGATGAATTAGCACATCGGATTCAGATAGAAGCAGTTTTACCAGATCAATTCGCTAAAAGCTACGCATATATTCGCACATAGAGATTAGAGAGAGAGGACTAACCTGAATGTTGATGATCACTGAATATCAAGCCTCGAATTATGCAATCCACGAAATATACAGAGCGAAATTACTGTCAATTATGCAGGTACATTTAGAGAGAGAAGAAGAAGAAGAAAACGTTTTAGAGAGAGATAGAAATAGCGAATTCTGGAGAGTGAAGAGATAGAAGGAGCGATTAAAGGGGTTTAAATAGGAGGGAATCAAAGAGATAAATTGGCAGACACAGTACCGTTAGGCTCACCTTTTGGCGGGGGAAGAGGGTGGGAGGTGGGGGGGGGCTTTCTGCTTTGGTTGTGCCCAATCATTTGGAGGGAATTTGATCCCTTCTCGCTTTTGAATTTATTTTATTTTATAATTTATACTCCTACATAAAAACAGAGAAAGTAAAATAAAAAGTGAAACGCGCGTGAACGTTTGATGAGTATATGTGACTATTTCACAAGAAAATCTCAATCTTTCTTTACCAGATTTTCTTTTATTTATTAATAAGTGCCGACATCGGATAACAAAAGCTAAATAAGATTTATGGATTTTCTTTGTATAACGATAAATCTATTCAACAAAACCATTAACTAAAACCGGCTAAAGACTATATATGTCCGAAGCAAATGAATTCATAATTTTTATTTAATGTATTTGTAGTTTTATATATGTTATGTTTAAAAATATATAAAAAAATTATAAAATTTATTTGTAAGTGAATTCACTGTGTAATTAAATTATTTTATTATAATATCTACTTATAACATTTTAAATTTTTTTAATTTAATATAAAATATCTAATATTTTATTATAATATCTACTCATAACATTTTAAATTTTTTTAATTTAATATAAAATATCTAAGTATACTCGGTATGTATTGTTAGTTTTATATATAATTATTTTTTAATTTTTCCATCCTCATGTGTTTTTTGATTTTTTTTTTCAACGGTTATGTAATATCACGGACCAGCTTGCACGCATCATACTAAATCCACTACTCTAAGCGGGTCAAAAGCAGACTATCCATGCCCGACCTAATAAATTCGCAAAAAAAACCTTATGGTTTGATCCCAATAAAACTTGAACTGGTGACATCAAAGAGAACCTTAAAATCACTTTATCAATTAAACTAATCTCTTATGGTTTAAAAAAAAAAACTTTAATTCAACACAAGATCCATTAACTTGAGGGACAACTAAAGGGGTGGCAATGGGCTGTGCCAGCATGGTCCGAAACAAATTTGACATGGCCCACACTTCCACGAGTCGTGTCGTGCTTGACATTGTACTATCCCTCGTGGCGTGCTGGACCTAACTTTTGAGGCCCATTGTACGGCAATACACGAGGCCCAACACGGCCTGATCTGAGACAGGGCCCGACTCGAGGCACAGCCTGGCACGAAGCACGGCACGAGACATGACCATAACATTTAATAAATTCAAAATTACATACAATTTTATGTCATTAAAATAATGAGTCAAGAAGAATTAGATGATGATAAATTTGATATTTTAGGATGGTAGAAAAAAATGAAGAATTTTACCATTTTCTTAACATAATGGTACATGATCTACTAATTAATGAATTAAGCAACTTCATCTAAAGTCACACATTAATATAAATTAAATCAAACATATACAAATATTTAAACCCAAAAAATATCATTTGTGAATTTTTAATTTAAATATTGAAGTTATAATTGCTTGATTTTAACATAAGCATTTGATTCAATGAACTAAAATACTAAAAGGAAATTATATAATATTCTTTTTTTTAATCCAACGAATGAAACTTAGTTGTATAGTTTGGTTAGGTAGCTTATCATTCAATTTCTAAATTTATTTGTTTAAGAATTGGATAAGTCTGTTTTATTTATTTATTTAAATGTCAAAAAAGTTACAAAAATTACTTTTTTAATTATTGGTAATATTTTGTGTCTTTCTAATTTTTAAAACTTCTAAGTTGTTTTTTTTTATTTTCCCAATTTGTAAGTCATTTCATATTCTTTTTTTTTATTTTATATGTTATTTTTGCAAGTTATTTATTTAGAAGATTTTTGAAAGCTGTAATTTTTAAGTTATTTGTTTATGTTGTTCTTTTTGTTTAATTTTTAAGTTATTTGTAACATTTAACTTTATCAATAAAATTATTGTTTTTCTCTATAATTATAAGTATTCAATTCAATATATATATATATATATTATTTTCAATAAAAATTATATAAAAAAAATCAATCTATAAATCGACACGACACGATTCAATAACGATACGAATGATGAACCATGTCAGACCGAAATTTTTAAAAATATAATACAAAATAAAATAACATAAAAACATAATGGATTACTGATGTAGGTCGTGAGCCGCCACGAGACGACCCACTGTCACCATTGTATAGCTATGAATTGACAATTCACGCAAACTTACTTTTAAAAAGTATACTTTTAACACGTAAGACGTACTTTTCTTCTGACTAACATCTTTTTTCCTTATAAATCACTACTTTATGAGTCACATGAAACATTAATAATTATGTAGCAAATAATTAACAGAAAGCATATAAGGTCCAATAAATAAAATATTAAATGTAAAAAAACAAAGGTTCTTATGCACTGTCTAGTGGGATCTAATTAAACTTTGATTAATTGTTAGCCCATGTACAAAGGTTATTCCTTTAAAAACAAAATGTAAAATGGAGATTAGAACAACATGATTAAACCTTATGCCCTTTTATATCTTTATCCTTTTATTTGATAAAAGAGTAGTGTTAGGCTACCAACAAATTTGATGGACACATTTTAATTATGACCATCTTAAAATTCCAATTATAATTTAAAAATATTCAAATAAGAAGAGGCAGTTTAATCGGAATCAAAATGAAAATTTTATTTTCTTCTCGTCATGTAATATTTTTTTTATTGGCTAAACTCATTAACTATTTTTATTGCACACTTATTATTATTGTATTGTTTTCCCACCTTTGCCAAAAAGATTCTCAACTCATTTGGGTCACCACTAAATTAAAGGAAAAAAGATTCTTCTAGTACAAATTGCCTTGATTTGTCAAAGATGGTCATATCTCTGATTTTTCAATTTTATTATACTGTGGCAATTATTAAACTAGAATCAACATAAATAATGTCTTAATAAAAAGTGAGATATAATCATTAAACTAAATTTATTATCACTGGTCTTTGTTTTTTTTATTTATTTGGTAATTTTTAAGGAAAAAAAATGCCCTTTGTGTAACTATGGACTCCTTCCAATGGTACAACATAGAAATATTTTTTTTTTCTCACCATGCACAAGATGGAAAATAATTTTCCTGCATAGCATCTTACCATATATTATAAATTATTAAATTCAAATTGAGTTTTTAAATTTAAATCAGTAAAATTTTTGTTTGTATTAAGTGTAAAATATATCCGATATTTATTAACTGTTAATAAAAAAAATTGTATGATACACTCAAAAATTTTCCACTAAACCTAAATTTAAGGAATTCAAGTGCGCAACATAATGGAACGCGAGAATCGGGAATAATATGCGCAGAGTATAGAATAAATTTTTCCATTGTCTAAAGCATAAATAATGGACTCCACATAAGTCTTACAAACGAAAACGTGATACCCATTAATTTATGTCCCTCTCGAAGCATCTAATAATTATGGAATATTACCAAGCTTCATTGGATTTTGATCGTTATTAATTTTATGTTTTTTTATATTTTAAAATAGGTCAAATTATTTTAAAAAAATTCATCAAATATGATCCTATATGTTGAGGTATTTTCAATATTTTACGATAAAATTTTCATTCAAATATTAAATAATACATACGTGTTTGCACAGATGATATTTACAATCAGTTTATATTACTATTGAACGATAATTTTTTTCATTCAAATATTAAACAATACGCACGTGTTTGCACACATACGATATTTACAATCATTTTATATTACTATTGAAACGAGGGAAGACAAAACACCCTCCTCTTTATACTTTTATCTTCGTCCTCTTTTTCTGAATTATAAAATATATTAGTCACTTTTATTATTGATGATTGGAAAATGATCGATAATGAAGATAAATAATAAAGCGGGGGAAATTTTTATCATTCCTTAATTAAATAGTCATATATGAATTAATTACGAGGGTTGCACGTATGCAAACACGGTTGGTGTAGGTTCCTCCTATGTGGGGGTCACCACCAATTAAAATTAATTTTGCTTACGTGGCCATGGTATACTCCTCTGTTAAGTGCGAGTTTCTTTCTTTTATTAGAGCTGTCGAAATCAGATTGGGAGTAAATATATTTTTTAGTTTTTTATATTGTTCTGATCCGATTTGGAGGTCGATTTCATCGTAGTTTGAACTCAAAATTTTGGATATTGATCCTACATGGTGAAAGCTTCAAGTTGATATATTTTGTTCATTTGCTTGCTTCTATTACAGCTTGTTTAGGTGAGATCAGTTTAATTTTTGTTTGGTAGATTATTGTTGAAATCCGCCTTTTAGAGTGACGATAAAATTATTTGTTAATCTTCTACTTGCTATAGGGATTTTTGCTTGGACTAGGTCCCGTGGTTTTTCCTTTTCACATTGAAGGGGTTTTTCACACAAAAATTCGGTGTCTTGATTTTGGTGATTTGATTATTATTTTCAATTGTGATTATTTGGTATTATTATTTTGCCTATTTTATTCACACAAAGAGGGAAAATAGTATTTTATTTCCCAACAAAGTAGTATCAGAGATTTTGGTTGATTGGGTTGTGAATTTTTGTGTGAATTAAAATGGAAGAAAATTCAGGTACTCAGTTTGGAAGCCTAGAATGTTGGATTTATTATACTGTAGGGATATGCATGGCCCTATTGAAAGTAATGGAAACAAGCCGCCAGGCAAAACTAATGAAGATTGTAAGATTTTGCAGAGGAACGTTGTCGGTGTGATTCGTCAATGGATTGATCAAAGTGTATTTCATCATGTAGCCACTGAGACTAATACAACCACACCCTCGAAGAAGCTGGAATCTCTGTATGAAAGAAAGTCTATTCAGAATAAGGCTTTAATTATAAGAAAACTTGTAAATCTGAAATACAAGGAGGGCCGCTCAATTGCAGAGCACTTGAATGAGTTTTAGAGTTTATTGAATCAGTTGACAATCTTGAAGCTTGTGCTTGATGATGAGTTATAGGCCTTGTTATTGTTGAGTTTATTGCCATATAGTTGGGATATATTGTTGGTATCAGTTAGTAATTCTACTGATGATGGAGCATTGACATTGGCACATGTTAAAGACAATATGTTTAATGAAGAAACCAGAAGAAATTAGTAGGGAGTCTCTTCTGAGGCTCAGGCACTAGTTACAGAGAGTAAGAGGAGAATTAAAAGCAGAAAACCTCCTTACAATCATGATAAATCAAGTGATAAGCCTAGATGGAGATCAAAGTCTAGAAAATGAGTTATATATCATTATTGCAACAAGCCTGGTCATATTAGGCCTGAGTTTAGGAAAATAAAGAGAGAACAAAATAAGGAAAAAAAACAAAGAGAATAAAGTAGACGGTGGTACAGCTATAGTTGCATCTGATGCTGATGTTATTGTTGTTTGTGATGATGTTTCTGTTAATTTCACATGTTATGACCCCACTTGGGTAGCTGACACAGGTGCTACATCTCATATTACTTCTCACAGAGATGTATTTTTAACCTATGTTGTTGGTGATTTTGGCTATGTGAAGACAGCCAGTGGTGCTTCATGTAAAGTTATCAGTGTGGGAGATATTTGGTTGGAAACTAACACTGGATGCGGATTACTCTTGAAAGATGCTAAACATGTTCCTGGTATTCATCTTAATCTAATCTCCACTACTCAACTTAAGGATGAAGGTTATAAGAGTAACTTCAAACATGGATTGTGGAAGCTCTCTAGAGGCTCATTGATTCTTACAAGAGGAAAGAAGATTGATCGCCTTTACAGATTGCAAGCTAAAGCATGTCAAAACCAGGTGAATGAAATTGAAGATGAGTCCGTTGAGTTATGGCATAAGCGGCTTGGTCACATGAGTGAGAAAAAAGTGTTGGCAAATCACCTCGAAGATGCCCATGTGGTGATCTTCCAAACACCCAAGTCTAGAGTGACTTGTAATGAATCAGAAACAAAAACAGAAATCAAAGAAAAGAAAGGACACAACAATTTACTATCGAGGTTCGGCAATAGCTTACATCCTCGTGAGTTCCTCTGAACTCTCTGCACTAAATCAATGGTTCTTTACAATCCAACAACACCTCTTCAAGAATCCACAAGTTCTTGAAGGAATAAAGAAGAAGAAGAAACAGAAAGTGATAAGAACTAGCCCCTTACAAGCCCTTGAATCCCCTTTCTATTCTACTCTCTTTTCTAAACAACCAGCCTTACAAATGAGTCTCTCTTGTTTTGTGTTTTTTCACTCTTTACAATTGATCTTACTTTCTATCACAAGTTATGTCACAATGAAGCTAGGTGACCCTTTATATAGTGCACCAACTTCTTGACTAATCTTGAGGATCAATATCCACCCTTAGATCTTGAGGACCAATCAACCCTAGCTCTCAATCAATTCTAAGTGATCCTGTGCGTTTTAAACATGTCTCACGCACCTAACAAAAAGCTGAACCAAATGGATCATGTGTGCCTTCAAGGTGCGGCCTGGAGTAGGGTACACTTACTGCCACTCTGTGCACCGTGGCCTGGGGGAGGCTGTGCCGCGGCCTGCCCCTCTTCTTTGCACTCTTCCTTGCTGTACGTCATGGCTTGAACAAGGCTGGGCCATGGCTTGACCTGATGCTGGACCATTTTCCTACTGTATGTTGAGATGCACACCTAGTGTGCTGAGGCTTCAAGGACAAATGTTGAACCTCTTCCAACCTTGGACAAACACCAATAATCTCTACCTTTGTCTAAGCGTTTAAACCCGAACCTATTGTGCTGAGAACTCAGGATCCAAACTCATCTTGAGTCACCATATCAACCGACTCCAATCCTAAGTAGTCCAAGGCAATGATTGAACTTACTTAGAGGTAGAACCTTGGTGCCTAAATCTGTAGGATTTTCCTCCGTGGATACCTTGTCCACATGAATGCATCATTCTATAACATTTTCCCGAATGAAATGATACCGAGCATCCATGTGCTTTGTCCTCTCATGGAACATCGGATTCTTACACAAGTGCAACGCACTTTGGCTATCCGAATACACCACCACCTGCTCTTTCAAGACCTTCAACTCTTCCAACAACCCTTTGCACCACATAGCCTCCTTAATTGCTTCCGTTGTCGCTATGTACTTAGCCTCGGTTGTTGAGAGTGCTACCACCAGCTGCAACTGAGCCTTCCAACTTATACAACATCCATTTAAGTTGAAGAAGTAAGAGGTAATCGATCTTCTTTTATCTTGGTCTTCTCCATAGTCCGAATCCGCATAACCCTCAAGACAGATGGACTTACCCCTCTTCTCATAAATCAACCCCACTTCTGGGCTTCCCTTCAAGTACCTCAGCAACCACTTCATCCCAAGCCAATGCTCATTTCCAGGATTACTCATAAATCCACTGAGAACACTTATTGCATGAGTAATATCAGGTCTAGTGTTTACCATGGTGAACACAACTGAACCAACTGCACTAGAGTAAGGGACATTTTTCCATTTTCTTCTTCTCCGCCTCTGATCTTGGGCATTGATCGCTAGAGAACTTGAAATGACCAGCAAGGGAAACCTTCATTGGTTTGCTATCTTCCATAGAGAACTTAGATATTATCTTCTTTATATAGGAAGTTTGAGAGATCTTCAATCTGTTTCTCTCCATTTCTCAGATTATATTCATCCCAAGGATCTTCTGTGCATAGCCAAGATCCTTCATCTCAAACTCCTCACTGAGTTGAGATTTCAATTCTTTTATCCTCTTCATGTTGCTCCCAATCAGCAATATATCATCAACATAGATAAGGATGATCACTATTTTCTCCACCTTGTGCCCCTTGCAATACAAGCACGAATCATAGTAGTTCCTAATGAAACCCAAGCTTGTTACAAAGGAATCAAACCTCTTATTCCATTGTTGAGGTGATTGCTTCAGGCCATAGAGAGATTTCTTCAATTTGCACAATAACTTTCCCTGCTTTCTTTCTTCATAGCCTTCGGGTTGCCTCATATAGATGGTCTCATCAAGCTCTCCATGTAAGAACGCTGTCTTTACATCCATTTGCTCCATCTCCCACTCAAATTGGACCACCATAGCCAATACTATTTGTATCGTCTTGTATTTCACAGCTGGTGAGACTATTTCGGTGAAATCTATGCATTCCCTTTGTGTGAACCCCTTCGCCACCAGCCTAGCTTTATATTAGACTTTATCCCCTGGAGTGTTTCCTTCTTTGATCTTGTAGATCCACCTATAATCCACAACTCTCTGTTTTACTGGTTTGGGCACCAATTCTCAAAAGTTATTCTTCCTCAAAGAATCTGTTTCTTCCTCCATAGTTAGCTGCCACTTTGGTGACTCTTTACATTCCATGGCATCCATGTAAGTTTCTGGTTCAACTTATCTTTCTGTCCAAGGAGCTGCTACATTAGCATCCGCAAACCCATATTTCAAAGGTGCTCTGACCACCCTCTTTTCCCGGTCTTTTTGTGAGTTGGTAATCATTCTAACTTGCTGCATCAACCTCTTCTAGTCCAGCCTCCTCTTGAGTATCCTGAGCATGACCTTCATTAATGGGCTCTACCTGGTTCGAACCCTCTTGGCTTCCTTGCTCTACCTTAACTGAATTGTTCTTGATGTGATGCTCCACAAATTCTGGACTGGTTTACTCACTAGCCCTTGCGGCGTTAGTTTTCTCCAAATAGGGAAATAACAATTTATTAAAAATAACATCCCTACTTATAATGAGTTTCATTCCTTTTGGTTCTAAAGGCCACAACCTATGCCCCTTAACCCTATCACCATACCCTAGAAATACACATTTTCTAGACCTTGGGTTAAGTTTATCATCCTTTTAATGTGCAAATGCAGCACACCCAAAAGTCCTAAGGTTGCTCAACTCAGGAGGTTTTCCACTCCACATCTCCATGGGAGTCTTGAGCTCTAAAGCTCAAATGGGTGATCTATTTACCAAGTATGCAGCAGTAGACACAGTTTCGCCCCAAAAATATTTTGGTTAACCGAATCCTATTAACATACGCCTAACTTTTTCCATAAGGGTTCTATTCATCCTCTCAGCAACTCCATTTTGCTGAGGTGTTTTTACAACTGTTCAATGCCTTAGAATTCCATTTAACTCACAGAATTTATCAAATTGCTTATTACAAAATTCTAAGCCATTATCGGTTCGTAAAGCCTTAACTACCCTACCCGTTTGAGTCTCCAGTAAACTTTTCCACACCACAAATTTATTCAAAGCATCTGATTTATTTTTAAGAAAATAAACTCAAACCTTTCTTGAATAATCATCAATTAAAGATAGAAAAGTAAAAGTTACCTCCTTGTGTTGGTGTTCTCGCTGGTCCCCAAAGGTCCGAATGAATGTAGTTAAGAATCTCCTTAGACTCGTGCACTCCGGTGTTGAAGCTGACCCGATGTTGCTTCCCAAGAATGCAACACTCACATAAATCCAATTTTTCTACTTTGTCTCCTCCAAGTAGACCATCCTTGCTAAGAACTTGCAGGCCCTTTTCACTCATATGACCCGAGCGAGTGTGCCAAAGGGCTGCCCTATCCATCTCAGCCATCAAGCTTGCTGCTTAATCATTGATTTTTATCTCTCCGATCATCTTATAGAGTCCATCTTTTATTGTTGCTTTGATCACTATTAAAGATCATTTGGTCACCTTGATCTTTCCTCCCTCTGCTTTGTATGAATACCCCATGGAATCTAGGTGCCTCAATGAGATCAAATTCCTCTTCATATCCGGAAGATACCTCACATTCCACAGTAATCTTGTGACTCCATCAAACATCCTCAACTGGATGTCTCCTATCCCCCTCACTTGGCAAAAAGTATCATTCCCCAAGAAAACCTTTCCATCAGTGGTTTCTTGGAAATTCTTGAACCATTCCTTGTGAGGGCATATGTAATAAGTGCACTCAGAATCCAGAATTCATTTCTCGCTGCCTTGCCTCCTGCTCACATTTGAGTATATAATAAGAACATCATCTTGTTGTTCTCCTTTGGTAACCGAAGCCTCTCCATTCTTGGTATGGCTTCCTCCTCTCTCATCCCACATCTTCTTCTTGCAATATTTTCTAAAATGGCCCTCCTTGTTACAGTAGAAGCATTTCTTTCCTTCAAATCTTGTTTTGGAATGAGATCTCCCATTGATCTGCCCTCTACCTCTTGATTTCTCCCGGTAGTTGCCATAAAAGCTACTACCATTCCGAGTTGCTGGCCTTCCTCTAATGAACAACCCTTCTCCACTTGATACTTCCCTCATCTTGGCTTTGAAATCATGAGCCTTATGGCATTGATCACAATTTCCTTGGTTAAAGTATCTCTTCCATACTCAATAGCATTAATCAAATTATCAAACAATCAGGGAAGAGAATTCAACAAAATAACAGCCAATTGTTCATCCGGGAATGTAATGCTACAGCTATTCAAATCTTGAACTAGTTTATTAAACACATCAAGATTATATTGCAACTCTTTACTAGGATCCATTTTAAAAGCCAAGTTTCTTTTAAGAAGATAAAATCTTATTAGGGAGAGTTTTGGTAAGAAACAACTCATCTAGTTTCTTCCATATGACAGCAGGATCTTTCGAGTCTCCGCACTCCCTTATGACACTATTCGACATGTGCAAGAAAATGGTGCTGTATGCCATCTTCTTTATCTCAATCCGCTGGACTTTCATGATACTTGCTGGAAAAGTGTTATCTTCTCCAATAGCCAAGTCCGCCTTCTGTTGCATAAGAACAGTCTTGATCTTCTGTTTCCAAAGGGAAAAGTCTCCCTTTCCATCAAACTTCTCAACACAAAAATTTGAAGCCATCTTGCAGAGAAAATCCCAGATTTATGCAGTACCCACAAATGCTTTCCAATTTCTTCTAAACCTTAAGAACCCGATCAAAGATGGATCTCAATATCGTTCTTGAATGACCCTCAAGAACACGATCTGATCTTGATCTTTACTCCGTTCTTGAATCACCCAAGAAGTTGATCTTTGATTCTTGGAGTCTTGACTCCGATACTTTCTGTTCTTGCTCCGATACCCACTCTTCAAAGTTCCTCCGACTCTGATACCACTGTTGAAATATCACCTTGAAGATGACCAGGTGATGATCTTTCAAACACCCAAGTCTAGAGTGACTTGTAATGAATCAGAAACAGAAACAAAAATCAAAGAAAAGAAAGGACACAACAATTTGTTATCGAGGTTCGGTAATAGCCTATGTCCCCGTGAGTTCCTCTGAACTCTCTGCACTAAATCAATGGTTCTTTATAATCCAGCAACACCTCTTCAAGAATCCACAAGTTCTTGAAGCAACAAAGAAGAAAAAGAAAAATAAAGTGATAAGAACTAACCCTGGAATTTTCCCAAGAAAATTCCCCTTACAAACTCTTGAGTCCCTTTTCTATTCTATTCTCTCTTCTAAACAACCAGCCTTACAAATGAGTCTCTCTTGTTTTGTGTCTTTGCACTCTTTACAATTAATCTCATTTTCTATCACAAGTTATGTCACAATGAAGCTAGGTGACCTTTTATATAGTGCACCAACTTGTTGATCAATCTTGAGGATCAATATCCACCCTTAGATCTTGAAGGCCAATCAACCTTAGCCCTCAATCAATTCTAAATGATCTTGTGCATTTTGAACATGTCTCATGCACCTAACAAAAAGCTGAACCAAATGGACCATGTGTGCCTTCAAGGTGTGGCCTGGAACAGGGTGTGCTGCGGCCTGGAGCAGGGTACACTTGCTGCCACTCTGTGCGCCGTGGCCTGGGGGAGGCTGCGCCGCTGCTTGCCCTTCCTCCTTGCACTCCTCCTTGTTGTGCACCGTGGCCTAGACAAGGCTGGGCTGCGGCTTGACCTGATGCTGGACCATTTTCCTGCTGTGTGCTGAGGCGCACACCTAGTGTGCTGAGGCTTCAAGGACAAATGCTGAACCTCTTCCAACCTTGTTTAAACCTTGGACAAACACCAACAAAGGGCTCCAAATTCTATCCAGAAAGCAAACATTACCTCCCATGAAAGGTAGATCTCTGAAAACTTGTGTTCATTACTTGGCTGGAAAACAAAGAAGAATTTCTTTTCTTAGAACTCCTCTTTCTAGATGTAATACTATTTTGGATTTGGTTCACACTAATGTTTGTTATATGACAGATAAATCTCTTAGTGGTTCCATTTATTTTGTGACTTTTATTGACGATTTCTCTAGAAAAGTGTGGGTTGTTGCTTTATATTCCAAGGATTAGGTCTTTGATGCATTCAAAGAATTTCATGTGAAAGTTGAAAGAGAAACTGGTCAGAAATTGAAATGTGTTAGAGCAGATAATGGTGGTGAATACATGGGTCATTTTGAGAAGTATTATAGGGATTTTGGTATCAGGCTTTAGAAAACTGTTCCTAAAACACTGCAGGAGAATGGTGTAGCAGAGAGAATGAACAAAACTATAGAAGAAAGAATTAGGTGTATGTTCTCTCATGCAAAGTTGCCTAAAACCTTTTGGGTGAGGCAATGAGGACTGCAGTTGACTTGTTTAACCTTTCTCCTTCAGTTTCTTTGAATGGTGATGTATCAAAGAAGGTTTGGACTGAGAAAGATGTGTCCTACCAACATTTGAGGGTGTTTGGGTGCACAGCTTTTGTTCACATTCCTAAAGATAAGAGATTCAACCTTGATAGTAAGACTAAAGAGTGTATCTTCTTGTGTTATGCACATGAAGAATTTGGTTACAAATTGTGGGATCCGAAAGAGAAGAAAATTATTAGAAGTAGAGATGTTGTGTTCCTTGAGGACCAAACCATTGAAGACTTACAGAAGATTGTGAAACCTAAGTCTTTCAATGAAAAACCTATTAACTTGGATCCAATTTCTTCTTCAGTTGTAGCTCATGATGATCACGAGGGAGAAATTCAGGAAGAAAATAAAGATACAAATGATAATGATAGTGATATTCCTCCACTTGTTAATGATCCTTTAGTTACTGATTTGCCTCATGATGAACATATAGAACAAGAAGTTCAGTAAGCCCTTACAGAACCTCAGTTGAGAAGATCCACCAGAGAGCACCAGCCTGCTAGACGATATTCTCCTCATGAGTATGTGATGCTTATAGATGGGGGAGAACCAGAATTTTATGATAAAGCTATGACGGATGATCATAAAAAATAGTGGTTGAAATCCATGCAAGATAAGATGAAATCCTTGCATGAAAACCACACATATGACTTGGTGAAACTGCTTAAGGTAAAAAGATCACTTAAAACCAAATGGGTCTACAGGTTGAAGATTGAAGATAAGAGCTCACAACCTAGGTACAAGGCAAGACTAATTGTGAAAGAGTTCAGTCAAAAGAAAGGAATTGATTTTGAAGAAATTTTCTCACCTGTAGTAAAGATGTCTTCTATCCGAGCTGTTCTTGGCATGGTTGCTTGTATGAACTTAGATATAGAACAACTTGATGTGAAAACTGCCTTCCTCTATAGTGATCTAGAGGAAGAGATTTACATGGAGCAGTTTGAGGGGTTCAAAATCAAAGGTAAAGAACAGCTGGTGTGCAGATTGAGAAATAGTTTGTATGGTCTCAAGCAGGCACCCAGATAGTGGTATAAGAAATTTGATTCTTTAATGGAGAATCATGGTTACAGTCGGATTACTTCGGATCATTGTGTGTTGTTAAGAAGTTTTTTTATAATAACTTTATTTTTCTCTTACTTTATGTGGATGACATGTTAATTGTTGGTCATGATATTATCAAAATCGATGAATTGAAGAAGAACCTCGGTAAATCATTTGCTATAAAGGATTTGGGACCAGCGAAACAGATTCTTGGTATGAAGATCTCCCGTGATAGAAAGCATGGGAAGTTGTGGTTATCTTAAGAAGGTTACATTGAGAGGATTCTTAAGAGATTTCATGTGAACAGTGCGAAACCTGTTATTACTCCACTTGCAGGTCACTTCAAGCTTAGTTCCAAGTAGTGCCCTATTAGTGAGAAAGAGAAAGAATAAATGAAGAAAGTTCCTTATGCTTCTGCAGTTGGCAGTTTGATGTATGCCATGGTTTGTACAAGGCCAGATATCACTCATGTAGTTGGTGTTGTCAGTCGATTTCTCTCTAATCCAGGGAAAGAACATTGGTTAGCTGTTAAATGGATTCTTAGATACCTCATTGGTACTTCTAAGACGTGTATGTGTTTTGGTGAAGGTAAACCTGTGCTAGATGGTTCTACAAATGCCGACATGGCAGGTGATATTGACTCTCGAAAGTCTACTTCAGGGTACTTGATAACTTTTGCAGAGGGAGCCGTGACGTGGTAGTTTAAACTTCAAAAATGTATTGCTTTATCTTCTACCGAGGCTGAATATATTGCATTGACTGAAGCTTATAAGGAGTTACTATGGTTGATGTTCCTACAAGAATTGGGCATGAAGCAAGAAAAGTACGGGTGATACTGTGGCAGTCAGAGTGCTATCCATCTCAGCAAAAATCCGACATTTCATTATCGGTCTAAGCATATTGATGTGCGTTATCATTGGATTTGTGATGTTCTAGAGATAAAGTTATTACAACTTGAGAAAATCCATCCTGATGATAATAGATCGGATATGATGACTAAAGCTTTGCCTTCGCAAAAACTTGAGTTGTGCAAAAAGATTGCAAATATGGCTATGCCCTCCACATGAGTCAAGAGGGGGAGATTGTTGGTGTGAGTCCCTCCTATTTGGTATTATTATTTTACCTATTTTATTCATACAAAGAGATAAAATAGTTCTTTATTTCTCACCAAACACGCATGCACCTTTTCTGTATTTAGCCGAAAAACTTATCAAAAGGGGTCTTTTCTGTATTTAGCCGAAAAACTTATCAAAAGGGGTTATTAATGGAAACACTCAAACTAACATATTTCATCGATTTTAAAATCTAAAAGGAATATTGAAATGTCAAAATAAAATGACAAAGTATCCCTGTTTTTTAGAGGCACCACAGAATCTATCTTTTCAAGCACGTAGCAATGGCATCCGTCCTTTTTGATCCCTGACCCTACTAAAGATATGCATTTTGCATGCTAATGATGAGGACATTTACCGTATTAATCGCCACTATATTTCACCATTATTCAAAGGATCATTGTTACACATACATTCAATTTGAATAATTTGATCTTGTTACCAGATGTGATGACCGTTTGTTTGCCCAGCGTGGTGTTGTTTTGTTTTTTCTGTATTTTGTCCACCCAGAAAATGAAGAACAAGAAAAAAGGGTCACAACTCGACTCACAATTCTTACTATAGGGGCATTTTAGTCTTATAACTTTTTACTCATTTAAAAGGGCCTGATCGCAATCATTTTGGTTGTGACAATAATCGCACCTTATAAAAAAATCGTAGTAATTTTCTACTAAAAACTACATAAATATCGTTATTGATTAACGAAATGCTCTTTCGCTTATGCTATTAATTGCTCTTCATAATTTATTTTACTCTTTCCGAGAAGTTGAAACCTAACTTGATTTGCTTGATTACATCTTATATATGGGTTAGCAACAAGACTGGTTGAACTGCAAACCATTCTAAATCGATGCAACAAGTCAGTTTGAGTCGAGTTTTGTGAACATCGTTTTAATTTTGAGCTGAGGAAATGCAAAAAGCTGATAATTTTGGATTAAGTTGCAGTTTCAGATTTTTGGAACCCGACCTAAACCTACCACTCGATGAGAATATTTTTAATATCATATATACACTTATAATGTGTACTATATATTTTTGGGCAAATTATATTGCATTATCTCTAAATATGTTGAAATGATACTAATATATCAAACTTTTTTAAAACTCATGATTTACCTCAAAACATCAATTTTCACCATCAAACAGCGCCGACCAAAACGAATTTATTTTAAGAATCAAGATTTTAACTCAATATTACTTTTTATGGTAACCAAACTACCATTAGTGTTAAAATATCTCTGAGTGGTGATGATAAGTTTAATACTTCTATTTATCAATTATTTATCTCAAAATTGTTTACAACACAAATTTTTAGGCTATTTGAATTCATATTTTCTAAAAAAATAAAAACACGCAGTATCATTTTAATTTTTAATATATATAAAAATATGTCTTTGATTTTTATTTTATGATGGTCTTTGATATTCATTTATTTTTTGATGTGATAGGTAATGAAGTAAAATTTGTTTTATACCATATAATAGAATATAAATCCATTTAAAATACACATTTAACAATTTTTGAAAAAAAATGATGACAATTTTTTTAAAAGGCCTAAAAAATAATGGTTTATTTTTTTAAAAAGTAATATTTATGATATCTAAAGAGACTTTGGTCATAATGAAAACTAATATCTAATTAAAATTTTGATTATTCAAAAAAATTCATTTTGAGGCTATTTGATAATGGAAATTGGTGTTTTACAGTGAATCGTGGGTTTTAAAAAAGTTTGGTATGCTAGTGTCATTTCAGCAAACTTGGATATAGTACAGAATAATTTGCCATATATTTTATTTATTTATTATAATATAAGTATATAGAGTAGTATTTTTTAACTACTCTAATTGACTAGTTTGGATCACAATATATATCTTGTATATATTCTTATCAAAAGAAATTGATATTAGTTGAATTTTATACATCTATTATATTAAATTTGTGGGATATTTGTAGGTTGTGTGATATTGGTATTGAAGCCTTTAAAAATTTGATTCATCAAGCACCTCAAAAATTTAATATTTGTTTACTTTTTATATGATTTGTATTAAATTAAGTTGGTTTGTTTTAAGTGAATTAAAGAACATTGCAATTTTGTGAATGATGGATTTAAAAAGTTTAATGAATTTATTGTATGGATTGAAATTAAAACTAACAGATGATGAATTGTTGTAGTATATTTTTTATTTTTCATTTGACATATTTGAATTAATTTTTAAATTAAAAAACATATTAAATTGAAAACCAATTCGATCCAAACCAATTTGATCAAATAACGAGTTAATCGCATTAGGTTGGGTTAAAGTTTTTTCTAACCTAATACAGTGGCCCGACCTTCTACTTGGCACAATACTATTCGCTTTGACATATCAAATCTCACGGTTTTAAAAACTCTTATCTTGGGAAGTCACAATCTTCCATCTTTTTGACATAGTGTTCTCGTTGTGTGGTCTCACACTCGACAACCCACCTCCGAGCTTTCGAGAGTCGGCTATGATACCACTATAACGACCAAACCTCTTATTTGACATAATATTGTTCATTTTAGCACATTAAGTCTGATAGTTTTAAAAAGCGTTATGCAAGTAAGGTGACAATCACTTATAAATAGTCAAATCACATTCTTGCTTGTCGATCAAAGATATCAAAACTTTACCCTTATCTTGGAGCATCACACCTAATACTAGTGAATCGTGTTTGATTTTTTTAGGTCAATTTGATCCAAATCTATTAAATATTTACTCTATTATAACCTATTTAGTAGAGTTTATGAAGCTATAAGCCATTTTTACTACCTCTTATATATGTATTTATAATAAAGATTGTTAGATATTCAATAAAATATTTTTAAAAACCGCTTTATAAATTTAAGGGATAATTATTTAAAAATTGTGTAAAAAAGTGTTTTAAGAGTGTAAGAGGGGTATTGCTCACATCTTTTACCGCTTTCAACCAGAACTCTTTGCCTACTTGATATGTACTTAGGTATGTTTCCTTTTATATTCAACCAGCTAAAAATTAGTAATAGCCTAATAAGCTGAAATTGGCCTATACACACCCCATTACGGGGCTAAGGGCTATAAGGCAGAACTCGATTTTGAGATAGAATTTTGATCTAACCAAACCGAAGAAGTTATAAATAGTAAAAAAAAAAAAAAACTTATTAATAATTATAAAAAAATTATAATAATAATTAAATAAAAAATTTAATTATTATTATAGTTTTTATAATTATCAATAAAATTTTTTAATATTATGATAATTCTCAAATAATCGAACCCATAAAAATTAAATTAATTTGAGATTGAAAAAAACAAGAAGTAATAAATCGGAAAATTCTTCGTTAATCAATAATCAAATATGCCCTACCTCGAAAAACTTGATGATATATGGAGCATTATGGTACCAATTGTTCCTTATAGCTTGTTTTCTAGCCGAATTTGTCGGTGGCTTTAGTAATTGTTAGGTACCTTTTTATATGCTATAGTACAGCACAACTTTATTCCAAATGGTAAATCAAGTTTGTGTAGCGCACAACCCAAACACCTTTTTTATTTTGGCTTACAAAAATAAATGGTGCAGCTATACGCCTTGATATAGACCACAATTAGAGTATCAAGATTGGTAGATTCTCTATGGTGTCTTTGTCTTTTATTTATATTTGGTGTAAATTTATATTTTTAATTATTAAAAAAATTGTTTTAAAATTTTACGAATCAATTTTATCTTATGTTTTAAGAGAGTGCTAATTTGTCTATGAGTTTTATTTTTTAAATCAATTAAACATTCCGTTCAATCGGACTGTCAGGAGACACGTGAAAAGTATATCGAATCCTTATATTTTGAGTTAATTTGTTCACGAATTTTATTTTTCATATCAAATGACAATCATTTGAGATGCTTGACATGTCTTTCACGTGTCTCTTAACCATTTTAATTGACGTAAAAAATAAAACTCATAGGTAAATTAACACTAAACTTAAAGTCAAATTACCAAACTTAATTAAGTCATTGGTATTTGTCTATTATTAATGGATATAAATTGCTAATTGACATTACTCACGTGAAAAAATATATTTGACAAATCGTATAATTGCTAGTAGTAACAAGTGTGTGGGTAGTCTAGTCCCCCTCACAAAGAACAAAAGAAAAAGTCTTCATCTCAACAAGACCCCATGTGTTTAGGAGATTCTGGACCAAAGAATCAAATTAGATTGCTATTATGGCATTCTGTGCATGCAACAAGTAACGAAATAAAAATAAATAATAAAAAAATAAAACATACTACCCCACAATCACTTTATTTTCAAACGAGTTATTTTTCTTAAGAGAAAAATTAAAAAAAAATACCGATCTTTGGACGTGACCATGAGAACCTACTGGTTGAGAAATCACTAGAAGAGGTTTAGACAATGAAGCCACGGACTTGAGTCCTTTCTTAGAGATCCCGTCGTGGAAATCATACGTTCCTTCGAAACGGTTGAACCATAGTCTAACTTAACTCAACCGAAAATCTAGTATCTCTAGTGTTAATGGAATAAAGACAGAGGTGAGATTTTTAATTTGTATTTGTTTTTGATTCGTTATTTGTCTTTTAAAATATAAGTATGAGCATGAAAAATAAGACCTATTTGAAAACGAGATTTTTTAACCTATACTCGTTGACTTGCTATCCGTAAAACCTAACCTATTTTCGGCCCCATCCGTCAATTTCTCACCTCTAAATAAAGATCCAAAGCTCAATCTTACACTACCAAGGTCCGTTTGGTACACGTACAAAATTACAGTGGGATTAGGATTATGATTATAATGGGATAAGATTAGGAGAATTAAAGTGAAACCCTTTTATATTTTATTATAAATCTTTTTATTTTGTGTATGTGTGTGTATAGCTCTCTTTTTTCTTTCTTTTTTGGCTTTGTATCGTGAAACAAAGAGAAAAGGGAAGGAGAGCAGGAGCGGGGAAGAGGGGGAAGGGGAGGAGAGAGAAAAAGGAGAAGGGGGAAGGGAAAGAGAGAGGAAAGGGGAGGAGGAGAAGGAAGAAGGGAGGAAGAAGAGGAGGGGGGGAGAGGTGGCGTGTGGCCCAAGGTGCGATCTGGGCAAGGAGGAGAAGGAGAAGGAAAGAGAGAGGAATGGCGCACAATCTACTGAGGAGGAGGAAGAGGTCGGAAAGGAGGAAGCCGAGGGGAGGGGAGGTAGTCGGGGGTGGTGGCGGTCGTAGGGAAGAAGAAGAAAGAGGGATGGGTAAAATAGTCTTTGAAAAAAAAATCAATCCCATAAACCTGTGATTGATTCTGTCCCGGGGGCTGGGACAGATTTTTAGAGATTAGGACAAATTTAGTCCCAAATTAATCTCAGATGAACAATTATTCTCTCAAACCAAATATGAGACTAACTGTTCATATGAGATTAAGTTAGTCAATCGTAACTTAATCCCGGATTCTCTTACACCATCAATGTCTTAAGTTTAACCACTAGGCCACATAGACCGAGGATTAAATGAGTGATTCACCCCTATGCTTTGTTCGCTATACTCCATCTTTGAATAAAGTTTTCTCTCCCTAACTTAATCCCAAATGAACAATTAATCCCTCAAACCAAATATAAAACTAACTGTTTATATGAGATTAAATTAATCAATCCCAATTTAATCCTCGAAAGCTCAATTCCGGATTCTCTTAAACCATCAATGTCTTAAGTTTAACCACTAAGCCACATAATCGAGTGATTCACCCTTACGCTTTGAATGAGTGATTCACATAATCCAATTGTAATGATAAGAATTAATTGTTTTTTTATGACAAATAGATAAATTTAATTAACGATTTAATGGTTGTGAAGAATTTAAGTTTCTTCGTTTTTTTTTTAGAATCAAAATTGGCCTGCAGTTTTAGATGTATTTTCTGTTTTCTTGTTTTCAAAAAACATGTTTATATAAGGATGAAATTTAATTTCCAAAAAATTTATTATGGAACAGCTCAAAAAATTATGGGTTAGTCAACTCATGATCATTACTGTCTTTATTTGTTTGAATGATGATTATTATACACTTCGAAAATTTCAATTATAATTGTCTGAAAATTTGAGTGATAATTACCTTCAAATCTTCAGTTAATGAAAAAAATTGTTTGAAGGAATTGTCTAAAATTTATTGATATTTGCTTTAAGAGAACTGCTAATGTCAGTTGTGACTTACGCAAGGAACGTATTCCCGTGCAAGTGACCGCTCGTGAAACACGTGCATCAGAAAACCTCCACGGTTGAAATGCGTCAATACAATTGACGCTAACAAACTCCTTTGCCCTAACAGAGAACATGTACAAAAAGCAACATGAAATGGCAACATCTGAGAAACATTTTTCCACCAGGAAATTGACTAGGAGAGACCAGAAAGGAAAACGAAAGCCAAGATGAAAATGGAATTAAAAAAACACCTTCGAAGTCAAAGTATCAATCACTGTTCGGTGCCAAGGGAGATTTTGGGAGTCAAATTTTACAGTCCTTGTTTGGCTTCTGAGAAAAAGGCTACAATGAAAGTATTGGAATCTCGTAACAGATTTCGGTAGCAGCAACAAGATTCCATCATATTATGTTCCTGCAATGAATATGTGGAGCGAAAAATTTCTAAGACCACGAGAAATGTAAGTTCAGAATTTCATAAGTATTGTTTGAACTCTAAATATGGTTTTCTCTTACTATTTTTTTTTTGTCCTGATAAGTAATCATAACAAGCAAAGAGAAAGCAGTTCAAAATCCTACTATTGGTGGGAGAGAAAGGTGACAGGAAAGAAAAATAAAAAGAAAATAACATATTGACCTTTTCAGCGTACCTTTGAAAGAGAGGATGAAAAAGTGAAAAAAAATAAAAAAAAGACTAAAATAATAATTTATTTTACTTTCCAAGTCTCTAGGAGGATTATGATTTGCACCTCCAATTTTCTTCCCTCTCCCTCTTATTTTCTTAGTTTTTTTCCTACCAATCATAGCCTAAATGATTCTCTCATCTATGATCTATACAGCCACTGAAGCATTAATGTAAAAAGCCAACTGGCAGTTCAAAAGCTACTGATTACGAGTAACTCTTCCAAGGCAATGTGTGGTAAACTTTTTAAATATCTTAAATTATCCCAAATTAAATGAAGCCTTATTTATCACAATACCCAACATATCAACCCATTATCCACTTTAAGCAACTTTACTTAGATCAAGATTTAAAAAGTTTCCAAACATTACCCAAGTGCATTTGATGCAGTACAACAGGGAAGAAATAAAGATAAACTAAAAATAAAAAATAAAACCGATCCAAATCACATGGATCGTCCCAAATCACATGAGAACCGCAACCAAATCACATAGTGCGAAACAACTACTCAGTCACAAAGTGTTTAATTTCAATAATCTGTCTTTATTATTCATTCTAAGCCGACTACAAATGACATAAAGACGCGTCTTATATAGAAATCTTAACCTTAACCCGATAAAGAAACTGAAACTGACATATGAAATTAACTACACCTAGATACCCATAATATTTTTTTGATTACATAATTACCCCCATATCCCTTAATTCCTAAATTAAAATACCTAATTCTAATATTCCTCGTGTTCCTTATCATTCTCCACCTCTTAGAAAGAACTTGTCATCGAGTTGAAAAGTGTAAGAGGATCAACATCTTAGATTGATGGATAAATAAGGCATAGTTGCGAAACTCATGGAAGCCAAAGTCACTGGGAGGTGAAAAAATTTACGTTGGAAATGCTTGTTGACGAGGTGTGTGGAATCAAGTAGGGAGGATAATGTCAATATCTAAGACATGTGTCAACTCGACTCTCAATCGTACCATTAAGCTTGTCGTCCTGTTTGTGTTGAATCTTTTCAGCTTCCTTGATATACTCAATAAAATCTTGTGGACTCGCTCAACCAAGTCAACTGCACAAGGAACGGGTTCAACCGGCTCAACAACATCAAGCTGGTCGTCGACTGGTTCGTCATCTTTGTCGGCATATTGTTGCTCTCTGGTGTCTTCCCTAGCAAACGTGAGCTTTGAATTATCAATTTCGGGATCATCTTTCATGATCACAACATCTAAGAGTTTGCACAATTCTTTATATTCTGTCAGCAATTGGATTATCTTCTCTCAAACTTGGAGTGAAGCTAATGGGTTGATCTTCTAGTCTATTACAGGCTCATCGTATGTACCATAACCATCATAACCTCCGTAAGCGCGATCACAACCATGGTTAACATCTTGAAGAGCATAATAATACTTCTTATAAGCAACTCTTTCATCATCACAGATATAATCGCCATTACCATTCAAAGCATGGACATCTCGAGAACTCTGTACATACTCATACTCATAATGGTGCTGTAATTCTTCAAGCCCTCTCTCATCACAATAAACCCAATATTTGAGTTTTTCATATTCTTCATACATACTCCAAGGAAGATAACACCAACCATACCTTATCACTTTGGATTTCAAGTCATCCAAGCGAGAGTAAGCACTTGATAGTTAAGCTTGTAGGTTCCAAATACGAATCCCAATACGATAAGACATAATAGTAAACTAAAATAGCTTAAACATTTTTTTGGTCTTTTTTCCCCTATTTTTCTTATGTTTTTTTTTTAAATAAAAAAATACAGCTAATTGCAATAAAAAAAGAAAAACATTTGATTTTTTTTTGGCTCGGCTCCACTCAGCTCAGCCGAACTCGGATTGTCGACGCGGCTCAGGGATGTCTCGGCTCGTCTTCATCCTCGGGCCAGAAACGAACCGAGTCTTTTGTTGAACAGGATCTGGCCCGATCAGATCATGGACGGATCAAAGCCGGAGGGAGATGGATCTACCGGAAATAGGTTACCGATCACGGTAGTGGTGACGGATCTGATGTTTATGGAATGGAAACGAGTAGATCGCGCCCGAAAAGTGACGGGTCGCACCTCTGAATTCCGGACTCTGACGGTGAAAGAAGCAACGATGATGGCTGGGATAGGAGGAGTTGAGGTCGCCTAGTGATTTCGCACCGGTTGGTGGTGGTACCGACTGCTAGGGTGGCGGGAGGCGGCAACGACTGTGAGAAAGGAGATCTGACAGTCGCGGCGAGGTTTGAGGAAGAAGCTAGTGGCGGATCGGGTCGTGCTTCTTGGGTTTTGGTCGCTTGGGAAAGCTGCACTTTTTGGTGGTGGTGCGAGCTCCTGGGGTGGTGCGAAGGAGGAAGACGGCGACGGAAGGTGGCGATAGGAGACAATTGTAATGGCTATTGTAGGCTATGTTTGGTCTAAGGGCTTGTTTCAATGTTGTTTCTGGTTTAAGGGCTTGTTTGGATGCTGTTCGGGTTTAGAGGCTTGTTTGGGTGGAGTGTTTGAGAATGGTAGTGGGGAATCAAGTTTAGGCTCTGATGCCACTTGATGCAGTACAGTAGGGAAGAAATAAAGATAAACTAAACATAAAAGATAAAACCGATCCAAATCACATGGATCGTCCCAAATCACATAGAAACTGCAGCCAAATCACGTGGCACGAAACAACTACTCAATCACAGAGTGTTTAATTTCAATAATCTGTTTTATTATTCATTCCAAGCCGACTACAAATGACATAAGGACGCCTCTTATATAGAGATCTTAACCCTAGTCCGATAAAAAAACTGAATTGTGAAAAGAAATTGACTTATGAAATTAACTACACCTAGATACCCATAATATTTTTTTGATAACATAAGTATCCTCGTATCCCCCAATTCTTAAATCAAAATCCTCAATTCTAATCTTCCTTGTGTTCCCCATCAGTATGTTTAACATGCATACAACCATGCTACTTCAAAGGAGAATAATATTCATGCTAGTGAAAAGTTAAAAAACTAATAACAGCATAACAGCGACCTAAGTAAATATTTCATTCTTCATCTCCATCTAAATTACAAGAACTAGTTTGCCAAAGAGAGACTGAGATATTGGACAATGAACGAGGGTTTAATGAACAATGAAACAAAAGGCCCCTTCAGTATAAAGCATAAATGTATGCATTTACTCTAGAAGAAAATAGGATTTCATCTAATAACAGTACATATTGGAAAATAAGGCCTAGGTCACTAGATGTTGAAGTCAACCAGACACCATCATGTGAGCTGATGAGAGATCCATTAACCTTGCATGACAAGTCCATCGACCCATAATAAGTAGACTGACAAGTAACTTAGAAAAATAAGAAAGCATATTTTTCAATTATGAATAAGAAAAAAAAGCCATGGAAACTTACCCTGGACAGCTTAATTTGCTTCAATACAAAGGGGTAGAGCATAATGACTCGAAGATGGAAGGAGCTCTAAATCAAAATTACAGTAAGATATAATTAGAAGTGAATCATTGATTAAAATGGATATCAAGTGGGAGAAAACGAAAAACAGTACTGGACATACCATCTGTTTCTATCCGCAGCCAATCTCGTGCACAGATCAAAGCCTGTCGAATGTCCGGGTTCAGTGAACTTTGACAGCTCTCAAGCACCCGTCCCCCAGAACTGAATGCTGACTCAGGTGCAATAGTCGAAATAGGAGTTCCCAAAACATCACGTGCCATCATGGACAAGATAGGGTATCTTGGCGTGTGAACTTTCCACCAATTTAATATGTTGAAATCACAATTACGTGGAAAGACTGGTTCCTCTAAATATTTGTCCAAGTCCGATGTTGCAGTAGGATTTTGAGAAGTCTCATGCAGAAATTTGTCAAATCCCTTCAGTCTATCTCTACTATCATTACTAGTACTAGGTAAGCTGCTTCCAGGCAAAACTGAGCCTTCATCAACCAAAGTTGAGCAGATAGAGTATGCATTGAAAAGTTCCTTAATACCATCAGAGACTTCCTTGATGCGATCCAGTGCAGTGCTACCATAAATCTGCGAATAGTAATACTCCACTAGCTTCATCTTAAATCGGGGATCTAAGATAGCTGCTATTGCCAAGGCCAAACTGCATTTGGTCCAATATTTATCGAACTTAGCTTTCATCTTAGACGCCACAGAACTAAGGAAGTTATCTGGGCTCTTGCACCATTCAATTAATTGGATGTGCACATCACAAATCTCAGGGAAGTATATATTTGCAGTAGAACATTTGTTTCCAGAAAATATGCCAGTGATTTCAAAAAAAAGTTTCAGATAGCCAGTAATGGAACTTGTCCATTCCCACTCTTCATCAGTTAAAGCTGATTCGTAACTGTGGTCATGGTCCCGCAAGCGACAAAATACACCCCTGTATTCCAAAGCAGTTTCAAGCATGACATATGTAGAGTTCCATTGAGCTGGACAATCAAGAACTAAGTTCTTATGAATGTTGCTTCCAGCATGCTGAGCAATCTCATTGAACTTTCCTTGTATTACTCGAGAGGTTTTAACATACGTAACACTTCCTCGAATCTTTTGGATCACCTCTCGTAGTGCTTCCATGGCATCTTGAACAATCAAATTTAGAACATGTGCAGCAGAACGCACATCAAATAATTGACCATTACTCAAGCGAGGCCTGTTTTGAGAGATCCGATCTTTAATTCTGAGGACAATATCATCATTGGTGGAACAATCATCATATGTCATGGCAAACAACTTACATTCAATATCCCAGTCCATCAGGCACTTAATAATTACTTCTGAAAGCATGTCTTCAGTATGAGAAGAATCAAGTGTGATGAAATTCAGAATCTTTTTCTTTAATTTCCAATCCTCGTCAATAAAGTGAGCTGTCAAACACAAGTAATCAGCATTTTCTGTTGAAGACCACATTTCAACAGCAAGGTTAATTCTGCAATGCAATCTACTTATCATCTCATATATTTTCTGTTTCTCTCTGATATAAATTTCCATGCAAGAAAGCTCAATAGTGCTATTTGGCACAACCTCAAACAACGGCTGAAGATTCTTGACAAACACTTTGAACCCAACATGATCAACCATGGCCAATGGGTAACCATGCAATATAATCATGCGTGCGAGATCAAGCCGACTCCTTTCTTGATCAAACCTACTACTTCCAAAGCTGATAACTTCATCTCTTCTCTGATCATGATCAAGCTTAACAATTGTAGGCTTGATATAGTCATCTTTTCTTTGCCCTTCATCAAAACTGATATTAGTAACGGTAACGGTGTTTTCCTTTTTCTTTCTCTTGGCTCCCAGTAGTTGGGACACATCATAATTAGGAGTGTATCTTTTCAGACACCGCATTAAATGATTTCTCAGATGGGTTGTACCACTATTGCTTGACCCACTGAGTTTCTTATTACAATGTACACAAACAGCATAACATACGTCGGCCTTTCTGACCCTTTCAAAGTGATTCCACACAACAGATGTCAACCTCTTAGGTTTCTTTATAGCTGACTCGTTTGACACTTCCATTGCTTAGACTTGAGGTGAAATAGAGTCTGCATATCATGTAAACCAAATAGTAATCAGTCACCTTTGAAGGAAAAAAATCGAAATTGAGAAAAATTAGTACCAGTCGCATAAGTGCACACCAAAATTCAACAGAAATCTTCAGCATACTAGCTCTTCTGTTGTGGCCACCTTCTAGTCATTTATCCTTAACCATTTTCACCCAAATTCAATCTAAAAACACCTAAACCCTTTTCACTACACATAAAAAGCTTAAACTCCATAGCTCTTCCTAAACCTAAGGTTAGCACTAAGCTGAGTAGGCAGATTATTAGAACAAGCCCTCAGTCATCACGCTGGTGAAAATATATTACTCGGTCATCAAGTGTCAATATACTCTATCACAACGTAAATCTAATGTCCACAACAATGGTTTTGAATTCCTTGTAGTTACAAATTAATAGATGAGTCTGATCCAAACCCAAAATGTGTGCGTGATAATTGCCAATATAAACAACAAGCATCTTACAGACAAAGAACAGCATGGTCACAACTATAAACACCAGAAGACCATCGTTCCAGCTTAACTTTGCAGCCAAACCACTAAATCAATGCATACATCAAAATAAAACAAACGGGTCGTGTCGAAATCCACCAAAAACACTTCTATAAAATCCAAAAAAAAAATTAGACAATCACATAAATAAATAAATACCAAAACGAAACTATTCCACCAGAAATAGCAAGCTCAAAATGGTAATATATCGAAATTCAACAAATGGGTTCTATCAAAGTCCACCAATTAAACACACGATTAAATCTACAAATCTCAAAATTAAAGCTTGATACTAACTGCCCAACAAGAAAAGGCAAAAGAGATACATCAAAATAAAACAAAGGGACCGTATTAAAAGCCATCAATTAAACATACAACCACAAGAACAAATCTCAAAACCAAACATTTCCATGAGAACCCATCAAGACCTAGCTTAGAAATGATGATACCTGAAAACTAAACAAATGGATACTTCATCACATAGTTAAACAAATAAACCCAGAATCAAAATATTACACGAAACCCCATGAAGGAAAAAGCTAAAAAAATTACACAATTGGGCGTAATATTAACTGGGTCTTACCCAGATTGTACCACTATAGCCTTTCTGTTCTTCTCGGAATCTGCACAGATTCCGATCAGAGGATCCGGCTACTTTAGGGTTATGGATCTTTTTGGAGATAGAGATCGAGAAAGAGAGGACCCGATGATGGAATCGGGAGATAACTGAATTTGGGTTAAGATCCGAATAAAACTATACCCATATTTATTTTGGTTGGTGTAGAATTTGGGTTTGGGTGGGTCAACGCTTCGTTTGGATATTTTTTTAGCCAATCAAGAATAAACAATGAAAGTTTGTACCTTATTGAGTTAACCCAGTATTGAATTTGGGTCCGAAAGTAAGGTTTAATTTAGGTTTGGTTTGGTTATTTGGATTAGGTTGTGTGGGTTGAGAAGAAGTGGAAAGCTGATTAAAGTCTTTCTGGGTTAGGTTTGAATTTTGCCATTTTGGAAGTAAATTACTGTAGGAGAAAAACAGAAGAAAAGAAAACAGATTTTCGTAAAGCCCCATGTGTATTTTTTGAACAAATTCCAAAACAATTGAAAAAAAAAACCGAAAAAGGTTATTAATGAATAATGATTACTATCTTATAATGAAAATTTTGTTTAAAATAGTTACATATAAACATTATTTTACGGTTTGAAGAGAAGTGTTTTTTTATAAACAAATTATCCAAAAAAAAAAAAGATTTTCACATAGGAAAATAACTCAATACCAAAATTTTGAAAATAGTTTTTGAAAAGGTTTATTATTATGTCATATGTCATGTCTTTTCATTTTGATGAAGTTTATTATTTGATTATATGTTTTTTTTTTAAATTTTATCCGGTGTTATAATTACTAGCATCTCAACATGACAGTGGAGAGAGACAAACATGGGAGGAAAGATGAATGTGTAGGTTCTAGTCAATTAAGTTACATATATAACTTTATTTAAATATTTAATTTATATATTTAAGTTGGTATTTATGAGACACTTGAACACCGAAAAGAAATTCTTACTTTATTAATAGTAAGTATAGATTTTAAATATAAAACTCAATTCATAATTTCTATAACCAAAATAATAAACTCAATAAATAAAGTTTAATATAAAGAATCTTGTTGTGTGCCAAGAATTACTCTCCAATCCAAGACGAAGCTAGAAAAGTAATCATCCATCTATAGGTTACAAAGATAATCTTGGAGATTATGTGAAAATTGGAATGAAAAAAAAAATTCTTATTCCATACTTTAGTCGATACAAGCTGAAAGATTAAATAGGGAAGAGGAGGCAACAGACTGCCACTCAAATCCCTGAAAGTAAGGCAATAAAATAGAAACGGAAAAGATTACAAATCAGATAAGGAAACCCAACAGCTCATCTAATCTTTTCCTAATAAACAGAAATAAAAACAGAATCTCTTCAAATAAGGGAGAAAATTAACACATTTATTCTTTGCTCACACACGCACCCTCAAGCTGGGAGTAAATGTTGATCATTCCCAGCTTGGAACTCATTTCTTCAAAATTTGTCCTTGGCAATGCCTTTGTGAGTACATCCACTGTTTGTTGATTAGTAGGGATGTAAATTAACCGAATGACTTCTTCTTCGATTTTCTCCTTAATGAAGTGTCTGTCAATTTCAACATGTTTAGTTCGGTCATGATGAACAGGATTCTTGGCTATGCTGATTGTAGCCTGGTTGTCACAGAACATGTTCATAGGCCCTTGGAATGGCCTTTTTAATTCTTCTAGAATTCATTTCAGCCATAAACCTTCACATACCCCATGAGCTAATGCTTGAAACTCAGCCTCAACACTGCTCCTAGCAACAACAGCATGTTTTTTACTCCGCCAAGTGATCAAATTTCCCCAAACATAAGTATAATATCCAGAAGTTGATCGCCGGTCAGTTATAGAACCAGCCCAATCTGCGTTTGAATATAATTCTATACTCTTGTTGGAATTCTTCCTAAAAAACAATCCCTTTCCTGGTGTCTTCTTGAGGTACTTGAGAATACGGTACACAGCATCAAAATGTTCTTCTGTAGGGTTGTTCATGAATTGACTCACAACACTTACAGAAAAATAAATATCAGGACGAGTATGAGAGAGATAAATCAATCTTCCTACTAGTCTTTGATACCTCCCTTTGTCAACTGGTGAGCTTTCTTCCTTCTTTCCCATCTTGTTGATTGGGTCCATGGGAGTCTCTGCAGGTTTACACCCCAACATACCAGTTTCTTTGAGTAAATCCAGGGTGTATTTTTGTTGAGAGATGACAATTCCCTTGCTAGATCGAGCTACCTCCATGCCTAAGAAATACTTAAGGCTTCCAAGGTCTTTAATTTCAAATTCAGTAGCCAAAAACCTTTTTAAACTCACAATTTCTTCCTCAAAGTCTCATGTCACAATAATGTCATCTACATACACTATTAAAATTGCAATTTTTGAATCTGTAGAATGCTTAAAAATTAGTGTATGGTCAGATTGTCCTTGAGAATACCCTTGCGTCTTTACTGCCTTAGTAAACCTGACGAACCATGCTCGAGGGGATTGTTTTAAGCCAGATAGTGATTTCCTAAGCTTGCACACTTTATCTCTAGTGCTTGGTTCTTTAAGGCCATGTGGTATCTCCATGTACACTTCTTCTTCAAGATCACCGTTGAGAAAGGCATTCTTGACATTAAGTTGATTTAAAGGCCAATTCAAGTTGACTGCCAGAGAGATCAGTACAAGAACCGTATTCAATTTAGCGACTGAAGCAAAAGTCTCTAAGTAGTCAATGCCATAGGTTTGGGTGAATCCTTTCGCAATAAGTCGAGTCTTGTACCTTTCTATACTTTCATCAGCCTTATGCTTAACAGTAAAAATCCATTTGCAAGCCACTGGGTGCTTTCCTTGTGGAAGATCTGTGATTTTCCATGTCTCATTTTTCTTCAGTGCCATGATTTCCTCATTAATTGCCATTCTCCATTCAGACTTTTGATGAGTTTCTTGAAAGCTTCGAGGAACTTCAATCGAAGATATTTTTGACACAAATGCACGATAGCTAGGTGACAATTTCTCATAAGAGAAAAAATTAGCTATAGGATGCTTTGTACAAGATCTTACCCCTTTCCTTATGGCAATAGGCAGATGAAGATCATCAGTAGAGATGTTAATTGTGTTACCTGATTGTGCTTAAGACAATTCAAGTCTAGGTTCTGACTCTTGGTATTGCTCAGGTTGTATACGGGCTTCTATATTCTCTTGAGTTTGTGGTCTTGGTCTTCTAGTGTAAACATGTAGCTTTTGATTTAATACTGCTTGTGTTTTTAGAGAGGGTTCTAGTGATTTTAGTGGTGCATGAGTCTCAGACTCAATTTGTGTTTTGGAGGACTCAGGTTGGGACTCAAACTCGGGTATTTGAATAGATTCAGGAAGAGGAGTGATATTGAAAGTAGTCGATGGTGTTAGAGTAGTGATGTTCAAGGTATCAATGCAAAACTGATTTTCCTTTATCTGATTCTCCCATTGAATATGAGTTTTGGGATAGTAGGGTTGGTTCTCAAAAAATGTAGCATCCATGGTATGGTAGAATTTATGATTGATTGGTGAGTAACACTTGTAACCCTTTTGGTTTGGAGAGTATCCCAAAAAAATGCATTTAGTAGCCTTTGGATCAAGTTTACTTCGATTGTGAGGGTAAACATGAACAAACACAGAACAACCAAAGACACGAAAGGGTATGGTGGATAGGAGCCAAGACAATGGAAAGGCTTTTACAAGAGTGTCATATGGAGTGCTAAATTTGAGAACTCGTGAGGGCATTCTATTGATGAGATAGGCAGCAATTAGGATAGCCTCACCCCAGAAGTGTTTGGGAACATTGGTGGAGAACATAATAGACCGAGTAACTTCAAGGAGATGTCTATTTTTTCTCCTGGTTATTCCATTTTGTTGTAGAGTATCCACACAAAAACTTTGGTGAACTATCCCTTGTTTTTCTAAATACCCCCCAAGAATCAAATTGAAATAGTCCTTTGCATTGTCAGTTCTTAAAATTTGAATCTTTTTTTGAAATTGAGTATTTATCATGGAGTGAAATTTTTGAAAAATTGAACTGACTTCAGACTTTTCTTTCATAAGAAAGACCTTTCATAAGAAAGACCCACGTTATTCTGGTATGATCATCAATAAAGGTCACAAACCACCTGGCACCAGTAACATTATTTATTCGAGAGGGTCCCCAAATGTCACTATGAATTATAGTAAAGGGACGAGAAGATTTGTAAGGTTGAAGAGCATTACTATTTCTGACATGTTTTGATATCTGACAAATTTCACATTGAAAATACTTTAGCTTTTTATTCTGAAATAATTCTGAAAATAGTTTTTCAAGATACATGAAATTTAGATGACCTAACCTATAGTGCCATAACATGATTGCACTATCATTTTTATTCAATTCAGAAATAAAAAGAGAATTACCACTTATAGGACTCTCTAAAGAAACACAATTAGCATTTTGAACTTGTTTTCCTGGAAGATTTTGACCTTTGAGAATATAAAGTCCCAAACACTCCTTAGCATTGCCAATCGTCATCCCTAAACTCAAATCCTGGAAAACACAACATGTAGTGGAGAATTTAACATCACAATTCATCTCCTTGGTAATTTTGCTTACTGATAGCAGATTATAGTTCAAATTTGGTGCTAAAAGGACAGATTTTAGTACTAAATCTTTAGAAATCATGATAGAACCTGTTCCAGCAACTTGAGAGATAGTACCATCTGCTATTCTCACAGAAAAATGTTCTTTAATCGGGTTGTATGAGTGGAACAAAGTTTCATATCCCGTCATATGATTGGAAGCTCAAGAATCAGCAATCCATGTGCATGGCTTTTCATATTTAGCATTTTGGGTTTTGAAAAAATACCTTTTTGTGCAATAGTTCCAGTTCCAACTATCGAGGTCTTTGCAGTTTGTGGCTGTTCGAACATCCTTTGCAAGGTTTCAAGTTGCTCTTTGCTAAAACAGCTATTGTCAGTTGAAGATTTCTCATCTGTAGTAGCAATATTGCTACGATATTCTTTCTTTTGTTGAAAAATATTTTGAGATGGCTTCCAATCTGCTGGTTTGCCATGAATTTCCCAGCACTTGTCTTTTGTATGTCTTGGTTTACGGCAATGATCACACCATGGTCGCTCTTTTCGAACCCAGTTGTCATGGTTATGTGAATGATTCCCTTGAACTACCATGGCAGAATTTTCGGTTGCTGTTGAATTATTCATGGTTGGAGAACCCATCATTACCTTCTTCCGAGTTGCCTCTCATCGAACTTCAGAGAAGGTCTCATGAATACTGGGCATAGAACGTTGACTCATTATGCGACCTCTTACTTCATCCAGATTCTCATTCAGCCCCAATAAGAATTTGTAAATTATTTCTTTTTCCACTATTTTTCGATATTTGGCAATGTCCCCTGGGCAATCCCATTTTGTTGATTCGAGGATATCAAGTTGCTACTAATACCGTGTAAGAATGTTGAAATATTGTTGTACCGATAGATCTCCCTGTCTCAGATCGTGCAATTTTCCTTTTATTTCTAATATTGCTGAAGTATTCTCTCTGTCAGAGTATGTGACTTTGGCTGCTTCCCAAATATCCTTAGCAGTAGTGTAGAACATGAAATCTTCACCTATGTCAATGTTCATGGAATTGATCAGCCATGACATGACCATGCTGTTTTCTGCCTTCCACACCTTGTATTTCGGATCATCAGAATTTGGAGCTGCCGTTGCACCAGTGAGGTAGTCGTCTTTGCCTTTGCCATAGACAAACATAAGGATTGATTGTGACCATTGAAGAAAGTTATCTCCATTGAGTTTATGTGCTGTGATGGGTATTGCTGAGCCTTCTGTCCCTTCAATAGAGATCGGTATAGTAGTGGGGCTTAAAATCACCTCCGAACTTGACTCAGTTTCTTTCTCAGTTGCCATCCCGTATTTAGTCATCACAATAGTCAAGGTTCAGAACCTAGCTCTGATACCATGAAAATTGGAATGAAAAAAAAAATAATTCTTATTCCATACTTTAGTCGATACAAGCTGAAAGATTAAATAAGGAAGAGGAGGCAACAGGCTGCCACTAAAATCCCTGAAAGTAAGGCAATAAAATAGAAACAGAAAAAATTATAAACCCAACAGATCATCTAATCTTTTCCTAATAAATAGGAATAAAAACAAAATCCCTTCAAATAATGGAGAAAATTAACACATTTATTCTTTGTTCACACACACAATTCTACAACTTTATTAATAATATATATGTGTATATATAAAAACCAATACTTGTGTTTAATTTAGTTGTTGAGACCATTACAGATAAGAATGATGAGTGTCAAATATTACATATTTTGGCCACTTAATTTACATTTGTTAGCTTAGGAATTTGTTACTTTGAGTTGTTTTTTTGTTGTTTTACAGGTTTACAAGCTTGGAAAGGAATTTCACTAAATTGCCAGAATTGCTCGTACAGATCAGCCATTTTGGAGGATTAAATTATATTGATTCAGGAAGAACCAGGAGATGATCCATATATGCTTGGAAAGATCCAGATGTTTATTTTTTGGAGAATTTTACGGATCAATAAAATAATTTTTTAGAGAAAGTTATGGCAGTTTTAGTAGACAAAAGTCAGGCTGTGCATGATTTCAACGTGACAGATCAATCATTTTTTAGGATTTAACTGTATTGATTCAGAAAGAACCAAAAAATAAGCCATATATGTTGGGAAAGATCCGGATGTCTATTTTTTTGGAGAATTTTACAGATCAATAAAATGATTTTTCTAGAGAAAGTTATGGCAGTTTTAGTAGACAAATGTCAAAGAGCAAAAGTTGGAATCTGCAGTATCCCACATCGGATTGGAAACACATTGCACTTGTGATGTTTCCCTATATAAGCCCCTCTTCACTTCATCTTTAGTGTGCGAATCCAAGTGCCATTTTGGTGCAATTTGAAGGACTTCTACTAGCATTCTGGTGGATCTCTAAAGGCTTTGCTACCACAAGGGGAAGCGCCGCCCAACAGCGAGTGAAATTTTTCCCATGTATAGTCAGTTTTAATTTACTGTTTTTTTTTAGTTTAATGTTTAGCATTTTTATTATGAATTCTAGTTTTATGATTATGAGTGGCTAAAATCTTCAACTAAGGTTGAAGATGAAGCCTCGCTGTTGTTTCGCATAATAGTTTCAGATTTGTTTATACAATTATGATGTTTTTTTAGTATAAATGTTATGTCAATTATTTGAGTAAAATCTTATGATTGATTGCGTTTAAATTGTTCTGTTGGATATTCCGTGTGTTTCATCTGATGGATACATCAAATTATTTTTGATTAAATTGGATTTCCTTTGTGATTTGTTAAAAGCGGATACATTGGATGCTTTTGGTTTAATTGAGATATTTGTTGTTTTTTGTTTTAAGTTGGATTCATGGAATGTTTTGATAGGCCATTTTTAGAACATGAAGATATATGCTTAACTTTGGTGGGGTGGATTCAGAAACCTTAGTGTTTTTGTCATTAGTTTTTAAATCAATTTAGTTTAAGTTTATATTTCTTTTGCAAAAATACAATTCAAAATTCGGAACTAGGTTAAGATAAGGTTAGTTTAGATAAAATTATATTTTCACAACACAATTCCCTGCGGTTTCGACCTCGCACTTGCACAACATTATATTGCAAACGACTCATGCGCTTGCGAGTAATTTAAAACTCACAACAAGTTTTTGACACCGTTGCTGGGGAGTTGTTTGGTTTGTGAAAATTAAATTTTTAGTCTGAATTAATTTTATTTTTCTACTAGTTAGTTAGCATTTTTTTGTTTGATTTTTCTTATTGCAATTTTATTTTAGTTTATTTGTTTCTATTGGCAATTGCCGATAAAAAATAAAAAAATAAAAAAGTGTGGATGAATCCAGTGCTGGTTTCACAGTCTTTCGAGGACACCCTCAAAGATTTCATGAAGATGACCGGTCAGTCCATCAATACAGCTAATACATTCAATGATGATAGCTGTTCCATCTGTGCTAGTCCTATGCATTTAGCACAGAATTGTCCATCTACGCTGGCTTTTGTCGAGTATCCTATGGAACAAATAAATGCTTTCAATGACTGTTGGTGGCAATAAAATGGATCTTACTCCGAGACGTACAATCCAGGGTGGTGGAACCACCCTGATTTTTCATGGACACAAAATCAATTGATGCATCAAGGAGGAGCCCCTTATCATGCTTACAATCAATACCCTCCCGAATTTCCTCCACCAGTTCCAAGTTATGGTCACTCAGTCTATCCAGCATCATCACCCGCTTATCAAGCTCCCATTCAATCGCCAGTGTCAGTTTCACAGTCATTGGAGGATGCCCTTAATGATTTCAGGAAGATAATCGGCCAATCCATAAGCAAAGTGAGAAGTGCAACAATAGTAAACACCCAAGAGATTGCCAAGCTAGAGAGTCAAACGGGTTAAATCGCAAGTCACTTGGGTGAAGGAGAGAAGGGAAGGTTCCCAGTTAACCTGAGCCTAACCCGAGGGAACAGTTTGCGGTGGGAAATTCATCAACTCCTATGCACGGGCAGGAACAAGTGCAATTAATTATCCCATTGAGGTCTAGGAGACAAGTGGACAATCAGGTGGAAGAGAACCCAACTATGCAACAAGGGCAAGAAAGTGGCAACAAGGAAAAGAGAGATACTGAGCCATCTACAGCCACACTTATTATTAAGGATCTCCTTAGGTCGTTTGTACCTAAAGCACCTTACCCTGAGAGATTACAAGCGCCCAAGAAAGGAGGGGAGTCTAAGGACATTCTGGATGCATGCTTTGCTCAGTTTGGAGAGGATTTGGATTTAGATAAGTTACTTGAGCAAGCGAATGCTATTTTGGAGTCTGCTCCTCAGAAGAGCAGTGAGATGGAGGAGACTGTGGATGAATCCCGCATTGAGGACCCCCTAGAGGCATGCTTTACTCAGTTTGAAGAGGATTTGGATTTGGATAAGTTGTTTGAGCAAACAAATGCTACTTTGGAGTCTGCTCCTCAGAAGAGCAGTGAGACGGAGGAGACCACAACACTTGAACCCCTTAAGAAGGAACTTAAGCCTTTATCAGACAATCTTAAGTATAAGTTCCTAGGTCCAACAGATTCTTTGCCTATGATTATAGCTTCAGATTTGGTTGATACTCCAGAGGAGAAATTATTGGACGTTTTAAGAGAGCATAAGGAAGCTATCAGCTGGACTATTGAAGATGTCAAGGGAATCAGCCCCTCGTTGGTGATGCCCAAGTTACGTTTGGAAGAGAATGTCAAGCCATCGAGGGAGCCACAAAGAAGGCTCAACCCATTGATGAGTGCTAAATATTACATGTTTTAGCCCCTTAGTTTATATTTGTTGAGTTCTTAATTATGTTATTTCGTGCTATTTTATCTATTTTCTATGTTTTCTGTGTTTTTATAGGTTTTGGAATAAAATGAAGCAATATGGAAACTTCAGGGCTTAAAGAGCAAAGCTGAGGATGTCTAGTGCGATCGAGCGCACAGGATGTGCGATCGATCGCACCTGCGATCGTGCACACACGGCATGAGATCAATCGCACCTGCGCTCGAGCGCACCAGACTTGCGATCGATCGCAAGTGACTCGTACATCCCACATTGGAAAGGAAATATTTGATACTGCATATATATTACAGTGCACTGTGATGCGCTCGAGTGCAATAGGGCTGCGATCGATCGCAGTTGACTCACACATCCCACATCGGATAGGAAGCACTTACAGCGCGCCAGACGCATTGCATTGCACTATGCTGCGATCGATCGTACCAAACTTGAGATTGATCACAAAGAGGCAGTATCCCAATCGAATTTACAGCTTATTGTACTTCGAGAATTCCCTTATATAAACACTATCTCACCTCATTATTCAGTGTGCAGTCTGGTGGATTTCTACTAGCATTCTAGTAGATCTCCTAAGGGCTTTTGCCATCACCGGGGGAAGTGCTGCCCAACAGTGTGTGGAATTTCTCCCAATGTACAGTTTGTTTTAATTCTTTCCAAGTTTTTAATGCTTAGCACTTTTTATTGTGAAATTTAGTTTCATGATGATGGGTGGCTAAAATCTTCAGCTAAGGTTGAAGATGAAGCCTCGCCATTGTTTAGCATTATATTTTCAGATATGTTTATACAATTCTGATATGTTTAGTTTAAATGTTCTATTTCAATTGTTTGAGTAAATTCTTATGATCGATAGTTTTTAATTGTTTTGTTGGATATTTTGTGTGATTCATCCGATGGATACATCAAATCATTTTCGATTAAATTGGATTTCCTTTTGTGATTTGTTGAAAACGGATACATTGGACGCTTTTGGTTTAATTGGGATATTCGTTGTTTTTTGTTTAAGTTGGATTCATGGAATGTTTGGATAGATTATTTTTATATAGAACATGAAGATATATGCTTTACTTTGGTTGGGTGGATTCAGAAACCTTAGAGTTTTCATCATTAGTTATTAAATCAATTTAGTTTAGTTTATATTTGTTTTGCAAAAATATAATTCACAATTCGGAACTAGGTTAAAATAAAGTTAGTTTAGATAAAAAGCTATTTTCACAACGCACTCCCTGTGGATTCGACCTCGCATTTGCACAACACTTTATTGCAAACGATTCGTGCGCTTACGAGTAATTTAAAACTCACAACAAGTTTTTGGTACCGTTGCTGGGGAATTTTTTGTTTGTGAAATTTTTGTCTAAATTGATTTTATTTTTCTACTAGTTTAGTTAGCATTTTTGTTTTATTTTTCTTTCTGTTTTATTTTATTTTGCTGCTTCTGCTAGTTAGTTTGTTTTACTGTTTTTTGTTTGGTGTATGCTTGGTCGGAGATCCCTGAATTTAGAATTGACACCTTTAGATCCCGATTTAGAAAGAACTCTTAGGAGACAGAAGAAGTCACTTGCTGAACAAGAGACAATTGAGATGGGAGAAAACTTGAGGAACTAAGAGCAACCTGGAGCGTGGAACGTGGACTCCACCACGTCCCTGAGAGATTTGTTCGCACCAGTTGCGACTAACTCATCTTCCTGTATCGTGGTGCCACCCACCAATGCTACTCATTTTGATTTAAAGCCACATGTCATCCAACTACTACCCTCATTTCATGGCTTAGATCTTGAAAATCCTTACAACCATGTAAAGAAGTTCAAAGATGTTTGTGCCACATTCAAGTTCTAGAACTTCTCTGAGGAGTCAGTCTATCTTAGACTTTTCCCTTTTTCTCTTCATGATAGAGCTAGGGCATGGTTGGATTCCAACACATCCGGGTCTATTACATCTTGGGAAAATCTGCTGAGTAAATTCTATAACAAATTTTTCCTAATGTCTAGAGTGAATGAGTACCGAAAGAAGATTAGTTCTTTCACTCAGGAGGAGGATGAGAAGTTTTCTGAGAGTTGGGAGCATTTTAAAGAGTTACTGATTAGATGCCCTCTACATGGATATGAGAAGTGGAGACTTATTCAGTTCTTCTACCAAGGGTTGACTCAACCCAGCCGTAGCATGATCGAGTCTATGAATGGGGGGCATTCTTAAGTCTAGCAGGGGATGAAGCATACAAGGCATTGGACAAGTTGTCAGACAACTCACAGCAGTGTGATTTTTCAAGCTGTTGGGACAAGTCTATTCGTGCTCCTAGGAAATGAGGCATCTATGAGATTAAAGAGGAGACTAACTTGAAGATAAAGATAGATGCTCTCACCAAAAAAATTGACGCTCTCACTATGGGCAAGTCCATCAATGCTGCCAATACAATTAATGATAATTACTGTTCCATCTGTGCTAGTCCTATGCATTTAGCATAGAATTTTCCATCTATGCCGGTTTTTGCCGAGTGTCCCACGGAACATGTAAACGCTTTCAATGATTATAGGAGGCAATCAGGTGGATCCTACTCTAAGACTTACAATCCAGGGTGGCGGAACCACCCTAATTTTTCTTGGAAGCAGAACCAATCGCTGAATCAGGGAGGAGCCCTTCATCATGCTCACAATCAATACCCTCCTGGATTGCCTCCACCAATTCCAAGTCATGGTTGCTAAGTCCATCCAGCACCAGCATCTGTTTACCATACTCCCACTCAAGCGCCAACGTCGATTTCACAATAGTTGGAGGACACCTTCAAGGAGTTCATGAAGATGACCGACCAATCCATCAGCGAAGTGAGGAGTGTGACAATAGTAAACACCCAAGTGATTGCCAATCTAGAGAGTCAAATGAGGCAAATCACAAGTCACTTGGGTGAAAGAGAAAAGGAAAAGTTCCCCAGTCAGCCCGTGACTAACCCGAATAGGCAATTTGTGATTGAAAATTCAACAACTTTTACGCACGGGGAGGAACAAGTGCAATCGATTGTCACATTAAGATCTGGGAGACAAGTGGAAAATCGAGTGAAAGAGAGCCCTGCTAGGCAGCAAGGGCAAGAAAGTGGCAATAAGGAGAAGAGAGATGCCGAGCCATCTATAGCCACTCCTACTGTGAATGACCCTCCTAGGTAATTTGTACCTAAAGCACCTTACCCTGAGAGATTACAAGCACCCAAAAAAGGAGGGAAGTTTGAAAAAATACTGGAAGTGTTCAAGCGAGTCCAAATCAATATTCCACTTTTGGACGCCATCGAGCAAGTGCCATCATATGCCAAGTTCTTAAAAGACTTGATCACTACCAAGAGGAGGACGAATGTCCCGAAGAAGGCATTTTTGACCGAGTAGGTTAGCTCAATCCTTCAGTGCAAGCTGCCGATCAAGTATAAGGACCCAGGGTGTCCTACCATCTCTTGCATGATAGGAGTCAGCCAGATTGAGAGGGCTCTATTGGATTTAGGAGACAGTGTGAATCTTCTACCCTATTTAGTCTATTTGCAGTTAAGGTTAGGAGAATTGAAGCCCACATCGACAACACTTCAATTGGCTGACAGGTCAGTGAAAATACCATGGGGAGTAGTTAAGGATGTTTTGATAAAGGTAGATCAGTTTTATTTCCCCGTGGATTTTATTATGCTAGATACAGAGCCGGTCCAGAATATAGGGATTCAGATACCGGTGATTCTAGGGTGACCATTCTTAGCCACGTCTAACGCCCTAATCAATTGTAGGACAGGGGTGATGAAGATTTCCTTCGAAAATATGACAGTGGAGTTGAATATTTTTGATATCACTAAGCAACCACTGGAATTTACTGAAGTGAGAAATATATTCTTAATAGAAGAGATTATTAAAGATACGGTGGACGAATCAAGCATAGAGGACCCCCTAGAGGCATGCTTTGCTCAGTTTGGAGAGGATCTGGATTTGGATAAGTTACTTGAGCAAGCAAATGCCATTTTCGAGTCTGCTCCTATGGAGACTAGTGAGAAGGAAGAGACTAAAGAACTTGAGCATCTTAAGAAAGAACTTAAACCCTTACCGGATAATCTTTAGTATAAGTTCCTAGGTCTAGCAGAGTCTTTGCCTGTGATTATAGCTTCAGATTTGGTTGAGGCTCAAGAGCAGAAATTATTAGATGTTTTGAGAGAACACAAGAAAGCTATAGGCTGGGCCATTGAGGATATTAATGGAATCAGCCCCTCATTGGTAATGCACAAGATACATTTGAAGGAGAATGCCAAGCCATCGAGGGAGCCACAAAGAAGGCTCAACCCAGCTATGCAAGAGGTTGTGAGGACAGAAGTTGTTAAGCTGTTAGATGCAAGGATCATTTATCCCATCTCTAATAGCAAGTGGGTGAGCCCGATTCATGTCGTGCCCAAGTGAGCTGGATTAACGGTAGTGAAGAATAAGGACGATGAGTTGGTGCCAACTCGTGTTCAGTCAGGGTGGAGAGTGTATATAGACTATCGCAAACTGAACGCTGCCACAAGGAATGATCATTTTCCACTCCCATTTATTGATCAGATGGTGGAGTGTCTGGCTGGGCACGAGTATTATTGTTTTTTGGATGGTTATTCTGGATATAACCAGGTCCTCGTGGACCCCGAAGATTAGGAGAAGACAACATTTACCTATCCTTTTGGGACATTCGCCTACCGTCGCATGCCCTTTGGGTTATGCAATGCACCTGCTACTTTTCAGCGGTGCATGGTCAGCATATTCTCTGACATGGTGGAACGTTCTTTAGAGATTTTCATGGATGACTTGTCCGTCTTTGTTTCATCATTTGAGGAGTGTCCGCACAATCTCACTTTGGTTTTAGTGCGGTGCAAGGAGAAGAACCTAGTGCTTAATTGAGAGAAGTGTCATTTTATAGTCAAGCAAAGTATTGTACTGGGGCACGTCATATCCTATCGGGGGATTGAGGTAGACAAAGCGAAGGTTGATATGATTTCCAACCTTCCACCCCCACGTACAGTGAAAAAGGTTCGTTCTTTTCTGGGCCATGCAGGATTCTACAGGTGATTTATCCAGAATTTCAGCAAGATCACCTGGCCCTTATGTAAGTTATTAATGAAGGATGCCCTATTTGTATTTGATGAAGATTGTAAGAAAGCATTTGGGGATCTGAAAAAGATTCTGACATCCACACCCATTATCCAGCCACCCAACTGGGGTGTGCCTTTTGAAATTATGTGTGACGCATCAGACTATGCTGTTGGAGTTGTTTTGGGGAAGCATGTTGATAAACTTCCCCATGTTATCTATTATGCAAGTTGAACTCTAAACGACGCACAACTTAATTACTCTGCCACTGAGAAGGAGTTGCTAGCAGTCGTTTTTGCATTAGACAAGTTCAAATCCTACTTGTTAGGATCTAAAGTCATTATCTACTCAGACCATGCAACATTGAAGTATATTTTCTCTAAAAAAGATGCTAAATCTTGTCTTATCCGATGGATCTTGCTACTTCAAGAGTTCGACATAGATATTCGGGATAAGAAAGGTTCCAAAAATGTGGTGGCGGACCATTTGTCTAGATTGATTGTGGATTTCACTGAGGTCACCACTCCCATTTTTGAGACCTTTCCTGATGAGCAATTGATGCACATCGTTCACAATATCGCGCCATGATTTGCTGATATAGTGAACTATCTTGTCACCGGTCAAATGCCTTTGCATTGGGGGCGACAAGATAAATCAAAGTTTTTGGCCGTGGTAAAACATTTTTTCTGGGATGATCCTTACTTGTTCAAGTATTGTCCTGATCAAATCATCAGAAGGTGTATTCCTGAGTATGGCCAATCTAATTTCATTGCCTTCTGTCATGATCATGCTTGTAGAGGCCATTTCAGTGCTAAAAAGATTGTTGCAAAGATTTTGCAGTGCGGATTCTATTGACCTACCATGTTCCGAGACTCTCACACTTACTGTGTATCTTGTGAGCGTTGACAAAAGCTAGGGAGTATTTCTAGGAGGAATATGATGCCCCTCAACCTCATTTTGATTGTTGAGATTTTTGATGTGTGGGGCATCGATTTTATGGGACCTTTCCCAAACTCCTTTGGCTATCTGTACATTCTAGTTGTTGTGAACTATCTGTCCAAATGGGTGGAAGCAGTTGCATGCAAGACCAATGACCATAGAGTTGTGGTCCAATTTTTGAAGAACAATATCTTTGCTCATTTTGGTACACCTCGAACAATTATAAGTGATGGAGGTAAGCACCTTTGCAATAAGATTTTTGAGCAGTTGATGAAGAAGTATTTCATCACACACAAAGTTGCCACCCCATATCACCCACAGACGAGTGGACAAGTGAAAATTTCCAATCACGAGATTAAGCACATTTTGGAGAAAATTGTGAACCCTAATAGAAAGGACTGGTCTCTACGATTGACTGATGCACTGTGGGCATATCGAACAGCATGTAAGACGTCAATTAGCATGTCTCCATACTGTATTGTGTACGGAAAAGCCTGTCACCTTCCAGTCAAATTAGAGCATAGAGCCTATTGGGCTATCAAACAGCTGAACTTTAATCTTTTAAAGGCAGGATCCCAAAGGAAGCTCAAACTCAATGAATTAGAGGAGTTGCAAAATGACGCATATGAGTGTGCACGGTCATACAAAGCACAAATGAAGAAGACTCGTGACAAAAACATTTTGAGACGAACTTTTGAGCAGGGTCAAAAAGTTCTTCTTTACAACTCACGCCTGCATATTTTCCCAGGCAAGCTCAAGTATCGATGGACCGGCCCCTTTATTATTCGGTCAGTTTTTCCTCATAGAGCCATTGAGATTGAGGATCCAAAGAATGGTAGCACTTTCAAGGTAAATGGGCAGAGGCTAAAACCATTCTTGGAGTTGAGGAGTCCGGACATTGAGACAATATTGTTGACGGATCCTATTTACTCTGATTGAGGGTCATCCACTAAGGAGAGTTTGGCTGAAGACTTTAAACTTAGCGCTCATGAGAGGCACCCCACAGCTTATCTTTTTATTTGTTTATTATTTTACATATTTATGCTTAATGTTTGTTTCCAGTGTTTTTTGTTTTCTAGTCTTTATTTTTCAGGGACAACGCGTACTGCAGATTAAGTTTGGGGCTATGCTATGAGCCATACCAGTCTAGATAGTTCTCCATATCCCAGGTCAACTCTTTCCATATTATTCACACATTGGGGTCAATGTGCAATTTAAGTTTGGGGGTATGGGAAACATATTACACACACTTTGTCCTAATTTGTTGTTGTTTTTTTTTTAATGCATGCTCATGTTATTTTGAAATTTTGGTTGATCTAAACAATTTCTGTGATGTGATTCATTGGTGAGATTAAATTTTGGAACACATGATCTGTTGATAAAGTTTTAAAATTTAGTTACTTACTTGAGGAATTTGAGAATTCACATGTTTGATCTCGAATCTAACACGAGCATATTAGTATGCATTATGTGAGGTATGACATGTGATTTTAATGTGTACATTTCTGTCTTAACTGAAACTGGATGACTTGTTGGATTAACACTTTGGCATATATTAAAAAAAAATTGATGAATGAAAATGATGATCATAAATAAACTTTTCACTGAGTAACTGGACCTCTTGCCTCAGTAAGCAGTGAGTGTTCACGTCAAAAGGTTGGAAATTTGTTTAATAGTATTAAGGCCAGTTTAATTTCATAGCTTTTTGACTCGAATTAGTAAGTCCTAAGGGGTGTCTGTACACCTAATGCCCTAAAACTATATGGTTTGGGAGTCATTGACTCAATACTCGCTACATGGGTCAATTAGAAAACTTAAGGGAACTAAACATAGCTGAGCCTTATTATTATAATAAAAAATAAAAAATAAAAACTATGCCATTTTTGTTCATTCTGATGGGAAATACGGTGAATCTTGAGACATAGAGACCTTACACGTTGGACTCATTCGAAAGCTTCATTTCTATTTGCTAATTCACTTTTCACTGAGTCAGACTTATGATGCATTAGCCTGCCTTTTGTAAGTAATTAGATTTTAACATTTCTATTCATTGCGAATATGGGTTAGTCTTTTTAAGCTTGCTCATGTATCATTATCATGATGGTGTGTGCTCCTAAAATCTTTGGATACCATGAGTTATGAACTTATCTTTATATTCTTCATTTTCCATTTAGTTTTTAGTTTCGTATTGCTATGGGACTAGCAATATGTAAGTTTGGGGGTATTTGATGAGTGCTAAATATTACATGTTTTAGCCCCTTAGTTTACATTTGTTAAGTTCTTAATTATGTTATTTCGTGCTATTTTTATCTATTTTCTATGTTTTCTGTGTTTTATAGGTTTTGGAATAAAATAAAGCAATGTGGAAACTTCAGGGCTTAAAGAGCAAAGCTGAGGATGCCTAGTGCGATCGAGCGCACAAGACGTGCGATCGATCGCACCTGCGATCATGCGTACACGACATGAGATCAATCGCACCTGCACTCGAGCGCACCAGACTTGCAATCGATCGCAAGTGACTCGCACATCCCACATTGGAAAGGAAACATTTGATACTACATATATATTACAGCGCACTGTGATGCACTCGAGCGCAATAGGGCTGCGATCGATCGCAGTTGACTCACACATCCCACATCAGATAGGAAACACTTACAGTGCGCCAGACGCATTGCATCGCACCATGCTGCGATCGATCACAAAGAGGCAGTATCCCACATCGAATTTACAGCTCATTGTACTCCGAGAATTCCCTTATATAAACACTATCTCACCTCATTATTCAGTGTGCAGTCTGGTGGATTTCTACTAGCATTCTAGTAGATCTTCTAAGGGCTTTTGCCACCATCGGGGGAAGTGCTGCCCAACAGCGTGTGGAATTTCTCCCAATGTACAGTCAGTTTTAATTCTTTCCAAGTTTTTAATGCTTAGCACTTTTTATTGTGAAATTTAGTTTCATGATGATGGGTGGCTAAAATCTTCAGCTAAGGTTGAAGATGAAGCCTCGCCATTGATTAGCATTATATTTTCAGATATGTTTATACAATTCTGATATGTTTAGTTTAAATGTTCTATTTCAATTGTTTGAGTAAATTCTTATGATTGATAGTTTTTAATTGTTCTATTGAATATTTTGTGTGATTCATCCGATGGATACATCGAATCATTTTCGATTAAATTGGATTTCTTTTGTGATTTGTTGAAAGCGGATACATTGGATGCTTTTGGTTTAATTGGGATATTCGTTGTATTTTGTTTAAGTTGGATTCATGGAATGTTTGGATAGATTATTTTTATATAGAACATGAAGATATATGCTTTACTTTGGTTGGGTGGATTCGGAAACCTTAGTGTTTTCATCATTAGTTATTAAATCAATTTAGTTTAGTTTATATTTGTTTTGCAAAAATATAATTCACAATTCGGAACTAGGTTAAAATAAGGTTAGTTTAGATAAAAAGCTATTTTCACAACGCACTCCCTGTGGATTCGACCTCGCACTTGCACAACACTATATTGCAAATGATTCGTGCGCTTGCGAGTAATTTAAAACTCACAACACCCAGCTATGCAAGAAGTTGTGAGTATTGAAGTGATTAAGCTGTTTGATGCAGTGATCAATTATCCAATATCTGTTAGCAAGTGGGTGAGCCCGATTCATATTGTGTCCAAGCGGGCTGAAGTGACGGTAGTGAAGAATAAGGACGATGAGTTGGTGCCAACTCGTGTGCAGTCAGGATGAAAAGTGAGTATAGACTACCATAAGTTGACTGCTGCCACAAAGAATGATCATTTTCCACTCCCATTTATTGATCAGATGGTGGAGCATTTCGCTGGGCACGATTACTAATGTTAGGTCTGGCCGAAGATGTTAAACTTAGCGCTCATGGGAGGCACCCCACAGCTTATCCTTTCTATTTATTTATTATTTTACATATTTATGATTAATGCTTGTTTCCAGTATTTTTGTTTTTCAGTCATTATTTTTTAGGGACAACGCGTACTTCAGTTCAAGTTTAGGAGTATGCTATGAGCCATACCCATCCAGCTAGTTCTCCATCTCCCAGGTTAGCTCTTTCCATATTATTCACACATTGGGGTCAATGTGTAATTTAAGTTTGGGGGTATGGGAGACACATTGCACACACTTTGTCCTAATTTGTTGTTGTTTTTCTTCAATTAAAAATAATAATAATAATAATAAGGTAAATGCATGCTCATGTTATTTTGAAATTTTAGTTGATCTAAACAAATATTGTGATGTGATTTCATTGGTGAGCTTAAAATTTTGAACACATGATTTGATGATAGAGTTTTAAAACTTTGTTACTTACTTTGTGCATTTGAGAATTCACATGTTTGAGCCAATCTAACACGAGCACATTAGCACATATTTGTGTGAGGTATGACATGCGATTTCAACGTGTATGTTTCCTTGACTTAACTGAAACTGGATGACTTGTGGGATTAACACTTGGGCATAGAAAAGTAAAAAAAAAAAAAAATAATAATAATCATCATCAATAAACTTTCCACTGAGTAACTGGACCTCTTGCCTCAGTAAGCAGTGAGTGTTCACATCAAAAGGTAAGAATTTTATTCATAATGATCATTGCGAAACTTTCCGCTGAGTAACTGGACTTCTTGCCTCAGTAAGTAGTGAGTGTTCATGTCAAAAGGTGAAAATTTGCTTGGTAGCAGTAAGGCTAGTTTAGTTTTGTAGCCTTTTTGACTCGAGTTAGTAAGTCTTTAGGGGTGTCTTTACAGCTAATGCCCTAAAACCATATGGTTTGGGAGTCATTGACTCAACACTCGCTACATGGGTCAATTAGAAAGCTTAAGGGAACTAATCATAGCAAAGCCTTATATAAAAAAAAGGGTAAAATAAAACTATGTCATCGTTATTCATTCTGATGAGAAATCCTGTGAATATTGAGACATGAAGACATTGTACATTGAAGTTATTTGGAAACCTTATCTGTTTATGCTAACTCACTTTACACTGATTCAAGTTTGTGATGTCTTAGCCTGCCTCTTGTAAGTAATTAAGTTTTAAAATCCTTATTCATTGCGAAGATGAGTTATATTTTTTTAAGCTTGCTCATGAATGAATATCATGGTTTTGAGTGCTCCTTAAATTTTTGGATACCATGAGTGATGAACTTAGCTTGATGTTCTTTGTTTTCATTTAGTTTTTTATTTTGTTTTGCTAAGGGACTAGCAAAATGTAAGTTTGAGGGTATTTGATGAGTGCTAAATATTGCATATTTTGGCCACTTAATTTACATTTGTTAGCTTAAGAATTTGTTACTTTGAGTTGTTTTTCATTGTTTTACAGGTTTACAAGCTTGGAAAAGAATTTCACTAAATTGCCAGAATTGCTCGTACAGATCAGCCATTTTGGAGGATTAAATTGTATTGATTCAGGAAGAACCAGGAGATGAGCCATATATGCTTGAAAAGATCCGGATGTCTATTTTTAGAGGAATTTTATGGATCAATAAAATAATTTTTTTTAGAGAAAGTTATGGCAGTTTTAGTAGACATAGGTCAGGCTGTGCATGATTTCAGCGTAACAGATCAACCATTTTTGAGGATTTAACTGTATTGATTCAGGAAGAACCAGGAGATAAGCCATATATGTTTGGAAAGATCCGAATGTCTATTTTCTGGAAAATTTTACGGATCAATAAAATGATTTGTCTAGAGAAAGTTATGACAGTTTTAGTAGACAAAGGTCAAAGAGCAAAAATTGGAATCTGTAGCATCCCACGTCGGATTGAAAATACATTGCACTTGTGATGTTTCCCTATATAAGCCCTTCTTCACTACATCTTTAGTGTGCGAATCCAAGTGCCATTTTGGTGCAATTTGGAGGACTTCTTACTAGCATTCTGGTGGATCTCCAAAGGCTTTGCTACCACGAGGGGAAGTGCCGCCCAACAGCGAGTGAAATTTCTCCCATGTATAGTCAGTTTTAATTTACTGTTTTTTTTAGTTTAATGTTTAGCACTTTTATTATGAACTCTAGTTTCATGATTATGAGTGGCTAAAATCTTCAACTAAGGTTGAAGATGAAGCCTCGCCGTTGTTTCGCATAATAGTTTCAGATTTGTTTATACAATTCTGATTTTTTTTAGTATAAATGTTCTGTCAATTATTTGAGTAAAATCTTATGATTGATTGCGTTTAAATTGTTCTGTTGGATATTCCATGTGTTTCATCTGATGGATACATCAAATTATTTTTTATTAAATTGGATTTCCTTTGTGATTTGTTAAAAGTGGATACATGTTTTTGGTTTAATTGGGATATTTGTTGTTTTTTGTTTTAAGTTGGATTCATGGAATGTTTTAATAGACTATTTTTAGAACATGAAGATATATGCTTAACTTTGGTAGGGTGGATTCAGAAACCTTAATGTTTTTATCATTAGTTTTTAAATCAATTTAGTTTAAGTTTATATTTCTTTTGCAAAAATACAATTCAAAATTCGGAACTAAGTTAAGATAAGGTTAGTTTAGATAAAATTATATTTTCACAACACAATTCCCTGTGGTTTCGACCTCGCACTTGCACAACACTCTATTGTAAACGACTAGTGCATTTGCGAGTAATTTAAAACTCACAACAAAGAACATCACCATCTTTCTCTAAACATTTTTTTTTCTCTTACTGAAAAAAATAGAATTGAAATAAATTCACACAACTTTTATCTGTTTAATAACGATTGTACTTAAAATTTTATAAAACTAAAATTCAATTATGTTTACCTAAATTTTATGTTTATCTAAATTTCAATTATGTTTAAATGTCACAAACCCTCATAAGCATATTCCTATTTTATTTTTTAAACAAAACAAACCATCATCATACATATAAACTTTCATGTTCATCAAATATTTTATCTATAAATATTCTATACTCTTCAATCTAAGCCATTGGATTTTATTGTTTTCGTTGTTTAGAGAATGGGAAAAATCAACAAGAATCAAGGTAAATGAGGAAAAAGTAGTGAAAGTGTTACTAATAACTCAAAACATCGGTGTAACTTACCGTAAAACTTGATTTTTGATTTGTTTAAACTAACTAACAAATACTATTGCCGAAAAGCAAACAGAATACTTCTGCTCTGCTCTATTAAGAGAGAGAGAGAGAATGGCAAGGAGGAAACTGTTGTTGCTGTTGAAACCCTTTGATGTGTACCAAGTCAGCCAATCAAAGGGCATCTCTCGCATTAGCAATCCTCAGGTAATCGTTTTTCTTCTTCATTTCGACTCAGTACCCGGTAAATCGTGGTCCTCTACATGAATCTCTTCGTGTATACATAGACCCATTGTTCCTTTATGCAGAAATCTTTAAATTGTTGTTTATCAAATCACTTTCATGTTATAATTCTCTACACTCTCGTGTCTTTTTTTTTATTTTTTTTTTAATGATTCTTGTTTGGAGTGGTTAGCTCTATATGTTTTGCTTTATTATCGAACTTGTTTAATAAAATGTTTAAATGGGGGTGGTGGTATCTAACTCTAAAAATTCATTCTCTGTTTGGAACTGAGAGAACCAAGGAAAATGATACTGTAGAAGTTTAGATTTTGTTTCAGTACAATCAACAATGGTTGCAGGGAATTTGAAGCTTCCTTTTTTTTTTTTTGTTCTCAACCACTTATTTTATATATTTTTAATTATGAGGTAATGTGGTGATTAATTAAGCACTTTGCTTTAGCAGTAGTGAAGGTGTTTGATTTAATTAACTGTCAAACTTGGTAACACTACCTCCTGTGGCAAGTTTTTTGGATTTTGGACAAATTTAGAGATTGGTTATTGGAGGAAAATGTGAGAGCACAGAATTTGGAGACATGTTTTGTGAAGGATCCAGAAAGTTGTGTTAGGCTTAGTTAACTGTGTTTTTCCCTTCTTAAAGCTTTTGGTGTGAAGGTGTTGTCAATGGATGGCAAAGTCCATCTTCTTTCCTTAAATTAGGGTCACTAACTATTCCACTTCACCCACACTTGCCATATATTCATCCTTGTTTTAAGGCTTACTTTAGGCCATGTTTCCTTCCTTGTTTTAAGGAATGTCTTTTTCCTTTAACAACCTATATATACTCTTAATTGTATTCTCAATAACAAGAACTCAAGTAAGCATTTATACAATCTCCTTACTCTCTTCAATTCTCACATCTCTTTACTCTCTTAAATTCTAACATGGTATCAGAGCCGATTGCGTAGGTTCTTCTCTCGCTTGTAATTTTTCTCGGTTTCGTGTTTCGGCGTGTTCTGTGTTGTTCTCGGTGAACCCAACGTGAAAGTTTTTTTTGTTGTTTTTCGGTCTTCTCATTCTGGGTTGGTGTTGTTGGCACTTCCTATTTTTGGTTTGAGCAGTTTCGGCATTCACAACATCTTCTGTTTTCAGAGAGGTGTTTTGTGGCTTTGGGTTTCAGATTTCTCGGTGTTTTTTTTGTTCTCAGATCTCTTTGGCAGTTTGTTTTTTTCTACTTTGGGTGGTTTCGGCATTTTTTTGGTCTCGCTATTTGTTTGGCTGATTTTTTGGGCAGCAGATTCTTCTCTCCCTTGATTCTGGTTCCTTTGTTTATTTTGAAATTTTTTGCTTTGTCTCGGGTTGCACTTATTTGCAATGGACTTTGCACCTGTGTGTGTCAAATTTACGGGCAAAAATTAGTCTACCTGGGCCTTTCAGTTTGAAATTTTCCTCAAGGGAAAAGAACCTTGGGGCCATATCGATGGCACAGATGTCGCATAAACATCCAATACAGACCAATCGAAGGATGTCGGGTCTTCTCCTTCTTGGACTGTGCTTGATGCTCGGATCATGTCTTGGCTTCTTGGTTCAGTGGAGCCACATATTGTCACCAACTTGCGTACTCATCGCTCTGCTCAATCTATGTGGACTTATCTGAAGAAGGTTTATCATCAAGATAATGATGCTCATCGCTTTCAGTTATAGCATGCGATTGCTACCTTTCAACATGGCAGTCTTTCCATCCAGGACTATTACTCGGCCTTTCTGATTCTTTGGATTGACTATACTAATCTTGTTACAACGGTTGTTCCTGTTGCCACTCTTTCGACTATTCAGCAACTCCACAAGACTAGATGGCGTGATCAATTTCTTATGAAACTACGCCCGAAATATGAATCTATTCGCTCCTCTCTGCTGAATAGATCTCCTGTTCCTTCTCTTGATGTTTGTTTTGGTGAGTTACTTCGTGAAGAACAACGTCTTAGTACTCAAGCTACTCTGGAGCAATCTTATGGTAGTCTAGGAATTGTGGCTTATGCTGCCCAAGGACGCGGACCGCCTATGCATTCTAAAAACTTGCAATGTTTTTGTCGTAAGGAATATGGGCATATTGCTGCCAATTGTCCCAAGAAATACTGCTCTTATTGTAAGAAGAAGGGTCATATCATCAAAGAATGTCGTCTCTACCCACAGAATCGTCAGGCTCAAGCATTTCAGACTTCTGTTATTATACCCTCCGCAGCTCCTGGCTCTTCTTCAGGTGCCTTCCCAGTTCCAGCACCTCCTGCAGCGAATTACTACACACCCGAAATGGTGCAACAAATGCTAATTTCAGCATTATCTGCAATGGGGTTTCAAGTAAAAATTCTACCAAACTCTGGTACGTAGACTCGGGGGCCTCACATGACGAATACTCCCACCACTCTGTGTTATGTTCGGCCCTATGTTGGTCCATTTGCCATTCAGACTGCCAATGGTAGTTCTTTACCAATCGCTGCTGTCGGAGATGCCTCTTCTAAATTCACTGATGTGTTTCTTGCTCCTCAACTTTCCACGAATCTTATTTCTGTTGGTCAATTAGTTGATAACAATTGTGCTGTTAACTTTTCTAGTGATGGTTGTGTTGTACAGGACCAGGTAACGGGAGAGCTGATCGCGAAGGTACCTAAAGTGGGGTGCTTGTTTCCATTATTTTTATCTGTCCCAGCAATTTCTTCAGTTTCGTTTATTAAGTCTTTTGCTTGCAATAATGTTCCAAATCTGAGTATGGTGTGGCATCGTCGTTTAGGCCATCCCAATACTCAGATCTTATCTCATGTATTGAACTCTGGTTTTCTTGATAATGAAGAATGTTCTTCTTTATCTCTTAAGTGTGATTCTTGCAAACTTGGTAAAATCAAAATTCTCCAATTTCCTTTACATGCTAGTAAAGCTTCTTACTGCTTTGATCTTATCTATAGTGATGTTTGGGGACCTTCCTCCGTTAGTTCACATGAAAAATTTAATATTATGTGACTTTCATTGATGATTATAGCAAATTCACTTGGGTTTATTTTCTTCGCTCTAAATCTGAGGTTTTTCGTACTTTCACTAATTTTTTAGCGTATATTGACAATCAATTTTCTACGACTATTCAGACATTACGCACAGATTCTGGTGGTGAATATTTGTCTACTGAGTTTCAGGCATTCTTGGCTTCTAAAGGTATTATTCATCAACGTTCATGCCCTGCTACTCCCCAACAGAATGGAGTAGCCGAACACAAAAATCGTCATCTTCTTGATGTGGTACGTAGTCTCTTGTTAGAATCATCTGTTCCATCCATGTTCTAGGTCGAGGCTCTGAAAACTGCTACTCACTTGATTAATCGTTTATCTTCCCAAATCTTACGCATGGAGTCTCCCTATTTCCGCTTGTTTGCTAAATAACCTAGTTATGATAATCTCTGTGTCTTTGGTTTTGTATGTTTTGTCCATTTACCTCCGCATGAGCGACATAAATTATCTGCTCAATCTGTTAAATGTGCATTCTTGGGATATAATGTGTGTCAAAAGGGATTTGTTTGGTATGATCCTACCTTATATCGTACACGCATTTCTAGGAATGTTATTTTCTTTGAAAATCAACATTTCTTTCCTGTGTCCTTTGAGCCCTCTTCTTCTACTATGGTCATCCCCTCTTTTGAGCAATAATTTTCAGGTCTTCATCAAGTCAGCTCTCGCTTTAAACCAGGTATTGTGTATACGGGACGCTCCCGCCCACAGTCTCTTCCGATGACTCAAACAATATCTGATCCTACCATGCTCCAGTCAGTTGCAGCACCTTCAGAACACTTGGTACGTCGCTCTTCTTGAATGTCTTTACCTCCGGATAGGTATGGGTGGTTTGCTTCTACTTTTACTGCTGCATTGTCCAATTTTGATATTCCCACATGCTACTCACATGCTGTCAAGCATGATTGTTGGCGACAAGCTATGCAGGAAGAAATTGCTGCTTTAGAGGCCAATCGCACATGGGACATTGCACCTTGTCCTTCCACTATAGTCCCCCTGGGTTGCAAATGGGTTTACTCCGTCAAGGTTCGATTTGATGGAAGTTTGGATCGTTATAAAGCTCGGCTTGTTGTATTTGGAAATAATCAGGAATATGGTGTTAATTATGAAGAAACCTTTGCTCCTGTGGCTAAGATGACCACTGTTCGTACGATTCTAGCTCTTACTGCTTCTAATGATTGGCCACTACATCAGATGGATGTCAAGAATGCTTTTCTTCATGGGGATATTAAAGAGTGTATTTATATGAAGCCACCCCCGGGATTGTTTCCTTCTCCAAACTCACATGTGTGTAAGCTTCGTCGCTCCCTTTATGGTCTCAAACAAGCTCCAAGGGCCTGGTTTGATAAATTTCGAACTAATTTATTACAATTCTCATTTAAGCAAAGCAAGTATGACACTTCCTTGTTTCTTCGAAAGTCAGACATGGGTATTGTTGTTCTTTTAGTCTATGTTGATGATATTGTGATTACTAGTTCTGATTCTGTTTTACTTGGCCAGTTCAAGACCCATCTCTCTGAGTCCTTTCATATGAAAGATCTTGGGTCTCTTACATATTTTCTCGGTCTTGAGGTGCATCATAGTCCGTCTGGTATTTCACTCAATCAACATAAGTATGCTAGTGACCTGGTGGCTACAGTTGGCCTACAGGAGGCCACTTCTGTTGATACTCCCATGGAATTGAATGTCAAGCTTCACAAAGAGGAGAGTAATTTACTTGCTGATCCTAGTTTATACCAGAAGTTGGTGGGTAGTCTTGTCTACCTCACCATTACTAGACCGGACATTTCATTTGCAGTACAACAAGCCAGCCAGTTTCTTCAAACCCCTCGTCACCTTCATTTGGTTGCTGTTCGTAGGATCATACGCTATGTTCGGGGTACTTCTGCCGTGGCTTATTCTTTCCTGCAAGCAATTCTCCTCGACCTACTGCTTATAGCGACGCTGATTAGGCTGGTTGTGCTGATACACGTTGCTCCATTACTGGTTGGTGTGTGCTCTTAGGTGATGCATTGATCTCATGGAAAAGTAAGAAGCAAGACAGAGTTTCTAAGTCATCTACAGAATCTGAGTATCGAGCGATGTCTCTTGCTTGTTCCGAAATTATTTGGCTTCGAGGTTTGCTTGCTGAGCTAGATTTTTTTGAAACTGATCCTACACCTCTACATGCTGATAATACAAGTGCTATTTAGATCACGGCCAATCCTGTCTGTCATGAGCGCACGAAGCATATTGAAGTCGACTGTCACTCTATCCGTGAAGCATTTGAAGCTTGTGTTATCACTCGTCCACATGTTTACACTAAACTAGAAATTGCTGATATCTTCACCAAAGTGCTCACTCGCCATCGACATTGCTTCTTAAGCAGCAAATTGATGCTTGTTGATCAACCTGCATCAATTTGAGGGGGGCTGTCAATGGATGGCAAAGTCCATCTTCTTTCCTTAAATTAGGGTCACTAACTATTCCACTTCACCCACACTTGCTATATATTCATCCTTGTTTTAAGGCTTACTTTAGGCCATGTTTCTTTCCTTGTTTTAAGGAATGTCTTTTTCCTTTAACATCCTATATATACTCTTAATTGTATTCTCAATAACAAGAACTCAAGTAAGCATTTGTACAATCTCCTTACTCTCTTCAATTCTCACCTCTCTTTACTCTCTTAAATTCTAACAGGTGTATGGTAAAGTAAATGTATTTTTTGGATAAAGGTGAATTTATGTATCCAGAGAATACTGTTATACACCAGCAGCATAGCTTCTACAAAGAGATGATAACAAGAAAAGAAATATCACACACCAGTAAAATGAACTGCTACACCAGAAATGGAAACAAACAACTAGAAAGGAACCCTTTACAATTTTAAGTCAAAGAAAGACTCAAAGAGTCATGAACTTTCAGCAGCTAGTGAAGCCTCCAATTTTGAGCATATATCCCAAAAGTGTGTCTCGAACATCAGCCATGGTTCTGTCCAAAACTGTATGAGAGCTATTATGAATGTTGTGATGAAATCTTGTGTTTCTCTCCCTCCATATATGATATATGCTAGCGTCCAGGCTTGCCTAAGGATTTAAGATAGATCTTCCTTATAGGGAAGGATTTTAGATAGATCTTCCTTTTAGGGAAGGTTTTAGATAGATCTTCCTTTTAATGACTTTATCACCCATTGAAAATCAGCATTCCAATCTCCCATTGGAGTCTTTTGCACTCCTGTTCTCTGGATAATAGATTTCCAGATTTGTGAATAAAAAGGACGGGCTGAAAGGTTTCTGTTTTCAGTTGCACCATTACGGAGAGAGCAAGTAGGATTAATTTGTAAATCCCATTTCAGCAGTCTTGTTCTTCTAGCTAATCTGTCATGAATAGCCAACCAACTTATAAAGCTAGGCTTGGGAATATGGCCAGTAAACCAAATGATTCTGTACCAAGGGACATTTGCCTTCTTTTTTCTTACAACATCACAGGTTGTTTTGGTGGTGAAAACTCCTGCTTTCGAGGGAACCCAAAGAGCTTTATCTTCCTGAGTGTTATTTGGATTAATATGACCACAAAGGGCAATTTTGAATCTCTGCTAAAGCATCAGATCTTGCAGCAGGCCAACTCCAGTCATTCCCTTGGATCACAGTTTCCACTTTAACATTTTCCTGGAGGGAAGAACAATAGATCATTCTATTTTTGCAATGACTAAGCAGTCGACCCTAAGGATATCAATCATCATGCCAAATGTAAATCTTCTTGTCATTCCCCACTAAATACTTGATCATTGGTCAGGCAAGAGCTCTAAGCTGGAGTTGTTTCTGCCAAACCCAGGAGCAGTCAGTAAACTTAATTTTGTTTGCATTTCCTGTCCTTGTTGGCACACAAACAGAGACTTAACTGATAAATCGAGTGAGTTTGGTTGGTCTTCCCTTAAATTTCTTATTTGGAATTATGATTTAACTTCACTTCAGTGGCCAAGATACCACCCTTTATCGACTTTTTTTTTTTGGTCAATGTTGATTAAGCAAAATAGAAATTCTATTTGCTGTATGTCACCAGCTGCTACTTTGTGTCACCTTGTGACATAGATATCATTTATCATGGCTAACATAAAAGGTGGAAAAATAGGGAAAAGACCCCCATAAATTAAATTGGTGGTGGCTAGTGATGCTGATGATAAGAAGCATTATATGCACCATTTCACCGTGGTTTAACGCCAATGAATTTTGAGGCAAACTAGAATTTTTTGTCTCCGGAAATGCTTAATGAAGTGATCGAGCCACATAAAGAGTTAAGCAGGTACTGGGATATACCAGTAAAGTGAGAGGCAATTTTCAGAATAATTCGTGTTCCAGAACCAGTGAGGTCACTTGAGACTGGTTCTAATTGCTATGATATATGATTTTCGTGTCAATTTTAGGCAAAAGACACCTGTGGATACTTCTTGTGAGAGAAGTAATATCAACTGATGAATTTGGGCTTGTCCAAGGTTAATGCAAAACTTTTTGACATTAATTTTCTTCCTGAGCATGTTAGTCAAATGTGGGAGATTTTAAGAGTATGTGCTGGTTGCAGTATTCAGAAAGAGAAATGTAACAGTCTACTGCATCCTTTAGCAAACCTCACGTTCATTAGTTTTAAATTCACTACTTATCAGAAAGAGAAATGTTGTGCTTTCGTTTAAGTTAGGTTAATTTCATGGGGTTGGAATTACCAGTCAAGATGCAGAAATTTGCTACTTATCTTTGAAACTGGAGTTGAGTTTTTCATTTTCACCATATAAATAGGTATTTCTAGATCTGGTTAGACTTTGTATATTCTCTAGTTTTTGTTGAGGCCTAGAATGGTTACATCCTTATCCTCCAGTCCTTAACAAATTGAAACTTAAGAAAATGCATGCATTTGTTTGGAGAACCTTCCTCATGAGCTATTTTTACTTGTTAAACCTTGCTTATCTATCATATGGTGCAACGACTTGTTCTTCACCGCCAATCCTTTTATAATTATGTGTTAGCACCAACAGTTGTTTATTTATTTTTTTTTCAATTGGGGGAGAGGGGTAGGTTGCTTTTAAAATAACGAACGTTTCATCATCACTCTCAATATATCATCTTTACCAATTAACTCCCCATAACTTCTCCTTCTCCAAAGTTCCCCTTGCTGACCATTTGAATGTCACTACCTGCATTTCTGTCTACTCTTCTTGTCACTGCTAGCCACCCTATCCTTGACCATATTAGTATGCAATGTCCAGCATTTGAGGTGATACTTTCCAACTGAGATTCAAAAGTTAATGTGGTAGTATCGTTAGTCAAGAAAGCTTTATGGACATTTCTAGTTGAATTATTGTCAGTGCTCTATCTCCCTCTCCCCTTCTCTCTACATATGAACCAAACTGTTGTTCTATATTCCTAATTCGGTTTCTCTTGGAGATATCACAGTTTTTTCAATATCTAGAGAACAGGCGCAAGGTTCACAAAGATGCCATAAAATTTTGTCAGGAAATATTGCAGAAGAAGTCAATTGATTGGGAACCGATTTTACGGAGCAATTTATCACAACCAATTCGTAATGTGGATTTGGTTGTTACTATTGGTGGTGATGGCACTCTTTTGCAGGCCAGTCATTTCATGGATGACACAACTCCAGTTCTAGGAGTGAATTCTGACCCCACACAAGCTGATGAGGTTAGTTCAATTTTCAAGAGAAGTTCTAGATTTGTGCGCGTTATAATTAGTGAATGTCTATGTATTTTCCTAATGATTTCTTGATATTGACACCTCTTGGGTGTGGATGACAGCTCATTATATTTTCTTCGGTGTAGGCCGAAGAGTTCAGTAATCAGTTTGATGCTACTAGAAGCACTGGCTATCTATGTGCAGCAACAGTCAAAAACTTTGAGCAAGTAAGACTACATAAGAATAATGAGTAAAATTACGAGCAGCTTGAATAAAGGATATTGTACTGTTAACAGCTCTGTGTGCTGTGAAAATAAGTTGGTATTTCAAATATAATTTCACTTTGATTACTAATGTTAATGTAATGGTTACTCAAATATGTTGGTCTAAGTTTTAGAAAACATAACCTCTCACGCATTACTGTTTTTTATGCTAACTGGGCCGCCTTGGAGAAGAACAGGGAATTGGACTTAGATGCCCAAGCTTAATTATAAAAAAAAAAAATGCCCCAGCTCAATAACTTACCTTCACTATTACCTCTGGAAAGCTTTTGTGTTAGATTACTAAATTTCTTCTTCTTGCCATATTAGCATTCTTCCATTAGGTTGCTACTTACTGTAATGTGATATTCTCTTATGTTTTTAGTATTTAAAATCTTCTTTTTATTCTTCTCTTGATACTGCTACCTGAAATTTTACTTTATTTCATCTGAGAATCAGAACTTGGATCTTCTATGGCCCCCTCCCCCCAAAAAAATGATGGGGGTATACAAGGGGCAGTCCCGCGTCTCATAGAACCCCCAATCTATGTTGACTAGCACAAAGCATACAATTGTTCTTCCATGACAGGAACTTCCTGCTGTAATTCTTGATCATGCCACAGGTACTAGATGACATACTGTATGATCGAACACTTCCTTCAAAAATATCGAGGGCATCAGTACGGGTAAATTCGAAACTGTTGTCAACATATGCTCTTAATGACATTTTGGTTGCACACCCATGCCCTGCGACAGTTTCTAGGTTCTCATTCAAGTGAGGAACTTCTCATGTAGCTCGCTTTGATAACCATATATATATATATATATCCCACGTTATATCACATATTCTTAATCTTCATTATCATGTTGGTAGGATTAAAAAGGATGATCAGCCATCTTCCCCATTGGTGAACTGTCGATCTAGTGGTCTCAGAGTCTCGACTGCAGCTGGATCTACAGCTGCTATGCTCTCAGCAGGTGGATTTGTAATGCCTATTTTATCTCAGGATCTGCAGTATATGGTGAGAGAGCCTATCTCACCTGGATTAGCCTTTTCTGGCTTAATGCATGGATTAATTAAATCAGACCAGTCCATGGAAATCGCCTGGTTTTCTAAAGAGGGTTTGATATACGTTGATGGTTCTCATGTATTTCATTCTATCCAGAATGGGGATACCATTGAGATATCTTCCAAGGCCCCACTTTTGAAAGTTTTCTTGCCTCATTTGTTGTCATGAACCATGTGGATTAACAATCGAACATATTTGTTTGAAATATTATTGAGATTTTGTAGCCACGAGTTAAGAGGTAAATTGTGAATGTGAGATGGAGATCTTGTATATAAACGATGCCTTATATACAAAAATAATTTTTTATTCCCTCTCTTCGTAGATTAGTGGATACAAGGGAACTTTAATTCTCTCCCACAAATGTAAGTTGGTCATGGGGTAGTGAGAGAAGTTGAAAGTGGAATCGAGTTTTAAATTATTATGTCAAAATACAGGCTGAAGTGGAAAGGTATGGCCATTAGGGGGATTTGGGGGTGTATATTGTGGAATCTGTGTGATCTTTCTGGCCATATCGTATAGGAGTAGGAACACAATTAATCTGTTCTCTACTAAGGTTATAAATTTCGAACCAGCCAATGTTTCCATTTAACTATTTAAATGATATGGTTTAGTTTTGGTCCGTTTTGATATGTCAGTTTCAAATTTAATAGTATTTTTAAATACGTAAATATTAAATTATATATATTTAAAAATATAAATCATTTGTTTTAAAATTAATTATAAATATTTTTTGATATAAATCTAAATTGAGACTATATTACTATCAAATTACATATTTTTCATATAATAATAATGATAATAATAAAACAATTATTATTCAAATATCAATCCTGGAATTAAGATTAAATTTTCAAATTACCCTTTTAAAAATTAATATTATAATATATCGATAGAAATATAATATTTTGATTGAAACTAAAAACGAAACGAAATATGATCTAGTGTTAAAACCGAAACATTTCAACTAAAACGGAATGAAATTAACTTCATTGGTCTCTACCTGCTAACTGTTTTGATAATTAAATTTTTTCTAACCGTTGCTTCGAGCTAGGAGCCTCTTCTTACGAGCTTGCTAACATCTCCAGCCGGAGCTTGTTATTTACAAAGCTCGATGGTTCTTATGTTTCCTGTTGTTTTCTTATGTTCTGTAAAATTACATTTTTGAAACGAAAAATTGAGAAAACATTTAAAAAGCAGTTTTAAATGGTACCGCAGACATTACTCAGCTTCTCCAAAAAATGGTCATTAAATATGAGAAAACATTGTTGGCAAATGGCAACTTGCGTCTGATTTTGACTTCTATCATTTCAGTTCTTTTTGGCAGGGTCTTCGTTCACAGAATTCTGCCACTCGTGCTGATAGTTCACAAAATAATGGATGCTATTGTTTAATTTTAATCCGTCCATGAGCTCTGCCCAGACGGAAAAGATACTTGAAGTTGGTCTTAATACTTCCTGCTTGCGCATATATATACCTCAGGTGTTGTAGCATTTGCGCATGCTAGATTCGTTTTGAAAAATGAGCATATTTGCCACAATAATTCATCCAAAGCGAGGACTTGCTGAAATGCTGTGTTAACTAAGAACTCAATCTAGAGCTGCTCGCCTATAGACTCACCGGTCAATTGACAAATGGTAGCTAATATCAACTCATATACCTCCTGTCGTTTCAAGATACATCAGTCTCTAAAAATCAAGCAATGAAAATTGTCCCAATATTTAAACATATATGCTCTTCAAATTCTCTTTCATTCAAACACAATATTTAAACATATATGCTCTTCAAATTATCTTCATTCAAACACACCATGCACGTTCTCACACCAATCATTATCTACGAGGGCATGACTTGATAACCTCCTACTATATCTTTAGTATAAAGACAGAAAGGTGATTACAAAAGGTGATTCTCTTTGTTGTCAAGCTGCTACACCCAAGCAAAGTTCACTTACCAAGTCAGCAAAGGAAAAAAAATTTACGTCACTTTTCTTCCTATCTTTTGGGCAAGAGAAGGGTATGAAAGGAAACTGAAAAAATCTTTACAATCTAAAACTTTCCAGCAGGACAAGTCCAGCAAACAGTAAGTCATCAACCTCTAGCCTACAACCTGGAAAACCAAGATTTCATAAAGATTGGATAAGAGGCAGCAAAGTAAATCAAGAGTGATAAGTTTTCCGCTTACGTGAACATTTGATTGCGGTTACGAGATAGCTGAGGCCGCTTTATTGGAGAGAGTATTAAGTTCCTTAAAGTCACTGAGGTATTACCAGCACCAGCACCACCTCCAAAAACAGGGTTACCACCAGCCCTTCTATTCCCAGCATCGGCTGGCATAGCTGTTTTTTTTGCTGGTGAGCCACTGGAGATGTCAAAGGGACCAGAGTTCGAACTATTTTGTCTTGTTGGCCATACATCCTCTCTAGGCCCTGGAGTTGCAGGAGAAGAAACCGACCAATCTGCAACAAATAAGTCAACTTGATTTGGAGATATTTAAGTAAAAATAGGTTATTAAGCTAAATTCATTGTCTTAATAGCATAAAAAAACAAATGTTAACAGAACTGCTTTACTAAGTAGGCACTTACATAATCCTCTCATTACATTAAGAAAAAGAACAGGATTACCTTTTCGAATTAAGTCCCTGTTATCCATCATGTTAGCTGGACTTGAAAACAAATCAGGCTCATTTCTTGAATAGAAATGGCTCGCAGGTTGGATGGCTGATCGTTTCATTGACTCATACTCACTTCTCAACTGGTCATACATTTCATCAAGCTTTCTCTTCTGCCTGATATTTGAATACGTAGTAGCTCTTATTAGGGTCCAAGAACCAGATTAAAACTAGAGGAAATAGAAAGGTTTAATTTACTGATATAGACTGACCTTGATTTCTCAGAAAACTTATCTTGGAACTCTTGCTTATCCTTGGACAAACTCTCTATCTCCTGTTCCATCATCTGACACCTCTTGGCCATTTTCTGATATGCAGTATGTACCTGCTCCAGTTTCTCTGTGAATTTTTCTTGCATTGCCTCACATTTTTGTCGACACTGAGCTACAATTCTGTTCATCTTGAACTGCATCTCTAATTCCTTTTGCCCGATGTAAAACATCACACTTCTGTATGCACTCTTCATCACTAAGTTCAACTAAGGAAGACGTGGATAATTTCTTTTCGAATATCTCATGGAAGCGATCGGAGCTCTTCCCCGTTTTTTGTTTGCTAACTATCTCAAACAAATAGTAAAATGCAAGTAACCTACCAAATAAGTTCCCAATTCTTAAATTTCTATCTGAAGTCAAGTAACTCAGAGATTTCTAAACAAAAACAATTATTCAGCTAGAAAATTTCGGAATTGAATACAACAGGATACATATCTGTGGAGATATTCCAGCCATGGCCATCTGCAATTGTTCGTGCATTGCAAACATAAGCAACTTAGCAATTATCATATATAGAGGAGAAACATTGTGAAATGAAAAATAGAAGTATGGAGCAACAATATGTAGTGTAATAGGTATAAGCAAGCTATATATACTATTCGAAGGTAAATACTTGCTTACATTTATCCATTCATCATTTGGATTGATTTCCACAGGTTTCATAAGACTGAGAGGGGAAAACCAAAATAAGTTAATTAGAAGTGAAACTGACAATATACTACATCAAAGCAAGAAACAGTGGTAAAAGCCGTTGAAGACACTCATCCGTAATCCTAGTTTTTGATGACAATGAGAGTAGATTCATACAGTGCATTCGACTGTAAACCATAAGGCAGTCCACAAACTAGAGACTTTGGAGACAGATGAACTAATTCTGTTTATTTAGAATATGCTTTATGATCAAAATTCCGCTCGCTTATTGTTCTACTTATCTATGATTTTATGTTCATCACTCCCATACATTTAAGAACCTTATTCACTTTAAGCAACACAAACCATAAAGGCATTCCAAGGATCAAACTTCACCAATAAAAATTTCGTACCTCTTGGAGAGCACTTGATCGCAAATGGGACATGCCGCATCACTGCTGAGGATCTTGCTGGCATCTTCAGTGCCTTATCCGCTGTTAAGGGAACTTTATACAAGCTAATGAATTCCTTCAATATTTACCAGTGGGATGAAAAAAAAACATATTCAACTGCAATAGCAGAATTCTGGCACACATTCGGATACACAAGAGGTGACCACAGGTAGTGGAAATGGCTCGCCCTTCCAATTCTCGCCAGCACGCATTGCATCTCATCTCAGCCTTTGATGATAGTCCTCAACTTGATGTATACCTTGATATCACAACTAGATATAAGAGCAAGGTTATTCACAGGGTAAGACTGCCAATGCTTTTTTATTTTATTTTTTTATAAGTAAAAGTATTATAAAGATATCAAAGGACACCAAGGAGATGCTGCCCATGTACAAGTTAAGCTATCTTATACATACTGTATCTATCTAAAAGGTGAATTTCATTTACGAAAAAATTCCCTTCTAGCCAAAAAACAAGGATATTAAGCCACCGATCTTTAAGAGAATCAATCGACCTCTCCGCCTCATAAAAAACTCTCCTATTCCTTTCTATCCAAACTAACCACCAAATGGATAGTGGAATCGTGGTAATAATCTTCTTCTTTCCTTTAGAAGCTTGAATGCCATTCCATGACCAAACCTCCTCTAAAATGGAACCGCTACTCACCCGAAAAAGACCCAAAACCTAAAGAGCCATATTCCAAAATTGTCTTGTCCAACAAGAAGTTAACAATAAATGATGCATGGACACACTCTCCTCTTTGCAAAGGTAACATCGATTCACAAGCACTTTTCCTCTCCTTTGGAGTTTATCAATGGTCAAAATCCTCCCCCAAGTAGCTTCCCAAACAAAGAAGGCCACTTTAGTTGGAGTACAAGACTTCCAAATGGATTTCCAAGGGGGGTTGGAGCTCCCCTCCAAAGGGAGAAGACAAGCCTTATAAAAAGAGCTGACTTCAAACTTTCCATTACAATTACGTGTCCACTTCATTCTATACAACCTATGTAAGTCAACCTTCACTTTGTAGATTTGATAAAAGAAAATGTCCAATACTTTGAAGTTCCCAATCATGAGCATTGCGGACAAGAGAAATATCCCAAAATATAGCATCCGTCTCTCTTACAATGGAAAAAACCATAAGAATGGTCCAGTTAAAAAGAGGCTGAGTGGTGTCAAAGATTAGAATTCTAAACCAAATGCTGAAACACTACAAGTGTACATATGCAATGACTTTTTAACTAACTACAGTTTTACCATTCAAGCACAAAAATACATGGCTTGACTAATTGCTAGAATTCAGCTGAATTCATATTTGGACAGCCATGCCAAATTGAATTTGTTCAAGATATTGATGGAAGATAATCTTCTCTTAAGTAAGAAACTCTGCATAAATTTGAAAATTTCATGAAAATTTTTGGACAAAGATAAAAACATGCAAGTTAAAACAGCAACATTTTCAACAAATAATCCAGATTACAATGAAACTAAGCTCGAAAAGAAATCGCTTAAAGATTTGAGCCATCTAAAGTTAAGTTTTAAAGTTTAACTAGACCCAGATTCAACCAGCTCAAACGCAAAGAGAGATAGAGAGAGAGCTGTAAATTTGTAATTTAAAAATCCACACAGAGGTTCCAGATTTGCTTAAATAGGATTTTTTACCCATCTTTATTGTTAAGCAGGATGATTAAATATGAATGAATAGGAGAAGTACCCCATCAACCACATAACAAAATATATCAAGTGGATATAGAGGAAAAGGGATTTAATGGGAGGAATTCATCTTAAAAAACAGTTCGTCTATTCTCACAAGAATGATATTCAAAATAAATCGTGGCCAGGCTCTTTTAGAATAGAACCAGGGTAACTTTCCCCGCAGAAGCTATTTCCTCAAGATTATATTAGTTCTATGGATATCCAATAAAGAATGTTGGAAATTTTACAGTTTTTTTTTTCTTTCAATCAGGTTACGTAAGAGATTATGTCTCCAAAATTCACATTGTTCCAATTAACTATCCTCAAAAGTACAGGGCTCTCAGAATTTAGAGAAATTAAGCATCCATAAAAGAAGAATCTCCACAGGTAAAAACAGAAATTCAAAATTAGGAGCATGCGGGGCTCATAACTAAAAGCTTAAAATTATAACTGTAGCTGAAATTTAATAGAAAAACTTCATTTCAAATGAACTCTCAACTAACCTCCAAAGTTCTATAGAGGGAAAAGGGTCTATTATCACCGGAACCTATCAGTTACTAAACCCCAAGCAACGCACTTTTATCTAATTGTTATTAATCAGCAGCGAATATTTAAAACTTCGAAGTTATCATAACATCCTCGTTGAGAAAAAAAAAACCCTTACAATTCTGCTTAGAGCAGCAGAGGTTTAAGGAACTATGGCTACATTGTTAAATAGTTGAAATTGACCTATCTCGTGGATATCATAACTTTGACGGCTCCCAAACTGTGAAAACCAAACGGAACGAAAGAAAAAACATGGAAAAAGAGCTATGTATGCTTGCGATTAGGGTTTTACCTCGAAATCGAACAGGAAATCCTGCAGAACTTCAGATTTCTTGCCACTGAATCAAATTCTCAAACCAATCCCTAAAATATAGAGAAGAAGGGAAACATCAGCTTTAACACATGCGCACATTATATTTACAATTTTTTCTTGAAAGTTGAGGGAAGAAAGTACTGAAATCGATGCAACGTTACCTTGAAGATCCTATGAAGATTTATCGGAAAGTTGTTTAAGGAAATCTAACTTATTTCAGTAGAACTAGAGAGGGGGAGAGGTGAAGACGGAATTTTGGCGCCAAATGTTGGCTGACTCTGCTGCGGTGTTTATCGTTTATGGGGGAGAAGAAATTTCGAATCGGTAATGGCGGCAAAACAATATAATAATCATTTTACGGATCAAAACTCCTAATCATTTGATAAAAAAGGCATAATCGTTCAGTTTCAACAGGAATATATATATATTAAAATAAATATATTTTTTACTTAAACTAAAACTCAAAATATATATATTTATGCCAAAAATTCGATTTGTAATATTAATTAATTTTTTAATCGATTAAATAATCGAAAAATTGTGATTGGTATTCAACGGCGCCGTTTCAAGAGAATCAAGACCGAGAAGTTCTGCTGTCTCGCTACTGAATACAGAAACCTCCACGTATAGGCCGTGTACACACGCGCCTCCAGTACACATTGGGAATCTCTCATTGTCCTCTCTCTTGTTATTACAGCTCTGACACAGTAGAGCTGGTCTCCTGTGTAATTAAGACACTAACTGTAAACTGCCACGTGTACAACAGATATTCACAGTCTCAAAAAATATCTCCGACCCTCATTTTTCTAAGGGTAATTAAAAAAACAGTGGAAAAAAGAGGATCGGTTGCTTAAACCATAAACCCATCAATCGGATGGCTCCGCTTGCTTTCTTTCTTTTCAGTGCAAAAAAAAATCTCAAAGACAAAGTTCTTTAAATATATAATTGGATGAATTTGATTCGTTGATAGAATTCTGACGGCAGTGAAAAACAAAACAGAGGGTTTTAGTGAGAGAGGATTTTTAGAGGAAGTAGTCAAGTAGGTAGCTAGGTTTTACAGAGAGAAAAGTAAGATTTTAGGATTTTCAGAGAGACAAAAAGTGTGGATTTGATAGAGAGATAGAGAGAGGAGGAGTTTTTAAAGCAACCAGAGAGGATTCTGGTCTAGTGAGAGGATTTTCGAGAGAGAAAACAAAGGATTTTACTGTGTTTTGAAGAATTCTAGAGAGAGAAAGTGACAGAATTTGAGAGATTTTTTTTTTAAAAAAAAATTTAAAAATTGAGGAATCCAGAGAGAGATGAAGATTCAGTGCAACGTGTGTGAGGCGGCGGAGGCGAAAGTGCTGTGCTGCGCGGACGAGGCTGCGCTGTGTTGGGCCTGCGACGAGAAGGTGCACGCCGCCAACAAGCTTGCTAGCAAGCACCAGAGGGTTCCTCTCTCCAGTTCCTCCTCCCAGATGCCCAAATGTGACATTTGTCAGGCATATCATATTACATACTATTTCAATTTCACTCTTTAGCATAATTATGCAGTTTCTCTTTAAATTAATGTGTTTATTTCAATCAATAAATGTGTGTGTGTGTGTGTATATACTGTATCTAGTATTGTTGCCTTCTGGTTGGTTGTCAAGGAATTGAGGAGATGATGAAAAGCTAGAAGTTTTCAGATGTTTATGTGTTGGACTGTTTTAATGATAAGACAATTGATTCAATTATGACAAATAATTCTATCAGGGTGGAGGGAGTGGAGACTTCTGCATTTCGAGGCTCTAACTAAATGTGGATATGAGATCTTGTCTCCTCTTTTGATTTTCTTTTAAGTACTATAAAAAGACATTTGTCTTTCTTCACGGTTCCAAATGGACCATTTGGTGGTAGTCAATTACATGAATTATAATCAGAAAGAAAATTAGACATAATATACAGGTTCACCCCAGAATAGGTTATGTCCATCTAAAAGTTTCACTATAATCAACCTCACAAATCTCTCGTTATAATGTGCGCTCAGAGAGTATTTATAAGCAATTTAAGCCGCCTTAGTTAGGGTTTCCGCCCTGTTGTAAAACCACGGCTATTCATGGGCTTAAGCTCAAACCGTCAAGCAAAAAACCAGACCCAAAACATGTACCAGGCCTGAAATTTTTGGGGGCAACCCCTGCCAGCTCATCGGGGAACAGGATCCCGTGGTTTTCCGGGGTTCTACAAATGTGGACCCGTGAAGTATACACCAACTCTAACATTTGGTACGTTGTTTTGTTTTCTATAGCATATATTTCGTGTCTTCATTTGATCAACAGACTTGGCAGGGGATATTGGACTAGTGTATACTGGATTTATTGTGGTTAGTCATTGCCCTCAATTTGAGAAGTTTATCATTTGTACTGTAATGAATCATCTAACTACCATTCAGGCTCTTTTTCAGGCTTAATAAGCATGACAACATGCAATAGGATGAATTACCATTTAAGAAAATTTACCAGTGAGGTTGAAGGATATAGCTTGCTTAGCTTTGTATTCCTCTTTATGAGCTTCTCTGTGTAACTTTTCACAAAATCATACTCTATATACAATGCATCTTGAAAGAAGAGGATGGTTGTGCATCTTATAAATCTGTAATGTTTGAGAGAAGTTTGAACTTGAAGGTGTTGTAAGATATCACCAGCACAGAAGGTTAAAACTGAAAAGGAATTCTGGCCTTGCAAACTGTGTAGACCTAGCCTGTTGTGAGTTGGGGGAACATAAGGACTTTACGTAGATGGAGAAGGTTGCTGGGGTGTACAGCAGGTAGATAGTGTAAATAGGAAAACAGATGAGGTTGGCTGTGAGAAGGGAATTAAAGGGTGGTAACAGAACTTTTGGTAATAGGTTGCTAGGGTGTTGAGTGTGGAGGTTTGCTGTTAGATCGAGCGCCATTTGCTAGGTTAAGGAAGACGGACATTTCTAGAAGATAAGGTAAGCTTAGAAGAGGAGTTTTGGAGATGTAATGGCATGAGAAGAGAGAAAAGGAAATCTGGGCACCTTCAGAAGGAAAAAATCTAATAAAAATTGCCTAATGGGATCTGGTACTACGAGGGCGGACAGAAGTGATATGCAATGCAAGCTACGGAAGATATGTTCAATTGATGGTAAAATGGAATAATCAGGAAAAAGAATAATTCACGATGAAAGACACCTGAGGAATAACACCTATTTGTAATAAATGAGTTTTTTTCTGCTAGAATTCTTGGAGAAGGGCGTGTTATTTGTCATAGGGGCTATGCTCTTTGGATCTGTAGTCACGGAGAGTCTAGTTTCTACAAAATAAGGAGATTACAGACCTTTGTTCTGCTGCAAATTATAAGGCTAGCATAGAGAACTTGTTCTTCAGAGCCAATGTAAAAGAAATTTGGTATGTGTTTAACTCTAGGTAATTGTTTCACCATTCTTAAGCCAAGTTTTCTTGTTACTTGAGTTCAACCTTTTTACCTCTCGTGCGTAACTGTTTCTACCTCTGTTACCATTGGCATTCATTGCCCTGAACTAAAAGATACTTCATTGGCACTGCCAAAATTATTGCTGTAATTGTTAGCATTTATGTATTCTCTGCATCACATTAACACTGGATTACTATCAGATGTTCTGGATAGGTCGATTTTGATTTCTATGGATTTTTTTATTCTCTATAAGTTCTGAAAATCTTGCTTTGTTCATTGGTTTTATCATATGCTTCTAATGGAAAAATAAGTTTCTTTGTTCGGAAAGATTTTTTGGTTTTTGTTTTGGTTTGTTTGTGTGCTTAAATCACACTGAGAAGAGACCCAGTTGGGATAACTTTATCTCGTTCACTTTTTTCCCTTCCTTCGTTTACTTCTGCAACTAGTACTTCTACAACTGCTACTTGTGCTCCTTGATTAGTAAATTTAACAAGGTAAATGATGTCCCTGAAACTGGTGTATTCACAAAAAGTGTCATAGTAGGTGGTTTAAAACACCAAATTAAGGTAATATTTGTTTAGTATGAATTATTTGCTTCAGTACCTTATTAATATATTTAAAAGGATGCAGAGAGAGAATCAGTTAGCAAGCAAGACGGCCATAAAGTTATTTGGTCATTCTTGACTATTACAGTTAACCAAGTGGGCAGGTATTAATGAAGGGATAGAAGCGTAGAGAAAGGAATCAGTGACGTTGGCATATTGAGTGTAATTAGGAAATGACTAGAAATATGGTTGGGCGCCCTGTCTGATATATCATTCTTTTCAATTTTCCTTTTAAAGGTATCTAAAATATGTATATATCCTTGTTCTTATTCTGGGACATGTCATTTTCTGTTTCACAAGCTATTTCTGCTGGGTACCCATCTGAAGAAGTTATATTTAAGTCTACTTGATGTCTTGATGACAGTCAAATCTTGTTCCGTAGGATGATTTTCGATTTGTGACTTGTTATGAGCTAACTGTGGATTTTTTTTTGGTTGCAAATTTTTAATAATATGGATAGAAATTATGTATTTTATTGGAATAATTAGTTTGTGAAGCACTGTTGTAGAGTTCATGATCATTGTAGCAAGCTAGTTATGGGATCAGTATCCTGGTGATCATATTATATTGTTCTCTTTGGAAAAAGTTTCATGGAACTTCTTCAAATAGAAAGTCTTTCCCTCTATCAAAAGTTTAGTCTGCAGACAACGACCATACTGATGTATGCATTTCCTCAATGACTTGGTGATCTCCTTCCAAGAATTGACTGTGTTTGGCGTCATAACACCGTGTAACAGCTATCTTCCCCCTGTCCGTACATCACCAAATACTCTTCTAAAATGTATAGATATATTATATTCATGGTGCAGAGAAAACAAATTTTGTATATATTTTAATTGTTTATTTTTGGCTTAGTTGTAATAACTTGAATTTGCTGGTTTCTGATTTCTTTAATAGAAGTTTTCTCCATTTTGATTGACTATGATGACAGAAGTTGACTACTTCTCACAGGAAACGGCTGGCTTTTTCTTTTGTCTGCAAGATCGAGCTTTACTCTGCAGGAAATGTGATGTTGCAATACACACAGCAAATGCCTATGTTTCTGCTCATCAAAGGTTTCTGCTTACTGGAGTTAAAGTAGGTCTTGAACCAACCGACCCTGGTGCGTCCTCTTCCATAGTTAAGTCACTTTCTAGTGAAAAAGCTTCGGAAACAAAATCCCATTATGTATCTACAAGGGGAACTCAAATGCCATTGGCTGGTGAAGACAACAAAGTTTTACCTGCAAATGCTGGTGGAGCTGTGGACTTCGGACCAATGAAGGTGTCATTTGCTGGTGGTTCGGCTGGGAGTTTTTCATCATGGCATATGGACGATTTTTTTGGACTAAATGACTTCAATCCAAGTTATAACTACATGGACAACGGGTCATCCAAGGTATGACTGTAAACAATGTTATCATGTTTGGTTTGGCGGGTGCAGTATAGAGGCCAAGTCATTTACGCGTCACTGTCTTTATTGTCATCATGTTTGCTGCCCCATGAATGAATTCTTCTTTGTGCTAAGATGGTAATCAACCAATTATCTCTTTTTTCAATCTTTACTTTCATCTTAGCACAAGTATAATAAAGACAAAGCTCTCTCTCTCTCTCTGTCTCTCTCTCTCTCACTTTCATATGCATGCTTGCACACACCTGCATTCATGTGTATGTGGCTATGTGCAAACATATGAGCATGCTGTATCACGGGTATCATTATAGGAAGGCAAAAAAACATCAGTAGGAAAAAACCATTTATAACCAGGCATTACGACTGGGCTACAAGGCTTGGCGAGGAAAACTTTTAGAAGACTGCTGGAGATTCGGATTGATACCAGCAAAAATTTTTGCAAGTGGTGTTTAGCTTGATTTTGCTAACATGGGTTACTTTGTAGTGGTAAATGTGGCTCTTCATGGCACCAATATCGCAGCAAAACTTTTAACTGGTGGTGAAATAGTCTGCTTGATACTTTGGTTGTGAACAATGGTTCAGTGTTTAGCCCATTCAGTTAAGCTTGTATGTGTTTAGAGGCCTTCACCCAGAGTTTGGTCTTTAAAATATGTAGTCTAGGCATCCTTCCCGTGAACAATGGCAACAACAGTTATGTTAGTTGTATCATTGGCTGAATTGTTAGTTTGCCCAGGTTTCACTTGGCATTGCAGTTAGGAAGTACTGATGGGCCTCTGTGATAGAGTACACAGTGAAGATAAGAATTAGGGATTTTAATATAAGAATTGAGGATATTTTAATTATGGGGATAATTATGTAATTGGGAAATATTAGGGGTATCTAGGTTATTTAAGAATACATATTCCAAGAGGAGATATAATAAGAAGAGGAGTCGTAGCCAGATATGACTTTTTATGATCTGATTTGTTCCTTATCTTCTTCTGTTGTTTCTTATCTTTTTATGATTTCTTCCTTATCTATAGATTTGGACTACTGTTCCATGTGATTTGGATCAGTGTTTAAGTGATTACTTTCAGGTATTACTGCATTCTGGCTATTGTCCGGCATATCTTTAACTCTAAAGTTTAGTTGCCTTTGAATGGCTATGTTGCTCAGACCCGGGTGTGTCTGTCTGGTGTCGATACGCATCTAAGTGTCTGACTCGTGAATTTTTCTAAGCTTAAGGCACGGGGATATGGCTTAAAGGGTCCAAAAAGCAGATATGGGTGCGTTTACTCGTTGTATGTTTGATAATAATGAGGTTTTCTAATTAATTAAGGAAGCAATATGAATGTATGTTTAATATTAGCATCAATAATTTTGTAGCAAGCTAACAACCAATATTAATGGGCCAAAAAAATATAAATAGCTGATGAAGTCAACGTCGTTCACCTAACCCCAACTCATTCCTTTGAGCTGAGAATGAAAAATGTTAAAAGTTGTATGGGAGTGTCGGACATGGATCCCATACCCACACTAGGATCGTGTCACGTCCAACGTGTGTGTTCCAAAAAATAGAGGGTACGAGCAACATAGTTGAATGGTTTTGTTTTGTTTTTGTTTTTGTCATAATCTTTGTTCTTGAGCTCAAGAATTAGTAAAAAATGACCCATAAATCATCAGCTGCTTAACTGATACCGAAAATGGAGATTTGGCAAAACACAATTTTCACGTTTCCCCATGAAATTTTTGTTGGAATATTTTTTATGCAATCTATGACGGACAAAGTTGAAAGAATTCCTTTGTCAAGGGTTAAGAAAATATTTTGTTTAGCTGTAAATTTCTTTGAACAAGTAGTGCAACCTACATTTCTTAGGAAGTTGGTTGATGAACCTTCTTTTGGTACCCAACTAGTGTAAAGAAGTGAAACAGCCCTTTCTCTGTGGAAGTCTGTTCCTCCCTAGTCAAATCACATCTATTTGACTAGAAAGGAACTTTTCCTGCTTATGCTGGCATGTTGCGAATTTGGTGATAAAATGCATCCTGAATACGGTGAAATGCAGGACATAGACTAGTCTTGGACACAGTGATTTGCATTTCTGTTTGAATTTATTGTTGTAAACAGTAATACTTGTACTAACATGTCCTCTGCATGTTTGACTGACATTAATTATATTCATAAATTTTTCAGAGAATTTTTTGACACAGGATCTGACTAGTCTTCATGATACATGCATGAGTGTTGTTCAGGAGTGTCATGTCCTTGTCCCTTGGCTTCTCTTTGGAAGCGCACATATTTTTTAGTTTTGTTACTTCTGGATTGTAGATTACAGGCCAACTTGGTCATAGAGATTATGTAGTTTGATCAATAGTCACCTAGTATATTGTTATTTACTTCTAATATTGATGGCATATGTAGTTCATAACTTGTTTTAGTTTCTGGCTGTGATTGCTGTCAGGCTGATAGCAACAAGCATGGAGACTCTGATAGCTCCCTGATCTTGAGATCTGCTGAAGAAGAATTAGATGATGATGTGTGCTTGGGTCAGGTGCCAGAGGCATCTTGGGCAGTGCCCCAAATTCCTTCACCTCCTACAGCGTCAGGATTGTATTGGCCAAAGAATTCTCAGAATCAATTGGATAGTTCTGTTTTTGTACCTGATATATGCTGGCCAACTATGCGGAATTCCCTCCATTCTCACCATCACGGTGGAGTCTCAAAACGGCGAAGGGAATTCTAGATTTTTCCCCGGAGTCTCAAAACGGCGAAGGGAATTCTAGATTCTTCCCCGCAAGCTTCTTAATTATATTGGATGTCTAGGATCTTATCTACTAGTCTACTACAACATTGTCAGGTGTGCGTTTAACAAACCATTGCTCAAGTTTTGGACTGTGCTTCCTATGAGTAGGAATATCAACGTTTCTATGATGAAAGCAGAATAGAGGTTGTATCCAAGGAGCTTCTCATATATTGATGAGGGCATACAGTGCCAGTTATTTAGTGAGCCAGTGAAGAGAGTTTGTTTTTTATGTGTCTCAACAAATTTAATTGAAAAAGCAATTTTTACCTACTTGGTAGATATATATCTTGGTAGATTCACTTACTCAAAAGTGTATATTTTCAGGTAAAACAATACATTTAGTGGTAATACAACTATATATGAGTTTTTTTTTTTTTTTTTTTTACCACAAAATGTAATGCATAAATGCCTTAACTTTTGAGTGAGTCATTGTAGTATGCATTATATATCTTTTAAATTCATGTCTGTATTTTAAGTACAATTTTAGCGTGTTTATATATAAACTATTGTTAAAAGTCTCGTGTAAATGCTGAAAGATGTGAGCAGCAAATTAACTAGGAGGTGGATGTTAAATTGTACCATGAGCTGATAGATTATTCAATACTCGTGGAGTATGTATTCCTCCATCTACGCATATGTAGATTGTAGACTGTAGATCAACAAGTTCCTTATCAAAGCGATGAAAAGATTAGAATTGTTGAGGGAGGGGGAAACATGGGGAGCCCACGCTCCCCCAACACTTCAATTTTTTATTATTTTTTTTATATTTTTAGAGTAGATATATAGGATAAAAATATAAAAAGGAAGTTGTTTCTCTCATTTGGTTCACACAAAAAAATTCATAATTCTTCATTAGTACATATTTTTAATATTTTAATATTAAAGTTTTTATTATGATAATAATATATATTTTTTTATTTGGAAAAATTATGTTTTAACTATTGAAGTTTATCCAATGTTTCAATTAAATTATAAGTTTTTAATTTATTTAGATCGATTATTTTCATTTTGTTATTAACTCAATCATGGTTTTTCTTCACGTTTTGGCAAGTGAAAATAGAGAAGAAAAGATTAAAATTGAGACGAAAAGCTTTGATTGAGGTAATATTAAAACATGTATGAATGATTTAAGTAAATTAAAAACTTATGTATTAATTGAAACATTCGATAAATCTCAAAAGTTACAACATAATTTTCTCTTTTTATTTTAACCGTACTAACTTTGATTTTCTAAAACGTCCTCTCATTCCTTTTTTGTTTTTTTTTTGACTATTACTAGGCCAATTTGTTGGCAAAGTGCATTATATTTCTCTGCTGTTCGCGAGGAAGCAAATTTTCCATTTAGATGTCAATCCCATCGTAGATATCTTATCTTCACTTGAGTGGGTGGGCAGTTGATACTTGTTTGCTCGTTAACTTTTGGTCTTATTTTAGTTTCAGTTTTTAGCCATAAAAATTTACAGCTTTTGATAAAATAGGTGTGAAATTAAAAAAAAAAAATTGTGCTTGGTGAAACAATCGTAAAGATAAATTCAGTTTTTTAAAATCTATTTTTCAGTTTTTGATTTTCGTTGTTGAGAATTAGATTTTTCTTCGGTTTATTCTACCCTTAACTGGTTTGATGCTTCATTTTATGCAGGCCATAGAGTTAAGCCAAATCAAGTATGCTATTTTTTTTTTTTTTTTGAAAAAGCCTCTTGAAATGAAAGAGAGTTTGGAAAGACTCCTATAGGTTTATTAATAACCAAAGAAAGAATACACAGAGATGGGAGACGGGCTCACCAGAAATAATCATAGAAAACCCTAAGCCTTATCCTATAGAAATTACATTTTCCTATAAGTTTTCAAGCCTAAGACATCATTCCCTAAAACCTGTTTATAAGTATGGAGTAATTGCTCACTAGACCAAAAAACGTTGAAACCACAGAGACAGGCTCAGTTTAGCTAAACTATCAGCCACACCATTCGCTACACTGTAAATATGATGCAAAACGACACCATCTAAGAGAAGAGACCGAAATCTCGAACTAAATAAGTGAGATCCCATGGACAGTCACACCGTATATGCTAATTGACAGAAGGAAAGAAAAATAGGGCCAGGAGGGATTTTATCAGACCACCATACTTGCACACTTGTCACAAAATCTATCATACTGTAAAAGCCTTGAATGATTAGCTTGTTACTTAATTTTGTAAGTTTGAAAAATTTGTTTTGTCAGTCTCTCAAATTTGGCTGTTAGCTTGACAGGGTGTTTTTGTGATCAGCCACCCAGAAAAGTCTTTGAGCTGATGGAGTTGGACACAAAAGAAGGAAGAAAATCACAATTTTCTATCACAAAATAGTCTCATTTTCAGATTAGCAGTAACATCACAGACTTGGGGATGTGGTGTTTCGTGTGGTTGCTGGGGCAGAAAAGCATTGTAATGTGAAATAAGGAAAATTAAAAGTTTCTAGTGGCAGATTCAATCTCATTGCTATTTCATGTCTGTAAGTGGCAGATAGAGTAGTAATTATATAAAATAAATTAAAAGAAAAAAATTTAATACCAAAATCACCGTTCTATATGTTGAATTTAAGAGAGGAAGTGAGATAATACAAAGAGAAGAATTGTATTGAATGGTGTGATTTACTTACAAAGGGAGCTATCCTATTTATATAAGCTAATAGGAGAAGTAAAGCTATACACAACCAATGTGGGATTATCTTATTTATACAAGCTAATAGGAGAAGCAAAGCTATACACAACCAATGTGGGACTAAGCCCATATAATACATTAACATCCCCCCTCAAACTCAAGGCGGTAAGTGGGAGGTGAACTTGAGTTTGGAAACCAGAGAGTGAAAGCGTCCGGGTGGATGAGCCTTAGTGAAAATATCAGCTGTCTGATCGGCTGAACTGACGGATTGTAGACGAACCGTATTCTGGAGAATGTGATCACGGATGAAGTGGATATCATTCTCGATGTGTTTTGTACGCTCGTGGAAGACATCATTGTGAGCGATCTGAATAGCACTCCTGTTGTCACAGTGTAGGATAGTGGCAGCAGGAGAAGAGATACCCATGTCAGCGAGTAGCCATCGAAGCCAGAGAAGTTCTTGAGTTGCATCAGCCATGGCACGATATTCAGCTTCAGTACTGGAGCGAGCAACCACAGTTTGTTTCTTACTACGCCAGGAAATGAGAGAATTGCCCAAAAAGAAACAGTAACCAGTGGTTGAACGTCTGTCGGTGGGGTCTCCGGCCCAATCGGCATCAGAATAGGCTTGTAAAACGGGGGCAGACTGTGCTGAGAAATGAAGCCCATGAAATAAAGTACCCTTGACGTACCTAAGAATGCGAAGAACAGTCGAGTAATGGGTGGTCCGAGGAGCAGACAAGAACCGACTGACCTGATGAACGGCATAGGCAATGTCAGGGCGAGTGACAGTAAGATATACAAGACTTCCAACCAGTTGACGATATAGAGTGGCATCCTGAAGAGGTGAACCATCGAGTGGGGTAAGTCTGACATTCGGCTCGAGAGGAGTAGTGGCAGTGGTTGAGTCAGTGATCCCAGCCTTGGAAAGGAGGTCCGAGGCATATTTGGCCTGAGAGAGAAAAAATCCATCAGAATTAGATGAGACTTCGAGGCCAAGAAAATAGGTGAGATGAGTTACCCTGGTAGATCTGCGGGGGTGATCTGGAGGATGGCTCTCAGAGGGAGTCGGTGCAGACTCATCAGACATAGGAATATCCTCGGGCACGACCGATTGAGTCAGAGAGGTGAGGTCAGCTGATGGTTCTGGAGCTGGAACTGGGTCTGGGTCTGGGTCTGGAGAGGTAAGATCAACTGGTGGTTCTGGAACGGAAGGGGTGATATCAGCTGGTGATTCGGAGGTGGACTCAACAGTACCTGAAACTGGATTCTCAGGAAATAACTTAATAGATGGATCAGTAAAGAATCTGGAGTTAGTGATGGTTGATATGTCAAATGACCGTAAGGAAGAGAACATTTGATGTTCCCAAAAAATGACATGACGAGAGATACGAAGAGTTTTAGAAATAGGATCCCAGCATCGATACCCCTTATGTTCAATACCATATCCAATGAAACAACACAGATGAGCCCTTGGTTGTAATTTGTTGTGTTCATGTGGTTTGAGAAGAACAAAACAAGCGCAACCAAAGACTCTGAGGTTAGAGTAATCAGGAGGTTTACCGAAAAGGCGCTCGAATGGAGATTGATTTTGGATTGTAGTGGAAGGGACACGATTAATTGTGTATACTGCGGTGAATGCAGCATCACCCCAGAAACGTTCAGGACATGATGACGAAATGAGTAGAGCACGAACGGTGTCAAGAATATGTCGATGTTTGCGTTCAGCTCGTCCATTTTGTTGGGAGGTTCCAGGGCACGAGCGGTGGGGGAGCGTGCCATTTTTGTGAAGTAGGTTTAGAAAAGCACGGTCTTTATATTCCATTGCATTATCTGAACGAAAAATTTTGATATTCCGAGAGAATTGAGTTTGAACCATAGAAGAAAAATCAGAATATATTTGAAAGAGTTCAGATCTGCTTTTCATAAGAAACAACCAAGTATAACGAGAATAGTCATCCACAAATATAACAAAATAACGAGCACCACCCATTGATGCATGAGGAGAAGGCCCCCAAACGTCAGAATGTACTAAATCAAAAGGTGCAAGGGAAACAGACTGACTCTCATTAAAAGGTAAAGCTGATTGTTTTGCAAGTTGACAATGAATACAATGAAAAGACTCATGCTGAAGTGAACCTAACTGACCACTAGAAATAGGAGAACGTAGAGGGCTAGATGAAGTATGACCTAACCGAGAGTGCCACAATTCCACAGGTGAGAGTGCTGGGATGGATGCGGCTGATTGATTTGGTGATGGTGAGGATGGGACTTGGAGATGAGTGAGCTCAAAGAGGTGTCCAACTTTACGGCCGGTTCCAAGGAGTTTTCCTGTCTGAGGGTCCTGCACACGACAACCAGTAGAAGAAAAATTCACATCAAGTCCAAGATCACATAGTTGTCCAACAGATATAAGGTTAAGCGTAAGATTAGGAACTAAATATGTGTCAGGGAGAGACAAATGAGAACTATCAACATGTCCAGTATGGCTGACCAGCATATTTGATCCATTGGCAGTGTGAATAGTAGGCGCATGCTCATCACGGGTTTTAGAGGAAAAAATAGAGGCATCAGAAGTCATGTGATTGCAACAAGCAGAATCGAAATACCATCGGGATGTACCTGGTGTAGTTGACATGGCTATATTGTTACCGATTTTATTTAGAGCCTCGGTAAGAACGGTGCAGAAACCACTCCAATCAGGTGGAGAATTGGATGAAGTTGGTGTAGCATCAGTGGTTACGGCAGCAGTATTCTTTGGCTTGGAATATGACCGATTGTATGAGCCTCGAGAGTGATATTGGTTCCCATTTGACTGATTTCCAGATGGAAGTTTAGGGCAGTCTGCAAGATAGTGACCCGGTTCTCTGCAGACTTTACATAGGCGAGAAGGACACTTGAGCAATTCATGCCCTTGTGAATGACAATACTTGCAATATAAGGGCTTCTGGTGTGTGCTCTGTCGGTGGGGTAAGTCCAATTCAGCCATAGGAGCAAAGAGGAAGGTGAACCTCCAAGAAACCAGTGATGTGACGGTCAACTGATGATGTGGCAGTCAACCGGTGATGTGGCGGTCAACTGATGACGTGGCAGTCAACTGATGATGTGACGGTCAATAAGTAACGTGGTGCTGACGTGTTGTTGATGTGGTGCTACTGTGGCAGCAGCGTGTCTGAAACAGGAGCGGCAGCGGAGATGATGTCAACGGGTGACGTGGCACTGATGTGGCAGCGGAGATGATGTCAATGGGTGACGTGGCACTGAGGTGGTAGTGAGGTGGCGCTGATGTGGCTTTTAGGGCTGACGTGGCAGCAGCGTTTTTGAAACAGAAGCGACAGCGGAGATGATGTCGATGGAGAATGAGACTCCGACTATAGTGATGACCAGACAGGTATGAAAAGGATATACTAGAAGTTTTTCTGATGTGAAGGATCCACTAATAGTGGCAATCACAGAGCATACTCAACTCTTAATATACCGAGAATTTCTGATGTGAAGGATCCACTAATAGTGGCAATCACAGAGCATACTCAACTCTTAAAATACCGAGAACCATTAAGGCTCTGATACCATGTTGAATTTAAGAGAGGAAGTGAGACAATACAAAGAGAAGAATTGTATTGAATGGTGTGATTTACTTACAAATGGAGCTATCCTATTTATATAAGCTAATAGGAGAAGTAAAGCTATACACAACCAATGTGGGATTATCTTATTTATACAAGCTAATAGGAGAAGCAAAGCTATACACAACCAATGTGGGACTAAGCCCATATAATACATTAACACTATATATCTCCATGCAATTACTAGTGGATCTTTTCAGATGTATGGTACTTACCACGGAACCAGTCCATGAGATCGCTGTAATATTTGTATCTTTAAAGTAAGTGTAAATAAGTAATTTGATAGATATTATATTTAATTAAATTATACATACATGAAAGATTTATTATTGATTTAAAAGATAACATTGAGAATCTTATTAAAAGAGTTAAAAAAAAATTTGAAGAAAAAAGTACTAATTTTTTTGAAATTTGAAGTTGAAATGAAAAGAATTTTGAAAAAAAAAATTGTGGAATGAGATTGAGAAAAATAATTATAAAATTTGATGAAAGAAAATATAAATTATATTATATTCATTTATAAATTTTAAGAAATTTTTAGAAGTAAAAAAAGATGAATGATTGATTTTAAAGGAGAAATAGTAAAATTGTGATTAAACAGTTATAAAATTGTAAATTGTAAATTTTAAATGATAATAGAATTGTAAAGAATTATTGACAAAACTGTAAATGTTAAATGATAAAAAAAAAAAAAAGAATGAAGTGACCAAACGAAAAGCTTCAGAATGTTCAAGTGAAGTGCATAAAAAATTTAATAATATAATATATTAATTAAAAATAAAATAATAATATTTATTTAAAAAAAATACTAAACTAAACTGTAAAGAACATGGCTAACTTCAAGTTTCATGTGAAGAAGTTTATTAAAATGAAAAATAATATTAAAATAGTATATATATATATATATATATATATATATATATATATATATATAAAGAATTGGACATTGCTTCAAAATGTCTATGAAACTAGAGTTGGCGAACGAGTCGGTCAGATTCGGTTCATATTGAGTCTCGAGTCGCGTGTTGGGTTAGGTCAGGTCATTTCAATTTCGGGTCGTATCGGGTTTCAGGTCATATCGAGTTCGGGTCATTTTGAGCTCGAGTCGTGTCGGGTCTCGGGTCAATAAAATAGATATTTATGTTTGATTAAAAAAATATTTTATTTGCATATAATAAGACTAATGAGTTATATTGTCAAATACGTGAAAATTAATTAATAATAAATCAATACTAAAATTTTTAAATAATATATTTAATTTTTTTATTGCAGTATGCAATGTTATGATTCTTAGTTCCAAAATTCAGTATTAATTGATCTCAGACAACTGGTTCACAAAGTTATTCTCATTAGTAACGTCTTATACTAAATTTTAGAAATTAAATTTCATATAATCACTTCATTCTATTATATTTTTACAAGACATTTAAAAATAAAATTTTATTGTGACTTGGAGAAAAATGCAAAATTCACTATACTTCTCGTTTTTTATTTGAAATTAGTGAGATTACTCATATTAATAGAATGTTGAATCATGCATATCAACACATGTAAATAAATAATTAATTAATTGTTATATGATTTATTTTATTTGACAACTAGTAAATTAACTATTATCCGTTTTTAGAAAGAAAATTGTTTTTTATAAAAAAAAAAATATTTTAAAGTCATTTTGGGTCAGGTTGTTTCGGGTTTTCGAGTCCTTTTGGGTTTCGAGTTGTTCAGATTTAGGTCAGGTCGGGTTCATGTCATTTTGAATCCGGATCATTTCGGGTTTCGAGTCACTCGAGTTAAGGTGATATTATTTTGATCTGTTTTTGGGTTGGGTCGGGTCTAAACTGAGTCGGGTCAGGTCAGTTCAAATTTTGCCAGCTCTATCTGACACTTGAGAACAATCAATTAAGTGGTCAAAATCTTTTTGACTCTCAAACCTTACCCAACTAACTTTTGTACGCCTTCAGTATAACCAATAGCACGGCCCAATCCAGAGTCAATTTCTAAACTTATAAATCTTGAAGCTTTTTACTTAAATTTCAATGATTTGAGTGGCACAGTGAAATTCGACATGTTCCTTAGCCTCACAAACCTCAAAACACTAGACCTATCAAGTAATGAATTCTTATTACTTACAAAATTCAAAATAAATTTCATTCTTACAAAGTATAAGTGGGTAGGATTGGCTGCGTGCAATTTGAATAGGTTTCATATTTCCTTCAATACCAAGATGAGTTGGAGTTTTTGCAACTTTGTGATAACAATATTCATAGCCAGATACCGGAATGGATATGGAACATATCTAGAGATTCTCTAGGGTATATTGTGCTTTCTAGAAATGTTTTTACATGTTCTATTCCATCTGCAATGGTATCACAGTTGAAGAATCTACAAATGCTGCACCTCGATGTGAACTAGTTGCAAGGGCCAATCCCGATTCCATCATCTTCAATGATTTACTATAGCGTCTCAAGCAACATATTTTCGAGAGATATTTCAGCGTTGATCTGCAAGCCGCATTATCTTGAAATTCTTAACTTGTCCAACAACAACCTAAGTGGCACACTTCCACAATGTTTGGGCAACTTTAATGATTCTTTAAAGATATTGAATATGAAAAACAACTTTTTTCATGGTAGCATTCCTGGTACTTTCTCAAAAAGAAGTGCATTAAGGATGATTGTTTTGAGTCAAAATCAATTAGAAGGTAGTCTACGAAGATCCTTAGCTTACTGTAAAGGGTTAGAGGCTCTTGGTCTCAGTGACAATCATATTAACGATAAATTTCTGTTTTGGTTGGGGAGCCTTCCCAAGTTGCAAGTCCTTGGTTTGAGAAACAACAAATTCAGTGGTGCAATAGGGAGCCCTCTTACTAATTTTGAGTTTCCCATGTTGTGCATCATTGACTTGTCTCATAATAGTTTTGAGGGAAATTTGCCATTTAGATATTTTCATATTTGTAATAGCATGAAATTTTTGAAGGTAGACGGTCACTTAACATATATGGAGGTTGACATGAACTTCTATCTTACAAACTATTCATTTAGCTTGCCATTTTTTTCTCAATAAAAATGACGAAGTCAGATGTAAATATTACATATGCAAAGATTTCAAAAATTGTAGTAGCCATTGATCTCTCAAGCAACAAATTCAATGGAGAGATTCCAGAATCAATTGGGAATCTGAAGATGCTCGGTTTGCTTAGTATTTCCAACAATTATCTCACAGGTCGCATCCCATCATCTTTGGGGAACTTAACCAGTATTCATTAGACCTTTTGTTCAACAATCTCACATGAGGGATTCCTCCACAGTTGACACAACTCACATCCTTTTTATTTTTTAATGTCTCTCACAATCATCTCTTTGGTCTTATTCGACAAGGAAAACAATTCAATACATTTGAAAACAATTAATACGAGGGGAATTTAGGATTGTGCGGGAAGCCTTTATCGAAGATGTGTGGAAATTCTGAGGTTTCATACTAAGTTCATGGCTAAAGTGAAGAAGATCATGGCTCCAGTTTTACCTTCGATTTTAACTGGGCTTGTTGTTGGAGTTTTGATTGGACACATCTTCACCACATGGAATCATAATTGGTTTATGAAGGCATCTAGTAGGAGGCAACCAAGAAGGAGAAGTAGGTGGCATAGAGATTGAATTTGGTAAGGTAAGCTATTCTTAAATTTCTGTAATTCAATAATATTAATATATATATATATATATATATATATATAAAGAAATAATTGGACATTGCTTCAAAATGTCTCTGAAACTAGAGGTGGCAAACGGGTCGTGTCGAGTCAATCGGGTACGAGTTAGGTCGGATTCGATTCATGTTGAGTCTCGGGTTGTGGGTCACTTCGGGTTGGGTCAGGTCGGATCATTTCAATCTTGGGTCGTATCTAATCTTAGGTCATGTCGGGTCGGGTCGGGATCAAGTCTCGGGTCAACAAAATAGATATTTATGTTTAATTAAAAAAATATTTTATTTGCATATAATATGATTATACGAGTTACATTGTCAAATACATAAAAATTAATTAATAATAAATCAATACTTAATTTTTTAAATAATATATTTAAAATTTTTAATGCAATATTCAATGTTATGATTCTTAGTCCCAAAATTCAGTCTTAAATAATCTCAGACAACTGGTCCACAAAGTTATTCTCATTAGTAACGTCTTATACCAAATTTGGAGATTAAATTTTATATAATCACTTCATTCCATTATACTTTTTCAGGACAATTAAAAATAAAATTTTATTGTGACTTGGAGAACAATGCAAAATTTATTATTCTTCTCGATTTTTTATTTGAAATTAACGAGATTACTCATATTAATAGAATATTGAACCATACATATCAACACATGTAAATCAATAATTAATTAATTGTTATATAATTTATTTTAGTTGACAACTAGTAAATTAACTATTATTCAGTTTCAGAGAGAAAGTTGTTTTTTATAAAAAAAAAAATATTTTCAAGTCATTTTGGGTCGGGTTGTTTTGGGTTTCCGAGTCATTTCGAGTGGTTCGGGTTTAGGTTAGGTCAGGTTCGGGTCACTTTGAATCCAAGTCATTTCGGGTTTCAGATCATTTGGGTTAGGGTTGGGTTGGGTTCGGGTCATATTATTTTGACGTGTTTTTGGGTCAAGTCTGGTCTAAATCGGGTCGGGTCGGGTCAAATTTTGCCACCTCTATCTAAAACCATCATAGTTTCATTTTTACACCAAAGCCTATTTCTTGTTTGGTTCTTCTCTCTTTTTTCAACTCAAATTCTCTCTAAATTTTTTTTTATACAAAATAGAGTTTCTCCAATATTAAAGATAATTACAATTATTTAATTTCAGTATCAAGATTTTATCTCAATTAGGGTAAATTTTTAATAAGGCTCATAACTAAATAATTATAGTGTTTGAATTAAGTTATAAAATAGTAAGATTAATGAAAATTTATGGTTAGGTATTTGTGATTAGCAATCTAAAAAAATTGCTGAAAAGAACATGAAAGACAAAGAGATGAACCACGGGTAGCTTTAATTGCTACGTGGTGAGTTAGATTTACTTTTAGTAATCGAGATGAATAAAATATGAATTGATGATAATTGAATTAATTACTGAATTATAATGATTGGATGATGTATTTTTAATATATGATAATTGATTGGTTGATTAAAGATGAAATGATATGTTGAAAATTAATTATATGAAAAGTTATATTTTAAAAGGATGAATTGATGGAAAATATATTGAAAACAGTTTTTTTGAAGAAAATATGTTTGGTTAACTGTAACTCGAAAACTGTTTCCAAAACAGAAAAATGTGAAATATTGTTTGGATAATTTTATTTTGAAAACTGTTTTGATACAACTTGTAGTTATTTTTAATTTTGAGTTTAAATTTAAAATTTATATTAATTTTATTTCTCATATTTACTAAATACTTAAAAATAATTAATATTATTTTATTGTTAAAATTTTAATATTTTTTATATACCATGGAAGAAGAATGAAACAGAGAAGAGAACATTGATTTTAAGGTTATTTTTCAAAAATTATATATAAAAAAATCAATTTAAGGTTTCCAGAAAATAGTTTTAAAAAATTATTTAGGAAAACTGTTTATCAAACATGGAAAATAATTCCTAAAAACTGATTTTAGTTTTTGAAAATTAAAAACAGCTTTCAAAAACCTTTTCCAAACATGCCCCGCAATTTCAGATTAGCAGAAACATCATAAACTTGGGGAGTGGTGTTTCATGCGGTTGCTTGGGCAGAAGAGCATTGTAATGTGAACTAAGGAAAATTAAAAAAGTTTCTAAATCTCATTGCTATTTCATGCCTGTAAGTGACAGGCTATTTCATGCGTCAATTCAGCAAGAAAAGGCTCGATTTAGTCAGCAAAAATACAAAAAGTACATATATTTCAGCAACCTTTCGTAGTAATGATAATGAAGAAGTATTGAGATGGACATGCATGTGGTACAGATTTTTCTGTCAGAACATCAAATTTTAGTAGATTTGGTTTTTATCTTTTTCTTTTGTAATTCAAAGAAAAGTGGGTCAATGGGTCTCCTCAAGGTCACAAAAGTTAAACCAAACACAGTATTTCGTGAATGATGGACCCAATTGCTAAACGAAAGAGAGGTAAAATTAGAACATTACAAATGCTTTTCCTTTTCTGCAGAAGCCTTTCCATTAGATTCACATGTGTGCTTGTCAGCAGATAAAAAACTACAATTAAAAAATGGTTTTCTTTATGACTACGTTATTGTACGCAGATTACTAAGACTTGATAAAGTCACATTTCCACCACTTTATTGCACTCAACAAATGGTGACTCACAGAGAAAAATTCAAGACCAGTTGGAAAGATTCACTACTTACATTTTCAACCAGAAATTATGCACAAAAAAAAATCTAGTTAGTAATTTATTATAACTGCATAGATCCATCTTCTATATAAATGCTCCTGATTCATTTTTTTTTTCTTATCTTCAATTGCTAGAGAGAAAACTAAATACTCGCTTATGGACTTTCCAATGTGTCGACCCTTAATGTCTTTGCACATCTTCTTCTTTTTGATTTCATTGTTTCTTCTGATAAGCACCTCATCTCCCCTGCAGTCATTCTGTCCTGATGATGAGAGCTACGCCCTGTTGCAATTCAAGTGTAGCTTTCTCATACAAAAAAACACTTCGAATGATCCTTTCGCTCATCCAAAGGTTATGTCTTGGAGGCATGAAAGAGATTGTTGCTCATGGCATGGTGTGGAGTGTGATGAAGACACAGGCCATGTGATCGGGCTTGACATCAGCAGTAGCTACCTCTATGGCTCTATCAACTCCAACAGCAGTCTCTTCCACCTTGTTCACCTTCAAAGGCTTAACCTCGCAGACAACAACTTCAATTATTCTCAAATCCCCTCCACAGTTCAGTATCTTTCAAGGCTAAGGTATCTCAACCTCTCCCGTTCCTCATTTCATGGCCAAATTCCTTTAGAAATATCGAAGTTGTCCAAGTTGGCTTCTCTTGATCTGTCTGTCAATAGTATGTTGGAGCTTAAAAGGCCCAATCTGAGGAGATTAATCCAAAACCTTACTAGCCTTGAGGAACTTCAACTTAGTTACGTGGATCTATCATCTGACGTACCTGATATCTTGGCAAATTTAACTTCTTTGAGAACTCTCGTTCTTAAAAACTATGGCCTCCATGGTACGTTCCCCACCAGAATTTTTCAGCTACCAAATCTAGAATTTCTTAGCTTGAATAACAACCAAAATCTCAATGGTTATCTTCCTGAATTTCCACAAAGCATTCCTCTCAAGACATTAAGACTTGGAAGAGTTTTTCTGGAGGGTTACCGGAATCAATAGGAAACCTTAATTCTTTGACAGAATTTGAAATCCATTATTGTATGTTTTCAGGGTTGATTCCATCTTCGCTTGGTAATCTCACCAAGCTCGTTTATCTAAGTCTTAAATCAAACAATTTCATGGGTGAAATCCTGTAATACTCGTATTTTTATAGTAAGGATAAATATGTATTTTAATAAATATGGTAAAGAGTTAAAATCCCAGAAGGCTGAATGAGGATTGAAAAAGACAGGTTGAAATACAAAAAAAAAAAAAAAAAAAATCCAAAAGTCAACAAGTCAACCGATAAATAGTAACTCGTGACAGTACTTTTGCTGCCAACCTTGTGAGTGATTTCAAAAGGCAATCATTATGTCTTTTATTATTGTTTCATTTTGGTGCCTTGTGTGCAAGTGGAGAGAATATAATTATTATGTTTTCTTTAGCTATCATGATGTTTTTGCAATTATTCTTACTATCTCCATATCGTGGAGACCTTGGGAGAGAGGGGGAGGTTGCTGATCTTCAGCCCAAGCTTCCCTATAAATATGTGGAATAATTTCGTGTAGTTACACGAATAAATTTTTCTATAGTTCCAAATAATTCGTCTGTGTTCTTAAAACACTTGGGAGTTCAAAGAAAGGTGGAAGGAACAAAATTTTGAGGGTATTTTCGAAAATATTTTATAGAGAATTTCGAGAAGCTATCAAAATAACAGAAGGTGTTGGCAGTCAGCAATCGGGAGAAAATTCGAAGAAGAACGGGAAAGGCAAAGAGGTGGTCCACGACTAGCTTTAAGTGCTACGTGGTGAGTTGGATTTACTTTTAGTAGTCTAAATAAAAATCAATTATTTTGGTGATATTATTATAATTAATTATTAAAGTATGCTTGGGTGATAGATGAAAAATTGATTTATGGGTATGATAGGAAATTTGGTCAGGTAGAAATATTTTTCGGTGAGAAATGATATTTTTGAAAATCATAAGTTTATTTGAGAATAAAAGCAATAAATAAATTATTGATGAGATAAATTGATGTTTTAATACGAGTTATGATAAGATGAATTTTAATAGATCTTGAAAAATTTTGGTGGATGATTTGAGGTGAATTTTAGTGGATCTTGACAAAATTTGGTGGATGATTTGAGGTGAATTTTAGTGGATCTTGGCAAATTTTGGTGGATGATTTGAGACGAAATTTAGTGGATCTTGACGGACTTTAATTGATTATTTGATGTGATTTGGGAAGATAAGAATTTAGTGGAATTTTTATATAATTTGATAAAAAAAATAAGGATGATTGGATGTAAGAAATTTTAAAGAAACTTTGTTATATAAAATTTGTGGATAATCAGGATAGCCAAATTAAGTGGTCTGAATCTTTATATTGTTTTTATATTACTGTTTCATATCATTGTTCATGCGCATATGCATTTAATAATATAACCGAAAGAACCGGGAAGGCAGTCGGTCTAATGAAATAACCGTGACAGCCGGTATATACTGGGATGAAAAGTAAAAACTGTGACAGCCAGTATTTGCTGGGATGAAAAGTAAAAACCGTGACAGCCGGTATATGCTGGAATGAAAAGTGAAAATCGTGACAGCCGATATATGCTAGGATGAAAAGTGAAAACCGTGACAGCCAGTATATGTTGGAATTAACCGGGAAGGCAGCCGGTCTGATGAGAATAAAAGAACCGGGAGGGCAGCCGGTCTAAGATAATAACAACCTGTCGACAGGTGGGAAGATGTTCCCATCATAATCATTCATGCATTTGCATCTGTTCTAACTATTGTTACATTATTGAAATGCCGTGATGTGTTTTAATTATTGCTGCATGATTGAAATGCTGAGGAGTGATTTATTATCGTGAAAATAATTATAGATGATTGAGTCTCATAGAAAGAGACAGTTATGATGAAAATATTATTGAAAAACTGAGATGAGGTATATTGTCGTGTATGATGGCTGAGTCTCATAAAAAGAGACAGCTATGATGATGAGATTATTGGAATACTAAGATGTGGGACATTATTGTGAATTTAATTATAAATGGATGAGTCTCATAGAAAGAGACAGTTATGGTGTTAAGATTTTTTTAAATGGAAGATTTTATGATGTGAACCTCATTACGAGGTAATTATGAGATAATTGATGATCTTAAGGTGGACTAATGATTTAGAAGAAGATATTGATAGAGAAGAATAAAAGACAATAATAATAAATGACTATTTATGGAATTTGGAATACTTCTAGTAAATTTAATTCACTGAGCTTGTGAAGCTCACCTCTTATTGTACAATGATTTTCAGGTAACAGGCTCGGCAAATAATTTGGTGAGTTGAGGTTCTGACGAGATCAATTTTCTGTAAGTCGCGTACCTGTCATCATCCTCAGACTAATGAGAAAATAAAATGAAAAATTTATTTGTAAATCCTCATACATTTTATGGATTGATGTAAAGTTCTATTGGTAATATTTATTTTTATTGTTGCATATATGTGTCGTGCTGGGATTCTCAAAATGTGATGACATTATTTCGGGGTGGCCAACCCGGGATGGGTCGTTACAATTTTGGTATCAGAGCATTAGGCTGTATGATTCTGTAGACTGCATAAAAAGTAAGAAAGTGGAAGATTAAAGTAAATTATAATGAGCAGTTTGAGGATGACACATGGACGCGCTAGAGCTAGAGTTAGAATTGTTGATTTAAGAGGGCGTGATAGGCCCAAAATATTTTTGATAAGTCAAGGTTGAGTCTGAATCTGTGGTTCCTAGAAGGGAACGTGTTGATAATATGATTTATATTAGTAATATAATCGAGGTATGAGAGAATCTGAAGTTAAAAGAGATAAGTTAAGATAAGCTCTTACTCATACTTTTGAGAAGATGAATGTCTCAGATGATCGAGTGGATAACTTATAGCATAGACTTGATAAGCAGACTAGAGTAGTGCCTGATGTTGTTAATTCAGTAATTGTAGACACTTAAAAAGGAGGAAAAGTGGATTTATGCATAAGATGCAGGGAGATATAACTAAGATAAATGTTTTGTTGTTTAAAGGATCTATGAACCCTTTTACACCTGAGTTTTGGGAGAATCATGCAAGAGATATTATTTATTATTTTACTAGTAACTGATAGATAGATGATTACCTTTACTTCGTTTGAGTTAGAAGGAGAAATCTTAGAATGATGGAAGGATATTCTTTCCAAGTAAGTGCAAATATTGATCGACCCTTAACCTGAAATAGGTTTAAGAATATCTTCCTTGATAAATACTTTCCTTAGACCTTTAGAACCCAACAAGATAGAGATATTATTTATTTGGGGTAATTGTGTTAACTATGGCTCGATATGATAGCAGATTTATGGCTTTGTCAATGGTTATACCAAAAATAGCAGACCAAGAGGAAAAGAAATGTAAGAGATTCAAAGATGAACTATGTTTTAAGGTTTGATCGAAACTATCTTACATGAGGCATATGAATTATGTTAGATTGGTGGATATATTATTTCAGATCGAGAGAGATGTGATGGAGTTTAAGGAAAAAAAAAAGAAAAAGTGGTTAAAGGAACTTAGACATAAAGGTTATAGAGGTAGTGGTAGTATGAGTGTACATGGTGAGAGACCACCCTAAATGAGGCATTCCTTGTTACTGGAAACTAAAGTACAGAGTCAGAGGCAAGCAGAATCTGATGCGTATGTATCTTAAAATACAATTGGTGGGACCCTTAGATTCGGGAGACAGATTATGAGAACTGAAAGTCATAGTAGAGGAAGTATGCATGCCACAAAGTGGAAGTGGCAATCTGATGTATGATAGGGATATAAAAGTTTATTATAATTATATTCAGAAAAGATGTTTATCCCAGAATGTTCAAAATTTAAATTACTTTATGTGTAGAGAAGGTGGACATGTCAGTGTTGGTTAACTTTGATACAACTCATTCTTCTTCATCTAGTATTCATATAAAATCTATTGAAGAATTTATTAGTCATTGGATTGCAAAATATCCTTGTTAAAGTTCTCACTTGAGATAGAGTGATAATCATGAATATTCATGAGGGATTGTGTGATTTGTACTAGTGACAGAAAATTTGAAGTTGATTTATTATCTTCGAATATAATTTATTTTTGGAAATAATTAGTTATCAATGTTTTATGTCTGGGTTGATCATTCCAGAAAGAAGGTTCAAGATATAGACGTGAGATACTTTTAACTATCTTATTTTTGCTCTGGCCAATAGGAGATGATTGAATAAGGGTTTTAAGGAGTATTGGGCATATATCATGAATTATAAAAAGGAGATAGTGATGAAAGAATATTCTAAATTAATTTTTGATGAGTTGTTTAGGTTGCCTCCAAGTAGGGAGATTAAAGTCTCTATTGATGTGATACCAGGATTATCACATATATTTAATAGCACCCTACAGAATGACGTCAGCTAAATTGAGAAATCTGAACGTACCGTTTTAAGAATTTGTGGATAAACAATTTATCTGACCTAACGTATTTGGGGAGTCAGGTGTTGTTAATGAAGAAGGAAGATGGAACGATAAGGATGTGTATAGACTACAGATAGTTGAATAAGAATGAATATATTTTTTACCAGGATAAATGAATTGTTTAAGCAGTTGCAAGGAGTGAAAATATTTTCTAAGATAAACCTGAGATCAGATTATCACCAATGGAGGATAGAGAAGAGAGACGTGCCTAAGACTACTTTTAGGACACGTTATGCTCATAAGCTTTCGTGATGTCATTTGGATTAACTAATGTTCTGGAAACATTTATAGACTTGATGAATAAAATATTTAAACCATTTCTTGATAATCTTATGGTTGTGTTCAGTAATGACATTCTGATATATTCTAAGAACGAAAAACAACATATGGACCATTACACAGTGTGCCTGAGATTCTGAGGAGGGAGAAATTATAGGCGAAGTTTCTAAGTGTGAATGTTGGTTGAAGGAAATAACTTTCTTGGGACATATAATATTCGGAAACAGCATAGCAGTTGATCCACAAAAGGTAGAGATAATGTTAAGTTAGGAGAAACCAACTAATATAACTGAGATTGGAATCTTCTTGGGATTAGCTGGTTATTATAGAAGATTCTTTCAGAATTTATCTATTATTGAATTGCTGTTGAATAGATTGACCAGTAAAGATGTGAGATTTGTATGGTGAAGGAAGTGTGAGAAAAATTTTCAATTACTAACGGAGAAATTTACTACAGCTCCGGTATTGGTGTTTCCTTCTGGTGATGAAGGATTTGTGGTGCATAATGATAAGTCATATCAATGATTGTGATATGTGTAACATAGGAAAGTTATGGGCTATAGTTTTAGGCAATTGAAGATTCATGATAGAAATTACCCTACTCATGACTTAGAGTTGGCTGCCATAGTGATTGTATAAAAGATTATAGACATCATTTGTATGGAGCCACTTGTAAGATATTCATGGGTTATAAGAGTTTGACATAGTTTCCTACCTAGAGAGAGTTGAATTTGAGGCAAAGATGGTGAATGGAGTTGATTAGTAACTATGATTGTATAATTCATTACCATCTAAAAACACGAAGGTGATAGCAGGTGTATAGAGTAGAAAATTCTATAAGAGGGTTAACTGCTATAGGGATCCTGATGTGAAATTGATGATAGATTTAAAAGAGATAAGAATGAAGTTGAATATCAGTGGTAGAGGATTATAGTTAACGAATATGGTTGTACAATTATCCATAGTAAAATATTTTAGAGATGCAAGGTTAAGATGAAGAGATAAAAAAGATCAACTTTAAGTGCTTACTAGAAAGCATTTTGAGTTCAAATCTGAAATGAAGGCAGTTTGGTGTTGGTACATGGATAGTGTTCCCAATAATGCAAAAAATAATGTTCCCAATAATGCAAAAAAAAAAAATAATAGTGAGAAAGGTACATAATGATGTAGATTCGATGAAATCAAGTAACAATAAGAAATATAGAGGATTTAAACAGAAATTCTGATGGTCAAGATTTAAAACGGATGTAGCTGAGACTGTGAGGTTGTATGGAGTACTTTTGAGCATAGCGTCAAATAAAGATGTTAGATTTACGTCTTGGTATTGGGAGAGGCTTTCGAAATCCACGGATACACAGTGGCAATTTAATATAATTTTCATGCTCATGTTGGATTTTTAGAATACTAGAAGATATGTTAAGGACAAATGTGATGAATTTCTCAGTAAGTTTAGATGTTTACATTCCATTGATTGGAGTTGCTTATAATAATCAGTATAAAATTGTATTGAATGACACTGATTGAGACATTGTATGGTAGAAGGTGTAGAACTCCTACATATTGGGAAGAGAAATATATTTGGTCCATCAATGACTGAGTTAACAGCTGAGATGATCAAATTGGTTAGAGGGAACTGTAAAGCAGCCTATAGTAGACCTCTTGAGTCTCAAGTAGGTGATTGGGTGTATTAAAAAATATCTCAACGAAAATGTATGTTGAGTTTAAAAAAAAAAAATTGAATCTGAGGTATGTGAGACCTTATAAGGTAGATAAGAAAGTTGGGTTAGTTATGAATAGTCTAGAGTCGCCTTCAGAATTAAAACGCTTATATAATGTATTTCATATTTCTCTATTGAGAAAAGGTTTACATGATGAGTATTATAATATTTCGAGCTAAGCTATAGAAATTCAGAAAGATTGGTTGTACATCCAAGCACCAATAAGGATTTTAGAGAAATGAGCAAGTTTTGTATAATAAAGGAAATTGCATTAGTTCAAGTACTGTGACGAAATAAGGATGTTGAAGAGATTACATGAAAGTATGAGATAATTATAGAGAAGTGGAATTCACAATTTTTTTTTGAGCAAAATAAAGAAATTTCGAGGACAAAATTTTTGTAAGGTGGGTAGAATTGTAATACCCGTATTTTTATAGTAAGGATAAATAAATATTTTAATAAATATGGTAAAGAGTTAAAATCCCAGAAGGCTGAATGAAGATTGAAAAAGACAGATTGAAATACAAAAAAAAAAAAATCCAAAAGTCAACAAGTCAATCGATGAATAGTAACTCGTGACAGCACTTTTGCTGCCAACCTTGTGAGTGATTTCAAAAGGCAATCATTATTTCTTTTATTATCGTTTCATTTTGGTGCCTTGTGTGCAAGTGGAGAGAATATAATTATTATGTTTTCTTTAGCCATCATGATGTTTTTGCAATTATTCTTACTATCTCCATATCGTGGAGACCTTGGGAGAGAGGGGGAGGTTGCTGATCTTCAGCCCAAGCTTCCCTATAAATATGTGGAATAATTTCGTGTAGTTACACGAATAAATTTTCCTATAGTTTCAAATAATTCGTCTGTGTTCTTAAAACACTTGGGAGTTCAAAGAAAGGTGGAAGGAATAAAATTTTGAGGGTATTTTCAAAAATATTTTATAAAGAATTTCGGGAAGCTATCAAAATAGCAGAAGGTGTTGGCGGTCAGCAATCGGGAGAAAATTCGAAGAAGAACGGGAAAGGTAAAGAGGTGGTCCACGAGTAGCTTTAAGTGCTATGTGGTGAGTTGGATTTACTTTTAGTAGTCTAAATAAAAATTAATTATTTTGGTGATATTATTATAATTAATTATTAAAGTATGCTTGGGTGATAGATGAAAAATTGATTTATGGGTATGATAGGAAATTTGGTCAGGTAGAAATATTTTTCGGTGAGAAATGATATTTTTGAAAATCATAAGTTTATTTGAGAATAAAAGCAATAAATAAATTATTGATGAGATATATTGATGTTTTAATACGAGTTATGATAAGATGAATTTTAATAGATCTTGACAAATTTTGGTGGATGATTTGAGATGAATTTTAGTGGATCTTGACAAAATTTGGTGGATGATTTGAGGTGAATTTTAGTGGATCTTGGCAAATTTTGGTGGATGATTTGAGGTGAATTTTAGTGGATCTTGGCAAATTTTGCTGGATGATTTGAGATGAAATTTAGTGGATCTTGAGAGACTTTAATTGATTATTTGATGTGATTTGGGAAGAGAAGAATTTAGTGGAATTTTTATATAATTTGATAAAAAAATCCAGGATGATTGGATGTAAGAAATTTTAAAGAAACTTTGTTATATAAAATTTGTGGATAATCAGGATAGCCAAATTAAGTGGTTTGAATCTTTATATTGTTTCTATATTACTGTTTCATATCATTGTTCATGCGCATATGCATTTAATAATATAACCGAAAGAATCGGGAAGGCAGCCGGTCTAATGAAATAACCGTGACAGCCGGTATATGCTAGGATGAAAAATGAAAACCGTGACAGCCAGTATATGCTGGGATGAAAATTGAAAACCGTGACAGTCGGTATATGCTGGGATGAAAAGTAAAAACCGTGACAGCCGGGATATGCTGGGATGAAAAGTAAAAACCGTGACAGCCGGTATATGCTGGAATGAAAAGTGAAAACCGTGACAGCTGGTATATGTTGGAATTAATCGGGAAAGCAGCCGGTCTGATGAGAATAAAAGAACCGGGAGGACAGCCGGTCTAAGATAATAACAACCTGTCGACAGGTGGGAAGACGTTCCCATCATAATCATTCATGCATTTGCATATGTTCTAACTATTGTTGCATTATTGAAATGCTGTTATGTGTTTTAATTATTACTGCATGATTGAAATGCTGAAGAGTGATTTATTATCGTGAAAATAATTATAGATGATTTAGTCTCATAGAAAGAGACAGTTATGATAAAAATATTATTGAAAAGTTGAGATGAGGTATATTGTCGTGTATGATGGCTGAGTCTCATAAAAAGAGACAGCTATGATGATGAGATTATTGGAATACTGAGATGTGGGACATTATTGTGAATTTAATTATAAATGGATGAGTCTCATAGAAAGAGTCAGTTACGGTGTTAAGATTTTTTTAAAGGGAAGATTTTATGATGTGAACCTCATTACGAGGTAATTATGAGATAATTTATGATCTTAAGGTGGACTAATGATTTAGAAGAAAATATTGATAGAGAAGAATAAAAGACAATAATAATAAATGACTATTTATGGAATTTGGAATACTTCTAGTAAATTTAATTCACTGAGCTTGTGAAGCTCACCCCTCATTGTACAATGATTTTCAGGTAGCAGGCTCGGCAAATAGTTTGGTGAGTTGAGGTTCTGACGAGATCAATTTTCTGTAAGTCACGTACGTGTCATCATCCTCAGACTAATGAGAAAATAAAATGAAAAATTTATTTGTAAATCCTCATGCATTTTACGGATTGATGTAAAGTTCTATTGGTAATATTTATTTTTATTGTTGCATATATGTGTCGTGCTGGGATTCTCAAAATGTGATGACATTATTTCGGGGTGGCCAACCCGAGATGGGTCGTTACAAATCCCTTCTTCGTTGGAAAACCTCATAGACCTCACCCATATGTCACTTAAACTCAACAATTTAACCCTTAGGAATTCGTCTTGGCTAGGTAGTCTGACCAAACTTACTTTTTTGGACCTTTCAGAAACCAATTTGGTCGGTGACATCCCATCTTCTCTTAAAAACCTTACCCAACTTCAATATTTGATACTTAACCACAATCAATTGAGTGGTCAAATTCCTTTTTGGCTCTCAAACCTTGCCCAACTAACTGTTGTAAGCCTTCAGCATAACCAACTGCACGGCCCAATCCCAGAATCAATTTCTAAACTTATAAATCTTGAAGCTTTTTACTTAAATTTCAGTGATTTGAGTGACACAGTGAAATTCGACATGTTCCTTAACCTCACAAACCTCAAAACACTAGACCTATCAAGTAACGAATTCTCATTACTTACAAAATTCAAAAGAAATGTCACTTTTACAAAGTATAAGTGGTTAGGATTGGCTGCGTGCAATTTGAATAGGTTTCCAGATTTCCTTCAATACCAAGATGAGTTCGAGTTTTTGGAACTTCGTGATAACAATATACATAGCCAGATACCGAAATGGATATGGAATATATCTAGAGATTCTCTTGGGTATATTGATCTATCTGGAAATGCTTTTGCAGGTTCTATTCCATCTGCAATGGTATCACAGATGAAGAATCTACAAATCCTGAACCTCTACGGGAAGCAGTTGCAAGGGCCAATCCCGATTCCATCATCTTCAGTGATTTACTATGGCGTCTCAAGCAACATGTTTTCCGGAGATATTTCATCGTTGATCTGCAAGCTGCATTCTCTTGAAATCCTTATTCTATCAAACAACAACTTAAGTGGCACACTTCCGCAATGTTTGGGCAACTTTAGTGATTCTTTAAAGATATTGAATCTGAAAAACAGCTTTTTTCATGGTAGGATTCCCGTTACTTTCTCAAAAGGAAGTGCATTGAGGATGATTGTTTTGAGTCAATATCAATTAGAAGGCAGTCTACCAAGATCCTTAGCTTACTGTAAAGGGTTAGAGGCTCTTGATATCAGTGACAATCATATCAACGATAAATTTCTGTTTTGGTAGGGGACTCTTCCCAATTTGCAGGTCCTTGGTTTGAGAAACAACAAATTCAATGGTGCAATAGTGAGCCCTCTTACTAATTTTGAGTTCCCCATGTTGCGCATCATTGACTTGTCTCACAACAGTTTTGAGGGAAATTTGCCATATAGATATTTTCTTGTTTGGAATAGCATGAAATTCTTGGAGGTGCACAGTCACTTAACATATATGGAGGTTGACGTGAACTTTGATCTTTCAAACTATTCATTTAGCTTCCCATTTTTTTTTCTCAATAAAAATGATGAAGTCAGGTGTAGATATTACATATGGAAAGATTTCAAAAATTGTAGTAGCCATTGATCTCTCAAGCAACAAATTCAATGGAGAGATTCCAGAATCAATTGGGAGTCTAAAGATGCTCGGTTCGCTCAATCTTTCCAACAATTGTCTCACAGGTTGCATCCCATCATCTTTGGGGAACTTAACCAGTATTGATTCATTAGACCTTTCTTTCAACAATCTTACAGGAGAGATTCCTCCACAGTTGACACAACTCACATTCCTTGGATTTTTTAATATCTCCCGTAATCATCTCTTTGGTCCTATCCCACAAGGAAAACAATTCGACACATTCGAAAACAATTCATACGAGGGGAACTTAGGATTGTGCGGGAAGCCTTTATCGAAGATGTGTGGAAATTCTGAGTCAAATCAAGTTCATGGCTCAAGTGAAGAAGATCATGACTCAAGTTCTACCTTCGATTTTAGCTGGTTGATAATTTCGATGGGATATGTAAGTGGGCTTGTTGTTGGAGTTTTGATTGGACATACCTTCACCACATGGAAGCATAATTGGTTTATGAAGGCATCTAGTAGGAGGCAACCAAGAAGGAGAAGAAGGTGGCATAGAGATTGAATTTGGTAAAGTAAGTTCTTAAGTTTATGCAATTCAATTTTCTCTCTTTAGTTCTCTTCTCTGTTTCTCTTGATAGCAAGGACTAAATGCAATTTGCTTGGACCAACACCAATTGCAGGAGAGTATTGAAGTCCGGCTGCTACCTGATACAATAAAGTCCATCCTTGAAGGCTATTCATGTGTTGCCCAAGTTGAATAAAGTGTATCATATTTCTCTGCATTTTCTCATTCAGTAGCGAAATTGTCTACGTTAATTTGTGTTCTCTGAATCATATTTTTTACATTCACAATTTTTCTAATGCTTACGACAAAATTAGAGCCCATCAAATTCGCTAATGCTCCCTTGAAGCAAAGGCAAAACATAGCTGAAGTTTTTCAAGTGTTTAATGGCACTAGGTGCAAAAAACTGTTTTTTTAGACTTGATATCCTTACTTGCTTTAGGCTTTTCTATAATCCCTGTTTGGTCAGTTTAGAAGGGTAGTTTTGTTTTCATCAACGATTTGCCCCATTATTGGACCAGGGATTCATGTTTAGTTGCTTGAATTTTTTTAGCTATTTTAATGGGCTTATGTTGTCAATTACTATATTTTAGGTATATCTTGTTGTCTTTTTTCAAACTACTCCGAGAAAAAGTGAACTTTTAATTAAAAAATTAAAAAGTTTGAAATTTGTAAAAAAAAGTTAATTGGATGCTCCATCTAGTTTATTGATTCTTTGAAACTGAAGAGAATTTGATAATTGTGTATCTAAGGTGCAGAAAAGAGGGACCATATGCTTCTGTATACCTTCATAAGTAAAGGCCGCTTGGCTTCCCATTGATAAAGTTGTAATTCATTCAAATCAGATTGTTTTGTTCAAATTTCAAAGCTTTTCTAAAGAGTTTTCTCCGATGGCCCTTGGACTAAGAAAATAATTAAATTGGACTCCCATAAAAATAAATTTAAATAAATGATGCAAGAAAAAGTAATAAAATACATTTTCATGGGCCCATTTTCCTCATAATTTCTAATTTCATATGACAAAAACAATATATTAGTTCCTCAAAATTAATACTAATATCTTTTTTAACGTTTTTTTTACTTCAAATGACATGGTTATCCTTAGTTAACTAATCACAAGAAGTAAGCTTCTCATTAGGACTTTTATATAAAATCAATGAAATGAAGGTCAAGTTCATTATGAGATTGAATGTCATTTTGACAAATTTGAATATTCTGCATTTTATGATGTGACATTCAATCTCTCTGTAAACTTGATTCAATTTTAATTTTCAAATGAAGATGATTGTGGTCCATCTCAAAATATATACAAATATAGCTATTTTGCTAAATTCAATATTATAACGTCACTGAAGTTACATATATTCATTATATTTCATAGTAATATTATTTATCACTATCACTTGATCACATCAAGTACAGGTTTTCAATCTACTTATCAAAAAGTATAGATTGTCAATAGCTAAGCCATGATGATTAAATTTTAATTAAAGGATCACTAATTACGAAAAGTTTATTTTCAAAACAAATCAACATCGATAAACTCAATTATGATCAAATGTGTCGCATCTTTATTTGCTTCCTATCTCACACATGTCGATCCACCAATATTGTTTTACCAAATAACACTCTCAAGAATCTCTTATATATCAAGTTTTACTCCTCACTATTAATCCTTCCTTAGAATTTATGTTGGGATATAACTCATATTTTTTATGTAGGATCTTAGAAGTTTGATAGGCAAGACACTTAAATTAAGTGTTTTTTTAATTTGGAGACTAAATATCTTGAGTAGCAAGTTTTAGGTGGCTATATATACATATGTGTGTTTGTTTGTATATACATTGAGAATATGAGGGCAACACACAAGACACAAGTGTGAGAAAGTATTCTTTGGGTTGAGAAAAGGTGTACAAGGGTTCTTGGGATTGGGTTCAGGAAGGTTAAACAAACAAATATATATGTAGGCATGTAGCACTTTCACCACAAACCAATCAAGCTAAAGTTGCTTTTTCGGGATCATAGGGCCTTACATATATACAAAGATCTTTCTCATTACAATACTGACGTGTGATGTGTGTTATCACAAACTCTCCCGTTTAAACTATCGCGTCTATGAGAGTAAACCCAAATCACCAATCACACTAAATCCAATGATTTCGGTCCATTAAGAGATAAGATACCAGGATGAGCTCATGGTTAGTCCAAATACCATATATATTTGATACCATTTGAACAATAAAATTTGAACGATAGATTAACATGACCCCTGTAGGCATGAAAAAGACTATTGCTCAAGGAATGGTGTGGAGTGTGATGAAGACACAAGTTATGTGATCGGCCTTGACCTCAACAGTAGCTACCTCTATGGTTCAATCAATTCCAACTCCAATAGTAGTCACCCCGAGCCTAGCCAGTGTCCATTGTTCGGGTTTAGATATATATTTTTGGACAAAGTTCGGAGCAATAAAATCAAAATGCATCAATTAAAATCAAACAATCGTGATTTAAACAAAATGGTGCGGGATTTTAAAATTATCATAAAAAATAGACACGGTCTGTTCCGTTAAAAACTAACAAATGTAATATGGTAACTCTTATTTAAACTGGAAAAATAATATATTTCCAGAACCATTTGAAGAGGTGTTTATACACCTATAAATACTCGTTTCTCTCCCGTTTTTCAGATCAAAATTTCATTCTTTTCTTCTCACTTTCTCTCTCAAAACTCAGTCAAAATATTCTCATTATTTCAAAAAAAAAAAAATTAAATATGAAATTCTTTAGATTTTGCTGTCTACTTACCTCAAATTGAGACTTGGTTGTATCCTAAAGCAACTTATAGCAAGATTGTTTATACAAGTGGAACGAATAAAACCTTAAAGAAAATGTTTAAAACACATCTCTAAATCTTGATTTTTACATTCTGTTTTCATCTACGAAATTCGATAACATATTCCTCTAAGACTTATATAACGGTAGGGTTTGTTAAACCCCCCACCTAAATGGTGGTTTAATTAAAAGAAGAAGAAGAGATTTCAATAAGTATGCTTTAAAGTATTTATGATCATTTAATGTTTCCTTTTAAATTTGAGTTATTATTTGTATTTCATAAATCATTTGACTTGACGACCAAAGCATATGATCACAAGATAAGAGAATTCTACGTGATGAGAAAGAAATTTTCTCAAAATAAGGCACAGAATCATTTGTTTTTATAAACCCTTATTCACGTTATTTATTTATTTATTGAAAACCCTTGATTCGCGTTGAATACTTTGTTTTTATAAAGGTACATTTGCAGCACTTTATTTAATCAGATAGTGATGTCTTTGGCAGAAAAAGAGAATCATAATTCAATATAGAAAATGAAAAGATGCATCTTAAACCAAACTGCTAAACTTAAGAACCAAAGTATCTGAAAAGATAAAAAATTCTACAAATTAAAAATGTGTAAAAGATAGAAACTTTTCTCAAAAGAAAGTAGAAAATTGCAGTTTCCAGTAGCAAAGTTCACGTCAAAAAAATTATTTTCTTTATGATCACTTGATTCACGTAGATTACTAAGACTTGATAAAATTGCATTTCCACTCCTTCATTGGACAAAAAAGAAAGAAGAAAATCACAATTTTCTATCATAAAATAGTCTATTTTTTAGATTAGCAGTAATATCACGGACTTGGGGGGAGGGGCATTTCGTGTGGTTGCTTGGGTAGAAAAGCATTGTAATGTGAAATAAGGAAAATTAAAAGTTTCTAAATCTCATTGCTATTTCATGCCTATAAGTGACAGGTAGAGTAGTAATTACATAAAAAAAATTATCATTTTATCTTCATGTTATTATTAATAATTCTTTTTTTTTTTATGGTAGTTACCACCGACCATGCGATCCTTTCGTAATGACATCAAAAATACAATAAGTACAGATATTTCAACAACCTTTCGTAATAGTGATGATGAAAAAGTACTGAGATGGGCATGCATGTGTTACAGATTTTTCTGTCAGAACATCAAATTTTGGTAGATTTGTTTTTATCCTTTTCTTTCGTAATTCACCTTTTGTAAATCAAAGAAAAGTGTGTCAATGGGTCTCCTCAAGTCTTGAGCAGCATTCACAAAAGTTAAACCAAACACAGTATTTCGTGGATGATGGACCCAATTGCTAAACGAAAGAGAGGTAAAATTAGAACATTACAAATGCTTTTCCTTTTCTGCAGAAGCCTTTCCATGTGATTCACAGGTGTGCTTGTCGGCAGATAAAAACCTACAATTAAAAAAATGGTTTTCTTTATGACCACATTATTGTACGTAGATTACTAAGACCTGATAAAGTTGCATTTCCACCACTTTATTGCAATCAGCAAATGGTGACTCACAGAGAAAAAGAGCATTACAAATTCAAGACCAGTTGGAAAGATTCTGTACTTACCTTTTCAACTAGAAATTGTGCAAAAAAAAAAAACTAATTCACATTAAAAAAAAATGATTTCTTTTACTACCACTTGATTCACGCAGATTATTAAGACTTGATAAAGTTGCATTTCCACCGCTTCATTGCAATCAGCAAATGGTGAATTAGAGAGAAAAAAGAGCATTAAAAATTAAAGACCAGTTGGAAAGATCCACCACTTCCCGTTTAACCAGAAATTATGCAAAAAAACTAGTTGGTGATTTTTTTTAAAACTACATATATCCATCTGCTATATAAATTCTCCTCATTCCATTTCTTTCTTACCTTCAATTGCTGGAGAGAAAACTAAATACTCACTTATGGCCTTACCACTGTGTCAACCCTTAATGTCTTTGCACATCTTCTTCTTTTTGATTTCATTGCTTCTTCTGATAAGCACCTCATCTCCCCTGCAGTCATTCTGTCCTGATGATGAGAGCTACGCCCTGTTGCAATTCAAGCGTAGCTTTCTCATACAAAAAAACGCTTCGAATGATCCTTTCGCTCATCCAAAGGTTACATCTTGGAGGCATGAAAGGGATTGTTGCTCATGGCATGGTGTGGAGTGTGATGAAGACACAGGCCATGTGATCGGGCTTGACATCAGCAGTAGCTACCTCTATGGATCTATCAACTCCAACAGCAGTCTCTTCCACCTTGTTCACCTTCAAAGGCTTAACCTCGCAGACAATCACTTCAATTATTCTCAAATCCCCTCCACAGTTCAGTATCTTTCAAGGCTAAGGTATCTCAACCTCTCTCGTTCCTCATTCCATGGCCAAATTCCTTTAGAAATATCAAAGTTGTCCAAGTTGGCTTCCCTTGATCTGTCTGTCAATAGTATGTTGGAGCTTAAAAGGCCCAATCTGAGGTGGTTAATTCAAAACCTTACTAGCCTTGAGGAACTTCAACTTAGTTACGTGGATCTACCATCTGTCGTACTTGATATATTGGCATATTTAACTTCTTTGAGATCTTTCTTTCTTGAAAACTGTGGCCTCCGTGGTATGTTCCCCACCAGAATTTTTCAGCTACCAAATCTAGAATTTCTTAGCTTGAATGACAACCAAAATCTCCTTCTTGAATTTCCACAAAGCACTCCTCTCAAGATATTAAGACCTGGAAGAACGAGGTTTTCTGGAGGGTTACCGGAATCAATAGGAAACCTTAATTCTTTGACAGAATTTGAAATCCATTATTGTATATTTTCAGGGTTGATTCCATCTTTGCTTGGCAATCTCACCAAGCTCGTTTATCTAAGTCTTAAATCAAACAATTTCATGGGTGAAATCCCTTCTTCGTTGGCAAACCTCATAGGCCTCACCCATATGTCACTTAAACTCAACAATTTAACCCTTAGGAATTCGTCTTGTCTAGGTAGTCTGACCAAACTTACTTTTTTGGACCTTTCAGAAACCCATTTGGTCAGTGAGGATGATTGTTTTGAGTCAAAATCAGTTAGAAGGTAGTCTACCAAGATCCTTGGCTAATTGTAAAGGATTAGAGGCTCTTGATCTCAGTGACAATCATATTAACGATAAATTTCCGTTTTGGTTGGGGGAGTCTTCCCAAGTTGCAGGTCCTTGGTTTGAGAAACAACAAATTCAATGGTGCAATAGGGAGCCCTCTTACTAATTTTGAGTTTCCCATGTTGCGCATCATTGACTTGTCTCACAATAGTTTTGAGGGAAATTTGCCATATGGATATTTTCATGTTTGGAATAGCATGAAATTCTTGGAGGTAGATGGTCACTTAACATATATGAAGGTTGTCTTGAAGTTCGATCTTTCAAACTATTCGTATAGCTTGCTATATTTTTTCTCAACAAAAATGACGAAGTCAGGCGTAGATATTATATATGGAAAGATTTCAAAAATTGTAGTAGCCATTGATCTCTCAAGCAACAAATTCAATGGAAAGATTCCAGAATCAATTGGGAGTCTGAAGATGCTCGGTTCGCTCAATCTTTCCAAAAATTGTCTCACAGGTCGCATCCCATCATCTTTGGGGAACTTAGTCGGTATTGATTCATTAGACCTTTCGTTCAACAATCTCACAGGAGAGATTCCTCCACAGTTGACACAACTCACATTCATTGGATTTTTTAAGGTCTCCCATAATCATCTGTTTAGTCCTATCTCGAAAGGAAAACAATTCGATACATTCGAAAACAATTCATACGAGGGGAACTTAGGATTGTGCGGGAAGCCTTTATCGAAGATGTGTGGAAATTCTGAGGTTTTATACCAAGTTCATGGCTCAAGTGAAGAAGATCATGGCTCAAGTTCTACCTTCGATTTTAATTGGGTGATAATTTCGATGGGATATGTAAGTGGGCTTGTTGTTGGAGTTTTGATTGGACATACCTTCACCACATGGAAGCATAATTGGTTTATGAAGGCATCTAGTAGGAGGCAACCAAGAAGGAGAAGAAGGTGGCATAGAGATTGAATTTGGTACGGTAAGTTGTTCTTAAATTTCTGCAATTCAATTTTCTCTCTTTAGTTCTTTTCTCTGTTTCTCTTGATAGCAAGGACTAAATGCAATTTGCTTGGACCAACACCAATTGTAGGAGAGTATTGAAGTCTGACTGCTACTTGATACAATAAAGTCCGTCCTTGAAGGCTATTCATGTGTTGCCCAAGTTGAATAAAGTGTATCATATTTCTCTGCATTTTCTCATTCAGTAGCGAAATTGTATATGTTAAAGGAGTGGTGGGGGCTAGTACTCATACCCATCTGTCCGGGTCGAGTTCCTCAACCGAATCTGATTACTCCCAAAATATAACGTGGTAGTTGCAGCACAGCTTTGGGGTGTCGATTCCACAGGGAAACGTGAACTTCAAGAAAAGTGTAACTTTAATACGAAACGATAACAATCAAATGAGTAAATTTGAGTTTTTGATAATGAAGTAATTGTGGGAAAATTATGTAATAAATTGAGAATTATAATAGAGGAACAACAAAGTTATGGGAATCCTCCCTAGGTTTGTTGCCTTATTCCAATCTTGATTCAGTTGTTTTTATCTCGATTGCAAGTTTCATATCCCAAACAAGCAATCGGTAGATATTCAATTAAGGCACATATATAAACCCTAATGTAATTGACATGACTTACTCTCTACTATTAGTTTAAGTACACATGGTCTATCCTATAGATTTATCAAGAAACGATAATATATCTTAATGACAATATTGCAGTAATGAACAAACCTAAAGGATAAGTCTACTGGACTCAATCACATCCAAACAAACTTGACATAAGAAGAGCATGACTAAACTTATATCAAGGAGACAATCACCGGATTAAAATAAAATATTCTAATTAGATTAAAGAATAAGTCATAACAATGTTTGACAATAAATCCCAATTACAACTGAACCAATAAAGGAAAATAAAGAACAACCATACCTAGGGATTCATCCCTTCGCCTTGCTTGGAGATTTAGTTCACCATGGAACTCATGGTTGAGCGCTTTGATGGAGGAGAATGTGAGAGCCTTCTTCAGTTTTCTTGCCTTCAATTGATGTTTTCCCCGGCCTCCGGCCCCTAATTCTTCAATGTTATTGTCAAACCCTAAGTGATCTATTTATAGTACAAAAAGTCCGAGGGTGTTTTAGGGTTTAAACAATCATTAAAGTCCTAATTAGGTCAAAACTCAGAGAAGGAATCGTGTGTGCACCTAGGCTTAGCTTTGGTCCAAGGATATGGAGTTGCTGGGCACCGCGGCCCTGCCTTCTGGGCATCATGGCCATGACTCTTGTTTCTTCTGGGAGCCTAGGCTGCCTTCTGAGTGCCTAGGCTTGGCCTAATGCTGATTTGTGGAGGATCTGGGTGCCTAGGCTTGCCTTCTGGGCGCCTAGGCTTGGCCTGGTGCTATAAACTCTTCATCTTATCCTTTCCAGAAGCACTCCATCATTCCGATATGTATGGAATCTTCGAGCTTTAAGCAATGATAGCTTTTCTATTTCTTTTAAACTCAAAGTACCTGAAAATGCACCGAAATAAATCAATGATCCAAAAATAACACTTTAGAGTTATTAACGAATAAAAATGCAATTAAAACCGAGATCAACCCTAAAATGCTAACAATTAAACACTGTTGAGATGCATTTTATGGCTCTCATCAGAATTCGATGTGCACCCCAACATGGTTACACTCTAAGCACAGTCTGTAGAGCTTTCACGGCTAGTGGCCAACCTGGCCGCCGAGGTTCACGGAGGGGCTTGCCAGCCTTCTCCCACACCTTCACGGTCGAACCCTAGCCGCACCGGTTCAGCCAACTGCAGCCTCCCCGTCGACGACTGTTCCGCGGTGGAGAACTCCCTGCCTTGTGTGGCCAAGTCCAGAGAAAGTCCCTCGTCTAGAAGCAGTGATGGTCTCGGCAAGCGAATAAAGGACATGGAGGGACGGATCAACGAAGCACTTAAGGGCCGTAATCACAGTGTCATGGATGAGCTCAACGTCTAGAACCCTTCCTTCACCTAGGATGTCTTTGAGGCACCCCTCCTGTCGAACTTTTGAATGCCCCAGATCAAACCTTACGACAGTTCTATGGACCCCCTAGACCACCTTCAGCACTACAAAACCACAATGACGCTCCATAAACACTCTGATCCTGTAATGTACCGAGCTTTCCCTCTGACACTTGAGAAAGTGGTCGAGACGTGGTATTCTCATTTAAATCTAGGGGGCATCCGCATGCTCAAAGAGCTAAGCTACGCTTTCGCGTCACATTTTTTCAACAACAAAAGATCCAGGAAGATCTCGGAGTCCCTATTCAACTACGCCTAGTTAAAAGAGGAAAAACTTTGAGCCTATAATCCTCGACCTTGACCCTAGTGTCAATATGTTGGAATTTAAAAACGGGTTGAGATGTGGGATATTCAGTTCAAAACTCACCAGGTGACTGCCCGACGACATGAATGAGATCTTGGCCCAAGCTGAGAAATATATGCTGGCGGAAGATGACCAGGCCTTCCAAAGAGAGCTAGAAGGGGACATTAAAAGAAAGAGAAGATGCCCTGCCAGTCCACTCTGGGAGCCTATCAAACAACCTTTTTGTGAGGATAGGCTAAGGGTCCCCAGGCCTTTCGGGAACTTTACCCCCTTCAATGCATCCAGGACCGATGTCTTGATGCAAATCCAGGACAAGACGATCTTGTAATGGCCCCCAAGATCACTGCGCCTCAAGGGGGACTGAGACAAATCGTGTCAGTTCCACAGGAACCACAGGCATGACACAGAATATTGCTAAGCACTAAAGCATTAGATAGAAGCCCTCATCAGCAGGGGGCAGCTAAAAGAGTTCATTGGGCCCCGAGCGGAGAAATTCATGGAGCGGTCCCAGAAGAGTCCTGAGTGCTCTTTTGGTCAGGATAGGGTGGTGCGACCTACTCGGAAGAGTCTCGGTTCGAGTCACGGAAAGCCCAACCAGAAGAAGCTAGAGGCTACTACGGCGAAGGTTATTAAAACCATCTGTGGGGGGCCCACGGTCGGGGGCACTTCTGGGCACTACGAGAAAACTTTTGTTGGGTCAGTAGCCTCGGTCACCGTACCCCACGAGAGATGAAAGGCAAATATGACCACTAATTTTTCAGACGAGGATCTAGAGGGAGTCCAGACCCCCCATGACGAAACCGTGGTCATCTCCCTTCTCGTGGCCAACCACGAGGTCAAGTGCATCCTGGTCGACAACAGAAGTTCGGCCAACATCTTATTTTACGACGTCTTCTAACAAATGCAACTGGAAGACTCTCGGTTGGAGCCAGTTTCCACCCCACTTTATGGTTTTTCGAGGGGCTTGATGTTTGCAGAAAGTAGCGTAGTTCTCCTAGTGACTGCAGGAACGCCCCCACAAGCCACCACTGTGCAAACTACTTTCCTAATCTTCAAACAGCCTTCATCCTGCACCATGATTCTCGATAAACCTACCCTTAATAAGCTCCGAGAAGTCATCTCCATATAACATTTAAAAGTGAAATTCGCCACTGAAGAAGGAGCAAGTGAGATTCGAGGAGATCAGTAGATCTTGCTATCTTAACATGGTACGAGAAAGTAAGAGGGCAGAAGCTCTCCCACTCGAATTAGACTACCTTAGGGATGAGGAAAGGAATCCAAGGGGCCAGCAAGTAGAAGAATTAACTGCATTTCCCCTCAGTGAGGACATCTCTCGGACCATCCAGATAGGTTTCAACCTTCCCGAGGCTCTCAGAGGACCCTTACTCGCCTTCTTCCGAGAAAACCAAGACATCTTCGCCTGGTCAGCTGCAAACATGCCTGGGATCAGCCAGGAGGTAATAGTACACCCGTTGAATGTGGACCCGAACCACAAGCTGGTCATCCAGAAAAAGAGATTGTTTGCATCCGAATGACAAGCCGCTGTCTAGGCTGAGGTATATAAACTGCTCATGGCCGACTTCATTCGGGAAACAGACTACCCGAACTGGGTGTCCAATGTAGTGATGGTAAAGAAGGCCAGTGGTAAATAGCAGATCTGTATCGACTTCTTGGACCTAAACAAAGCCTGCTCGAAGGATAGCTTTCCTGTCAAGGATCGACCAACTCGTCAATGTAACGTTAGGGCACGAGTTACTGACTGATTATGCCCAAAACATAACGCAGTGTTGTAGTATAGCTTTGGGGTGTCGATTCCACAGGGAAACAAGTTAACTACAAAGGAAGGTGTAAACTTTAATCCAAAACGATAAATCCAAATGAGTAAGAGAATCTGAATTTGATAATGAAGTAATTTTGTAAAATAGATTGTAAATTATAATAGAGGGACAACAAGGATCTGGGAATCCTCCTTAGGTTTGTTGCCCTAATCCTAACTTGATTCAATTGTTTTTATCTCGATTGCAAGTTTCACATCCCAAACAGGCAATCGGCAAATATTCAATTAAAGTGCATGTATAAACCCTAATGTAATTGATATGAATTATTCTTTACTTTCAAGCACACATAACCTAACTTATAAATTATCAAGAGACGATGATATATCTAAATGATAATACCATAGCAATGGACAAATCTATAAAAGAGATCTACTGGACTCAATCACACCCAGACAAATGCACATAAGAAGAGCATGACTAGACTTATATAGAAAAGAAGCATGCAATCACCGGACTAATAAGAAATCTACTAATTAGATTAAAAAGTAAATAATAACAATGTTTGAATGCTAAAGCTCTATTACAACTGAATCAAGTAAGGGAAATAGAAACAACTACACCTAGGGATTCATCCCTTCGCCTTGCTTGGAGATTAGTTGGCCATGGGGAAGAGTGGGGCTGTCTCCCTTGAGTTTTCTAGGTTTTTCAATGTCTAATTACAAACTCTAAGTGGTCTATTTATAATGTATAAGACTTAAGGGTGTTTTAAGGTTTGTACAAGTTATTAAAGACCTAATTAGGGTCTAACTCGGAAAGCATAAAGCTATGTGCGCGCTGCACCTTCACTTGGGCGCGGTGTGCCTCTGTTTTGTCAAGTCAGGTGTGTGTGCTGTGAGGTGCACCGTAAATAATCCAAGGTACGGTGTAGGCTGATACTTCTTTCTGTGCCTTTGGCCCTCTTTCTGCAAGGTGCGCCTCAAATAATCCAAGGTATGGCGCGGCCTGATGCTGATTCAGGAGGTATGACTTCTGTCCGCTAAAATCGCCATAACTTTCTCTAGAGAAATGATTTTAAAAAACCGTAAAGAAACTAGACTTCCAGATCTTTTTAAGCATATGTAGCTCACTTCTTGGTTCTTCCTACATAAGTACAGTTTAATTTGTAAAGATGATTGATTTGTATGGCAATTCTAGCAACTTAATGAAAACTTCTTTCTTAGTTTCTCTTCATCTTGGCTCTTCCGCGACCATTCTCTCACTTGAGTATTCATTGAAGCTTCGTATTTAAAATGATGATAGCTTTTCTATCTCTTTTAACTCAAGATACCTGTAAAATGCACCAAAATAAGTGAATGCTCCAAGAATACCACTTTAGAGTTGTTAACGAATAAAAATGCAATTAAGACCTAAATCAACCCTAAAGTGTTAACAAATAAGTACGATCAAGATGAATTTTATGGCTCTCATCACTGACCTTTATGGACATATACTCTAGGATTAACCAAATCCTTATGTACTGGCCTGATCAGGAGGAAATGGCCTTCATCACCGGGTAAAGACTTTACTGTTAAAAAGTCATGCCCTTCGGTTTGAAAAACACTGGAGCCACCTACTAGAGATTGGTAAATAAAATCTTTAGGGAGCAGATTGGTCAAAACATAGAGGTCTATGTAGACAATATGTTTGTGAAAAGTATCGTATTTGACTACCACGAAAGTGACTTGAAAGAAGCCTTCGAACTCCTTCGACGTCACCAAATGAAGCTGAACCCTACTAAGTGTGCCTACGGGGTCACTGAAGGAAAGTTCCTCAACTTCATGGTGACCCAAAGGGGCATAGAGGCAAACCCCGGAAAAATAGAGGCCGTCCTCAACATGAAACCACCCCAGACCATGAGAAAGGTCTAGCAGCTCACTGGGAGGATATCGTCCTTGAGCCGATTCATGTGTAAATCCGTGGAAAAGAGCCTCCCTTTCTTTAAATCCATTAGAAAGGCTAAGGACTTCAACTGCTCCAAGGGTTGCCAGGAATCATTCGATGAGCTGAAAAAGTACTTGGGTTCACCACTTTGCTAACAAATCCTGTTGCCAACGAAGAGCGTTTTCTATACCTCTTGATCGGGCACGAAGTAGTGGCCTCTGTCCTAATTTGGGAAGAGGCAGGAATCCAAAAACCCGTATACTATGTAAGTAGAGTCCTCCACGATGCTGAAACCTGGTACCTTCCCATGGAAAAAATGGTGTATGCCCTCCTAATCACAGCCCGCAAGCTCTGATCGTATTTTCAAGCATACACGATCGTCCTCTTGACCAACCAGCCCCTTCGATAAGTGCTTCACAAGCCGGATTTCTCCGCAAGAATGGTTAAATGGTTTGTGAAACTCAGGGAGTTTGACATTCATTATCAATCTCTCACAGCTATCAAAGCCCAGGCCTTAGCCGATTTTATTGTGGAAACCACTCCATGATTCAGGAGGATTCTACCCCGGATCTCGGTGAGACCAAAGTAGTCCCTCAGTGGATGCTCCACGTCGATGGATCCTCCAATGACACTAGGAGTGGCACTGGGCTCATCCTAAGTGGCCTAGATGACTTTACCATCGAGTATGCCCTAAAGTTTGAATTTAGAGCCTCAAACAATGAAGCTGAGTATGAGGCTTTACTGGCCGGGATGAAGCTAACCGGAGTATTATCTGTAGAGGCCCTAAACGCGTACAATGACTCACAATTGGTGGTAAACCAAGTCAAAAGAGAGTTCGAGGCCCGATGAGAGAAGATCGCCTGGTACTTAGCGAAAGCCAAAGAACTTGTCACCAAGTTCAAAGTGTTTCCAATGAACCAGGGTCATTGGCCTGAAAACTAAAAAGCTAATTCCCTAGCCCGGCTCGCCTTCTCTCGACAGCTCGAGTCCATAGGAGCGGTCTACCTCGAGACGCTTGTCGGACTCAGCATCGATGAAACCACTGTGTTGCCCATGGCCACTGGGGAAACTTAGATAGATCTTATCCTTGGGTATTTTCGAGACGGACATATCCTAGGTGAAAGGAACGAAGCCAGAAAAATCATTTCCCGAGCAACATGGTACGTAATCTTGAATGATCAACTATACAAAATGGGTTTTACAACTCCTTATTTAAAATGTCTAGGCCCAATTGAGGCCAATTACACCCTCTAAAAAGTTTATAAAGGGATCTACGGGAATCATCTCGAAGGGCGAGCCCTTACTTTCAAAATCCTCTGCCAAGGTTATTGCTTGCTCAGGATGCGTGGAAAAGCCATAGAATTGGTGAAGAAGTGCAAACGTTGCCAATAATATGCTACTATCTCCCACAGACTGGTGAATCCACTTACTTTAGTCACTAGCCCACTTCTTTTTGCCATATGGAGGATGGACCTCCTCGGACCTTTCACTGGAGCACCTGGCCAGCGAAAGTATCTCATCGTGGTAATAGATTATTTCACGAAGTGGGTAGAAGCCAAACCACTGGCCAGTATCATCGACCATCAGGCTAGAAGTTTAGTCTAAAAGTCGATAGTATGCCGCTTTGGTATACCTCGAGTGCTATTGACGGACAACGGTAAGCAATTCAATAGCACTTAGTTCAAAACATTTTGTGACGAGCTGCATGTTGAGCACCACTTTTCCTCTATCGAGTACCCACGACCTAATGGATAAGTCGAAGTAACTAATAGAACCCTTTGCAAGGCATCAAAAGGAGATTAGATGAGGCAGACAAACAGTGGATGAACCACTTACTAAACGTACTTTGGGCGTATCAAACCACGGCTCAAGCACCCACTGGGGAAACCCCCTTCTTCATGACTTACGGTTCCGAAGCCATCATCCCATTGGAAATCAGGGTGCCTTCACTCCGACTGCAAAATTTTGAAAGCAACAGCAATGACAAGACTCTTTGCTCAAATACTGTTCTCCTCGATGAAGCTCGGGATAAAGTTTAGATTTGGCTAGTTGCCTATCAGCAGTGAACCGCCGAATATTATAACTATTGAGTATGAGGAAGGCATTTTCAGCTCTATGATCTTGTTCTATGAAAGAACGAAGTATCTCATGCACGAGAAATGAGTAATTCCTAATTGGTAGGGCCAGTACCGAATCAAAACGGTGTGCCACCCTGACACTTTCGAGCTCAATGAGCTAAGTGAGAAATGTATTCCACGTACTTGGAACGCCGAACATCTCCGACGTTTCTACCAATGAACTCGGCTTCTATGCACGAGTCACAAAAGAAAGTTCGGTCGAGTAGAGATTGTAATGAATAATTTCAATAAACTACAAGTTTAGGAAAAACGAAGATTTTGTTATAATTATCAGGAAATACAAAAAGACACTAGTGGTCTTAAGTTAAAAAAAATGAAAACAAGAAAAATCTAATCCTAGACCGGGGCAGCCTCAACTGCGACCTCGACCTCGGGCTGGGCAGCCCGTCTCCTCCTCGGTAAAGGCTTTGGCCTCGGCTTCCTTCTCCGTAGCCTCCTCATCAGGATCTAATAGGTGGAGGCCCAAAAAGTCAATCTCAGGGTGCATCGCCATGATTTTCTTCTTGGCTTCCAAGAAGCCCTTGAGGTACTGCCTACACCTCTCCAAATCCACTATCATCCGAAAAGAGGCAGTGTCATGGAAGGCTGCCAGAGCCTCCTCCACAGCATCCCTAGTACGGGCCTCGCCCTCTTCCACTAGACACCGTATCTCCCGTGTAGTGTCATCTCTCTGCCACTCGACCTCGATCCTGGCCTGGAGAGTAGTGTCCCTCCCAGGTTGCGTCTATTTTGGCCAGGATGACCGCGTCCTGCGATGCTCATAGCTACTGAATGGCTTCGGTACTCTCGTCCAGCTTGTGTTGAGAGTGACGCCTGTAACAGCTCTGTCGTGTCCAGGCACCGGCATGACATGACGCCTGGGAGGACATTCATCTGCAACTAAATGAACAAGTGTTAGCCAACAAGATAAAAGCATAAGGAAAAGGAAAGGACTTAAGACGTAGAAAAAAAATCTCACTTGAGACGTAATAGCCTCAATTGTCGAATATGGAGCCTCGGTAGGCCTCATCGATAACTCTAATAAATCGTGGGGAGAGATCCCCATGATTAAGTGCTCCCTAACCACCCAGGGGTGCGCAAAAACTGAGTCGTCGACCTTTAGGGCCTAGTTGGGCCTTAAGACTGCCACCCCAGAGGCGGCACCCATAGAAGAGTTAGGAGAAGCTGAAAGCCCAGGGGTGGCGAAAGCTACTGAGGCAGCAAATGTAACCGTTGTAGGCTCCGACTCAAAAGAACGCCTCGAGGGACTCTCCAAATTGATCGGGGTAGAAGATAAAGCTCGGGGCCTCTTCCTGGACCCTGTGTAATACCCGTATTCGTAAATTAAGGGTAAAGAAGTAATTTGATAAATATTTCATGAAATTTAAATAATATTTTTATGCGAAGGATTAGTATTGAATAAAAAAAAAACAAAGCATAAATAGTAAAAAGCATGAATAGTAACAAGTATGAATAGTAACAAGGGTGAATAGTAACAAGGGTGAATAGTAAAAAGGAAGAGTAGTAAAAAAAAAAAATTTGGAGACCGAAGACAGAAATCAAAAAGGAGAAAGGAAAAAGTAAAGGAATAAAGAAAAGAAAAAAAAAAGAGAAAGTCAAAAAAAAAAAAAGACAAAAGACAAAAAAAAAAAAGAAATACTGAAATCATGGCAGCCATTGTTGTCAAAAATTAGGCCAAACTTGTCTAAAGAAAACTTAGTGTAAAACACGTGTCGGGAGGAGAGGAAAAAAAGGTGTTTGAGTTGAAAATGTTTTTGGGCTGTCGAGAGTTTGGTGTGCAGCCAACTTGTATATATACAAGCACTGTAAACGCAAATTTTCCTTATCGATTTCGTTAGCTTTCTTTCAAATATCTCTATTTTCTCGATACACTTGGGAGTTCAAAAAAAAGTCAAAAGAGCAAAATTTTAAAGAGATTTTCTGTTGAATTTCATAGAGGATCATGAAAAGCTATCAGTATTATAAGGTAATAGTATAATATTTATTTTTGAATTTTTAGCATATATAAAATTCCCGAAATTTAAAGTAGGAATTTTCAAAGGAAGTGGTTTATGATGAATTTAAGAACTAATTAGAAATTTAATACAAATATTATGTAAGGTGTTGACTATTTACAACGGGAGAAATTTCTGAGAAGAGCCGAGAAAGGCAAGAAGGTGACCCACGAGTAGCTTTAAATGCTACGGGGTGAGTTGAATTTACTTTAAGTAGTCTAAATAAAAAAATAAAATATCTAGTGATTATATTAAAATAAATTATTAAAGTATGCTTGGGTGATAGATGAAAAATTGATTTATGGGTATGATAGGAAATTTGGATATGTAGAAATATTTTTCGGTGAGAGATGATATTTTTGGAAATCATAAGTTTATTTGAAAATAAAAGCAATAAATAAATTATTGATGAGATATACTGATGTTTTAACATAAGTTATGATGAGATGAATTTAGTAGATCTTGGCAGTCTTTAATTGATTATTTGATGTGATTTGGGAAGAGAAGAATTTAGTAGAATTTTTATATAATTTGATAAAAAAATCAGGATGATTGGATGTAAGAAATTTTAAAGAAACCTTGTTATATAAAATTTGTAGAAAATCAAGATAGCCAAATTAAGTGGTTTGAATCTTTATATTGTTTTTATATTACTGTTTCATATCATTGTTCATGCGCATATGCATTTAATAATATAACCGAAAGAACCGGGAAAGCAGCCCGTCTAATGAAATAACCGTGACAGCCGGTATATGCTGGGATGAAAAATAAAAACTGTGACATCCGGCATATGCTGGGATGAAAAGTGAAAACCGTGACAGCTGGTATATGCTGGAATTAACCGAGAAGGCAGCCGGTCTGATGAGAATAAAAGAACCGGGAGGGCAGCCGGTCTAAGATAATAATAACCTGTCGACAAGTGGGAAGACGTTCCCATCATAATCATTCATGCATCTGCATCTGTTTTAATTATTGCTGCATTATTTGATATGCTGAGATGTGGTATTTTTATTGTGAATTTAATTATAGATGGCTGAGTCTCATGAAAAGAGACAGCTATAATGATGAGATTATTGAGATGCTGAGGTGTGATTTATTATCGTGAAAATAATTATAGATAATTGAGTCTCGCTGAAAGAGACAGTTATGATGAAAATATTATTGAAAAGCTGAGATGATGTATATTGTCGTGTATGATGGCTGAGTCTCATAAAAAAAAAGACAGCTATGATAATGAGATTATTGAAATGCCAAGATGTGGGACATTATTGTGAATTTAATTATAAATGGTTGGGTCTCATTGAAGTTATGGTGTTAAGACTTATTTAAATAGAAGATTTTATGATGTGAACCTCATCACGAGGTAATTATGAGATAATTGATGGTCTTAAGATGGACTAATGATTGAGAATAAGATATTAATAGAGAAGAATAAAATATTAAATAATAAAGAACTATTTACGGAATTTGGAATACTTCTAGTAAATTGAATTCACTGAGCTTGTGAAGCTCACTCCTCATTGTACAATGATTTTCAGGTAGCAGGCTTGGCAAATAGTTTGATGTGTTGAGGTTCAGAAGAAATCATTTTTTGTAAGCCGCGTACGTGTCATCATCCTCAGACTAATGAGAGAATAAAATGAAAAATTTATTTGTAACTCTTCATGCATTTTACGGATTTATGTAAAGTTCTTTTGGTAATATTTATTTTTACTGCTGTATATATGTCTCGTGTTGGGATTCTCAAAATGTGATGACACCGTTTCGGGGTGGCCAACCTGGGATGGGTCGTTACACCCCGACCCTAAGGCCTGCTATTTCTCAATCGCGGTTGCCCGTTTGCTCTCTAGGGTGAGCTTTTTTGCCTGCTCCTTGGTTCTGGCTATCGCCTTCATCTCTACCCAAACAAAAACAAAAGAAATGCGTAAGTATGAAATCTAGAGCAAGAAACAAAGCTAAAAATGGAATGGAAAAGATCACAAGTCTAAAAAGCAAGACACAAGGTTACCACTCTTAATGGAGGGCTCGAGACATGAGGGCAAAGGTCGCACCACGCCAATTCCTCATTGTCGTAGAGGACCTCCACGTCTAGCGGAGTGTTCACCATAAGTCTCGTACTCGCAAAGGAGAATACTTTGTTTCTTGCATTTTCCCATCCGGTCCAAGCTCCACGAGACTGATAGGCCGAAGTCTTCAGTGGCCCGCACAAAAAAGAAGGATTTCTTCCATCTTTTGATTAAGGATGGAGTCTTCTTCATAAATCTTTTCCTGGTCTGGGTACTGACAACCACCCATCCAGCCTGGCTGTGCCGATCTGGAAATGAGCATTGAAGACGTTCAGATTTATTAGCCCGTCCATTTTCGAAAAGACACAGATAAAGGCCATGATCAGCCGTCCCGAGTTCGGTACAAATTGACATAGCGTAATATCAAAGTACCAGAGTATGGCACAAAAAAAATGGGTGAAGGGGGAAGCGTAGCCCGACCCTCATGTGGTGTTCATACACACACAATTCATAGGGCATAAGGTTCGGAACGACATCGCAAGCCCTCTCGTCCGTCTCATCCCCAGAGGAGGAGTCCTCTTCATACTCCTCCATAGTGGGGACATAAGCCACCATTGCTAAGGTCCCTTCCCTAACTACGACCATTTTCGAGGTCTCACTCCTAGAGGAGGACGTGGCCGACCCCGTCTCCTCAGAACTACCGCTACCACTATCATTATCACTACTCCTACTACTAGCACTAACACTACTAGGTCGGTCTCGGTAACTATCAATGGAAGACATGTTTGAAGTAAAAATAGAGGAAACTCACCAAATTCCTAGTGATTCGGACTCAAGCTCCCTTCCCGATCAGATTCTTCGGATTCTCTCCTCAACAACTCTCCAACATCGCGCTTCCAAGTGTTCGCACCACAAACCAAACCAAGACATCCACTAACTCACCCACCAAAAAGTATCAAGACCCCAAGCTTTAGAGATTTAGGGATGAGGAGAAAAGCTCTTAAAAACTCTCAGAATATATTTTGAACGAAGCCGAGTGCTCTCAAAGAAATTTCTATTTGAAAACTCACTAGGATTTGAAGTGAGGAAAAATGGAAGCAAAAGCCTCCTTATATAGGAAAAAAAGGGCACAAAAAGCCAAGGAATTTAAATACAAAAATGGATGAGGAAATGAAACTTCAGAAGCTCGAGGCTACTTTCACACTCCCCAAAGAGTCCGCCACCACAAACTGGATGACACATGATTAGACTTGATGAGAGCCATAAAATGTGTCTCAACAGTGTTTAATTGTTAGCATTTTAGGGTTGATCTTGGCCTTAATTGCACTTTTATACGTTAATAACTCCAAAGTGATATTCTTGGATCATTGACTTATTTCGGTGCATTTTCAGGTACTTTGAGTCCAAAAGAGAAGAAAAAGCGATCGTTGCTTAAAGTTCCAAGAATCCATGCATAACGGAGTATCGGACCAGTTGCGGAGAAGCAAACATGAAGAAAAATAAGTCATCAGTGTGCGCCGTGGCCTAGACTATGCAGGGATGTGGCACCTAGAAGCACACCCAATCAAAGCTGAAGGCAAGGCCGCGGCGCCCATAAAGGAGAGCCGTGGCGCGCACACAGTGTTTTGTCTCCGAGTCAAAACTTAATTAGGGTTTTAATGATAGATTAAACCTGAAAACACCCTTGGACCTTTGTACTATAAATAGATCACTCAGGGTTTAAGAGAGGACATCGATTAAAGGCTGGAAAACTCAAGAAGGCTCTCACACTCTCCTCCATCAAGGTGTTCAACCATGAACCCCGTGGCAAACTAATCTCCAAGCAAGGTGAAGGGATGAATTACTAGGTGTAGTTATTTTTTATTTTCCTTTATTGGTTCAGTTGTAATTGAGATTTATCATCAAATATTGTTATGATTTACTCTTTAATTTAATTAGAAGATTTTTTCTTAATCCGGTGATTGTATCTTTCTCCTTGATATAAGTTTAGTCATGCTCCTCTTATGTCACGTTGTTTGGGTATGATTGAGTCCGGTAGACTAATATTTTAGGTTTGTCCATTACTGCAATATCGTCATTAAAGATATATTGTCATTTCTTGATAAATCTATATGATAGGTCATGAATGTTTAACTCGAGAGTAAAGAGTATTTCATATCAATCGCATTAGGGTTTATATACGTGCTTTAATTGAATATCTGCCAATTGCTTGTTTGGGATGTGAAACTTACAATCGAGATAAAAACAACTGAATCAAGATTGGAATAAGGCAATGAACCTAGGGAAGATTCCCGAAACCTTGTTGTTCCTCTATTATAATTTTCAATTTATTATATAATTTTCTCACAATTACTTCATTATCAAAAACTCAGATTTACTCATTTGATTGTTATCGTTTCGTATTAAAATTACACTTTTCTTGTAGATCACGTTTCCCTGTGGAATAGACACCCCAAAGTTGTGCTGCAACTATCGCATTTTATTTTGGGTGTAATCAAATTTTGGCACTGTTGCCGGGGAAACGCGCTTATATACAAGGAAGATTGTCAACTTGAAGATAAGATGGTATTATCATTCTTTTCTTTAAGTTTTTGATTTTCTAATTTCTTTTATTCGTTCTGTTTTATTTCTTTTTTTAACTTAGTTGGTGTATGCTTAGACCGAGAGATTCGTGAGGTAGGTTCATTAAGGGACCCGAAATAGAGATACCCTTTCCTTCCACGTCCGTTAGTGAAACCTCGCCTAGATCAAACCATAGTGTACACCCAACTGAAAATTTAGAAAACTTTGTTAACATGGCTGAAAACCCTAATGAAAATGTTGCTAGGACACTCAAAGATTATTTATATCCTAGCTGGACAGCCACACCATCATGCATTATGTTTCCAGCCAACACTCGCCATCAAGACTTTAAAACAGGGATGATTCAATTACTCCATACATTTCATGGCTTGGAAAACAAAAACCCATATGTACACATTAGGGAGTTTGAGGAAGTAGTTGCGACTTTTTATAATCAAGATGCAACTGATGATATCTTGAGACTCAAGTTTTTTCCTTTCTCTTTGAAGGATAAAGCAGTTTACCTCGCTGAGACCATGATCTATTAGGACATGGAATGAGATGACTCAAGTCTTCTTTAACAAATACTTCCCTCAACATAAGACTAATGCTTTAAAAAGACAAATCTCCACATTTGCACAAAAGGATAATGAGACCTTATACCAATCTTGGGAGAAATTTAAGGAGCTGTTAAGTATGTGTCCACACCATGGGTATGAGAGTTGGCGCTTAGTGAGCTACTTTTATGAGGAACTTACCTATAGAGAGCGCCAATTCGTAGAGATGATGTGTAATGGTGAATTTATGCAAAAAGACCTGATGAGGCCATAGAGTACCTTAATGAGCTTGTTGAAAAAGCTCATACTTGGACTGCGCTATTGAAAGCACAAATAGGTCACGACCTATAGAAAACCCTAGTGGTGGTGGAATATACCATCTTAGGGAAGAAGACAACCTGAAAGCTAAGGTCGAAATGCTTACTAGGGAGTTAGAGGTATTAAAAACTAAAAAGCCATCACATGTGGTTAATCAAGCCAAACCTTTGGAATCATGTTTTATGTGTGGCAGGGTAGATCATCCCGCTCAAGAGTGCCATAAATTTGTTGATATGAGAGGGATGTATGAGGAACAATGTAATGCCTTAGATATGTACAAGAAGCTTTTTGTTCCATTCTCTAACACTTATAATATGGGATGGTGAAATCACCCCAACTTCAGCTAGAAATCTAAAAACCAGCAGCTTGCACAACCCCCTAGATCACACCCTACACCATATCATGCACCCTCGTCCTCTAGGAGTTCTTTAGAAGACACTTTACATGCCTTTATTGAGGCACATGGTAAGACAAACCAAAGGTGTGAAGCATTAATCACACAGGTTATGGAAGAAAATAAAGAAATAAGGAGCCAAGTGTTCAAGTTAATAGGCTCCTTGAGTGTGACTGAGCGAGGGAAGTTCTCTTCCCAAGCTCAGTCCACACCCCATGGTCAACGCATGGCACAAACAAATCTGAAAAATGTAAATGTCATTGTGACAAGAAGTGATAAGTCACTTCACATCCTAACAACGAATAAACCCAAGGATGTGGATAAGGGTCAAGATAGTAGGGACACTGAACTGCCCAAGGACCCTGAGGTTACCAAAAGGTTAAGGCACCATTCCCTCAAGCCTTAAAATCAAACCAGAAAAATTTGGAGCTAAATAATGAAATCCTAGAGAACCTAAGGCAAGTAAAACTGAATCTTTCACTTTTGCGTGTGATTAAACAAGTTCCTACTTATGCAAATGTTCTCAAGGATTTATGCACGATTAAGAGGAAGCACCATGTAAAGAAAACAACATTCCTAACTGAGCAAGCGAGTGCTTTAATTGAGCAAAGAATTCCCCCAAAATACAAGGATCCTGGCTGTCCAACCATTACATGTAGCATTGGAAATCATGAAGTTGGACAAGTCTTGCTAGATTTAGGAGCTAGTGTAAACCTGATGTCATTCTATGTTTACTTACAGTTGGGTTTAAGAGAAATCAAACCAACCACTGTGGTATTACAATTAACTGATCGTTTAGTCAAAGTACCCCGGGGAGTGGTTGAGGATGTTTTGATTCAAATTGATAAATTTTACTATCCTTTTGATTTCTTAATCTTTGATACTACTTCTGCTGTTGACACTAACTCTAAAATTCCTTTGATTTTGGGTAGACCTTTTCTTGCTACTACAAATGCTCTAATAAATTGTAGGAATTGACTCATGAAGTTATCTTTTGGAAACATGACCTTAGAAGTGAATATTTTCAATGTTGCAAAACAGCCCGAAGATGAGGACGAAAACCACCAGGTTTACATGATCGAGTCACTCATCGATGAGGAAGTTTCCATAGCTCATGATTATGATCCTCTTGAGAATTTTCTGGTTAATCTTGAGATTGAATTATTTGATGATAAAACTGATATAATTGATATTTGTACTATTTTTGATAAATCCCAGGATTATGGCACTCAGGCATGGAAACTAAAGTTTGAGGAGCTGCCCGAAAGAAGTGAGAAACAAGTCCCCTCAAATGTGGAAGCACCTAAAGTCGAATTGAAGCCACTACCTAAGGGTTTAAAGCATGTCTTTCTCGGTCCAGGTGATGCTTTTCCTGTTATTATCTCATCTGAATTATCTGAGACCTAAGGTAAGAAATTAATTGAAACTTTAAATGCACATAAATCAGCCTTAGGTTGGAGCATGGCTGATTTGAAAGGAATTAGTCCCCTGATATGTTCTCATAAAATAAATTTGGATGAAGGAACTAGTCCTCGTAGAGACATTCAACGTAGGCTTAACCCCACTATGAAATGAATAGTGAAAAAAGAAGTGCTAAAACTATTAGATGCAGGAATTATATATCAGCTGATAGTAAATGGGTAAGTCCTACACAAGTCATTCCTAAAAAGTCCAGAGTCACTGTGGTAAAGAATGACCTAGGAGAGTTAGTCCCTACCAAACTTGTGACCGGATGGCGTATGTGCATTGATTATAGAGAATTAAATGCTGCCACCCGAAAAGATCACTTCCCACCCCCTTTTATTGATCAAATTCTTGAGTGTGTAGCTGGTCATCCTTTTTACTATTTTCTAGATGGTTATTCTGGTTATTATCAAATTGAAATTGCATTAGAAGACCAAGATAAAACCACTTTCACTTGTCCCTTTGGCACTTATGCTTTTCGTAGAATACCATTTGGATTGTGTAATGCCCCTGCCACTTTTCAACATTGCATGTGAGTATTTTTAGTGACATTGTTGAAAATTGCATGGAGCTTTTTATGGATGACCTAATTGTTTTTGGATCTTCATTTGATGCATGCTTAATGAATTTCGAATGCATCTCAGTAGTGCTTAATTGTTAGCATTTTAGGGTTGATCTCGGTCTTAATTGCACTTTTATACGTTAATAACTCTAAAGTGATATTCTTGGATCATTGACTTATTTCGGTGCATTTTCTGGTACTTTGAGTCCAAAAGAGAAGAAAAAGCGATCGTTACTTAAAGCACCAAGATTCCAAGCATAACGGAGTGTCGGAGTGATTGCAGAGAAGCAAACATGAAGAAAAATCAAGTCATCAGTGTGCACTATGGCCTGGACAAGGTGCCTAGAAGCACACCCAACCAAAGCTTAAATCAAGGCCGCGGCGCCCATAAAGGAGAGCTGTGGCGCGCACACGATTTTTTGTCTCCGAGTCAGAACTTAATTAGGGTTTTAACGATAGATTAAACCCGAAAACACCCTTGGACCTTTGTACTATAATTAGATCACTGATGAGAGCCATAAAATGCATCTTAATCGTACTTATTTATTAGCACTTTAGGGTTGATTTAGGTTTTAATCGCATTTTTATTCGTTAACAACTCTAAAGTGGTATTCTTGGAGCATTAACTTATTTCGGTCCATTTTCAGGTATCATGAGTTAAAAGAGATGGAAAAGCTATCATCAATTTAAACATGAAGCTTTGATGAATACTCGAGTGAGAGAATGGTCACGGAAGAGCCAAGATGAAGAGAAACCAAGAAAAGAGTTTTCACTAAATTGCTAGAATTACCATACAGATCAATCATCTTTGAAAATTAAACTGTATTGATGCAGGAAGAACCAAGAGATGAACCATATATTCTTAGAAATATCTAGAAGTCTATTTTCTGAAGAATTTTATGGTTTGTAAAAATGATTTTTCTAGAGAAAGTTATGGCAGTTTTAGTGGACAGAGGTCAGATCTCCTGAACAAGCATCAGGCCAAGGGGCACCTTGGATCAGCTGGGGCGCACCCTTCAGAAAGAAGCTTAAAGAGCCATCAGGCTGAGGCACACCTTGGATCAATTGAGGTACACCTTGAAGGGCTGAGGTGCACCCTGGAGAAACTGAGGTGCACCTCACCGCACACACAAGAAACTTGACAAAGGCCAAGGTGCAGCGCGACTAAGCCAAGGTGTAGCGCGCACACAGGCCTTATTCTCTGAGTTAGACCCTAATTAGGTCTTTAATGATTTGTTCAAACCCTAAAACACCCTTAGGCCTTGTACACTATAAATAGACCACTTAGGGTTTGTAATTAGACATTGAAAAACCTGGAAAACTCAAGGGAGGCAGCCCTACTCTTCCCCATGGCCAACTAATCTCCAAACAAGGCGAAGGGATGAATCCCTAGGTGTAGTTGTTTCTATTTCCCTTATTTGATTCAGTTGTAATAGTGTTTTAGCATTCAAACATTTTTATGATTTACTTTTTAATCTAATTAGTATATTTCTTATTAGTCCGATGATTGCATGCTTCTTTTCCATTTAAGTCTAGTCATGCTCTTCTTGTGTGTATTTGTTTGGGTGTGATTGAGTCGGGTAGATCTCTTTTATAGACTTGTCCATTGTTGTGGTATTGTCATTTAGATATATCGTCATCTCTTGATAATTTATAAGTTAGGTCATGTGTGCTTGAAAGTAAAGAATAATTCATATCAATTAAATTAGGGTTTATACATGCGCTTTAATTGAATATTTGCCGATTGCCTGTTTGGGATGTGAAACTTACAATCGAGATAAAAACAACTGAATCAAGTTAGGATTAGGGCAACGAACCTAGGGAGGATTCCCAGATCCTTGTTTTTTCCCCTATTCTATTTCACAATCTACTTTACACAATTATTTCACTATCAATTTTAGATTCTCTTACTCATTTGGATTTATCGTTTTGGATTAAAGTTTACACCTTCCTTTTTAGTTAACTTGTTTCCCTGTGGAATCGACACCCCAAAGCCATGCTACAACTATCGCATTATTATTTGGGCATAATCAATCACTTAAGGTTTAAGAGAGGACATCGATTGGAGGCTTGAAAACTCAAAAAGGCTCTCACACTCTTCTCCATCAAAGTGTTCAACCATGAACCCTATAGTGAACTAATCTCCAAGCAAGGCGAAGCGATGAATCCCTTGGTGTAGTTGTTCTTTATTTTCCTTTATTGGTTAAGTTGTAATTGGGATTTATTGTCAAATATTGTTATGATTTACTTTTTAATTTAATTAGAAGATTTTCTCTTAATCTAGTGATTGTATCTTTCTTTTTGATATAAGTTTAGTCATGCTCCTTTTATGTCACGTTGTTTGGGTATGATTGAGTCCGGTAGACTTATCTTTTAGGTTTGTCCATTATTGCAACATTGTCGTTAATGATATATTGTCGTTTCTTAATAAATATATAGGATAGGTCATGAATGTTTAACTCGAGAGTAAAGAGTATTTCATATCAATAGCATTAGGATTTATATACGTGCTTTAATTGAATATCTGCAGATTGCTTGTTTGGGATATGAAACTTGCAATTGAGATAAAAACAACTGAATCAAGATTGAAATAAGTCAACGAACCTAGGGAGAATTCTTGGAACCTTGTTGTTCCTCTATTTTAATTTTCAATTTATTATATAATTTTCTCATAATCACTTCATTATCAAAAACTCAGATTTACTAATTTGATTGTTATCGTTTCGTATTAAAGTTACACTTTTCTTGTAGATCACGTTTCCCTGTGGAATTGACACCCCAAAGCAGTGTCGCAACTACTGCATTTTACTTTGGGCATAATCAAGACCAAGGGGCTGTTTGGTTCCCCTAAGCGTCTTTTCATTCCCCTAGACGTCGTTTAGGTTCCCAGTGACGCCGTTTTATTCCCCAAGGAATCCAATAATTAAAAAAACGCTGCCATTTTTGCAAAAGTGGCTGCAGGCATTTAATGAAGACTGACACGAGCCATGTGTCAAAAAGGTCCGTCTGAAAAGACCACCCAAGGGTTTTGGGCCTTCATAAATGCCCAAAACCTGTAAAAAAATCTTTAAGGCCTTTCAGGGGCCCTAAAAGGCCCAAAACATCCCTTATGGGCCTAAAATACAAGAAGCTCCAAGTCCAAGCATATAGATTGCTCCACACATGCTCGGACCAAGTTCTCTAAAGCCGAGCAGATGGATTGCTCCTCACATGCTTGGACCAAGTTCTCCAAAGCTGAGCAGATGGATTGCTCCACACATATTTGGTCCAGAAGCCCCAAGTTCGAGCATATGGATTGCTCCACACATGCTCGGACCAAGTTCTCTAAGGCCGAACAGATGAATTGCTCCACACATACTCAGCCCAGCTCCAAGTCCGAGCAGATGGATTGCTTCATACATGATCGGAACAAGTTCTTCAAGTCCGAGCATATGGATTGCTCCACACATGCTCGGACCAAGTTCTCTAAATCCGAGCAGATGGATTACCTCACACATGCTCGACCCAGAAGCTCTAAGTCTGAGCATATGGATTGCTTTACATATGCTAGGACCAAGTTCTCCAAGGCCGAGTAGATGGATTACTCCACACATGCTCGGTCTAGAAGCTCCAAGTCTGAGTATAAGGATTGTTCCACACATGCTCGGACCAAGTTCTCCAAAGCCGAGCAGATGGATTGCTTTACACATGCTCAGACCAAGTTCTTCAAAGCCGAGTAGATGGATTGCTCCACACATGCTCGGCCCAGAAGCTCCAAGTCCGAGCATATGGATTGCTCTACATATGCTAGGACCAAGTTCTCCAAGGCCGAGTAGATGGATTGCTCCACACATGCTCGGTCTAGAAGCTCCAAGTTTGAGCATAAGGATTGTTCCACACATGCTCGGACCAAGTTCTCTAAGGCCGAGCAAATGGATTGCTCTATACATGCTCGGCCCATATGCTCCAAGTCCAAGCATACGGATTGCTTCACACATGCTCGGACCAAGTTCTCCATGACCGAGCAGATGAATTGCTCCACACATGCTCAGCCCAGAAGCTCCAAGTTCGAGCATATAGATTGCTCCACACATGCCCGAACCAAGTTCTCTAAGGCCGAGCAGATGAATTGCTCCACATATACTCGACCCAGGAGCTCCAAGTCTGAGCATATGGATTGCTCCACACATGCTCGGACCAAGTTCTCCACGTCCAAGCATATGGATTGCTCCACACATGCTTGGACCAAGTTCTTCAAGGCCGAGCAAATAGATTGCTCCACACATGCTCGACCCAGAAGCTTCAAGTCTGAGCATATGGATTGCTCCACACATGCTTAAACCAAGTTCACCAAAGCCGAGCAGATGGATTACTCCACACATGCTCAGCCTAGACACTCTAAGTTTGAGCATATGGGTTGCTCCACACATGCTCAAACCAAGTTATCTAAGGCCGAGCAGATGGATTACTCCACAAATACTCGGCCCAGACGCTCCAAGTCCAAGCATATGGATTGCTTCACACATGCTCAAATCAAGTTCTCCAAGGCCGAACAGAGGGGTTGCTCTACACATGCTCGGCCCAAATAGCTCCAAGGCCGAGCAGAGGGATTGCTCTATACACACTCGGCTTGACACTGTCAAGGCTGGGTACAATGATTACCCCTTTAACTAAAGATCGAACCCTATAAAACTTCTTTAAGCACATAAATATACTCAAGGAAGTGGGAGGCCTCTAATACTACTAAAAAAACACACACCCACTGAAGACAAGAAACATGGACAGCTCCTAACCAATACAACAAAGGTGACATGCGGACGACCCTGGACAATGCAGCTGGGCCTCTAGGACATCATTTCCCACACAGCTAGACCTCCACGTGGACAACCTTTAACCAAGACAACAAAGGTGACACGCGGAAGACCTTGGACAATGCAGCTAGGCCTCTAGGACATCATTACTGTAATACCCGTAATTGTAAAGTAAGAGTAAAGAAGTACTTTAATAAAAATGACATATAGTTATATATTATTTAAAATGTGAGACGTTAAATTTTTAAAAAAAACTTAGGACATAGATTTCCAGAAGAAAAAGGATTAAATATATATATATATATATATATATTTAAATAGATATATTTCTAGAGACATCCAGGAAAAAAAAAAAACGTGGTAGCAGGTGGCAGCACCTGCTGTCAAGTTTAATGCATGTTATACAAGTGTAATTGGTAGCAAAACATGGAGTTTGTTTTGGGAGTTAGGCTGTTGAGGGTGAAATTAACTTTGGGCTTTCTTTAAAAAATTATTTCATATATATATATATAGTACGTAAACGTAAAGTAACACTTAATCGAATTTTGTTTAAGTTTTCCTTCAATTTCTCCATTTCCTTAAACACTTAAGGACCGAAAGAAGGTTGAAAGAGCAAAATTTTGAAGGGGTTTATGGGAGAATTTTATAGAGAGTCACAAGAAGCTATTAGAAAAACAGAAGGTGTTGACGATTAGCAGTCGGAGGAAATTTTTGAGAGGAATGGGAAAGGCAAGAAGGTGATCTACGGGTAGCTTTAAATGCTTCGTGGTGAGTTAGATTTACTTTAAGTAATCTAAATAAAAAATGAAATTATCTAGTGATACTATTAAATAAATTATTAACTTATGCTTTGGTGGCAGATAAAAATTTGATTGATAGGTATGATATGAATTTTGGACATGTAAAAAATTATTAGGGGAGAAATAATATTTTTGGAATAATAAGTTGATCTAATTATAAAAGTGATAAGTGAAATTCTTGATGACCTATGGTTGATGATTTGATGTGATTTATGATGAGAGGAATTTAGTGAAATTTTTTATAATAATCTAAGGAAAGACAGGATAGCAAAATTTAAATATTTTGAGTTCATGTTATTTTAATATTACTGTTCATATGCATATTTCATATCATTGTTCACATGCATATGCATTATATAAAAGAACTGAAAGAACCAAGAAGGGGCCAGTCTAATTAAAAAATCGTGATAGCCGGTATATGCTGAAAATAAATATCGTGACAGCAGGGATAAGCTGTAAAGAAAAGAACCGGGAAGGCAACCGGTCTAAGATAAAAAAATATGTCGACATGTGGGAAGTCGTTCCCTAAAAATAATTCATGCATTGCATCTGTTTTAAATATTGATTTCATCATTGAAATGCTGATGTGTTGTGTATATTTGTGAAATTATTTATAGATGAATGAGTCTCATAAAGAGATAATTATGGTGAGAAAGAAACCTAGAAGTATGACATGATAAGAACCATCTAAATGGTAGACTTTATGATGTGAACCTCATTACGAGGTAATTATGAGATAATTGATGGTCATAAGTTGAACCAACAAATAAGAAAAAGAGATTGATAGAGAATAGATCTTATGACATGTGTAGTGATAGTAGAATGCTAGTATCAAGTTGTATGAGATAGAAATGATTAAATATTGAAAGACCATTTATACAAATTGAGTACTTATAGTAAATTTAATTCATTGAGTTTGTGAAGTTCACCCCTCATTGTACAATGATTTCAGGTAGCATGCAAGACAAATAGTTTGGTGAATTGAGGTTCAGACGAAATCATTTTCTATAAGCCACGTACGTGTCAAAATCCTCAGACTAATGATAAAATAAAATATAAAAAAATTATTTGTAAATATTCATGCATATTATGTTGTGTTAAATGTTTAAGTCAATATCATCTTGATGTATCTCTCCTGTTGAGGGTTGATGATTGATGTAAAAAATTCTATTGGAGTTATTTTTATTGTTGCATATATGTATCGTGCTGGGATTTTCAAAATGTGATGACACCGTCTCGGGGGTGGCTAACCTGGGATGGGTCTCTATAATTTCGGTATTAGAGCATTAGGTTTTATGATTCTATAGACTGCATAAAAAGTAAGAGAGTGAAAGATTAAAATAAATTATATTTTAAATAGTCTGAGGATGACATGTGGACGTGCTAGAGCTTGAGTTAGAGTTATTGATTTTAAAGGGTGTGGTAGGCCCCCAATATTTTTGACAAGTTGAGGTTGAGTCTGAATTTATGGTTTCTAGAAAGGAACGTATTGACAGTATAACTGATATTGGTAAAGTTGTGAGAGAATCTAAAGTTGAAAGAGATGAGCTAAGATAAGCTCTTACACAAGCTCTTGAGAAAATGAATATAACAGATGATAGAGTTGGTAACTGATTACTCCCAAAACATACGTGGTAGTTGTAGCACAGCTTTGAGGTGTCGATTCCACCGGGAAACAAGTTATCTACAAAAGAAGGTGTGAACCATAATACAAACGATACAAATTTAAGTGAGAAAGTGTGAATTTTCGATAATGAAGTAATTTTGTAAAATAGATTGTTAAATATAATAGGGGAATAACAAGGTTTCGGGATTTCTCCCTAGGTTCATTGCCCTAATCCCAACTTGATTAAGTTTTTTTTATCTCAGTTGCGAGTTTCACATCCCAAACAGGCAACCGGCGAATATTCAATAAGAGCATGTATAAACCCTAATGTAATTGTTATGAAATACTTTACTTTTGATTCATGCACACATGATCTACCCTATAGGTTTATCAAGAAATGACAATATATCTTTTATGACAATATTACAGTAATGGACAAACCTAAAGAGTAAATCTACCAGACTCAATCATATCCAAACAATCTTGACATAAGAAAAGCATGACTAGATTTATATCAAGGAAAAAGATACAATCACCATATTAGAGAAAATCTTATAATTAGATAGAAAAGTAAATCATAACAATATCTTGACAATAAATCCTTATTACAACTGAACCAAGTAAAGGAAAATTGGAACAACTACACCTAGGGAATCATCCCTTCGCCTTGCTTGGAGATTAGTTAGCCATGGGGCTCATGGTTGATCACTTTGATAGAGGAGAATTGGTTACTCCCTCGAGTTTTCCAGGTTTTGTGTATGTTTAATATTAAACCCTAAGTGGGCTATTTATAATACAAGAGGTCCAAGGATGTATTAGGGTTTAAACAATCATAAAAAAACCCTAATTAAGTTGCAACTCGGAGACAGGGTGTCGGGGTCATGCTTAGGCTTAGATTGGGTAAGGCTGTGGCTCACTTTGTGCTACATCTTCACCATTTTGTGGGCCACGGCCTAGCTTGATCCAGGCCTAGGCTCAGCCCTCCAGGCCGCGGCTCACCTTGATCCAGTCCTAGGCATGACCTGATGCTTCTTCCTTGCTCTTTTGGTGCACTTTCTGGAGGCCAAGGCTTGGATAATTCTAGGCCTCCGTGCACACACTAAACTTATTTTCTCCTCATTTGCCCTTCCGCAACCATGTCTTTACTTCGGTGTGCCTCTAGACTTTGTGCTTCAAACAACAATAGTTTTTTCTCCTCTTTTGAACTTAAATTACCTGAAAATTCATCGAAATAAATTAATAATCCAAGAATATCACTTTAGAGTTATTAACGTATAAAAGTGCAATTAAGATCTAGATCAACCCTAAAATGCTAACGATTAAGAATTATTAATGTGCATTTTATGGCTCTCATCACAACCCCCAACTAGCTTATTGCTAGTCCCTAGCAATTCAAGTGAAAACAAGAGATGAATTCTTCAGTGAGAATCACAACAAAGTAAAGCAATTTCAGTGTTAACCGAGAGTAATTCACATTTTGTCTAAAAAATTTCACTTAGCACACAACATATAGAATAATTAAATTTCACTCTAATTTCAAAAGTAATCCAAGCATCAATCTTGAGATCGTTATTGACTCTTTACATTCTCTTACCACAATCCATTATTCCGAACATCCGGATGATTTTATGCATAACATTCATGAATACAAGTCTTAGCCTCTAAAACATGATAAATTACGTGATATCAATCGCAAAAACAAGCTCCATAGGCTTACCTTTCAAACCTCTCTCCACTATTGTAGAAAAATCACATTATATTGGTTCAATAGGTCTTTAATAAGCTTGTAACGTTAGGCCAAGGTAAAGGTTAAGAAAGAATGGGAAGGATTCACAACTAAAATAACTTAATCTCTTAGCTTTAAACACAACCACTTTTAAGCACTAGTTAACCTTACTTCAACACTCAACTTTTCAACCATTTTTCAAGCATTTTTCTCAAATCACCACTTTTCTTTTCTTTTCTTCTTTCTTTGCCATAATTCACTTTTCTTTTCTTTTCTTTTCTTTTGTATTTTGGCATGCAACCATTCACCTTTCTTTTCCGGATGTCGGGATCGAAGTCCGTGCATAAAGCAGAAAAAACATTTTTAGTGCAGCAATGCAACTCTGTTGCTCGGGTACTCTCTGCCCTAAATGCGCTCGATCGCACAGGAGCTTGCGATCGATCGCAATTTCCACAGAAAGTGCAAGTAGGGTTTTGTGAAGTACCTGAAACAGAAACTAACTTGATTTAAGTTTTGATAAAAGATGGTAAAAATAAAATAATAATAATGATAAAATGAAAGTAATCCTAAAAGGAACTTTTAGCGCAATCCCCGGCAACGGCGCCAAAAACTTGTTGTGCGTTAATATACCTAAATAAATAAGTAAATAATCGCACTTTGTTTTACTTGCAAGTGCACAAGGTCAATAGTGTAGCATAGTGTGCGAATGCAAGATCATCTCCGCAGGGATTGGTAAAGTTCGATTTAGAATTATAATTGCAATGTAAAAAGATAGAAATAATAAACTGAAGGGTGATTTGATAAAGACATAGGGCTTTGATATCCACCACTAGTCATACATTCCCGATTTTGTATAAAGTATCAGTGCTCTAGCCATATTATGTGTACCTACTGGTTGCCAACCTAAGGGCATGGTATCTACTCCTTAAGCTATTGATTTCCCTAAGCAACGAGTTAGGCATGGTATCTACTCTAACTCTTTTCTTCCTTAAGGGATTCAGCATGGTATCTGCTTGAGTTGTTCCTTAAGAAAGCATAGGTACTGTGGAAATCGATAACCACATGAGACCTAGGGCATGGTATCTACTCCCGGTTTCCCATGTTGATTAACCCGGGTATCCGGATAAGATGGTCCCTTGTTACTAATGTTAGACCCAGGACTCGGTCATCCAAATTGATCTAACTAACCTATCCATACCACATGCATACGTTGGCCTTACACATACATATGAGGAATGTAAATAAGCACAGGTGTTAATCAAGTTAAGTAACATAATAAGCTATGCAAAGATTTAATCAATGAATAAAAATATGGGAATGCATAACTAGGGCTTCAATCGAGCCCTATAAGAGAGTTAGTTACACACACTAACTGAAGTAAACATAATTAAACAAAACATAAGGGAGAAGAATAAACCCGAGATAAGAGGCGTCAATTCTCTCCCAAGCTCTCCACTCCAAGTAAAAGAAAAGAGAAAAGTGTTTACTATCTAAAGTGTCTTTTTGTGTGTGAGTTACAAGTGTATTTATAGGTCTTTGAGAAGTCCTAATAGACCCATGAGTCCTAAACTTTCCTAAAACGAAAATCTTGTATTTTCCAAAATAAGGTTCTGCAGTTTACTGTTCACGCCCGTATCTTTGCGCTCGATCGCATGTGGCCTTGCGCTCGATCGCAAGTTGCGCTCGATCCTAGCTGTGTGCGCACGATCGTATGTGCGCTCGATCGCACTTCATGTGCGCTCGATCGCACTTTGTCCAGAAAGTGCTCCAGGGCTTCTTGATTTCTTCCTTAAAGTGCCAAAACTGCTTCTTTTTCTCCAAGACCCTATAAAAACATGTAAAACACACAAATGGAGTAAAAGATACCAAATTAATGTAATAAAGGATCTAACAAGTGTAAATAAGGGGGCTTAAATATGTATATTTAAGCGTCTATCACTAAGTTCTTTTTAAGAGAAAGGTAAGGATAAAATATTTTCTTAGGCTCATAAAGGTGAGTAAATGGGTTATTGAAAGAAGTAAGACTCAAATTCTTTTTCAAGAAAAGGGCTCAAATAGGTGACTAGTGGTAAATATAGCAATGGTAGGCTTGACAGGCTCAAACGGTCCAAAAATGCCCTATATCATATTCTAAGTAATGTGCATTCTAGGAATTCGCTTTAAGTGGTTATCAAGTAAAATCTAGAGCTTGTTGAGACCGCAAAAATATTCACAACATAATTACACACAAAACTTCTCTAAATGTTTAAGACTAATCATACAATCTTACCACAAACTAGAGTCCCAAACCAAATGAAGATTGATACTTAAATTATTTTTAAACTGAAGCAAGATTTAACTTTTTCTAAATGCTATCTGCTATCTCAATTAAGTTCATATCATTGACATGTAAATTAACTCAAAGGCGAACACAAAGCATGCTAAACACAACAATTAAGGAAAATGACACCAATCAGTTCAATGAAAGAAAAAGAATGTGTTTTTTCCACCCCTAACTTAAAAATTACATTGACCTCAACGTTAAACAAAAGGTAAAGGAAACTCTCTTTGAAGCACAAGTGCATAGAAACTGAAAATTGGGCACCTCCATTTGAACTGCATGCTATACTTCTTGGTAAAAGTCTGATCGCCAACTTGAAGTTTTCTTGATGAACACCAAAAGCTTCTTATAACCAAGTTGATTGGAGAAATTTCCAACAAAATTTGCAAGATTAGTGTAAAATCCTACAAGAAATGGAGTTAAAATAAAGAAATTTTGAGGAAAAGTGAGGAGGGAGGTTAGAGTTTGGAGAGAGGAAGAGAAAGGGAGAAAAAGACCTGTTGAGTTCTGATGAGAGTCATAAAATGCATCTTAACAGTACTTAACTGTTATCATTTTAGGGTTGATCTAGGCTTTAGTTGAACTTTTATACGTTAACAACTCTAAAGTATCATTCTTGGATCATTGATCTATTTTGGTGCATTTTTAGGTACTTTAAGCTCAAAAGAGGAGGAAACGTTATCATTGCTTGAAGCACAAAGACTCGAGGCATACTAGAGTGAAGGAATGCTTCTGAAAGGACAAGATGGAGGGCTTAAAAGAGCAACAGCTGCTGCCCGCACTGGAAAGGAGTTTCACTAAATTGCCAGAATTGCCCGTACAGATCAATCATTTTTAAAAATTAAACTGTATTGATACAAGAAGAAGTATGAGATGAACCATATATGCTTAGAAAGATCCGAAAGTCTATTTTCTGGAGAATTTTATGGTTCATCAAAAGGATTTTTCTAGAGAAAGTTATGGCAGTTTAAGTAGACAAAGGTCCTGTGCAGGATTTCAGTGTGATTTTGGGCTTAAATCCCACATCCCACATTGGTTGGAAAACACATTTCCATATCCCACATCCCACATCGGATTGGAAACACATTGCACTCATGGAATTTCCCTATAAAATGCCTACTCCACTTCAGCTTTGAAGAATCAATCGGAGCTCATCTGAAATCATCAGAGAATGAATCCAGAGGACCTTTAGGAGAAATCCAGAGGGCCCTTCGGACGAATCCGAAGTATAATTTTGAAGGTAAGCTGAGGAATTGCCGAAACTTTCGCTACCAAGGAGTAGATGATCGTTGAGAGGCCAGAGGCAACTCAAAGAAGCATGAGCTCCATAGCCAGCTAGTCTTCAACCAAGGCGAAGGAATGAATCCCTATGTATAGTTGTTCTTATTTTCCTTTATTTGATTCAGTTGTAGTTTGAAATTATTTCCGTTAAATATTGTTATGTTTTATTCTTTAATTTAATTAGTAGATTTATTATTATCCCGGTGATTGCATGCTTCTTTTCCATATAAGTTCAGTCATGCTTTTCTTATGTGTACCTGTTTGGGTGTGATTGAGACAGGTAGATCTCTTTTATAGATTTGTCCATTGCTACGGTATTGTCGTTTAAATATATCGTCGTCTCTTGATAATTTATAAGTTAGGTCATGTGTGCTTGAAAGTAAAGAAGATTTCATAACAATTACATTTGGATTTATAAATGCGCTTTAATTGAATATTTTCCGATTGCCTGTTTGGGATGTGAAACTTGCAATCGAGATAAAAATAACTGAATCAAGTTAGGATTAGGGCAACGAACTTAGGGAGGATTTTCGGAACCTTTTTGTTTCTTTATTTATATCCAGCAATTTATTTACACACTTTTCAATATTTCTCAAACTCAGATTTATTCATTTAATCTTTTATTGTTTGTGTTGAGGTTTACACCTTCTTTTGTAATTACTTGTTTCCCTGTGTAATCGACACCCCAAAGATGTACTATAATAACCGTGTTATACTTTGAGTGTAATCAAATTTTGGCACCGTTGCTGGGGAAACACGCTTAAGTACAAAGAAGATTGTCAACTTTTGACATGATGGTACAATAACTGTAAATAGTTTTTCTTTTCAGCAGCTGTAAAGGCGGTAACTTTGTTCCTTCTTTTAACTTGCTGCATTATTTTATTTATTTATTTTTATTTTTTTGTTTTATTTGTTTCCTCTTTGATTCGTTTGGTGTATGCTTAGACTGAGAGATTTGCGAGGTAGATTCATTAGAAGACTCGAACTAGAATTACCCTCTCCTTCCGAGTCTGATAGTGAAATCTCGCCTAGATCAACCCATAGTAGAAATCCAAGTGAGAATTTAGAGGATTTTGTTAACATGGCCGATAACCTTAATGAGAATGTTGCTATGACACTTCAGGATTACCTCCACCCTACACGCACAGCCACACTATCATACATCATGTTTCCATCCAATACTCGCCAATTAGATCTTAAACCAGGGATAATTCAATTACTCCCTACATTTCATGGCTTGGATAATGAAAACCCATATGTGCACATTAGAGAGTTTGAGGAAGTAGTCACGAATTTTCATAGTCAAGATGAAACCGATGACATTGTGAGGCTTAAGTTCTTTCCTTTCGCTTTGAAGGATAGAGCCAAGAGTTGGCTATACTCACTTAGATCACGATCTATTAGGTCATGGACTGAGATGACTGGAGCTTTCTTTAACAAATACTTTCCCCAACATAAGACCAACGCTTTGAAAAGGCAAATCTCCACCTTTGCACAAAAGGATAGTGAGACTTTATATCAGTCTTGGGAGAGATTTAAGGAGTTATTGAGTATGTGCCCTCACCATTGGTATGAGAGTTGGCACTTAGTGAGCTATTTTTATGAGGGACTTACGTATAGAGAGCGCCAATTCGTAGAGATAATGTGTAATGGTGGGTTTTTAGAGAAAGATCCTGATGAGGCCATAGAGTACCTCAATGAGCTTGCTGAAAAAGCTCACACTTGGACTGGACCTAGTGCTACTGAAAGCACAAATAGGTCACGACCTACAGGGAAGCCAAATGGTGGTGGAATTTACCATCTTAGGCAAGAGGATAATCTTAGAGCCAAGGTCGAGATGCTCACTAGGGAGCTCGATGAGTTAAAGACTAAGAGCTTGCAGCTAACACACATGGTTAATCTTGCAAAATCCTTTGAACCATGTTTTGTGTGTGGCGGGGTAGATCATCTCTCCCAAGAGTGTTCCACATTTGTTGAGATGAGAGGGATGTATAAGGAACAATTTGATGCCTTAGGCATGTACACGAAGCCTTTTACACCTTTCTCTAATACCTATAATTCGGGATGGCACGATAACCCCACCTTCAGCTGGAAATCTGAAAATCAACAGCTTGCACAACCCCCTAGCTCATATTCTGCACCATATCATGCACCTGTGTCTTCTAGGAGTTCTTTAGAAGACACTTTACATGCTTTTATTGAGGCACATGGTAAGACTAATAAAAGACTTGAATCGTTAATTGTGCAAGTTATTGAAGAGCATAAGGAGATAAAGAGCCAAGTGTCCAAGCTGATGAGCTACTTGAGTGTGACTGAGCGAGGTAAGTTCCCTGCTCAAGCTCAGTCCACATCCCATGGTCAACACCTAGCACAAAATAATGTGAAGGAGGTGAATGCCATTGAGACACTTGGTGGTAAGTCAGTACACATCCCAACAATGAAAAAAATCAGAAGATGTGGATGAAAGCCATCAAGCACAAGCATACATGATGGACTTATTCATGGAAAAGGTCCAGCAACTTAATCCATTGGAGTCCACCCTCACCCATGGCTTCACCAGAGCACATATTGAGCAAGAATTTGCGAATGTTACTGATGATATCCTTGAGGCCCCCCAAAAGTATAGAAGCACCAAATTTGGCAATGAAGCAGTAGCGAATGCATTCAACCTATGTTTTTCAAGGAGGGAATTAGAGTGTCTGACTGAAGACGTAAAACTTAGTGCTCGTGGGAGGCAGCCCACAACATATCCTTTTATTTTTATTTTTTTCATATTTCTTTTATCATTATTATCTTGTTGTTTTCCAAGTTTTTACTCTTGTATTTATTTTTCAGGGACAAATAAACGAAGCAGTTCAAATGGTGGAGCACAATTTTCAGCTTCTGTGCACCTTTGGCTACAAGGGAAGTTTCCTTTACTTTCTTTTACATTGAGGTCAATGCAATTTTTAAGTTGGGGGTGGAGGAAACACATCTCTTTGTTTCCATATTCTTTATTTCCATACATTTTTTTCTTTTTCCATTGAACTGCTTGGTGTCTTTTTCCCTCTCTTTTTATTTTAAAGCATGCTTTGTGGTTGCCTTGGATATAATTCACATGTCAATAATGTGAGCTTAATTGAGATAGCATATAGTATTTAGAAGTAGTTAAATCTTGCTTTGGTTAGAAATTAATTTAAGCATCAATCTTCATTTGGTTAGAGACTCTAGTTTGTGGTAAGATTATATGATTAATCGAAAGCATTTAGAAAAGTTTTATGTGTGATTATTTTGTGAATATTTTTGCAGTCTCGACAAGCTCTAGAACTTACTTGATAACCACTTTAAGCGAATTCCTAGAATGCACGTTACTTAGGATATAATATAGGCCATTTTCGAACTGTTTGAGCCTTTCAAACCTGCCCTTGCGATATATATTACTAGTCATTTATTTGAGCCTTTTTCTTGAAAAAGAAGTTGAGCCTGGTTTCTTTCAAAAACCCATTCACTCACCTTTATGAGCCTAAAGAGAATATTTTATCCTTACCTCTCTCTTAAAAGAACTTAGCTATACATGATAGATGCTTAAATATTCATATTTAAGCCCCCTTATTTACAGTTGTTAGGTTCTTTATTACGTTAATTTGGTCTCTTTTACTCCATTTGTGTGTTTTACATGTTTTTATAGGGTCCTGGAGAAAAAGAAGCAATTTTGGCACTTAAAAGAAGAAATCTGGAAGCCCTGGAGCATTCTCTGGACAAAGTGCGATCGATCACGCCATGCAATGCGATTGAGCGCACATGCGATCGTGCGCACACTGCGATTGAGTGTAAGGAACACTGCAATCGAGCGCACATGTACGGGCGTGAACAGTAAACTGCAGAACCCTATTTTGGAAATAAGAGAATTGTTGTTTTAGGAAGGTTTAGGAACTCATGGTTCTCTTAGGACTTCTCAAAGACCTATAAATACACTTGTAAATCACACACTTAAGACACACCTTAGATAGAAAACACTTCTCTCTTTTCTTTTACTTGGAGTTGAGGGCTTGGGAGAGAATTGACACCTCTTCTCTCGGGTTTATTCTTCTCCTTTATGTTTAGTTTATTCATAATGTTTACTTCAGTTAGTATGTGTAACTAACTCTCTTATAGGGCTCAATTGAAGCCCTAGTTATGCATTCCCATATTTTTATTCATTGCTAAATCTTTGCCAGTAGCTTATTATGTTACTTAACTTGATTAACACCTGTGCTTATTTAAATTCCTCATATGTATGTGTAAGGCCAACGTATGCATGTGGTATGGATGGGTTAATTAGATCAATTTGGATGACTGAGTCCTGGGTCTAACATTAGTAACAAGGGATATCTTATCCGGATACCCGGGTTAATCAACATGGGAAACTGGGAGTAGATACCATGCCCTAGGTCTCATGTGGTTGTCGATTTTCACAGTACTTATGTTTTCTTAAGGAACAACTCGAGCAGATACCATGCTGAATCCCTTAAGGAAGAAAAGAGTTAGAGTAGATACCATGCCTAACTCGTTGTTTAGGGAAATCAATAGCTTAAGGAGTAGATACCATGCCCTTATGTTGGCAACCAGTAGGTATACATAATAAAGCTAATGCACTGATACCTTATACACATTGGGAATGTATGACTAGTGGTGGATATCAAAGCCCTATGTCTTTATTATCATCAAATCACTTTCCAACAGTTATTTATCTCTTTTTACTTTAAAGAAATTAATTCTAAAAGTAACTTTACCAATCCCTGTGGAGATGACCTTGTTTTCGCACACTAGACTACACTGATGACCTTGTGCACTTGCAAGTATAACTAGTACGATTATTCACCTATTTATAAAGGTATATATTCACACAACAAGTTTTTGCACACCCCCAAACTTACATATTGCTAGTCCCTTAGCAATACTAAATTAAAAACTAAAATGAAAGACATAGATAAATCCAATGTTCATGGTGTCAATCAAAAGTCTAGATTTAACACAAAACTATGATGCGCATTCATGAGAAAGCTTAACAAATGTAAACATATTTTTGCAATGAATAAGAGTTTTGAACATAAATCATATTCATGAGGTAGTTTAAGATATCACAAGTTTGACTTTGGTGTGTGGTGACTAGCACATAAAAGATTGGGTTTCCAAGAAATTCAAACATATAGTGTTTCGATGACTCAAGATTCACCAAACTTCCTATTAGAGTCAACAAACATGGCATAGACTTTTATTTGCGAGATTTTTGCCACATTAGTTCCCTTAAGCTTTCTTGCTAACTTGTGTAACGAGCATTTAGCCAATGACTCCCAAACCAGATGGTTTTAGGGCATTAGGTGTAAAGACACCCCTAAGGACTTACTAGCTCGAGTCAACAAGGCTACGAAACTAACTGGTCTTAATGCTACCATTTAGAATTTTCCACCTTTTGACGTGACACTCAATGCTTACTGAGGCAAGAGGGCCAGTTACTCAGCGGAAAGTTCTTTTTAATGATCATTTAAGATTTTCCACCTTTTGATGTGACACTCAATGCTTACTGAGGCAAGAGGGCCAGTTACTCAGCGGAAGATTTGTTTTATTGATCATTAAGAGCATTTGTTTCTTTTGAGCACTAATCAATCTTTTTTATTTTAATATGCCAATATATAAATCTAATAGGTCATCTAGTTCACAGTTAAGCAAAAGAAACATACAAATCCAAATAACATGTCATATCCCCACACGATCATGTGCTAATATGCTTGTGATAGTTAAACTAAACTTGTGAATTCTTAAATGCCTAAAGGGCAGTGATCTAGGTTCAAAACTTGATTATTGGCTTATATGTTCAAAGTGTTAAGCTCGCTGATGAAGTCGAATCATACAATTTTGTTTAGATCACAAAAAAAAAAAAAAATTATTGGACAGAATAAACATGTATTTATCTATGAAAATAGCAACAAAAATAAAAACAAAAATGTAGGACATAGTGTAGTGTGTGAATGTGTCCCCATACCCCCAAACTTAAAATGCACATTGTCCCCAATGTGTGAGTAGCATGGAAAGATCTAACCTGGGAGGTGGAGAACTGATGGCTGACATGGCTCGTAGCACACTCCCAAACTTCAACTGGATGCAATGACACTGTCCTTGAAAAATAAAGAAAGCAAATATAAAATGGAAAACAAGTAATAAATAATAGACAAGTGAACTATAAAATACTAAAAAAAAAAAAACTATAAAAAGGATATGTAGTGGGGTGCCTCCCATGAGCGCTAAGTTTAATGCCTTCAGCCAGACGTGGTACTCTCTCATTGCTGATCATCAGGTGGTGTAATCAGAGAGGTACTGGGTGCTGGAGGTAGGCGATCAAGAATGGCCTGCAGTATGGCCTCCTATCGTGTGAAGCGTGCCTCCAAACTGTCGATGCACTGATGTACAAATGTAGTGGCGGCAGTGACCTCTCCTTGGAAGGAGGATAGCTCGGCTAAGAAGTGCTGGGACTCAGTGGGTCCTATGTCTGAATGGTCCTTCTTCCGTATCGGGCTAATGACTGGGGCTTCGGTCTCCATGTGATCCTCCTCAACCCGCTCAGCTGCTGGAGCAGGTACTGGGGGTCCTCGTGGCATGTGTTATATGCTCTGTGTCCACTGAGCCCTCCCAAAGAAAGGATGCTCTCATACTGGCCCGTTGCTGTGGGTCCCCTTAATCCCCTTCTTCTTGAGGATGGAGGTGAGTAGGAACGGGAAAGTGAGGCCCCAAGCATTGGCCGTGGTGGTCTAACGGCCATGTACGTGATCCTAGAACTTGTGTAGCTGGCTCCAAATGACAGACAGGATGGAGTACCAGTGGCCTCTATGGAAGGCATATAATCTCTGAAGAAATTGGTCTCGTCGCTGTGTCTTGTGCCCCTACGACACACATTACGATGAAGGATTATATCGATGAGCCACAATCTAGGAGGTAGTGTAGACCGACCGACCGCATTGTTATGCCTGTCGGCATACTGGCCAGCGCACATGTCTGTGATGATCTGGACCATGGCAAAGGACTCCGGCTGCTCCTCGATATCAATGTCCTTAGGAGGGGACTCATCGGTGCAATGAAGAGCAGCGATGATATCGGCACTAGTCACCTCGATGGGCATGCCCCGGACTGACGAGGTGAGGACTCCCGGTCTGCTGCGGTCGAAAGAGAGATACTGATAAAACTGGACTACGAGCTAGGAGTAGGCAATGGAACATACTAGCCTAAATAACCGCTTCAGCCCTCAATGGCAGAATGCTTGGACGGCCCATTATGTGGCGTCTATGTGCCAGAATATATCATCTATGGCGAAAGTGGTCTCGAACAACAGCTCTCGTTGCTCGATGCTGGGTCGGGATGACGAGGCACGACTGCTGGATGCGTCGAACGTGGAAACAGACGGCCGAGACATATTGTGTTGTAGGTACTGCCTGATTTGCGATCGATCTCAGCGAGGTGCGCTCGATCGCACGCTGTCTATGCGCTCGATCACAAGTACCGTGCGCTCAATCGCACATGGTCAGGTATTTTATCGAACAGGTGGTGTGCACCAAAAAGACAAGCTACAATCTTGGGGGTTGGAATGTGATTCTAACCTCCTGTAAGTAAAACAAGCCCCAATTTATATAGGCAATAAGTTTATATATAAGAATGAAAGGAAAAACATAAAAATCGGACTGTAGAATACAAAGAAAAGGTGTACCTTGGGCAATGATGTGAAAGGAAGCGTGATGGGGTGGTGTGTGCGGTGGCAGTGATTGGTTGATGGTGATGAGGGTGATGGCGAGTGGTGGTGCTGATGAGTGGGGAGTGGGGATGGTGATAAGGGAGAGAGATGTAGGTAAAGACGAGTGTGAGAGAGAGAGTAGGGTGCTAGTGAGTATGTACGTGTGCAGAGAGGTGGAGGGGTGTGTGCATGAATGATTGTTTTCAAACTTATAAATGCCTCTGCCTTGAGTGCGCTCGATCATGTTTTAAGGACATGCTCGATTGCACACTTGCGCTCGATCGCACTGGAGGGTGCGATCGATCGCAAGTATGGCACATGGGCACAAGTAAAAAGAAACTTACCTTAGCTGAAAGAAAATGATTTATTGAAACAATATAACCTTACCAATTGTTTGTGGCCTCAATACCGCTAACCTTACCAGAGGTGCTTGAGCTTAATAGGTGATCAAATTTTTACTTTGCTCAAGCACTCTCTTGCTACCTTGCTAGTTGTTTGGAAGGAAGCACCTAGAGTCCACCTCTTGGAGCTCTAGTGCTTGTGTTTCAGCTGTATACTGTACTGATTCAAGTGTTGTTGATAGTTTCTTCATCTCCCATCTTAACATCTGGTCAATATAATAAGGAAAAGTAGTATGAGTAAGTGCAGGAGGTTCAATTTGAAGAGCACACTTACTTGAAGGTTTTAGTGTGTCCTTAAAAAGCTGCATGTCTTTAATCACATTATCCTCCTCCGGCCTAATGTCTACTCTTGTGTTCTCATGGTTGGGGATGGTCTCCAATGTAGTGGTGCGATGGACCTGAGAAGTTTTCTCAACAACGCTTTGCATGAAATTCATATTAGAATATTTATTATCATAACTAGTCGATTTTAATGTATTAAATATTTGAAATTGTATTTCCTCATCATTTACTCTCATTGTGATAATGCCCCTTTTTACACTAATATTAGTGTCAGCAGTTATTATAAAGGGGCGTCCTAAGATGATGGGGAGGGGCAATGGCAAAGTACGTTCTTCCATATCTAATACTATAAAATCAGCAGGTATAATGAATTTTCCTACTCTTACCAACACATCCTCAAGGATACCTCTTAGTCGTTTGATGCTTCGGTCAGCTAGTTGCAAAGTGACGGAGGTTGGTTGAAGCTCCCCCAAACCTAGTGTCTCATACACACTGTATGGCAGCAGGTTAACACTCGCTCCTAGTTCCAATAGTGCATGCTCAAACAGCTGGTCACCTAGCCTGCAAAGAATAGTAAAACTACCCGGATCTTTTAGTTTAGGTGGTAATTTTCTTAAAAGTACAGCACTTACCTCTTCGGTTAAGGCTACTATCTCATGCTCCTGGAACTTCCTTTTGTTAGTGCAATGTTCTTTTAAAAACTTAGCATATGCAGGAATTTGTTTAATGGCATCTAACAAAGGAATATTAATCTCTACTTTCCGCAAGGTTTCAAAAATATCAATTAGTTTATTGGCTTTCTTCTGTTTTACTAACCTTTGTTGGAAGGGTGGAGCATTCACCTTTTCCGTTTCACTTACCCTTGATGCTGATGGTGTCTCTTTGGACGGTGCTGTAAGCTCATCGGACCCTATCACCTTGCCATTTCTCAGGGATGTCACAGCGTTTAATTGTTGATGCCCCCAGGGTTAGGTAGTGTTTGAGTTGGAAGCTCTCATTGCTTTATGCTACTGATCTCTTTAGCTAGTTGTCCTACTTGTATCTCTAGTCTTTGAATTGCTTGCTCATGTGCCGTATTGGTTTGTTTTTGCTAAGTCATGAACTGTTCTTGTGATGACACCAGTTGTCTTACTAGACTTTCGAGGTCGTTCCTTTTTGGTTCAGAATTAGCATGAGCAGTGGGCTGCGGGTTTCGTTGCTGTCCTTAATTGTTTTGATTGTTGCTCCATGAGAAATTTGGGTGATTCCGCCATCTAGGGTTATAGGTGTTTGCATATGGGTTATTCTTTGGCGGATAGTTGTTTGGTCCCACATAATTTGCTTGTTCTGGATCTGCAGATAGAGGAAAAGTATCAGTATTATGATCATATTGAGAGCATATTGCACATACCTGTAGTGGTGTAGCTGGTAGGCTAGATAAGGCAGTTTGGGCAACCATAGCTTTTACTAGTAGGTCTAGTTTCCTTTCCATCGCTGCCATTTGAGGGGAAGATCCTCCATTCAAATTTACCTCATACACACCTTTACCTTTGGTTACATGTCTAACTCGAGAGGAGAATTGCTGGGTGTGCTCGCTGAGGGTTTCAAACAGTTCCATCGCCTTTTCGCTGCTTTTCTCCATCAGGACTCCTCCACAACCTGAATCAATAATACATTTATTAGTATCATTTAAACCTTCATAGAATGCTTGTACCAGTTCATCTTGAGGCAGGTTGTGATGTGGGCATTTGAGTAGTAATTCGTTGAAGTGTCCCAATGCTTCGAAGAAGAGGTCCCCCTCCTTTTATTGGAAGGACTGGATCTCCTTACTCATTTGTCTCGTCTTTTGGGCTGGAAAGAACTTCTTCAGGAACTTGCTTGCCAACTCCTCCCAAGTGTAGATGGACACTGCAGGCAAAGAATTATACCAAAGTTTAGCATTATCTTTCAACGAAAAAGGAAATAGAATCAACCTTTTTCCTTCTTGGTCTAGTCCTTGTATGTGCTGGAACTTGCAAAGATCAAAAAATTCTCGGAGGTGCAAGTGTGGATCTTCGTTAGGAGTGCCTGAGAGGAGCTTAAATATTTATATTTAAGCCCCTTAATTTACATTTGTTAAGTTCTTTATCTTTATGTTTTAGTCTATTTTACTTCACTTTTGTGTTTTACACGTTTTTATAGGGTCTTGGAGAAAAAGAAGCATTTTTGGCACTTAAAGGAATAAATCTGGAAATCCTAGAGCAGCTGCTGGCTAAATTGCGATCGAGTGTACTCCTCTATGTGATCGAGCGCAGAATTACGATCGAGCGCACCACATATGCGATCGAGCGCACATGTACGGGCGTGAACAGTAAACTGCAGAACCCTGTTTTGGAAATAACCCTATTTTGGAAATAAAAGAGTTTTGCGTTTTAGGAAAGTTTGGGAACTCATGAGCCGATTAGGACTTCTCAAAGACCTATAAATACACTTGTAAATCACACACAAAAGGCATCACCTCTTGGGGGGATCACTTCTTAGATCCATTCTTTTATCTTTTGCTTTAGCTTGGAGAAAGAGACCGTGGAGCGGAATTGACGACTCTTCTCTCGGGTTTCTTCTTTCCTTTTTATTTTATTATGTGTAATTAAATTCTTAGTAGGGCTTGGTTGAAGCCCTAATTATGTTTACTCAATAAATTTAGTATTGGCGCCTTGCGATATTTATGTTGTGTTGCTTAAACTTGATTAATACTCGCTTTTATTTAAATTCCTTATATGTATATGTCTGATCAATATGTGCATGTGGTATGGACTTGTTAGTTAGATCAATTTGGATGACTGAGTCTTGGGTCTAACATTAGTAACAAGGGATATCTTATCTGGATACCCGGGTTAATCAACATGGAAAACTGGGAGTAGATACCATGCCCTAAGTCTCATGTGGTTGTCGATTTCCATAGTACTTATGTTTTCTTAAGGAACAACTCAAGCAGATACCATGCTGAATCCCTTAAGGAAGAAAAGAATTAGAGTAGATACCATGCCTAACTCGTTGCTTAGGGAAATCAATAGCTTAAGGAGTAGATACCATGCCCTTAGGTTGGCAACCAGTAGGTATACATGGCATGAGTAAAGCATTGGCATACTGTTATATTGTGGTAGCATAATTAGTGGTGGATATCAAGTCCCTACGCCTTTATCCTTATTATTTTAGCTTTATCAAAATTAACTCTTTTATTATTTTTATCTTTTTATTACTGCGAAACTAATTCTAAAGTTAAATTTACCAATCCCTGTGGAGATGATCTTGCATTCGCACACTATGCTACATTGTTGACCTTATGCACTTGCAAGTAAAACGAGTACGATTATTTACCCATTTATTTAGGTATATTTTCGCACAACAAGTTTTTGGCACCGTTGCCGGGGATTGTGCTAAATTTCTGTTTAGAATTATTTCCCGTTTATTTTTCTTATTTTGTTCAATTTTTTTTTTCTCTTTCTTATTTTTCATTAAATATTTTTCTTAATCTGTTTTATTTTATTTTATTTTCATCAGTTATCTAATTTAATTCTTCGTTTTTGTTATTTTGTTTCTTTCTGTTTTAGGTGTGCATCAGTGCTAATTCTGGCACTGCGATCGAGCGCAATGCTTAGAGCGCTCGAGCGCAAATAGTCCAGAGACTACCCGAGCAGCAGTACTGAAGCTACTGCACTAAGGTATTCCTGTTGATTCATGCAAGGGCTTCGAGTGAGGAACCCAACCATCCTTTCACTTGATATAGAAAGTGAGCAGATCATTCGAAAGAGGCCTAGAAATAACTTCGAAGAGAGAGAAGAAGAATTTGAGGGTGAAGCACCAATGGAACAGCTTTACAACCAACAGCCACCAAAACGGAGACCTATGAAGCAATCCTTCATTCCACAGAACCTCAACCATCCTTCATGCATTGCATATCAACCTAAGGTGGAAGAAAATTATTACATATCTCCAGAGATACTTAGTGCCTTGACTCATTTTAGGGGTACACCTGCTGAGGATCCACACTTGCACCTTCGAGAATTCTGTGATCTCTGCAAGTTCCAGCATATTCGGGGCCTAGATCAAGAGGGAATCAGGTTAATTCTTTTTCCTTTTTCATTAAAAGATAATGCTAAAATGTGGTATCATTTATTGCCTACAGATTCCATCCATACTTGGGAAGAGCTATCCAATAGATTTCTAAGGAAATTTTTTCCAGCCCAAAAGACAAGGCAGATGAGGAAGGAGATTCAATCCTTCCAACAGAGGGATGGAGACCTTTTCTTCGAGGCACGGGGACACTTTAATGAGCTGCTACTCAAATATCCATATCACAACTTACCTCAAGATGAGTTGGTACTAGCTTTCTATGAAGGTTTGAGTGGTATAAATCAAGGTATAGTAGATTCCGGTTGTGGAGGTGTGCTGATGGAGAAGACTAGTGAAGAAGCCATGGAGCTGTTTAAGACATTAAGTGAGCACACCCAACAATTCTCCTCGAAAGGTAAACAAGTAATTAAAAGCAAGACTATGTATGAGGCAAGCTTCAATGATGGATCTTCAAATCAGATGGCTGTTATGGAAAGAAAGCTAGACAGGCTCATAAAAGCCATGGCTGATCAGAACAACTTATGTAGTCCAGAGGCCACACAACGCCAAGTATGTGCTATATGCTCTCATTTTGATCATAATACTTATACTTGTCCTCTGTATTCAACTACAGATCAAGAGCAAGCAAATTATGAGGGACCGAACAGCGCATATGCAAATACCTACAATCCTGGATGGCAGAACCACCCCAATCTCTCATGGAGCAACACTCAAAATGCTTTGAATCTTCAAGGACAGCAACGACACTTCCAACCAGCAGCCCAACCAGTGTCAAAATCAGAAAATAGTGACCTAGAGAATCTTATGAGGCAACTGATGACTTCACAAGAACAGTTCATGATTGAGCAACGACAAACCACTACAAAACGTGAGCAAGCCATTCAAAGACTCGAGGAACAAATGGGGCAATTGGCTAAGGAGCTAAGTGAAAGAAAGTTGGGTGAACTTCCAGTCCAACCACTACCTACTCCAAGAGGACATCAGCAACTAAATGCCGTGACAACTCTAACAAATGGTAAGATCATTGAAACTGATGAGCCTACACAAGCATCCATATCCAAGGTAAGTGAGATGGAGAAGGTAAATAGTGAGAAGGTTAAAATCAAAAGATATAATGCATTAAAATTACCCCCAGATAATACAAAATGTTTTAATGTATGCATGACGCAAAGTGTTGTTGAGGAAACTTTTCAGGTTCATCACGTTGATCCAATAGAAACTGCTCTTATCTATAGTGTCCCAAGATTGGATATTGAGCCCAAATGCAAGGATGTTACTGATGACATCATTGACACTATGCACCTCCTTGAGGCCTTTCCAAAGCATCCAAGTAAGTACGCCGATCCATTTGACCATCATGTGCCTACTAATATTATTTTCCCTTCTATTGTATAGGCACCTAACTTGGAATTCAAGCAGTTGTCAGAGCACTTACCGTATGCTTATATAGGAGAGAATAAGACATTTCCTATGCTAGCTGCTGCCACTCGTAGTTTTGGGGAAAAATAAGGCTTGATCCGGCTGAAGACGTTAAACTTAGCGCTCATGGGAGGCACCCCACAGCTTATCCTTTTATTTTTATTGTTTTACGTATTTATTGTTATTTATTTATTTTTATTACTTCCTGTTTTCCCGTATTACGTCAGTTTTTATTTTTTAGGGACAATGTGTGCATCCGTTCAAGTTTGGGGGTACGCTATGAGCCATGCCAACCTAGCTAGTTCCCCATCTCCCAGGTCAGCTCTTTCCTCATTATTCACACATTGGGGACAATGTATAATTTAAGTTTGGGGGTATGGGAGACACATTCACACACACCTTGTCCCAGTTTTTTTTGTTTTGTTGTTTTTCATAGATAAATACATGTTCATTCCGTTCCAAAATTTTTGGGTGTTCTAAACAAACAATATGATTTGACTTCATAAGTGAGCTTAACACCTTGAATATATAGACCAATAATTAAGTTTGGAACCATAATCACTTTCTTTTAGGCATTTAAGGATTCACAAGTTCGACTCAAACTAAACATGAGCACATTAGCACATAGTTGTGTGGGGTATGACATGTAATTTTGATTTGTATGTTTCTTTTGCTTGACTGTGAACCAGATGACCTATTAGATTAACGCGGTGGCATAAGAAAAAAAAAGTTCATTATTGCTCAAAAAGAAAAGAAAAAAAAATGCTCCTAAAGATCATTAAAAAGAACTTTCCATTGAGTAACTGGCCCTCTTGCCTCAGTAAGCAGTGAGTGTCACGTCAAAAGATGGAATATTCTGATCGGTAGCATTAAGATCAATTAGTTTCGTAGCCTTTTTGACTCGAGTTAGTAAGCCCTTAGGGGTGTTTCTACACCTAATGCCCTAAAACCATCTGGTTTGGGAGTCATTGGCTAAACTCTCGTTACACGAGTCAAATAGAAAGCTTAAGGGAACTAACTTGGCAAAAATCTCACAAATAAAAGAAAAGAAGAAAATCTCTGCCATCTTTGTTGATTCTAATAGGAAATTTGGTGAATCTTGAGTTATCAAAACACTACACATTAGAATTATTTGGAAACCCAATCTTTTATGTGCTAGTCCACCATACACTCAGTTAAACTTGTGATGTCTTAACCTACCTCATGAAAGTGATTTGCATTCAAAACTCGTATTCATTGCAAAGATGTGTTTATACTTGTTAAACTTGCTCATGAATGCGCATCATAGTTTTGTGTGAAACCTAAACTTTTGTTGGACACCATGAGCATTGGATTTATCTTTGCGTCTTTGTTTTTCATTTAGTTTTTGGTTTTGTATTGCTAAGGGACTAGCAATATGTAAGTTTGGGGGTGTGATAGGAGCTTAAATATTTATATTTAAGCCCCTTAATTTACATTTTTTTTAAGTTCTTTATCTTTATGTTTTAGTCTATTTTACTTCACTTTTGTGTTTTACACGTTTTTATAGGGTCTTGGAGAAAAAGAAACATTTTTGGCACTTAAAGGAATAAATCTGGAAATCCTAGAGCAGTTGCTGGCTAAATTACGATCGAGCGTACTCCTCTGTGTGATCGAGCGCAGAATTGCGATCGAGCGCACCACATATGCGATCGAGCGCACATGTACGGGCGTGAACAGTAAACTGCAGAACCCTGTTTTGGAAATAACCCTATTTTGGAAATAAAAGAGTTTTGCATTTTAGGAAAGTTTGGGAACTCATGAGCCGATTAGGACTTCTCAAAGACCTATAAATACACTTGTAAATAACACACAAAAGGCATCACCTCTTGGGGGGATCACTTCTTAGATCCATTCTTTTATCTTTTGCTTTAGCTTGGAGAAAGAGACCGTGGAGCGGAATTGACGACTCTTCTCTCGGGTTTCTTCTTTCCTTTTTATTTTATTATGTGTAATTAAATTCTTAGTAGGGCTTGGTTGAAGCCCTAATTATGTTTACTCAATAAATTTAGTATTGGTGCCTTGCGATATTTATGTTGTGTTGCTTAAACTTGATTAATACTCGCTTTTATTTAAATTCCTTATATGTATATGTATGATCAATATGTGCATGTGGTATGGACTTGTTAGTTAGATCAATTTGGATGACTGAGTCCTGGGTCTAACATTAGTAACAAGGGATATCTTATCTGGATACCCGGGTTAATCAACATGGAAAACTGGGAGTAGATACCATGCCCTAGGTCTCATGTGGTTGTCGATTTTCATAGTACTTATGTTTTCTTAAGGAACAACTCAAGCAGATACCATGCTGAATCCCTTAAGGAAGAAAAGAGTTAGAGTAGATACCATGCCTAACTCGTTGCTTAGGGAAATCAATAACTTAAGGAGTAGATACCATACCCTTAGGTTGGCAACCAGTAGGTATACATGGCATGAGTAAAGCATTGGCATACTGTTATATTGTGGTAGCATAATTAGTGGTGGATATCAAGTCCCTACGCCTTTATCCTTATTATTTTAGCTTTATCAAAATTAACTTTTTTATTATTTTTATCTTTTTATTACTGCGAAACTAATTCTAAAGTTAAATTTACTAATCCCTGTGGAGATGATCTTGCATTCGCACACTATGCTACATTGTTGACCTTGTGCACTTGCAAGTAAAACGAGTACGATTATTTACCCATTTATTTAGGTATATTTTCGCACAACAGTGCCCCTATAATGAGTTAAAGCATTCAAGATTTGCGGAGATATGTAATAATTTCCTGCCGTCTTAGGTTGATATGCGATGCATGATGGTTGATCAATGTTCTGAGGGATGAAGGATTGCTTCATCGGTACTCTGTGCAGGTGGTTGCTGGTTTTCGAGTTGTTCCGCCATTGGTGTTTCGTTCTCGACTTCTTCTTCGTTATCCTCTAAGTTATCCCTAAGCTTTTGTTGGATGGTCCTTTCAAGCTCGGGATCGAGGGGAAAGATTTCTGGATGTTGGGATCGAAGTCCATGCATAAATCAGAAAAATCGGCTTCAGTGCAGCAGTGTAACTCTGCTGCTCGGGTAACTCTCTGCCCTAAATGCGCTCGATCGCACAGAAGCTTGCGATCGATCGCAAATACCACAGAAAGTAGAAGTAGGGTTTTGAAGTGCCTGAAATGGAAAAGAAACCAATTAGGGTTTGATGAAAAATAAAACCGAAAAAAGCAAAATAAAAAATGAGGACAAAAATAATTCTAAAAGAAAATTTAGCGCAATCCCCGACAACAGTGCCAAAAACTTGTTGTGCGAATATATACCTTTATAAATAGGTGAATAATCGTACTAGTTATACTTGCAAGTGCACAAGGTCATCAGTGTAGTCTAGTGTGCGAAAGCAAGGTCATCTTTACAGGGATTGGTAAAGTTACTTTTAGAATTAATTTCTCTAAAGTAAAAAGAGATAAATAACTGTTGGAAAGTGATTTGATGATAATAAAGACATAGAGCTTTGATATCCACCACTAGTCATACATTCTCAATGTGTATAAAGTATCAGTGCACTAACTTTATTATGTATACCTACTGGTTGCCAACCTAAGGGCATGGTATCTACTCCTTAAGCTATTGATTTCCCTAAGCAACGAGTTAGGCATGGTATCTACTCTAACTCTTTTCTTCCTTAAGGGATTCAACATGGTATCTGCTCGAGTTGTTCCTTAAGAAAACATAAGTACTGTGGAAATCGATAACCACATGAGACCTAGGGCATGGTATCTACTCCCGGTTTCCCATGTTGATTAACCCGGGTATCTGGATAATATATCCCTTGTTACTAGTGTTAGACCCAGGAATCGGTTATCCAAATTGATCTAACTAACCCATCCATACAACATGCATACGTTGGCCTTACACATACATATGAGGAATTTAAATAAGCACAGGTGTTAATCAAGTTAAGTAACATAATAAGCTATTGGCAAAGATTTTATCAATGAATAAAAATATGGGAATGCATAACTAGGGCTTCAATCGAGCCCTATAAGAGAGTTAGTTACACATACTAACTGAAGTAAACATTATAAATAAACTAAACATAAAGGAGAAGAATAAACCCGATAGAAGAGACGTCAATTCTCTCCTAAGCCCTCAACTCCAAGTAAAAGAAAAAAGAGAAGTGTTTTCTATCTAAGGTGTGTCTTAAGTGTGTGATTTACAAGTGTATTTATAGGTCTTTGAGAAGTCCTAAGAGAACCACGAGTTCCTAAACCTTCCTAAAACAATAATTCTCTTATTTCCAAAATAGGGTTCTGCAGTTTACTGTTCATGCCCGTATATGTGCGCTCAATTACAGTGTTCCTTGCGCTCGATCGCAGTGTGCGCTCAATCCTTCAAGTGTGCGCACGATCGCATGTGCGCTCGATCGCATTGCATGGCGCGATCGATCGCACTTTGTCCAGAGAATGCTCCAGGGCTTCCAGATTTCTTCCTTTAAGTACCAAAACTGCTTCTTTTTCTCCAAGACCCTATAAAAACATGTAAAACACACAAATGGAGTAAAAGAGACTAAATTAACGTAATAAAGAACCTAACAACTGTAAATAAGGAGGCTTAAATATGAATATTTAAGCATCTATCAATACACATGTTGTGAGAAGCACTAAAAATGAGTAAGGGTAGAATTATGAAAAAAAATATATATATCACTGCCACAACCTAAGTACATTAAAGTAGATTAGTTAGAGGTTGTGGAAAAAAAAAGTGAATTATGGCAAAGAAAGAAGAAAGAAAGAAAAGAAAAAAAACAAATGGTGATTTGTTGAGAAAACAATCCTCGAAAAAAAAATGGTTGGAAGAGTTGGGTATTGAAGTAAGGTTATCCAGTGCTTAAAGAGTTGTGTTCAAAACTAAGAGATTAAGTTCTTTTACTTGTGAATTCGTCCCATTCTTTCTTAGCCTTTACCTTAGCCGAACGTTACAAGCTTATTAAAGACCTATTGATCCAATGTAATGTGGTTTTTCTACAATAGTGGAGAGTGGTTTGAAATGTAAGCTTATGGAGCTTGTTTTTGTGATTGATGTCACGCAATTTATTATGTTTTTAGAGGCCAAGACTTGTATTCATGAATGTTATGCATAAAATCATCCGGGTGTTTGGATTAATGGTTTGTGGTAAGATGGATGTTAAGAGTCAATAACGATTTTAAGATTGATGTTTGGATTACTTTTGGACTTAGGTGAAATTTAATGATTCTATGTGCCGTATGTTATGTGCAATTTTTGAGACAAAAAGTGAATTATTCTTGGTTCATCGCTAGCATTGCTTTACTTTGTTTTTAACTCCTACCATAGAATTCATCTCTTATTTTCGCTTCAATTGCTAGGGACTAGCAATAAGCTAGTTGGGGGTTGTGATGAGAGTCATAAAATGCATCTTAACAGTACTTAACTGTTATCATTTTAGGGTTGATCTAGGTTTTAATTGCACTTTTATATGTTAACAACTCGAAGGTATCATTCTTGGATTATTGATCTATTTCGGTGCATTTTCAGGTACTTTAAACTCAAAAGAGGAGGAAAAGTTATCATTGCTTGAAGCACAAAGACTCGAGGCATACTGGAGTGAAAGAATGCTTCTGAAAGGACAAGATAGAGGGCTTAAAATAGCAACAGCTGCTGCCCGCACTGGAAAGGAGTTTCACTAAATCGCCAGAATTTCCCGTACAGATCAATCATCTTTAAAAATTAAACTATATTGATACAAGAAGAAACAGGAGATGAGCCATACATGCTTAGAAAGATCCGGAAGTCTATTTTCTGGATAATTTTATGGTTCATCAAAAGGATTTTTCTAGAGAAAGTTATGGCAGTTTAAGTAGACAAAGGTCAGGCTGTGCGGGATTTCAGCGTGATTTTGGGCTTAAATCCCACATCCCACATTGGTTGGAAAACACATTTCTATATCCCACATCCCACATCGGATTGGAAACACATTGTACTTATGGTATTTCCCTATTAAAGGCCTACTCCACTTCAGCTTTGAAGCAATCATTCGAAGTTCATCTAAAATCATCAGAGAGTGAATCTAGAGGGCCTTTAGGAGCAATCCAGAGGGCCTTTAGGACGAATCCGAAGTATAATTTTGAAGGCAAGCTGAGGAATCTTTGAAGCTTTTGCTACCAAGGAGGAGATGATCGTTGAGAGGTCGGAGGCAACTCAAGGAAGCATGAGCTCCATGGCCGGCTAGTATTCAAGCAAGGCGAAGGGATGAATCCCTGGGTGTAGTTGTTCTTATTTTCCTTTATTTGATTCAATTGTAGTTTGAAATTATTTTCATTAAATATTGTTATGTTTTATTCGTTAATTTAATTAGTAGATTTATTATTATCCCGGTGATTGCATGCTTCTTTTCCATATAAGTTCAGTCATGCTTTTCTTATGTGTACCTGTTTGGGTGTGATTGAGACCGGTAGATCTCTTTTATAGATTTGTCCATTGCTGCGGTATCATCATTTAGATATATCGTCATCTCTTGATAATTTATAAGTTAGGTCATGTGTGCTTGAAAGTAAAGAAGATTTCATAACAATTACATTAGGATTTATAAATGCACTTTAATTGAATATTTTTCGATTGCCTGTTTGGGATGTGAAACTTGCATTCGAGATAAAAATAACTGAATCAAGTTAGGATTAGGGCAACAAACCTAGGGAGGATTTCCGGAACCTTGTTGTTTCTTTATTTATATCCATCAATTTATTTACACACTTTTCAATATTTCTCAAACTCAGATTTATTCATTTAATCTTTTATCATTTGTGTTGAGGTTTACACATTCTTTTGTAATCAACTTGTTTCCCTGTGGAATCGACACCCCAAAGCTGTACTATATTAACCTTGTTATACTTTGGGCATAATCGAATTTTGGCGCCGTTGCCGGGGAAACACGCTTAAGTACAAGGAAGTCTATCAACTTTTGACATGACAGTACAAGAACTGTAAATAGTTTTTCTTTTCAGCAGCTGTATAGGCGGTAATATTATTCCTTCTTTTAACTTGCTGCATTATTTTATTTATTCATTTTTATTTTTCTGTTTTATTTGTTTCCTCTTTGATTCATTTGGTGTATGCTTAGACTGAGAGATCTGCGAGGTAGATTCATTAGAAGACCCGAACTAGAATTACCCTCTCATTTCGAGTCTGATAGTGAAACCTCGCCTAGATCAACCCATAGAGAAAACCCAACTGAGAATCTAGAGGATTTTGATAACATGGCTGATAACCATAATGAGAATGTTGCTAGGACACTTCAGGATTACCTCCACCCTACACGTACAGCCATACCATCATGCATCATGTTTCCAGCAAATACTCGCCAATTAGATCTTAAACCAGGGATGATTCAATTATTCCCTACATTCCATGGCTTGGGTAATGAAAACCCATATGTGCATATTAGAGAGTTTGAGGAAGTAGTCATGACTTTTCATAGTCAAGATTAAACTGATGACATTGTGAGGCTTAAGTTCTTTCCTTTCGCTTTGAAGGATAGAGCCAAGAGTTGACTATACTCACTTAGATCATGATCTATTAGGTCGTGGACCGAGATGACTCGGGCTTTTTTTAACAAATACTTTCCCCAATATAAGACCAACGCTTTGAAAAGGCAAATCTCCACCTTTGCACAAAAGGATAGTGAGACTTTATATCAGTCTTGGGAGAGATTTAAGGAGTTATTGAGTATGTGCCCTCACCATGGGTATGAGAGTTGGCACTTAGTGAGCTATTTCTATGAGGGACTTACCTATAGAGAGCGCCAATTCGTAGAGATGATGTGTAATGATGGGTATTTAGAGAAAGATCCTGATGAGGCCATAGAGTACCTCATTGAGCTTGCTGAAAAAGCTCACACTTGGACTGGACCTAGTGCTACTGAAAGCACAAATAGGTCACGACCTATAGGGAAGCCAAATGGTGGTGGAATTTACTATCTTAGGGAAGAGGATAACCTTAGAGCCAAGGTCGAGATTCTCACTGGAGAGCTCGATGAGTTAAAGACTAAGAGCTTACAGCTAACACACGTGGTTAATCATACAAAATCCTTTGAACCATGTTTTGTTTGTGGCGGGGTAGATCATCTCGCCCAAGAGTGTTCCACATTTGCTGAGATAAGAGGAATGTATAAGGAACAATGTAATGCCTTAGGCATGTACACGAAGCCTTTTACACCATTCTCTAATACCTATAATTCAGGATGGCGCGATAACCCCATCTTCAGCTGGAAATATGAAAATCAGCAGCTTGCACAACCCCTAGCTCATATTTTGCACCATATCATGCACCTGTGTCTTTTAGGAGTTCTTTAAAAGACACTTTATATGCTTTTATTGAGGCACAGGGTAAGACTAATAAAAGACTTGAATTGTTAATTGTGCAAGTTGTTGAAGAACATAAGGAGATAAAGAGCCAAGTGTCCAAGCTGATGAGCTGCTTGAGTGTGACTGAGCGAGGTAAGTTCCCTGCTCAAGCTCAGTCCACATCTCATGGTCAGCACCTAGCACAAAATAATGTGAAGGAGATGAATGCCATTGAGACACTTGGTGGTAAGTCAGTACACATCCCAACAATGAAAAAATCAGAGGATGTGGATGAAAGCCATCAAGCACAAGCATACATGATGGACTCGTTCATAGAAAAGGTCCACACCTTAATCCATTGGAGTCCACCCTCACCCATGGCTTCACAGCCATAATTTGTGGATGTTACTGATGACATCCTTGAGGCCCCCTAAAAGCATAGAAGCACCAAATTTGGCAATGAAGCAGTAGCGAATGCATTCAACCTATGTTTTTTAAGGAGGGAATAAGAGTGTCCGGCTGAATACCTAAAACTTAGCGCTCGTGGGTGGCAGCCCACAACGTATCCTTTTATTTTTATTGTTTTTCATAATTCTTTTATTATTATTATCTTGTTTTTTTCCAAGTTTTTACTCTTGTATTTATTTTTCAGGGACAAATAAACAAAGTAGTTCAAATGGTGAAGCACAATTTTTAGTTTTTGTGCACCTTTGGCTACAAGAGGAGTTTCCTTTACTCTTTCTTTTACATTGAGGTCAATGCAATTTTTAAGTTGGGGGTGGAGGAAACGCATCTCTTTGTTTCCATATTCTTTATTTCCATACATTCTTTTCTTTTTCAATTGAACTGCTTGGTGTCTTTTTCCCTCTCTTTTTGTTTTAAAGCATGCTTTGTGGTTGCCTTAGAATTAATTCACATGTCAATGATATGAGCTTAATTGGGATAGCAGATAGCATGTAGAAGAAGTTAAATCTTGCTTTGGTTTGAAATTAATTTAAGCATCATTCTTCATTTGATTAGAGACTCTAGTTTGTGGTAAGATTGTATGATTAATCGAAAGTATTTAGAAACGTTTTATGTGTGATTATTTTGTGAATATTTCTGCAGTCTCGACAAGCTCTAGAACTTACTTGATAACCACTTGAGGCGAATTCCTAGAATGCACGTTACTTAGGATATGATATAGGCCATTTTCGAACCGTTTGAGCCTTTCAAACCTACCCTCGCGATATATATCACTAGTCATCTATTTGAGCATTTTTCTTGAAAAAGAAGTTGAGCTTGGTTTCTTTCAAAAACCCATTCACTCACTCTTATGAGCCTAAAGAGAATATTTTATCCTTACCTCTCTCTTAAAAGAACTTAGCTATACACATGTTGTGAGAAGCACTTAAAATGAGTAAGGGTAGAATTATGAAAAAAAAAAATATATATATATATATATATATATATATATATATATATATATCACTACCACAACCAAAGTACATTAAAGGAGATAAGTTGGGGGTTGTGGAAAAGAAAAAAAAAAGAAGTGAATTATGGCAAAGAAAGAAGAAAGAAAGAAAGAAAAGAAAAAAAATAAATGGTGATTTGTTGAGAAAACAATCCTCGAAAAAAAAATGGCTGGAAGAGTTGGGTATTGAAGTAAGGTTATCCAGTGCTTAAATAACTATGTTCAAAACTAAGAGATTAAGTTCTTTTACTTGTGAATTCTTCCCATTCTTTCTTAGCATTTACCTTTGCCGAATGTTACAAGCTTATTAAAGACCTATTGATCCAATGTAATGTGATTTTTCTACAATAGTGGAGAGTGGTTTGAAATGTAAGCTTATGGAGCTTGTTTTTGTGATTGATGTCACGCAATTTATTATGTTTTTAGAGGCCAAGACTTGTATTCATGAATGTTATGCATAAAATCATCCGGGTGTTTGGATTAATGGTTTGTGGTAAGATGGATGTTAAGAGTCAATAACAATTTTAAGATTGATGTTTGGATTACTTTTGGACTTAGGTGAAATTTAATAATTCTATGTGCCGTATATTATATGCGATTTTTGAGACAAAAAGTGAATTACTCTTGGTTCAATGCTAGCATTGCTTTACTTTGCTTTTAACTCCTACCATAGAATTCATCTCTTATTTTTGCTTCAATTTCTAGGAATTAGCAATAAGCTAGTTGGGGGTTGTGATGAGAGTCATAAAATGCATCTTAACAGTACTTAACTGTTATTATTTTAGGGTTGATCTAGGTTTTAATTGCACTTTTATACGTTAACAACTCTAAAGTATCATTCTTGGATCATTGATCTATTTCGGTGCATTTTCAGGTACTTTAAGCTCAAAAGAGGAGGAAAAGTTATCATTGCTTGAAGCACAAAGACTCGAGGCATACTGGAGTGAAGGAATATTTCTGAAAGGACAAGATGGAGGGCTTAAAAGAGCAACAGCTGCTGCCCGCACTGGAAATGAGTTTCACTAAATTGCCAGAATTGCCCGTACAGATCAATCATCTTTAAAAATTAAACTATATTGATACAAGAATAACAAGGAGATGAATCATATATGCTTAGAAAGATCCGGAAGTCTATTTTCTGGAGAATTTTACGGTTCATCAAAAGGATTTTTCTAGAGAAAGTTATGGCAGTTTAAGTAAACAAAGGTCAGGCTGTGCGGGATTTCAGCGTGATTTTGGGCTTAAATCCCATATCCCACATTGGTTGGAAAACACATTTCTATATCCCACATCCCACATCGGATTGGAAATGCATTGCACTCGTGGTATTTCTCTATAAAAGGCTTACTCCACTTCAGCTTTGAAGCAATCAATCGGAGCTCATCTGAAATCATCAGAGAGTGAATCCAGAGGGCCTTTAGGAGCAATCCAGAGGGTCTTTAGGACGAATCCGAAGTATAATTTTGAAGGCAAGCTGAGGAATCGTCGAAGCTTTCATTATCAAGGAGGAGATGATCTTTGAGAGGCCGGAGGCAACTCAATGAAGCATGAGCTCTATGGCCGGCTAGTCTTCAAGCAAGGCGAAGGGATGAATCCCTAGGTGTAGTTGTTCTTATTTTCCTTTATTTGATTCAGTTGTAGTTTGAAATTATTTTCATTAAATATTGTTATGTTTTATTCTTTAATTTAATTAGTAGATTTATTATTATCCCGGTGATTGCATGCTTCTTTTCCATATAAGTTCAATCATGCTTTTCTTATGTGTACCTGTTTGGGTGTGATTGAGACTGGTTCCATAAGTGGAACGTCTTCCACTTTCGGATCTTGTCTATCGATTAAGATCTTGAGGCGCTGACCATTCACTTTAAAAATTCGACCATCCCTAGTGTCTTCTATTTCTACCGCACCATTTTCAAAAACATTTTTTTTTACTATGAAAGGACCGGTCCATCTTGACCAAAGTTTTCCAGGATGCTTATGGAGTCTAGAATCGTATAAGAACACCCGATCATTGGGTCTAAATGTTTTCCTCAAAATGTTTTTATCATGGAATACTTTCATCTTAGTCTTATAGATTCTAGATTTCTCATAAGTATCATTTTTTTAATTCCTCTAACTCAGTTAATTAATACTTCCTAAGCTTACCCGCCTCTCCTATGTCAAAATTAAAAGACTTGATGGCCCAATAAGCTCGATGCTCGAGCTCTACAGGTAAGTGGTAAGGCTTTAAAAAAAAAATCCAATAAGGCGACATACCTAAGGGAGTTTTAAAGGCTGTACAGTAGGCCCAAAGGGCATCAGTTAGTCTCAAAGACCAATCTTTGCGATCTGGGTTAACCGTTTTTTCTAAAATTTGTTTAATCTCTCTATTCGCAAGCTCTACTTGTCCACTAGTCTGAGGATGGTAGGCAGTAGAAATTTTATGTAGTACCCCATATTTTTTCATTAAAGCTTCAAAAGAACGGTTGCAAAAATGTGTACCTCGATCACTAATTATAGCACGTGGTGTACCAAATCGAGATAACATATGTTCTTTAAGAAATTTAATCACAATTCTATTATCATTGCTTCGGAAAGCTGCTGTCTCTACCCACTTAGATACATAATCTATTGCCACAATGATATATTGGTATCCAAAGGAAGGAGGAAAGGGTCCCATGAAATCGATACCCCAACAATCAAAGATTTCAATTATTAAAATAGGGTTTAGGGGCATCATATTTCGGCGAGACACAACTCCAAACTTTTGACACCTTTCACATGAGTGAAAATAGGTGTTTGCATCTCTAAACAAGGTAAGCCAATAAAATCCACACTGCAAAATTTTTGCAACGGTTTTTTTCATTGAAAAGTGGCCTCAATAAGATTGGGAATGACAAAATTCTAAGACACTTGCAATCTCTTCATTAGGGATACAACGCCTTAGAATTTGGTCAGGGTAGTACTTGAAATGATAGGGGTCATCCCAATAGAAATTATGTACCTCATATAAAAATTTCCTCTTGTCTTGAGCACTCCAATCCATTGGTATCTCATCTGTAGCCAAATAATTCACGATGTGAGCAAACCATGGTAAAGAAGTAACAGAGAGTAAATGCTCATAGGGAAAGTCATCTTTGATTGGTATGTCATCGCAAGTGTCCTTAAAAGTAAGCCTTGAAAGATGGCCAGCCACTACATTCTCCACTCTTTTTTTTGTCTTTGATGGTGATGTCAAATTCTTGTAGGAGTAGGATCCATCGTATTAGTCGTGCTTTAGCATCCTTCTTTATAAGAAGGTACTTAAGGGCTGCATAATCTATAAAGATAATAATAGGGGAACCAATTAAATAAGCACGAAATTTTTCTAAAGCAAATACTACAGTTAGCAATTCTTTTTCAGTTGTGGAGTAATTCATTTGGGCACTATTTAAAGTCTTACTAGCATAGTAAATGACAAAAGGTTTTCCCTCTCTTTGCTGTCCAAGAACAGCACCTACAGCGTTGTCACTAGCATCACACATAATTTCAAAAGGTAACGTTCAATCTAGTAACTGCATTATAGGTGCGGAAGTAAGCTTGCCAATCAGTGTTTTAAAGCCCTCTTGACAGGCTTGAGTCAATTCAAAGGGGGTGTCTTTAACTAGGAGGGGGCATAGTGGTCTAGATATGTTTGAAAATTTTTGTATGAACCTCCTATAAAAACCAACATGACCAAGGAAAGATCTCACATCCTTTATTGTCTTAGGGGTAGGTAATTTAGAGATTAATTCAATCTTAGATTGATCAACCTCTATTCCTTTAGAAGAGACAATATGCTCTAAGACAATACCAGATGGTACCATGAAATGGCATTTTTCCCAATTTAAAACCAATTCTTTTTTCTCACACCGAATCAATATTCTTTCTAAATTCATTAAGCATGCATAAAATGAAGATCCAAAAACAGTTAGGTCATCCATAAAAACCTCCATGCAATTTTTAACCATGTCACTAAAATTACTCATCATGTAACGTTGAAAAGTGGCAGTGGCATTACACAATCCAAATGGCATCCTACAAAAAGAATAGGTGCCAAAGGGACAAGTAAAAGTGGTATTTTCTTGGTCTTCTAATGCAATTTCTATTTGATAATAATCAGAATAACCATCTAGAAAACAGTAAAAGGGATGACCAGTTACACGCTCAAGAATTTAATCAATAAAAGGGAGTGGGAAATGGTCTTTCCGGGTGGCAGTATTTAATTTTCTGTAATCAATGCTCATATGCCACCCGGTCACAAATTTGGTAGGGACTAGCTCTCCTAGGTCATTCTTTAACACAGTGACTTTAGACTTTTTAGGGACGACTTATGTAGGGCTTACCCATTTATTATCAGCTATGGGATATATGATACCCACATCTAACAGTTTTAACACTTCATTTTTCACTACTTCTTTCATAGTGGGGTTAAGCCTACATTGAGGGTCTCTACGAGGACTAGTTCCTTCATCCAAATTTATTTATGGGAGCAGATTAGGAGACTAATTCCCTTTAAATCAGCCATGCTCCATCCTAAGGCTGATTTGTGTGCATTTAAAGTTTGAATTAATTTCTTACCTTGGGTCTCAGATAATTCGGAAGAAATAATAACAGGAAAGGTATCACCTAGACCAAGAAAGGTATGTTTTAAACCCTTAGGTAGTGGCTTCAATTCGACTTTAGGTGCTTCCACACTTGAGATGACTTATGTATTACTTCTTTCGGGCAGCTCTTCAAACTTTGGTTGTCATGCCCGATTGCTATAATCCTGAGATTTGTCAAAAACAGCACAAATATCAATTATATTAGTTTTATCATCAAATAAATCTATCTCAGATTTAACAAGAAAATTTTTAAGAGGATCATAATCATGAGCTAAGGAAACTCCCTCATTGATGAGTGACTCGATCATGTAAAGCTGGTGGTTTTCGTCCTTATCTTCGGGCTATTTTGCAACGTTAAAAATATTCACTTCAAGGGTCATGTTTCCAAAGGACAGCTTCATGAGTCCATTCCTAAAATTTATTAGGACATTGGCAGTAGTACGAAAAGGTCTACCCAAAATCAAAGGATTTTAGAGTTAGTGTCAGCAGCAGAAGTAGTATCAAGAATTAAGAAATCAATAGGACAGTAAAATTTATCGATTTGAATCCAAACATCCTCTACCACACCCCGAGGTACTTTGACTGAACGATTAGCCAATTGCAATACTACGCCAGTTGGTTTGATTTCTCTTAACCCCAGCTGTAAGTAAATAGAAAATGGCATTAGGTTTACACTAGCTCCTAAATCTAGCAAGGCTTGTCCAACCTCATGATTTCCAATGCTGCAAGCAATGGTAGGATAGCCTGGATCCTTGTATTTTGGGGGAATTCTTTGCTCAATTAATGCATTAACTTGCTCAGTTAGGAATGTTGTTTTCTTGACATGGTGCTTCCTCTTAATTGTGCATAGATCCTTGAGAACTTTTGCATAGGTAGAGACTTGTTTAATCACATGCAAAAGAGGAAGATTAAGTTTTACTTGCCTTAAGTTCTCTAAGATTTCATTATTTATTTCTAGATTTTTCTCGTCAGATTTCAAGGCTTTAGGGAATGGTGCCTTAACAGGACTTTTGGTCACTTCAGGATTCTTGGGCAGCTCGGTTTCACTACTAGTTTGACCCTTTTTTCACATCCTCATGTTGATTCATTGGTGGGATGTGTAGTGACTTACCACTGCGGGTCACAATGGCATTTACATCTTTTAAATTTTCTTGTGCCATATGTTGACCGTGAGGTATGGACTGAGCTTGGGAGGGGAACTTACCTTGCTCAGCCACACTTAAGGAGCCCATTAATTTAGACACTTGGCTCCTTATTTCTTTGTTTTCCTCAACCACTTGTGTAATTAAAGCCTCAACCCTTTGGTTTGTCTTACCTTGTGCTTCTATAAAAGCATGTAAAGTGTCTTCTAAAGACTTCCTAGAGGCTGAGGGTGCATGATAAGGTGTTGGGTATGATCTAGAGGGTTGTGTATGCTGCTGATTTTCAGATTTCCAATTAAAGTTGGGGTGATTTTGCCACCCCGGATTATAAGTGTTAGAGAAGGGTGCTGGAGGCTTCTTGTACATGCCTAAGGTATTACATTGTACAACCCTCTCATATCAATAAATATGGGGCAATCTTGAGCGGGATGATCAACCCCGCCACATACAAAACATGGTTTTAAAGGTTTGGCTTGATCAACAATGTGTGTTGGCTTTTTAGTTTTTAATGCCTCTAACTCCCTAGTAAGTATCTCGACCTTGGCCTTAAGGTTATCCTCTTCCCTAAGATGGTAAATTCCTCACCACTAGGGTTTCCTATAGGTCGTGACCTATTTATGCTTTCAGTAGCACTAGGTCCAGTCCATATGTGAGCTTTTTCAGCAAGCTCGTTGAGGTACTCAATAGCCTCATCAGGGTCTTTTTGCAGAAACTCACCATTACACATCATCTCTACAAATTGGCGCTCTCTATAGGTAAGATCCTCATAGAAATAGCTCACTAAACGCCAATTTTCATACCTATGATGTGGATACATACTTAACAACTCCTTAAATTTCTCCCAAGACTGATACAAAGTCTCGTTTTCCTTTTATGCAAAGGTGAAGATTTGTCTTTTCAAAGCATTAATCTTATGTTGAGGGAAGTATTTGTTAAAAAAGACTTGGGTTATCTCATTCCATGACCCAATTGATCGTGGTCTCAGCGAGTATAACTAACTCTTAGCTTTATCCTTTAAAGAAAAAGGAAAAAACTTGAGTCTCACGATATCATCAGTTGCATCTTGACTATGAAAAGTCGTAACTACTTCCTCAAACTCTCTAATATGCACATATGGGTTCTCGTTTTATAAGCCATGAAAAGTAGGGAGTAATTGTATCATCCCTGTTTTAAAATCTTGATGGCGAGTGTTGGCTGGAAACATAATGCATGATGGTGTGGCTATCCGACTAGGATGTAGGGTTTTCAACCATGTTAACAAAATTTTCTATATTTTCTGTTGGGTGTACACTAGGATTTGATCTAGGTGAGGTGTAACTAACGAACGTGGAAGGGAAAAGTATCTTTATTTCGGGTCCTTTAATGAATCTCCCTCGCGAATCTCTTGGTCTAAGCATACACCAACTGAGTTTTTAAAAGTGATAAATAAAACAGAACAAAATAAAATAAAAGAAATCAGAAAATTAAAACTAATATAAAGGAACGATAGTACTGTTTTGTCTTAGAGTTGACAAACTTCTTTATAAGTCAGCGTGTTTCACTGGCAACAGTGCCAAAATTTGATTACGCCCAAAATATACGCGGTAGTTATAGCACAGCTTTGGGGTGTTGATTCCACAAGGAAACAAGTTATCTACAAAAGAAGATGTGAACCATAATACAAACGATACAAATTTAAGTGAGAAAGTATGAATTTTCGATAATGAAGTAATTGTGTAAAATAGATTGTAAAATATAATTGGAGAACAAAAAGGTTCTGGGAATCCTCCCTAGGTTTGTTGCCCTAATCCCAACTTGATTCAGTTATTTTTATCTCGATTACGAGTTTAACATCCCAAACAAGCAACCGACAAATATTCAATAAGAGCATGTATAAACCCTAATGTAATTGTTATGAAATACTTTTCTTTTGATTCATGCACACATGATCTACCCTATAGGTTTATCAAGAAACAATAATACATCTTATATGACAATATTGCAGTAATGGACAAACCTAAAGGGTAAATCTACCGGACTCAATCATATCCAAACAATCTTGACATAAGAAAAGTATGACTAGATTTATATCAAGAAAAAAGATACAATCACCATATTAGAGAAAATCTTATAATCAAATAGCAAAGTAAATCATAACAATATCTTGACAATAAATCCTTATTACAACTGAACCAAGTAAAGGAAAATAGGAACAACTACACATAGGGAATCATCCCTTCGCCTTGCTTAGAGATTAGTTAGCCATAGGGCTCATGGTTGATCACTTTGATGGAGAAGAATTGGTTGCTCCCTTGAGTTTTCTAGGTTTTGTGTATGTTTAATATTAAACCCTAAGTGGGCTATTTATAACACAAGAGGTTCAAGGATGTATTAGGGTTTAAACAATCATAAAAAACCTTAATTAAGTTGCAACTCGGTGACAGGGTGTCGGGATCACGCCTAGGCTCAGATTGGGTTAGGCCGCGGCTCACTTTGTGCTACATTTTCACCATTCTGTGGGCCGCAGCCCAGCTTGATCTAGGCCTAGGCTCAACCCTCCAGGCCGCAGCTCACCTTGATCCAGGCCTAGGCCTGACCTGATGCTCATTCCTTACTCTTTTGGTGCACTTTCTGGAGGCCAAGGCTTGGATAATTCTAGGCCGCAGTGCACACACTATAAACTTATTTTTTCCTCATTTGCCCTTCCGCAACCATGTCTTTACTTTGGTGTGCCTCAAACAACAATAGCTTTTTCTCCTCTTTTGAACTTAAATTACCTGAAAATGCACCGAAATAAGTTAATGATCCAGGAATATCACTTTAGAGTTATTGATGTATAAAAGTGCAATTAAGATCTAGATCAGCCCTAAAATTCTAACGATTAAGAACTATTAATGTACATTTTATGGCTCTCATCAGTAACCTATAGTATAGACTTGGTGAACAGGCTAAGGCATTACCTGAGGTTGTTGTAAATCCAGTAATGATAGACGTTTAAAAATGGAAAAGGTGAGTGCATGCATGAGATGCAGGGAGATATATTAAGCTAAATACTTTTTTGTTTAAAGGATCTATGAATCCTTTTAAGCTTGAGTTTTGGGAGAAACATGTAGAGAGATTTAATTGGTATTTTACCAATGACTATCAGGCAGAGGGTTATCTTAGCTATGTTCAAGTTAGAGAGAGAGGCTCTAGAATGGTAGGAAGATATTCTTCCCAAGGTAAGCACAGATGTTGATAGACTTTTAACTTGGAATAAGTTTAAGGAGGTTTTCCTTGATAAATACTTTCCTTAGACCTTTAGAGCCTAACAAGATAGAGATTTTATTTATTTGGGATAAATGTGTTGACTGTGGCTCAGTATGATAGCAGATTCGTGGTCTTATTAATGGTTGTATCGAAAATGGTAGACCTAAAAGAGAAAGAGTGTAAGAAGTTCACAGATGAACTATGTTTTAAGATTTGATCAAAACTATCTTACATGAGACATATGAATAATGTCAGATTAGTGGATATAACACTTCAGATCGAGAATGATGTGATTGAAATTAGAGGTAGGAGGAATTGGCGGAAGAGGTCTGGATTTGAGGAACCCAGATGTGATACCAGTATGAGTGTGCAGAGTGGGAGACCACCTAGAGGAGGCGTTCCTGGTCACAAGGAATTAAAGTACAGAGTTAGAGACAAGCAAGATCTGCTACGTTTGTAGCTCATAAAAATATTGGTGGGTCCCTTAAATTTGGGAGACATGTTATGGGAACTGGAAGTCATGGTAGAGGAAGTAAGTATACCACCAAGGAGAAGTGGTAATCTGATATATGATTGAGAGATAAAAGTTTGTTATAGATATATTCAGATAAGATATTTATCCCAGAATTGTAAAAAATTTGAAGTGTTTGTTATGTAGAGAATGGGACATATCAATGTTGGTTGATTTTGGTGCAACCCATTATTTTACATCCAGTTTCATATGAAGTCTATTGAAGTATGTATTAGTCCATTGATGCAAAAATATTTCTATTGAAGTTCTCACTAGAGATGGAGTGATAATCATAAATGTTTATAAAGGTTGTGTGATTCGTATCAGTGATAGAGAATCTGAAGCTGATTTACTATCTTTGAATATGATATAATTTCATTTAATTTTGAGAATGAATTGGTTGTTGACGTATTACGCTTGGGTTGATTATTCCAGAAAGAGGATAGTGTTCATGATAGGGACATAAGGAGTTTAACTTTCAAAGAGAAAATAGGATACTCTTGAACTATCTCATTTTGCTCTTAAAGAAGGGTTATGAGAAATATTTGGCATATATAATGGATTTTAAAAAGGAAAATAGAAAGTTAGAAGAAATCTTGGTAGTGAAAGATTTTCATGATGTGTTTCGTGAAAAGTTGTCCAGATTGTCTCCCAGTAAGTAGATTTAGTTTCCTATAGATGTGATTTTGAGTTCAACACACATATCTATAGCACCCTATAGGATAACGCCAACTAAATTAAGAGAGTTGAATGTACCATTTAAATAATTTTTTGATAAACAATCTATCGGACCAAATGTATTTAGGGAGCCCCTGTGTTGTTCGTGAAGGAGGAAAAGGGAACGATGAGATTGCATATAGACTACAAATAGTTGAATAAGAACAAATATCTTTTATCCAAGATAAATGGATTGTTTGAGCAGTTGCAAGGAGTGAGAGTGTTTTCTAAGATAAACCTAAGATCAGGCTATCACTAATTGATGATAGGGAAGAAAGACGAGCCTAAGACTGCTTTTATGACACATTATGGTCATAAGCTTTTTGTGATGTCATTTGGATTAACTAATGTTCCAGAAACATTCATGGACTTGGTGAATAGAGTGTTTGAACTATATCTTAACAAGTTTATGGTTGTATTTAACTTTCTGATATAATCTAAGAAGGAAGAACAACATATGAAACATTAAACAATGTGTTGGAGATTCTAAGGAGAGAGAAATTATATGCAAAGTTCTCTAAGTGTGAGTGTTGGCCGAATGAAATAACTTTCCTAGAATACGTAATATCGGGAAATGGCATAACAATTGATCCACAAAAGGTAGAGGCAATGTTAAGTTGGGAAAGACCAACTAATGTGAATGAGATTAGAATCTTCTTGGGGTTAAATGGTTATTATAGAAGATTCCTTCAGAATTTTTCTATTATTGTAATACTGTTGAATTAACTAACCAGGAAAGAGGTAAGATTTGTATGATGAGGGAAGTGTGAGAAAAAATTTTCAATTACTAAAGAACAAAATTGAGTACAGCTCCAATATTGGTGTTTCTTTATGGTGATAAAGGATTTGTGGTGTATAGTGATACGTCACATCAATGATTGGGATATATGTAACATAGGAAAGCTGTGGCCCATACTTCTAGGAAATTGAAGATTCATGATAGGAGTTACCATACTCATGACTTAGAGTTGGTTGTTATAGTGTTTACTTTGAAGATTGGAAACATTTGTATGGAGCCACTTGTGAGATATTCATAGGTTATAAGAGTTTGACATACTTATCTGCCCAGAGAGAGTTGAATTTAAGGAAAATATGGTAGATGGAGTTGATTTGTAACTATGATTGTACAATCCATTATCATCTAGAAAATGCGAGGGTGATAGCTGATACATTGAGTAGAAATTCTACAATAAGGTTAACTGCTATGGGGGTCCTGATGTGAAATTAATGATAGATTTAAAAGAGATAAGAATAAAGTTGAATAGCAGTGATAGAAGATCGTGGTTAACGAATATGGTTGTACAGTCATCCATAGTAAAATGCTTTAGAGATGCAAGGTAGAGATGAAGAGATGGAAAAGATTAAGCATTGAGTGCTTACTAGAAAGTAATATAAGTTCAAAATTTGAAGTGAGAGTATTTTGGTATTGGAATATAAGAGTTGTGTTCCCAATGTTACGGAGTTGAGAAAGGTACATGATGAGGTAGATTCGATGCAATCAAATAACAAAAAGATGTATAGAGGATTGAGACAGAATTTCTGGTGGTAAGGATCGAAGAAGGATGTAGCTGAAATTGTGAGGTTGTATGGAGCAACATTAAGCATAGTGTCAAATAAAGATGCTAGATTTACATCTTCGTTTTTGGAGAGGCTTTCAGAAAGCCGCAGGTACACAGTTACAATTTAATATAATTCTTCATGCTCAGACAGAAAAGATTATTAGAGTACTAGAAGATATGTTAAGGGAAAATATGATGAGTTTTTCAGTAAGTTAGGATGCTTAAATGCCATTGATTGAAATTGCTTATAATAATCAGTATCAAACTAGTATTAAGATGACACCAATTGAGACATTGTATGATAAGAGGTGTAGAACTCCTATATGTTGGGAAGAAATAGGAGAGAAATATATCTGGTCCATCAATTATTGAGTTAACAACTAAGATCAAATTGGTTATAGGGAACCGTAAAGTAGCATTGAGTAGACCGAATAGCCATGCTAATAATAGAAGAATACCTCTTGAAATTTAAGTAGGTGATTGGGTATAATTAAAAATATCTCCATAAAAATGTGTGTTGAGGATCAATAAGAAAAAAAATTTGAGTTTGAGGTAAGTGGGACCTTATAAGGTTGTTGAGAAAGCTGGGCTAGTTGTGAGTAGCTTGGATTTGCCTCCAAAATTAAAACATTTATATAATGAATTTCATGTTTCACTTTTAAGAAAGTGCTTACATGATGAATACTATAATATTTCGAGCTAAGTTATAGAAATTCAGAGAGATTGGGCTTATATACAAGTACCAATGAGAATTTTAGACAACAAGAACAAATCTTGTATAATAAGATAATTGCATTAGTTTAAGTTCTATGGTGGAATAAGAATATTGAAGTGATTACGTGAAAACGTGAAACAATTATGAAGAAATATTATTCACATTTTTTTTGGAGTAAAGTAAAGAAATTTCGGGGACAATTTTTATAAGGTGGGTAGATTTGTAATACCTGTAATTGTAAAGTAAGGGTAAAGAAATACTTTAATAAAAATGAGATAGAGTTATATATTATTTAAAATGCGAAAAGTCAAATTTAAAAAAAAAATTGGGACATGGACGTCCAGAAGAAAAAGGATTAATATATATATATATATATATATATATATATATATATATATATATAAGGATTAATATATATATATATATATATATATATATATATATATATATATTTTCAGGGATGTCCATGGGAAAAAAACGTGGCAGCACCTGCTGTCAAGTTTAATGCTTGTTATACAAGTGTAATTGGTAGCAAAACATGAAGTTCGTTTTGGAAGTTAGGCCGCTGAAGGTGAAATTAACTTTAGGCTTTCTTTAAAAAAGTATTTCATATATATATATATAGTACGTAAACGTAAAGTAACACTTAACCGAATTTTGTTTAAGTTTTCCCTCAATTTCTCTGATTTACTTTAAGTAATCTAAATAAAAAATGAAATTATCTAGTGATAATATTAAATAAATTATTAACTTAGGCTTTAGTGGTAGATAAAAATTTGATTGATATGTATGATATGAATTTTGGACATGTAAAAAATTATTAGGGGAGAAATAACATTTTTGGAATAATAAGTTGATCTAATAATAAAAGTAATAAGTGAAATTCTTGATGAGCTATGGTTGATGATTTGATGTGATTTATGATGAGAGGAATTTAGTGGAAATTTTTATAATAATTTGAGAAAAGACAGGATAGCTAAATTTAAATATTTTGAGTTCATATTGTTTTTATATTACTGTTTATATGCATATTTCATATCATTGTTCATATACATATGCAATATATAAAAGAACCGAAAGTACCGGGAAGGGACCGGTCTAATTGAAAAACTCTGACAACCGGTATATGTTGGAAATAAAAGGGACACCGTGACAACAGGTATATGCTGGAAATAAAAGAAACACTGTGACAGCTGGTATATGCTGGAAATAAATATCGTGACAACCGAGATAAGCTGTAAAGAAAAGAACCGGGAAGACAATCGATCTAAGATAAAAACATGTGGACATATGGGAAGATGTTCCCTAATAATTATCCATGCATTGCATCTATTTTAGATATTGATTTCATTATTGAAATGTTGATGTGTTGTGTGTATTTGTGAAATTATTTATAAATGAATGAGTCTCACAGAGAGACAGTTATGATGAGAAAGAAACCTAGAAGTATGACATGATAAGAACTATCTAAATAGTAGACTTTATGATGTGAACCTCATTAGGAGGTAATTATGAGATAATTGATGGTCTTAAGGTGAACCAATAAATAAGAAAAAAAGATTGATAGAGAATGGATCTTATAACATGTGTACTGATAGTAGAATGCTAGTATCAAGTTGTATGAGATAGATATGATTAAATATTGAAAGACCATTTATACAAATTGAGTACTTATAGTAAATTTAATTCACTGAGCTTGTGAAGCTAACCCCTCATTGTACAATGATTTCAGGTAGCAGACAAGACAAATAGTTTGGTGAGTTGAGGTTCAGACAAAATCATTTTCTGTAAGCCATGTACGAGTCAACATCCTTAGACTAATGATAAAATAAAATAAAAAATTTGTTTGTAAATATTTATGCATATTATGTTGTGTTAAATGTTTAAGTTAATATCATCTTGATGTATCTCCCCTGTTGAGGGTTGATGATTGATGTAAAAATTTCTATTGGTGTTATTTTTATTGTTGCATATAAGTGTCATGCTGGGATTTTCAAAATGTGATGACACCGTCTCGGGGGTGGCCAACCTGGGATGGGTCGTTACAATTACCCATACAGCTGGGCCTCTACGTCATCACCGCCCTAGACGAAAGGGCCGCCTCAACCCCAAAACCCTATAAAAATGCTCATGTGCGCATTCCAAAAGGGGGATCTTTTTGAAAAAAAATATAAAGGAAACACTGTCATTCACATACTTCCTATTGCACTCTAACAAAAATATTAGAGCATCCTTGGAGGCACCCTTTTCAGAGACCCCCTAGCTCACATTCTCTCTATGTGCAGATTCCCTCGAGGCCTAGCCTCCAACTCGGTAACACATTTTTGGCAACAACAAGTGTTGTTCAGGAGTGTCATGTCCTTGTCCCTTGGCTTCTCTTTGGAAGCACACATACTTTTTAGTTTGTTACTTCTGGATTGTAGATTACAGGCCAACTTGGTCATAGAGATTATGTAGTTTGATCAATAGTCACCTAGTATATTGTTATTTACTTCTAATATTGATGACATATGTAGTTCATAACTTGTTTAGTTTCTGGCTGTGATTGTTGTCAGGCTGATAGCAACAAGCATAGAGACTCTGATAGCTCCTTGATCTTGAGATCCGTTGAAGAATAATTAGATGATGATGTATGCTTGGGTCAAGTGCCAGAAGCATCTTGGGCAGTGCCCCAAATTCCTTTGCCTCCTACAGCGTTAGGGTTGTATTGGCTAAAGAATTCTTAGAATCAATTGGATAGTTCTATTTTTGTACCTGATATATGCTAGTCAACTATGCGGAATCCCCTCCATTCTCACCATCACGATGGAGTCTCAAAACGGGGAAGGGAATTCTAGATTCTTCCCCGCAAGCTTCTTACTTATATTGGATGTCTAGGATCTTAACTACTAGTCTACTACAACATTGTCAGGTGTGCGTTTAACAAAATATTGCTCTAGTTTTGGATTGTGCTTCCTATGAATAGGAATATCAACGTTTCTATGAGGAAAGCATAATAAAGGTTGTATCCAAGGAGCTTCTCAGATATTGATGAGGGCATACAATGCCAGTTATTTGGTGAGCCAGTGAAGAGAAAGTTTGTTTTTTATGCGAGTCAACAAATTTAATTGAAAAAGTAATTTTTACCAACTTGGTAGGTATATATATCTTGGTAGATTCTTCAATGACTTACTCAAAAGTGTATATTTTCAAATAAAACAATACATTTAGTGGTAACACAACCATATATGAGTTTTTTTACCACAAAATATATTACATGAATGCCTCACTTTTGAGTGAGTCATCGTAATATGCGTCATATATCTTTTAAATTCATGTATGTATTTTAAATACAATTTTAGCGTGTTTATATATCAACTATTGTTAAAAGTCTCGTGTAAATGCTTAAAGATGTGGGCAGCAAATTAACTAGGAGTTGGATGTTAAATTGTACCATGAGTTGATAGATTATTCAATACTTGTGGAGTATGTATTCCTCCATCTATGCGTATGTAGATTGTAGACTGTACATCAACAGGTTCCTTATCAAAGTGATGAAAAGATTAGAATAGTTGAGGCAGGGGGAAACAAGGGGGAGCATGGCTCCCCCAACACTTTGAATTTTTGTTTTTTTAGAGTAGATAGGATAAAAATGTAAAAAGGAAGCTGTTTTTCTCATTGGTTCCCACAAAAAAAAAATTCATAATTCTGCATTAGTACGAGCTAGTTGCTTCATCAGCTGATAGAATTTTGGAGACGTACTTTATCCTCAAAAACTTAAAAGGTTAAGCTTATTTATTTTGCTCGGTTTTGGATACCATTTCTCATCCTAAAATCTCTTGTATCTCAAAACTAGTATGCTCTTTAAAGTCATTAACTTTTTTTCTTTGGCTCTTCAAAGTCAATTATTCTTTTATGTTATAACACATTTTTAGTGCGGTGAAAGATTATCTTAAAGGTTTAAGTTAAAAGGAAAATGATTTAATTATTTTTTAATATTTTAATATTAAAGTTTTTATTATGATAATAAAAAAATATTTTTTTTTATTTGGGAAAACTATGTTTTAACCCTTGAGGTTTGCCAATATTCCAATTAACTCATGAGTTTTTAGTTTGCTTAGATCGACCCTTCACGTTTTGACATTGATTCAATCATGACTTTTCTTCACGTATTGACAAGTGAAAATAGAGAAGAAAAGATTAAAATTGAAAAGAAAAGCTTTGATTGAGGCAAAATCAAAATATGAATGATCAATTTAAATAAATTAAAAACTCATGGGTTAATTGAAACATTCAACAAATCTCAAAAATTAAAGCATAATTTTCCCTTCTTATTAACCGTACTAGCTTTGGTTTTCTTAAACGCCCTCTCATGGTTCCTTTTTTGTTTTGTTTTGTTTTTTTTTTTTTTTTTTTGGCTATTACTAACCAGTTTGTTGGCAAAGTGCATTATATTTCTCTGCTGTTCGCGAGGAAGCAAATTTTCCACTTAGATGTCAATCCCATCATAGGTATCTTATCTTCACTTGAGTGGGTGGGCAGTTGATACTTGTTTGCTCGTTATCTATAAAAATTTATAGTTGATAAAGTAGTTGTGAAATTGAAAAAAAAAATTGTGCTTGCTGAAACGATCGTAAAGATAAATTCAGGTTTTTAAAATCTAATTTTCAGTTTTTGATTTTTATTGTTGAGAATTAAATTTTTCCTCGGTTTATGTCACATTTCACTGGTTTGATGTTTCATTTTATGCAGACCATAGAAAGTTAAACTAAATCACATATGCTATTTTTTTGTTGTTGAAAAAACCTCTTGAAATGAAAGAGGGTTGGCAAGACACCTATCGGTTTACTAATAACCAAAGAAATAACACACAGAAATGGAAGACAAAAAGACTCACTTGAAATAATCATAGAGAACCCTAAACCTTATCCTATAGAAATTACATTTTCATATAAGTTTTCAAGCTTAAGACATTATTTTCTAAAACCTGTTTACAAGTATGGGATAATTGCTCACTAGACCAAAAAACGTTGAAACGGCCTAGAGACACTATTTGCTAAACTATCAGCCACACTATTCGCTACGCTATAAATATGATGAAAAACCACACCATCTAAGAGAAGAGACCGAATACCTCGAACCAAATAAGTGAGATCCCACGGACAGTCACACCATATATGCTACTTGACAGAACGAAAGAAAAATAGGGCCAGGAGGGATTTTATCAGACCACCATACTTTCACACTTGTCACAAAATCTATCATACTGTAAAAGCCTTGAATGATTAGCTTGTCACTTAATTTTGGAAGTTTGAAAAATTTGTTTTGTCAGTCTCTCAAATTTGGCTGTTAGCTTGACAGGGTGTTTTTGTGATCAGCCACCAAAAGTCTTTGAGCTGATGGAGTTTGACACAAAAGAAGGAAGAAAATCACAATTTTCTATCACAAAATAGTCTCATTTTCAGATTAGCAGTAACATCACAGACTTGGGGAGGTGGTGTTTCGCGTGGTTGCTGAGGTAGAAATGCATTGTAATGTGAAATAAGGAAAATTAAAAGTTTCTAAATCTCATTGCTATTTCATGCCTGTAAGTGGCAGGTAGAGTAGTAATTATATAAAATAAATTAAAATAAAAAAAATTTAATTCCAAAATCACCGTTCTATCTCCTCGCAATTAATTATTAGTGGAACTTTCCGGATGTGTGGTGCTTACCACGGAATCAGTCCATGAAATCACTGTAATATTTGTATCTTTAAAGTAATTGTAAAGAAGTAATTTGATAAATATTTTATTGAATTAAATTATGTATATATGAAAGATTTTTTATTAATTTGAAAGATGACATTGAGAATCTTATTAAAAGAGTTAGAATTTTTTTTTGAAGAAAAACGTATTAAAAATTTTGAAATTTAAAGTTGAAATGAAAAGAATTTTGAAAAAAAATTGTGGAATGAGATTGAGAAAAATAATTATAAAATTTGATGAAAGAAAATATAAATTTTATTATATTCATTTATAATTTTTTATGAAATTTTTAGAAGAAATAAAAAATAAAAAATTGATTTTAAAGGAAGAATAGTAAAGTTGTAAATAAACAGTGATAAAATCTTAAATTTTAAATGATAGTAGAATCCTAAATAACTATTGACAAAACTGTAAATGTTAAATGATAGAAAAAGAATGAAGCGGCCAAACAAGCTTCAGAATGTTCAAGTGAAATATGCAAAAATTTAATAATATAGTATATTAATTAAAAATAAAATAATAATACTTATTTAAAAAATTACTAAACTAAACGGTGAAGAACATGGGTAACTTCAAGTTTCATGTGAAGAAGTTTATTAAAATGATAAATAATATTAAAATAGTGTATATATATATATATATATATATATATATATATATATATATATATATATATAAAGAAAGAATTGGACATTGCTTCAAAATTTCTTTGAAACTAGAGGTGACAAATGGGTCATGTTGGGTCAATCGGGTTCGGTTTGGGTGGGGTCGGATTCGATTCATGTTGAGTTTCGGGTCGTGAATCACTTTGGGTCGGGTCATTTTAATCTCGAGTTGTATCGGGTCTCAGATCATATCGGGTCAGGTTCGGGTCGTGTCGAGTCTCGGGTCAACAAAATAGATATTTATGTTTAATTAAAAAAATATTTTATTTGCATATAATAAGATTAAACGAGTTATATTGTCAAATATGTGAAAATTAATTAACAATAAATCAATATTTAATTTTTTAAATAATATATATATATATATATATTTAATGCAATATGCAAAGTTGTGAATCTTAGTCCCAAAATTCAGTCTTAAATGATCTTAGATAATTGGTCCACAAAGTTATTCTCAGACTTATATCAAATTTTGGAGATTAAATTTCATATAATCACTTTATTCCATTATATATTTTTTTTTCAGGACAATTAAAAATAAAATTTTATTGTGACTTGGAGAACAATACAAAATTTATTATTCTTTTCGATTTTTTATTTGAAATTAATGAGATTACTCGTATTAATAGAATGTTGAACCATGCATATCAACACATGTGTATCAATAATTAATTAATTTTTATATAATTTATTTTATTTAACAACTAATAAATTAACTATTATCCAGTTTTAGAATGCATATATTTTTTTTATTTATAAAAAATATAATTTCAAGTCATTTAGGGTAAGGTCGTTTCGGGTTTCGGTTGTTCAGGTTTGCCTCGGGTCAGGTTCGGGTCATTTTGAATTCGAGTCATTTCGGGTTGGGTTTGTGTCATATTATTTTGATTTGTTTTTGGGTCGAGTTTGGACCGAGTCTGGTCAGGTCAAGTTTTCGGATCGGATCAGATTTTGCCACCTCTATCTGAAACCATCATAGTTTCATTTTTACGCCAAAGCCTATTTCTTGTTTGGTTCTTCTTTCTTTCTTCAACTCAAATTCCCTCTAAAAAAATTTATACAAAAAACGATTTCTCCGATATTAAAGATAATTACAATTATTTAATTTTAATATCAATATTTTATCTCAATTAGGGTAAATTTTTAATAAGGCTCGTAACTAAATAATTATATTGTTTGAATTAATTATAAAATAATATGATTAATGAAAATTTATGGTTAGATATTGATGATCAGCAATCTCAAAAAATTTCTAAAAGGAACGGGAAAGACAAAGATGTGATCCATGAGTAGCTTTAAGTGCTACGTGGTGAATTAGTTTTACTTTTAATAATCAAGATCAATATAAAATATGAATTGATGATAATTGAATTAATTATTGAATTATAATGATTGAATGATGTATTTTAAATATATGATAATTGATTGGTTGATTAAAGATTAAATGATATATTGAAAATTAATCATATGAAAAGTTGTATTTTAAAAGGATGAATTGATGGAAAATATGTTGAAAAGATATATGAAATTCTTAAAAGCTGTAATTGATATGATATATGAGGAGACAATTTAATATATATATATATAATAAAATAATTATTGAGAACTTTAATACAAAAAACACAATTATAATAACAAAAATAAAGTGAAAAAAACACAAAATTTTAACGCGGTTCGACACTTTTTGTCTACGTTCACAAACCGATCATTTTTCTATTTGTAACTCCAATTTGACTGTTAGCTTGATGGGTGTTTTGGACACAAAAGAAGGAAGAAAGTCACAATTTTCTATCACAAAATAGTCTCATTTTCAGATTAGCAGTAACATCACAGACTTGGGGAGGGGTGTTTCGTGTGGTTGCTTGGGCAGAAAAGCATTGTAATGTGAAATAAGGAAAATTAAAAGTTTCTAAATCTCATTGTTATTTCATGCCAGTAAGTGACAGGTAGAGTAGTAATTACGTAAAAAAAAAATTTTTAAAAAGTTTATCATTTTATCTCCACATAATTATTAATAGATTTTTTTTTATGATAGTTCACAGATTTTTCGGTCAGAACATCAAATTTTGGTAGATTTTGTTTTTATCCTTTTCTTTTGTAAATCAAAGAAAAGTGTGTCAATGGGTCTCCTCAAGTCTTGAGCAGCATTTACAAAAGTTAAACCAAACACAGTATTTCGTGGATGATAGACCCAATTGCTAAACGAAAGAGACAGGTAAAATTAGAACATTACAAATGCTTGTCCTTTTTTGCAGAAGCCTTTCCATGTAATTCACAGGTGTGCTTGTCAGCAGATAAAAAAACTACAATTAAAAAAATGGTTTTCTTTATGATATTACAAAGACTTGATAAAGTTGCAGTTCCACTTTATTGCAATCAGCAAATGGTGAATCAGTGAGAAAAAGAGCATTACAAATTCAAGACCAGTGGAAAAGATTCACCACTTCCATTTTAACTAGAAATTATGCAAAAAAATTAGTTGGTGATTTTTATTAAAACTGCATATATCCATCCGCTATATAAATTCTCCTAATTCATTTTCTTTCTTACCTTCAATTGCTAAAGAGAACTAAATACTCACATATGGCCATACCACTGTGTCAACCCTTAATGTCTTTGCACATCTTCTTCTTTTTGATTTCATTGCTTCTTCTGATAAGCACCTCATCTCCCCTGCAGTCATTCTGTCCTGATGATGAGAGCTACGCCCTGTTGCAATTCAAGCGTAGCTTTCTCATACAAAAAAACGCTTCGAATGATCCTTTCGCTCATCCAAAGGTTACGTCTTGGAGGCAAGAAAGGGATTGTTGCTCATGGCATGGTGTTGAGTGTGATGAAGGCACAGGCCATGTGATCAGCCTTGACCTCAGCAGTAGCTACCTCTATGGCTCTATCTACTCCAATAGCAGTCTCTTCCACCTTGTTCACCTTCAAAGGCTTAATCTCGCAGACAACCACTTCAATGATTCTGAAATCCCGTCCACAATTAAGTATCTTTCAAGGCTAAGGTATCTCAACCTCTCATTTTCCGCATTTTATGGCCAAATTCCTTTAGAAATATCGGAGTTGTCCAAGTTGGCTTCTCTTGATCTGTCTGTCAATAGTATGTTGGAGCTTAAAAGGCCCAATCTGAGGAGGTTAATTCAAAACCTTACTAGCCTTGAGGAACTTCAACTTAGTTACGTGGATCTATCATCTGACATACCTGATATCTTGGCAAATTTAACTTCTTTGAGAACTCTCATTCTTGAAAACTGTGGCCTCCATGGTACGTTCCCCACCAGAATTTTTCAGCTACCAAATCTAGAATTTCTTCGCTTGAAGAACAACCAAAATCTCAATGGTTATCTTCCTGAATTTCCACAAAGCATTCCTCTCAAGACATTAAGACTTGGAAGCACGAGTTTTTCTGGAGGGTTACCGGAATCAATAGGAAACCTTAATTCTTTGACAGAATTTGGAATCCAATATTGTATGTTTTCAGGGTTGATTCCATCTTCCCTTACCAATCTCACCAAGCTCACTTATCTAAGCCTTAAATTAAACAATTTCATGGGTGAAATCCCTTCTTCGATGGCAAACCTCATAGACCTCACCCTTATGTCACTTAGCTTCAACAATTTAACCCTTAGGAATTTGTCTTGGATAGGTAGTCTGACCAAACTTACTTTTTTGGGCCTTTCTGAAACCAATTTGGTCGGTGACATCCCATCTTCTCTTAAAGACCTTACCCAACTTCAGTATTTAATACTTGAGCACAATCAATTGAGTGGTCAAATTCCTTTTTGGCTCTCAAACCTTACCCAACTAACTTTTGTAAGCCTTCAGTATAACCAATTGCATGGTCCAATCCCAGAGTCAATTTCTAAACTTATAAATCTTGAAGTTCTTTACTTAAATTTCAATGATTTGAGTGGTACAGTGAAATTCGACATGTTCCTTAACCTTACAAATCTCAAAACACTGGACCTATCAAGTAACGAATTCTCATTGCTTACAAAATTCAATGTCACCCTTACAAAGTATAAGTGGTTAGGATTGGCTACGTGCAATTTGAATAGTTTTCCAGATTTCCTTCAATCCCAAGATGAGTTGGAGTTTTTGGAACTTCGTGATAACAATATTCATGGCCAGATACCGGAATGGATATGGAACATATCTAGAGATTCTCTTGGATATATTGGGCTTTCTAGTAATGCTTTTACAGGTTCTATTCCATCTGCAATGGTATCACAGATGAAGAATCTACAAATGCTGCACCTCGATGTGAACCAGTTGCAAGGGCCAATCCCGATTCCATCATCTTCAGTGATTTACTATAGCGTCTCAAGCAACATGTTTTCGGGAGATATTTCATCGTTGATCTGCAAGCTGCATTCTCTTGAAATCCTTAATCTGTTCAACAACAACTTAAGTGGCACACTTCCACAATGTTTGGGCAACTTTAGTGATTCTTTAAAGATATTGAACCTGAAAAACAACTTCTTTCATGGTAGGATTCCCGATACTTTCTCAAAAGGAAGTGCATTGAGGATGATTGTTTTAAGTCAAAATCAGTTAGAGGGCAGTCTACCAAGATCCTTAGCTAACTGTAAAGGGTTAGAGGCTCTTGATCTCAGTAACAATCATATCAACGATAAATTTCCGTTTTGGTTGGGGAGTCTTCCCAAGTTGCAGGTCCTTGGTTTGAGAAACAACAAATTCAATGGTGCAATAAAGAGCCCTCTTACTAATTTTGAGTTTCCCATGTTGCGCATCATTGACTTGTCTCACAACAGTTTTGAGGGAAATTTGCCATATGGATATTTTCCTGTTTGGAATAGCATGAAATTCTTGGAGGTACACAGACACTTAACATATATGGAGGTTGACGTGAACTTTGATCTTTCAAACTATTCATTTAGCTTCCCATTTTTTTTCTCAATAAAAATGATGAAGTCAGGTGTAGATATTTCATATGGAAAGATTTCAAATATTGTAGTAGCCATTGATCTCTCAAGCAACAAATTCAATGGAGAGATTCCAGAATCAATTGGGAGTCTGAAGATGCTCGGTTCGCTCAATCTTTCCAACAATTATCTCACAGGTCGCATCCCATCATCTTTGGAGAACTTAACCAGTATTGATTCATTAGACCTTTCGTTCAACAATCTCATAGGAGAGATTCCTCCACAGTTGACACAACTTACATTCCTTGGATTTTTTAATGTCTCCTATAATCATCTCTTTGGTCCTATCCCACAAGGAAAACAATTCGATACATTTGAAAACAATTCATACAAGGGGAACTTAGGATTGTGCGGGAAGCCTTTATCGAAGATGTGTGGAAATTCTGAGTCAAACCAAGCACATGGCTCAAGTGAAGAAGATCATGGCTCAAGTTCTACCTTTGATTTTAACTGGTTGATAATTTGGATGGGATATGTAAGTGGGCTTGTTGTTGGAGTTGTGATTGGACATACCTTCACCACATGGAAGCATAATTGGTTTATGAAGGCATCTGGTTGGAGGCAACCAAGAAGGAGAAGAAGGTGGCATAGAGATTGAATTTGCTAAGGTAAGTTGTTCTTAAATTTCTGCAATTCAATTTTCTCTCTTTAGTTCTTTTCTCTGTTTCTCTTGATAACAACGACTAAATGCAATTTGCTTGGACCAACACCAATTGTAGGAGAGTATTGAAGTCCGGCTGCTACCTGATGCAATAAAGTCCGTCCTTGAAGGCTATTCATGTGTTGCCCAAGTTGAATAAAGTGTATCATATTTCTTTGCATTTTGTCATTCAGTAGCCAAATTGTCTGTGTTAATTTGTGTTCTCCGAATCATATCTTTTACATTCACAACTTTTCTAACGCTTACGACAAAATAAGAACCCACCAAATTTGCTAATGCTCCCCTGAGGCAAAGGCAAAACATAACTGAAGTTATTCAAGTTTTTAATGGCACTACGTGCAAAAACAGTTTTTTTAGACTTGATATCCTTACTTGCTTTAGGCTATTTTACAATCCCTGTTTGGTCAGTTTAAAGGGTAGTTTTGTTTTCATCAATGCTTTGCTCCATTATTGGACCAGGGATTCATGTTTAGTTCCTTGAAATTTTTTAGCATTTTTAATGGGCTTACTTTGTCAATTACTATGTTTTAGGTATATCTGGTTGTCTTCTTCAAAATACTCCGAGAAAAAGTGAACTTTTTATTAAAAAATTAAAAAAAAAAAGTTTGAAATTTGTATAAAAAGTTAAGTGGATGCTCCATCTAGTTTATTGTTTCTTTGTATCAACTGTAAAGAGAATTTGATAATTGTGTATCTAAGGTGTAGAAAAGAGGGAGCATATGCTTCTGTATATCTTCATAAGTAAAGGCCGCTTGGCTTCCCATTGATAAAGTTGTAATTCATTTAAATCAGATTGTTTTGTTCAGATTTCACAGCTTTTCTAAAGAGCTTTCTCCAATGGTCCATCGACTAAGAAAATAATTAAATTGGACTCCCATAAAAATAAATTTAAATAAATGATGCAAGAAAAAGTAATAAAACACATTTTCATCGGCCCATTTTCCTCATAATTTCTGATTTCATATGACAAAAATAATATAGTGGTTCCTCGAAATTAATACTGATATATTTTTTAACGCTTTTTACTTCAACTCACAGGGCTATCATTAGTTAACTAATCACAAGAAGTAAGCTTGTCATTAGGACTTTTATAAAACCGATGAAATGAATGTCAAGTTTATTGTGAGATTGAATGTTATTTTGAAAAATTTGAATATTCTACATTTTATAATGTGACATTCAATCTCTCCGTAAAATTGACTCAATGTTAATTTTCAAATGGAAATGATTATGATCCATCTCAAAATATATACAAATATAGCTATTTTGCTAAATTCAATGTTATAACGTCGCTGAAGTTACCTATATTCATTATATTTCATAGCAATAGCATTTATCACAATCACTTGATCACATCAAGTAATGGTTTTCAATCTACTTATTAAAAAGTATAGATTGTCAATAGCTAAGCCATGATGATTCAATTTTAATTAAAGAATCACTAATTACGAAAAGTTTATTTTCAAAACAAATCAGCATCGATAAACTCAACCATGATCAAATGTGTCGTATCTTTATTTGCTTCCTATCTCACACATGTCGATCCACCAATATTGTTTCACCAAATAACACTCTCAAGAATATCGTATATATCAAGTTTTACTCCTCACTATTAATCCTTCTTTAGAATGTACACTGGGATATAACTCATATTTTTTTTTATGTAGGATCTTAGAAGTTTGATAGGCAAGACACTTAAATTAAGTGTTTTTTTTTTATATTTATTTGGAGACTAAGTATCCCAGAGTCAATTTTTAAACTTATAAATCTTGAAGTGCTTTACTTAGATTTCAATGATTTGAGTGGCACAATGAAATTTGACCTATTCCTTAACAACAAAAATCTTAAAACACTGAACCTATCACCGCTATTCCAAAGAAATGCAACTATTCCAAAGTATAAGTGCTGAGGATTAGCTGAGTGCAATTTGAAGAGATTTCCAGATTTCCTTCAATATCAAGATGAGTTGGAGTTTGTGGATCTTCATGACAATAATATTAATGGCCAGATATCAGATTGGATATGGAACATATCTAGAGATTCTTTGTGGTATATTCAGCTTTCTAGAAATGATTTTACAGGTTCTGTTCCATCTGCAATAGTATCACCGCTAAAGAATCTACGAATCCTAGACTTTCAAGATAACAAGCTACAAGGACCATCCCGATTTCTTCATCTTCAGTGATTTTGTATAATGTCTCAAACAACATGTTTTCTGGCGATATTTCACCATTGATTTGCAAATCTAAACTCTCTTAAAATGCTTGACTTGTCCCACAACAACTTGAGAGGCACACTTCCACAATGTTTGGGCAACTTCAGTGATTCTTTAGAGTAGTTGAATATGGAAAAGGAACTCTTTTCACGGCAGCATTCCTCAATCATTCCCAACAGGAAGAACATTGAGGATGATTGATCTGAGTCAGAATCTGTTAGAAGGCAACCTACCAAGATTGTTAGCTAATTGTACAATGTTAGAGAGTCTTGATATCAGAGACAATCAGATTCATCATACATTTTCTTTCTGGTTAGGGAGTCTCCCCAACTTGCAGGTCCTTGGTTTGCGATGCAACGAATTTCACGGTGCAATACAAAGCCCTCCTACTGATTTTGAGTTTCCAATGTTGTGCATCATTGACCTTTCTCACAATGATTTTGAGGGCAATTTGCCATAAGGATACTTTCGAATTTTGGATAGCATGAAATTCTTTCAGGCATACCATTTAACATACATGGAGGATGAAATGTACTTCTTATTTTCAAATACTTCTCTTCAAGGATCATATTTTTACACAATGATTTTGACAAAGGCACGCGTGGAGATTACATATTTGAAAATTTGAAAATTTATTACGGCCATTGATCTCTCTAGCAACAAATTCAATGGAGAGATTTCAGATTCAATTGGGGGTTTGGAAATGCTTATTCTCCTAAACATTTGCAACAATTGCCTCACAGGCCGCATCCCATCATCGTTGGGCAACTTAACAAGTAGACATTTCACTCAACAATCTCACCGGAGAGATTCCTCTACAATTGACACAAGTCACATTCCTTGCTTTTCTTAATGTCTCTCATAATCATCTTTTGGGTCCTATCCCACAAAGAAAACAATTTGATACATTTCAAGACAGTTCATTTTAGGGGAATTCCAAATTGTATGGGAAGCCTCTACCGAAGATGTGTGGAAATTTTGAGACTTCACCTTCCCCACTTTCAACTTTTGAAGAAGATCACAACTCAAGTTCTCTGATCAATTTTAACTAGATGATAATTTCGATGGGATATGTGAGTAGGCTTGTTGTAGGAGCTGTAATTAGACATACCTTCACCACAAGAAAGCATGAATGGTTTATGAAGACTTTGGTTAGGAGGCAACCAAGAAGAAAAAAGTAGAGGAGGCGGGAACACTATTCAAATGTTTCTTAGTGTACTCTGTTTTCTATCCTTGATTCTCTGATCTGTTCATGATTTCAAGAATATGCAAAAAGAAATTCTGATTTATGATTACATGAGATTACTGGAGTTCGACTACCTGATACAATCAAGTCCTCAAGAGGCTCTTTCACTTTATGATTAATAGAATTGAATGTTAACTCTACTTATGTAGTCATATAAATTGTATATTACTCTCTCTATCTTATAATTTTTATTATGTTTGCTATTTAACCGATTAAATGAATAATTTTTTTTTATTGTTAAATCATTAAAAAAATTTAATTTTTTTCATATATACATAAATACAGTTTAAAAGCTTCTGAAAAATATTTTTTATATTTTTAAAATAATATATATAAAATAATTAAAGTTAAACTTAAGTAAAAAAAAAAAAAAAAAATTATAAGTGACTAAAATGTGAAACAAAAGGAGTAGTTCATTTCTGTTTGAGTTGAACACTATGAACACGGTGTCAAAGTCTGTTTGAAGTAAATAAATTTTTTTTTATAAAAAAAATCAAGTCTGTAAAGGCTTGTTCCCTGTTTGTCCAAGGTGGAGGGTTGGTCTCTGCAATCAATCAACACGAGGACTGGCCTTTCTCAGCCCCACTTTGCTTCCACTTCTTCATCATCTCTTGTAAACATATGGTTGAAAAAACAATTTTTTTTCTTTCAATTTTACTTTTCCATACTCTTTGACTTTTCATCCATTTACTCTTCTTACTTCTCATTTTCCTATGTGTTCCCACTTATTTTTGTTGAACTTTCTTTGTGTTTCTTAAGAGATAAATAATATATAGCACATGAGGGAAAATTTTTGCAGAACAGTTGTTTCAAAGAAAAACATAGAAAGTTGATAGCTAATTAGAACTTAAGCCAAAAGAATCTCCACTGAAATCATTCATTCTACGGAGTTCTGTTTCTGGCAGTGAAACTACAAAAAGCAATATGCTTTGCTTATTTGTGTTAGATGAGACACCATGAAGTAAAGATGCTAAATTTGACAAGTTCAAGGGATTCAAGCATACATGATAGTTTCTCTATTTCACAGAAGTCTCTTAGCAGATAACTTTTCTGCATCGGACAAATTATTATCTTGACAGTAGAGAGAAAGAAGAGAGATCGATAGACATTGACTCAAATAAAGATAGAAATACTTTCAAGTCATATTTCTTCAAGACCCAACGATTATTTCTGAAGACTTGGGACTATTAAGTCATACTAGCTAGCGGTAGCACCAGGGAACCGAGAAAGTGATGTAGCTATTTGTGTTAGATGAGACACGTACCCTGAAATAAAGATACTAAATTTGACAAGTTCAAGGGATTCAATCATACCTGTTACTTTTGCTATTTCATAGAAGTCTCTTAGCAGATAAATTTTCTGCATCAGACAAAATTATTATTATATATCCCCATCAGCATGTAATCGGTGTTGACTATGGGCGTGAAATCCACCGAAAGGTGGACTCATTGCCTCTGCAACTACGGAGCAATCATTGCATGGTTCTCTTTTTAAATTACTCCTGACTCTCATTTTTCATTCATCCTCCAAGTTCTAAACAATTTCTTACTAAAATACTAGGACCGAATGGCTTCACTACTGTCTCTCTCAATGTTCATGCGCTTGCTCCTTTTAATGCTATTGTTTTTTGTGATAAGCACCTTGCCTTCCACACAGCCACTTTGTCACGATGATGAGAGTTATGCGCTGTCGCAATTCAAGCGTAGCTTCTCCACCAATAAGAATGCCTCTGGTGATCCTCTTGCTTATCCAAAGCTTGAATCTTGGAAGCCAGAAGGGACAAACAGCGATTGCTGCACATGGGATGGTGTTGAGTGTGATAAGGACACAGGTCATGTGATTGGTCTCGACCTTAGTAGCAGCTATCTCTATGGTTCTATCAACTCCAACAGCAGCCTCTTCCGCCTTGTTCACCTTCGAAGGCTCAACCTCGCAGACAACCACTTCAATTACTCTCAAATTCCATCCGCAATTCACCATCTTTCAAGGCTAAGGTATCTCAACCTTTCTCGTGCAGGATTTTATGGTCAAATTCCTTTAGAAATATCGGAGTTGTCCAAATTGTCTTCCCTTGATATATCTCTCAATCTCTATTATTCTTATAGCCTGTTGGAGCTTAAAAACCCCAACTTGAGGAGGTTAGTTCAAAACTTAACTAGCCTCGAGGAACTTCAACTTAGTTATGTGTACATATCATCTGTAGTACCTGATATCTTAGCAAATTTATCTTCTTTGAAGTCTCTTGTTCTTGAAGGTTGTGGACTGCAGGGTACATTGCCAACTAGCATTTTTCAGCTACCAAATCTGCAATTTCTTAGCATGAGCTACAACCAAAATCTCACTGGTGAACTACCTGAATTTCGCGGGACCATTCCCCTCAAGATATTGAGACTTGCCTCCACAAATGTTTTTGGTGAGCTACCGGCTTCCATAGGAAACCTTAATTCTTTAAAAGAATTACATATCAAAGACTGCAAGTTCTCAGGGATGATTCCATCTTCCCTAGGTAATATGACCAAGCTCACCTATCTAAACCTTGCAATTAACAATTTCATGGGACCAATCCCTGCTTCGTTGGCAAACCTCACAGAACTTAATTATATATCACTTTCCGCCAATAATTTCAGCGATGCGAGCTTCTCTTGGCTTGGTAAGCAATCCAAACTTACTCATTTAGAGTTTGCGAGAAGCAAATTCACCGGTGACATCCCATCTTCTCTTAAAAATCTTACCAAACTTCAAATGTTGAACATTGGGGAGAATCAATTGACTGGTCGAATTCCACATTGGCTCTCAAACCTTACCCAGCTTACTGTGGTACACGTTGAGAATAACAAGCTCCACGGTCCAATTCCAGAGTCAATTTCTCAACTTCAGAATCTTGAACTTCTTTTCTTAAGTTCTAATTACTTGAGTGGCACAGTGAATTTTGACATTATCCTTGACATGAAAAATCTCAAGTCACTAGACTTAACATCTAACAGCTTGTTATTGCTCACAAAAATCAATACGAATGCTACACTTCCAAAGTATAAAGTTTTGGGATTGGGTATGTGCAACTTGAGGGAGTTTCCAGATTTCCTTCAGTACCAAGATGAATTGGAGTCATTGGAACTAGGTGGAAACAATATTCATGGCCAGATACCGGAATGGATATGGAACATGTCAAGAGATTCTCTGTGGCATATTGGACTTTCTTACAATTCTCTAACAGGCATTGTCCACTCATCAATGGTTTCACAGTTGATTAATCTAGAAATCCTGGACCTTAGTTCTAACATGCTGCAAGGACCAACACCACTTCCGTCCTCTTCAGTCACTATCTATAGAGTCTCAAACAACACGTTATCTGGAGATATTTCCCCTTTGATCTGCAATCTGCACTCTCTCCATGTCCTTGATTTGTCAAACAACAACTTCAGTGGCACGCTTCCACAATGTCTGGGCAACTTTAGCAGCTCTCTATGGATAATGAATCTGCAAAACAACTCCTTTCATGGTAGCATTCCACAAACATTCCCACAATGGAGTGAATTGAGAATGATTGATCTGAGTCAAAATCAGTTACAAGGCGGTCTACCAAGATCATTAGCTAACTGTACAATGCTAGAGAGTCTTGATCTCAGTGACAATCAGATCAGCGATGAATTTCCTTTTTGGTTGGGAAATCTCCCAAACTTGCAGGTCCTTGATTTGCGATACAACAAATTCTATGGTGCAATAAGAAACCCTGCCACTGCTTTCGAGTTTCGTATGTTGCGCATCATTGACCTGTCTCATAATGGTTTTACCGGTGATCTGCCATCCAAGTACTTCCATATTTGGAATAGCATGAAATTCTTTGAAGCAGACCCATTAACATATATGCAGATAGGCGTAAACTTCCCAATGTCAAATTATACATCGACAGCATATTTCTTTTACGCAATGATTTTGACAAAGGCAGGTGTGGAGTTGACATATTCAAAGATTCCAAAAATTGTTGCAGCCATTGATCTCTCAAGCAACAAATTCAGTGGAGAGATTCCAGAATCCATAGGGAATCTGACGATGCTTCTTCTGCTCAGTCTTTCCAACAATTGTCTTTCGGGTCATATCCCATCATCTTTGGGGAACTTAACAGGGATTGAGTCATTAGACCTCTCACTCAACAATCTTACGGGAGAGATTCCTTCACGGTTGACGCAACTCACATTCCTTGAATTTCTTAACGTCTCTCATAATCATCTTTCAGGTCCTATCCCACAAGGAAAACAATTAGATACATTTGAAAACAGTTCATACGAGGGCAACTCAGGATTGTGCGGGAAGCCTTTATCAAAGATGTGTAGAAATTCTGAGACTTCCCCTCCACCTCATTCAACCTTTGAAGAAGATCATGACTCAAGTTCTCTGATAGATTTTGACTGGATGATAATTCTGATGGGATATGGAAGTGGGCTTGTTGTTGGAGTAGTGATTGGACACACATTCACTACATGGAAGCATGAATGGTTTATGAAGACTTTTGGTAAGAGGCAACCAAGGAGGAGAAGGGAGAGGAGGGGACATAGAAATTAATCTGGTAAGGCAAGCTGTTCTTAAATGATTCTAAAATATTTCACATGTTTCTATCTGTACTCTAGTTTCTATCCTTGATTGCTATGTTTATCTTAATAAGAGGGTGGGCGGGTGCAATGTGAAATGCTATATGATATTCTGATTTATGATCAAAAACTAACTGCAATTAGCTGGGACAAAAACCAATTGCAGGAGATTACTGAAGTTCGGCTACCTGTTACAATCAAATCTATAAAGACTCTTTCACCTGTTGGCCCCAGAGATTGTGCAGATCATCTTTCAGCTTTCTCTCTGCATTCTTCCTATATTGTAATCTTTGGTCCAGGTCCTTGTTTTTCTTCTTGAATAATCTTTGGTCCAGATTCCTGCCTTATGTTGTTCAGTAATGGATAATTTGTATTTTCTTGTTCAGTAATCCTGTGCGATGATTCCAGATAACAGATATAAGTTTGCTTGTGATAGAAAGGAGCACAATTTCAGTCCTCTTTTCTCTAGCATAACGTCATAAGGTCAATACTTAGATAATTTATGAGAACTGGAAACCAAATCCAAAAAAGTTATACGAAGATGTAAACAGTTTTGAGATGAGGCATGTATAACTAGAAGCAATATGGATATCCAAATTAGAAAACGATTATAGAATACGAATGCTAACTCTAGTCTCCAAGTGGAACAATATGAACATTGCACCTAAGGTCACAAAATAGTCAATACATATGAAGCACCATTTCCTTAATTCTCTTGTTTGTAGCTCTCAAGAAAAGAGAGGATATTGCTGGGATTAGTAGCATTACAATGCCGAATACAAATTGTTAATTGCGATTTATGATTATGCATTAATGCAGTTTACTAAAATAAAAAAATTGAAATTAAAAATTCGAAAGAAATAAAATTAGAAAACTGGGTTGGTGCAGATCATGCTTCAACTGGGACTATGCAAGTTCTGTTTGAACAATCCTCCATCTGGGTTCTGCTTTTCTTGTGAAAAAAATCCAATCGGTTTGGCAGTTTCCAGATTCTGTTTGTATGTGCATGTCTACATATGCTTATTTTTGTCTCTGAATTTTCTAGTTAAGTAATCTGAAATTTGTATTTTGTTGCTGCATAATCAAATAGGTTTTTCTTTTTGGTTTACAAAAATGCACTTTATCTGTACTATTTAAAAGCAAAAAAAAGATTATAAAAACAAAATTAAAACCGAAGAACTCATGACAAGTAGGCGAATCTAATGTCTGTAACTTGAACATAAATAATCAAGGATTGAAAACCAAAGTTAATACAATGAAAACTCTCTTAACTATGTCCATTTCTTCACCATTCCAAAAACAAACTTTATTGTTATCAAATAGGTTGTACATCACTCTTTATGTCTTCAATTAAATATTGCAACATAGAAGTATAGTTCAAATGCTTCCCACTGTTTCTCTTTTGTCCATCTTAGCCCATAACTTCATAGTTATAATCTTTATGGGTAAAGCTTGCTATGCATTCTTCCTCTAACTAATAAATAATGCTCCATCAACAGAAGTAATAAACAAATATCATCAGACAAAATAAATAAATAAAGTACATGATTAGAAAATGTCTTGAATTATAGACCAACCTAGTTTTTATATCGAACATCAAAACTTTGATATCGAGTTATTTAGGATATTACTCCTATATAGAGTTAGCTATCCTCACTTAATCCATCTTTTATCATAAGTGGAAAATGATATTTAGCAACAAAAAAATGTCACTTTCCACCAAAAACATCAACTTGATATAAAATTATATATATTTAATTACTTTTTCAGATTAAACCTAACAAAACTAAATAGTACTACAACTTATGGCCTCAATACTGTCTAACTTAATGTCCTTGCACTTGCTGATCCTTCCAATTTCATTGCTTCTTGCGATAAGCACCTCATCTTCCCGGCAGCCACTCCGTCATAATGGTGAGAGCCACGTGCTGCTGCAATTCAAGCGTAGCTTTCTCGTCGATAAGAAGGCTTCTAGTGATCTTCTTGCTTATTCAAAGCTTGCATCCTGGAGGTATGAAAGGGATTGTTGCTCATGAAATGGTGTGGAGAGTGATGAGGACACAGGTCACGTGGTCGGCCTTGACCTCGATAGTGGCTGGCACTACGGCTCTATCAACTCAAACAGCAGTGTCTTCCTCCTTGTTCACCTTCGAACACTCAACCTCTCAGACAACGACTTCAATTCTTCTCAAATCATGTCCGCAGTTTAGCACCTTTCAAGGCTAAGGTATCTCAACCTTTCTGGTTCCTCTTTTTATGGCCAAATTCCTTTAGAAATATTGGAGTTGTCCAAGTTGGCTGCTCTTGATCTATCCCTTAATGTCGACTATTCTGGTATAGTCTGCTGGAGCTTAAAATGGCCAATATGAGGAAGCTAGTTCAAAACCTTACTAGCCTTGAGGAACTTCAACTCAGTTATGTGCATATCTCATCTGCAGTACCTGATCTTTTGGCAAATTTAAATTATTTGAGATCTCTCATTCTTGAAAGTTGTGGACTTCATGGTACATTCCCGCTAAGAGTTTTCCAGCTACCAAATCTACAGTTCTCAGCTTCAGGAACAACCAAGATCTCAGTGGTTATCTGCCTGAATTTCAACAAATTACTCCTCTCAAGACAGTGAGACTTGAGTACACAAATTTTTCTGGTGGGTTACCAAAATCAATAAGAAACCTTGATTCTTTGACAGAATTAGGTATTGATAACTGCAAGTTCTCAGGGTTGGTTCCATCTTCGCTAGGTAACATGTCCAAGCTCACCTATCTAAACCTTGCACTTAACAATTTCATGGGGCAAATGCAAGCTTCTTTGGCAAACCTCACAGAGCTTACTCGGGAATAACTTGCCTTCAATAATTTCAGCGATGGGAGTTTCTCTTGGTTTTGTAAGCAATCTAAACTTACACATTTGAGCCTTGCAAGAATCAATTTAATTAATGAGATCCCATCTTCTTTTAGAAATCTTACCCAACTTCAAGTTTTGAACCTTGGGGAGAATCAATTGACTGGTAAAATCCCCTTTTGGCTCTGAAACATTACCGAGCTAACAATATTAAGCCTTGAGGTCAACAAACTGCATGGCCCAATTACAGATTCGATTTCTCAACTTGTAAATACTGAAAATGTTTTCTTAGACTCTAATCACTTGAGTGGGTCTGTAGATTTCGACATATTCCTTAACTTGAAAAATCTCAAAGCATTGGACCTAACATTTAACAGTTTGTCATTGGTTACCAAAATAAGTGTAAATGCTACTCTTCAAAAGTTTACTGTTTGGGATTGGCTGTTTGCAACTTGAGGGAGTTTCCAGATTTCCTGTGGTACCAAGATGCGCTGGATCAGCTTTGGAACTCGATGGAAATAATATTCATGGTCAGATACCAGAATGGATATTGAACATATCAGGAGATTCTATGAGGCATATCGGACTTTCTCAAAATTCTCTGACAGGCATTGTCCCACCATCAGTTACTTCAGAGTTGATTGATCTACAAATCCTGGACCTTAGTTCTAACATGCTGCAAGGACCAATCCCAATTCCATTCTCTTCAGTCAGTATCTATCAAGTCTCAAACAACACACTATCAGGAGATATTTCACCATTGATATGCAATCTGCAATCTCTTAACGTACCTGAATTGATCAACAACTTGAGTGACACACTTACAAAATGTCTGCAAAACTTTAGCGCCTCTCTATGGGTACTGGATCTGCAAAACAACTTTTTTCATGGTCGCATTCCTCAGACATTCCAAGTAGGGAATGAATTGAGAATGGTTGATCCGAGCAGAATCAGTTACAAGGTTGTCTACCAAGATCATTAGCTAACTGTACAATGCTAGAGAGTCTTGATCTCAATGACAATCAAATTAGCGATAGATTCCCTTTTTGGTTGGGAAGTCTCCTGAACTGCAGGTCTACGGGTGATCTGCCATCAGGGTACTTTAAGATTTGGAATAGCATGAAGCTCTTTGAAGAAGACCAATTAGCAAGCATAAACTTCCAAACGTAAAATTTCACCTCGGCAAAATATTTCTTGTACACAATGATTTTGATAAAGGCAGGTGTGGAGGTGATATATTCAAGGATTCCAAATATTTTTGCAGCCGTTGATCTCTCAAGCAACAGATTCAGTGGAGAGATTCCAGAATCCATAGGAAGCCTAAAGATGCTTCTTTTGCTCAAACTTTCCAAGAATTGCCTCTTGGGAAGCATACCATCATCCTTTGGGAACTTAATAGGTATTGAATCATTAGACCTTTCACTCAATAATCTCACAGAAGAGATTCCTCCACGATTGATATAACTCACATTCCTTGAATTTTTTATTGCCTCTCATAATCATCTTTCGGGGCCTATCCTACAAGGAAAACAATTAGATACATTTGAAGGAACTCAAGATTGTGCGGAAGGTCTTTATCGAAAATGTGCGGAAATTATGAGGGCTCACTTCCAACCAAAATTAATTGCAGGAGACTAAAGTTCGGCTACCTTATACAATCAAATCCTTAAAGGCTCTTTCACCTGTTGGCCTCAGAGATTCTGCGGATCATCTTTCAGTTTGCACTCTGCATTTTCTAATAATGTAATCTTTGGTTATCTCAGTTTTTTCTGAGCTGAACACCATGAACATGGCACCAAATGTCACAATATAGTCAAGAAACCTTTTCTTTACTACTTATCCTTCCTTTAGTTCTCTTCTTTGTTCCTCTCAAGATAAAAGATGATGTTGCTGGGACTGGTAGCATTACGATCTTGAATTCAAGAATGTTACTGTGATTTTATGATTATGAATTAATGCAATTCACTTAGATTTAAAAAAATTAAAACTAGAGGGAAAGAAAAATAAATAAAAGGAAAAGCAAGTCTCTAAAGGCATGTTTACCTGTTGGTCTGATGTTGAGGATTGATGCAGATCATACTTGCACTGGGTCTCTGCAATTCTGTTTGAACAATCTTCCATCTGGGTTTTGTATTTTCTTGTGAAATAATCCAATATTTTTCACAATTTTCCCATTCTGTATGTCTGCTCATGTATGGAACCGACAGCATTTTGCCTGTGGGCATATGCTTATTTGCGTCTCTCGTTGAATAATCTGATATCTGTATCTTTTTGCTGCATAATCAAATAGGTGCAAGAATCTGACAAGTTGTATTTAAAAAAATATTTCAGGTCTCACTTCAGCAACAAAGAAAAGGCTTTTCCTTGTGATCAACAAAAATGCAGTAAGTATTGCGTTCTTATTGTTACAATAGTTTCAGTATTTCAGCCACCTTCAAAAATCATGATTTTAAAATATTACCGACATGGGCAAGTTGTACTGCAGGCAAATTGGATCTCTTAACAATGCATTGATTACAGAAATATATATTGACTTCACTAATATAATCATCTCATATTAAGGAAAATCTCATCTCACTATAGGCACTATGGCACCATTGTTTACAAAATGTGAAGACATTTTCCATCAAAAAGAAAAGAAAAACATTGTCCCAGATACTCTTCAAAACAAGTTAATTGCTTGCATTCCACTTTGCTTGCATTGTTTCCTCAGCTGCCAGGTGCTGTCCAATGAGGGGGAAGGCGGTCGGAAGTAGGCATCGTGCGGACATTAATGTCGAGAGGGAACAAGCGATACTGAATATCAAGCTCTCTGAAACTCTTAGCCATCTCTTCAAGCAATAGGGCCCTCCTTGCCCACCTCTCTCCCATGTCTTGGTGGTTCATTCTATGTGTCAGCCATACTGCTATCTTCACACTATTCAAGTCTACCATGTCTTTAAATATAATCATGGGTGCTGGATACCAGTGCTCCTTCTTGTTCTCCACATAACTGCATTAGAAAACGTAAGAAATAATCTATTAAGATGGTCAGCACATTCAACTGATTTAATATATTTCATGCATGAATGCCCATACTAAAATAAACATAATCGAGAAGGATAAGCCAGAGATAATTTTCTATAAAAGGGTAAGGTCTTTGACAGATTTAGTTGCCTTTCGATTTCAAGGTTTTTCAAAATAATCTTCTTGTTCTCCATCTTAGATATGCCTCTTTAAAGCTTCAATTATTCAGGTTATCTCACAAACAGAACACCAAATCCTGATCTAGTGAGATGATCCACTCCATCCAATAAAATATCGTCTGTTTTAAGACAAACATACGAGGAATAATCTTCCAAACAGAGTTCCAATTTAAGTTTGACACTATCAATATGATATAATCATGAGTGCACAATTGAAAGGTTTCACTTCAATGAATGTTGAAAGTGAAAGCAAATAAAGGGTGATAACATCTTTTTGTACTCACCTTACTATTCTCTGTTTCAAGAGAGCAACCTTTTCTGCAGGAGTAGTTATGTGAATGCAGAACTCGACTGCATCTCCCATGTCTGGGCTACGATAGTAGTTATTGATGGCCTTAGTAGCAAGAACACTATTTGGGAATATGATTTTCTGATTGTCATATCTTAGGAAAACACTAGTTAAGATGTTCATCTCTTCCACTACCATCTGGAATTCATTAAAACACCACTTAGGCCCACCAAATATACAAAAAAGGAAACCTAATATAATTATAGAGACGTACGATGATGGAAAAAATAGTTCATATATTAATGTGTATGACATACCTGAACTCCATCAATTTCACACCGATCGCCAACATCAAAAGGGTGTATCACGAACAAGAAGATAATAGCTTCAAATACTGTCTTGCAGGTGTTTCCAAATATGAATGCGACAACAAGAAGTTGGGAGCTTACAAAAAGTAAAAATTTGCTTGTGGCAATTCCTAATATAAGAAGCCAAATGACCAGTATGATGACGCCAACCAAAGTGTTCACCATACGATGAAGTTTGTTCACAGCCGTTTTAGTATCATTCAATGTCAAGGCAAGAGCCCTCCGTTCTCTGAAAGCATTAACCTAAGACATTCAAGTGCATCACATTATCACATAGATGCTGCATAAAGTCAAACATAGTCTGAAAAGAGGGTTTTGAAACATTTCATAAACATAAAAACTTTAATTCATGTTCAAAGATCTTTAAATAAATAAACTCAATATCGACATTTTAGTGTGTCAGATGGCTCCATTCCTACTCTGGTAAGAGAAAAAGAAACTAATGCGTAGCTTATTTCAGATTTCAATGTTATGAAAAAATTTACAGAAAAGATATAATTTATAACGTTATGTCACTCAAAAAGGAACAATTTAAAGATTGATCAAGCTCTAGACACTAAAGTCAGCCAGTAAAAACCCATAGTTTAATCTAATATGTATAATATTGTAAAATTAAGAGTGCATTGTGGTCTTACGTATACATACGCTCACTAATTGTTCTTAACTTATTGCCTTTATTTCATCTATCTAGTCTTTTTAACACACTCGTATACTTCTATTGGAAACAATTTGTCATTTATATGATTACAACCCAGCATTCGAAGGATGTTTTTAATCCACTATTTTCGATTTAAATCAGACCTAATACTTAAGAATTTCAAAATCTAGGTGAATTATGCTCAATCCAAATTAGACACATTGACACTCCAAAAGTCAGGCATTCTCTTTCTATAGATTATTATGAATAACAGAAAGAAAAGAAAATATAACAAATGTTAAAACATAATAAAAAAACCTGTCCCCGACTATTTACCACCCAATTCTTCAGGGATGACTTGCTAATTCTCCTGCTGTCCGATGTTCCTTCAAAGAGACTCATCGTCTTCGAAGCCTCATCTTCTCGCATGAATCGCATGATGTCTTCCAAGTAGATATACCTGAGAAAACAATTAAGACCAAATTTGAACTCATTACATTTATAAATGATCATGTGACTAATTAAGACTAAATGGTAGATGACCGTCATAAGCCGGTCAGTTATTTGATTGAATGGCAAGCCCTATGACCTTGAAATTTAGAAATGGGTAGAATTAAGTTCAGGCATACATGCACCATATATATACAAGCAATTACATATCATGCTCTGCTGCGAATGTGATAGATTTAAGACATACTTGGATCCTGGCTTAGCAACATTCTGGAATATCTTTCTTGCAGCAAGTTTTGCCTCACATTCACTTCTAATCTGCGTTGCAGAGTCATCATCGTGGGTAGAATCCTGTATCTGCTCATCCAACGTGGAGAGAGCTCCATGCCTGATTATATTCATCAGCCTCTTCATATTCCACGCAGAGACATTCTTAGGATTCAATCTGTGCAAGTGATCAATTGTTATTCCCTGATCATCTCCATTCTTCGACGGCACACGGGAAAGCTTGGGACTTTTTCCTGCTAGGGGACTTTTCAGAAGCCGTCCACTCCCTATCACCCTTCCACTCTGGGGTGATGACAAGGCAGCAGCCTTAAGACCCGGGGGAATAGTAGCACCTGCATTCTGCAGGTTCCGCACTTCATTCGCGATTCTCTCCTCCTCTTCCTCTGTTTTTTTAATTTCAATCAAGGGAGGACCCGAAAGGGTTTCAATCACGTATTGATTAAACAAGGACTCTTGAATCCTATCAAAATATGTACTCACATGGAAAGAAGATGCAAGCACCTTGACCAAAAGGGTCTTGACAAGCCACAACATAACACCCACCACTAAACAAATCAAAATCTTGGTCACATACCTAAGTGTTTGGCTTTTAGTCTCCCTCTCAACTTTCTTATCAAACAACAAATGCCAAGCGATCAAAAGAAGGCCCAACCATAAACAATTTTGAACAGCCTTCCTCACCCCATAAACAAAATACAAAACCCTTTTGCGCCAAAGAAAATTCCTCTCAATAAAGAACACTGCTATTCTAACCATCCAACTAGAAACCAACCTACCACATATCAACACCAAAACCAACACCTCCCATTTCCACAACTCAAGCTTCAACAACTCCTTGCCACTAAAGTAAGGAATAGCAAGGCTACAAACCAAAGAAGCAATAATCAAAATTAAACATACCCATTCAAGCAAAACCCGCACACTAAGCTTGTCCTTCTTGTACTCCTCAGGTAAATCCTCCTCAAATAACGAGTCATCCTCCTCCTCCTCCACCTCTGTGACGCTTTTCCCCAAAAATCCAGATCGGATTTTGCCTGATTTCGCCACCCTCCCCGATTTCACCACCCTCCCCGATTTCATCTCCGATTTTTCGGGCGGCGGCGTAGGTTGTGGGTCCATTAACCTCGACCTCGTCTTTGTCTTCAATAAACTCGATTTCCTCTGAAAAGACTTATTAGAACTACACTTCACAACCTCTCCATTATCATTATCATTACTACTACTATTGCCATCTTTCACTGGTGAATCTTTGTATCCCACTGGTGACTCCTTATACTGTCTCCTTCTCACCGGCTCGAGACTGCTGTTAGCAGTCGTTTCAAAAGATACTCGATTAGCCGAGGGGGAACCCGTCACGAACTTCGATGCAGAGACAGACGGTGGTGATTCGGACACTGAAGGCAAGCCTCGGGATTCGTTCTGTTGTTGTTGTTGGAGCTCGGCCATGTCGAGGTCTAAGTCGAGGAAAATCTCGCCGGAGGCTTTTTGCTTGTGGAGGAACTGACCAATCAGCTTCGAGGGTGGATCCTCTATCTCCTGCTCCTCCTGCACCGTTCGAATGAAATTAAAACCCTCCTCCCCTGCTCCTCCTTCACCGCTCGCCTTCTCCTTCTTCTTAGTACCATCGTCCTTCCAAAAATCGTAGCTTGATTCTCTCCAAATTTTGTAAGCATTGGCATTGTTGTTGTTGGAGGTGGTAGTGGCGGTTTTGGTGGGGCCGTTGTCACCGTCGATCTTGACAATGAAATCTTTCCGGTCAGTAGAGTCAACCGCCATGATGATGCTTATGAAGATGGTGGTCAAGAACTAACGTGGTCTTTGATGTTTTGGTGATGAAGACGGTGAAAATTTTCTCTTTTCACATGAAAAAAAAAAGTGGCTAGTTTTTAATGGCGACGGAGTTTAACAACGGAGAATAAGAAAAATAAAGGAAAAGGGTACTGTTTGGTACCTGGGAAAATTAAAGGGAAAATACTTTGATTTTAGTGGGATTCGGAGAGGAATCAGGGTTGACGCGTGTACTGTGAGTGAGAACTAATGCATATTTTTTTAGTGTAAAAAACGGTTTGAATTGAGGGAGGGAAAGAGAGTGAGAGATCAGCCGAACAGGTGGCGTGGCGTGGCGCCCAGAAGGATTTCTTTGAGATTGATGGGTGAAAGGGAAAGGTGGAGGGCATCGTTAGGTTTGGAACTTAGGTTTGAGGAGAGATTTATTTAATTAATATACTATTTTTTATTTCCAGGGTTTTAAGGTTAACCCTAGCTTCTCTTTAAATTACGATCATACCATAAAGTTTTTGTTGAGTTTTTAATTTTTTTTCCTTATATATAGTTTTTTTTTTTTTTTATGGATCTTAATTATAGTCCTTAATTATTAAAGGATGATACAACAAAAATACAGAGTGTCTACATAATTTTCATTTTAAAAGGGAGAAGCACCACATATATTTAAAAACTATATTTTTTGAATGATTAAGTATGGCAACCATGCGAAAGTGCTATCTATATTATTATGATATTTGCATATTTTGATCTTATGGATTATATCCTCCTACACCTAAGTTTTTAGAAAATATCATTGAGCTATGTTGGTTAACTATTACTCTCATTGTAATTGTTACTTTTTTATTTAAAAAAATAGATGTTTCAAAATAGTTGTCATTTTTTCAAAACCAAAATCTAAATTTCTCTATATTATATTTACTTTCATGGAACTTGAGAACAAGATTTTACTTTCCCAAATAATTAGTAAAATACTAACATTACGTTTGATTGTTTGGAATTAAAACTTGAAATCAAAATTGAAGTGGAATAATGGTCTTTTCAATTATTTTAGTGTTGAAAAAAATATGATTCTACTTCAATTCTAATACCAAATTTTAATTCCAAACAACCAAACATAATATAAAAGTTAATTTGAAAAATATTTATTCATGTATAATATGAAATGGAATAAAATCCTTTTTTTCTTAAACCTTGTGCAAATTCAATGGTGACAATTTTAGAAGAAGAGAGTAGTTCTTTTCAAGGAATATGTTTGTTAATTATTGATTACACTTATTTGGTGATAGGTGAGCATACTTCTTGCTTGTGTTGATTTGTTAATAATTGAGATTAAGCATAACTCAATTCTAAAAATGTTATGTAACAATTTAAATATTTGATTTTTTTTTCAAATCAACTCAATTTCACGTATTAAACGGATTATTAATAATGATTTCACTTATAAAAAAAAAACAATTTCATTTGGATGTTGCATATATGTTATTTTGATTTATGATTGTCAAAACGATTTTTAAGATAATTGTGGAGATAAAAATTGTCTTGTGCTTAATAAAACAATTATTTCACGTAAAAAAATTATTTTAAATTTATAGTTTATTTTTAAAAGTGTTTAATTTTAAAAACTGTTTATAAAAAAATAAAAATAATTTCATAAACTTTTTTTGGACAAAAATTATAACAATTATTAGGTAAAATAGTTAAAAGGGTAGTATTGTATTTTCAAGAGCATCAAGTATGAACACCAAATTGTCGAAAGCTTTAGTTAGTGAATGGGACCTTCTTGAAAAGGCATAAAAAAAGATGTCACGCTGAAAATTTAAAAGACCAGCCGGTGACGCATCCTGACAGCCCATGTCCCAAGCTTTTTGAGGCGCTTTATTGTCAGAATTCAAGCGTATCTAATATGATCACGGCTGATATGATGCCCAAAGAATTAAATTTTGTTGCACACGTGTCGAAATCAAAGTGGCGGTGAGATTGATGTCCGGTGAGGAAATTGACCTTCCTTGATTGGTTAAAATTATGCAGAGAGAGGACGCAAGCAAATAAAATAAACCTAAAAAAATGAAACGACATAATGATGACAAGGCAGATTGCCATAATCACAAAAGCAAAAATACAGCTGAAAACGGCCACGGATGGACAAGGAATGTTTTTCTTCCATTTTTATTTTTTATATTTTATATATATTTTAAATCTTATGGGCAAAAGAAACTTTCATGATGGTCACGATTTTCATACGTTATATGTCAATGTCACATGCATTTATGGTATTCCAAAACCATTTATTTATACTTCTTTTTAAAAAAATATAAAGAGTTGTTTTGTACAAAGTCAAAATTAAAATGATTTTGTTAAGATTTAAAGAATTATGTTTTATGTCTGTTACAATAGACTATTTATGAGATAAAATAATTTTTATTTATTTTTTAATTATTTCAAATTTAAATCTGAATTTATTTTGAAAATTATCAACAAATAATAAAGAAAATAAGAAAGTCACAAATTTTTCATATTTTGATTAAATTGATTTACGTTTATTTTGAAGATGATCTGAGTTTTATCACGGGAAAAAAGGTTACAAATAATTTTTTTTTTAAATCCTAACCCTCAATACGCTCACATTTGCTCACTCTACATACTAACACCAAGATTATTTACAAGTTTTTTTTTTATTGAAAACAAATCCTTATAATATTGTAAGCTTTTTACTTTTATATTTAAGATAAATGACGACGTTTGGTGTTGAATTTAATCTAATTTAAATCTAATTTTTTTTAAATCTTTTTAACAAATCAAATTTAAACTGGATGAGATACAACATCATACTAATCAAGACATACTACAATAGTTTGGATATATGACACTACCTACTACCAAAAAGATATTTTTATTCCAGGTTGTTATATTACATGGATTTTATTAAGTGAGGTTAAAAATATCTTTTTTCCAATAAAATCCAGAAAATGTCGTGCATTCACCCGTGTGTATAGCGGCACCCGAAATTATATATCTACTTAAATTATACATACATATATATTTGGTTTATTCGTACATATGTATATATGTATTTTTCTTGGCATTAGTATGGAAATTTTGAGCTATTTATTTATTTACTAATAAATGTTTTTTTTATTAAAAATATGCCATTGACAACCTATAAATCATGATTTTTGATAAGTGGTGCTAAATACACAGTTCATTGACAATCTATAAATCTCTCTTTATACCATTTGTCATGGAATTGGATCCAACCAAATTTGTAGTGTATTTAGCAGCTTTTAGGGAGTTGCTATATACACAACCCCTATTGTCATATATAGATAAATTAAAGTATAAATTTACAATTTTACCTAATCAAAATAATGAGAGAAATAACAAAAATGGACAAAATATTAATTTCATACAAATTGATATAGCAACTATGCAATGAACATCTACATTTGGGGGAAATTTTCATTCAGGAAGGAATTTGGCTTCTGCGAAGAGATGATCACAACTTGCTATCAAGGTTTTGACTTGATGGTAATGTCTTACTCTTTAAGTTAGAATATATACTTGAGACTGATAATTAAGGAGTTATTCCCTAATACATAGTTAAATTTTTTTATATATAAACAAAAAAACCCATAGCAAAATCATCATCATGTCAATTAAAACTATCTAAAGTATTTATATTTTTGAAAAATTACACTGCATTACATCTAAATATGTTAAAATAACATTAATATACCAATTTTTTTTAAGACCCACAATTCATCTCAAAACACTAATGTCTACAATCAAGCAGTCTCAAAATAAATTTCTTTGAAAAATCAAAATTTTAGCTTGATATTACTTTTCATGATGATCAAAATATCCTTAGTTATCATAAAAGGTTATTTTTAAAAAAAAAAATAGAAGTATTATGGATGAAACACATTTAATGAAGAATTTTTAGGGTTTTTTTTTTATAAAAAAAATATCGTCATTCTTTTTTCGAAAATTGTTCAAAGTATATTTTAAATAGATTTATATTCTATTATATGGTATAAAATAAATTTTACTTCATATATTTTATATTTTAAAAATATTATGATATCATTACCTATCGCATTCTCAAATAAATGAAAATCAAATACCATCATAAAAGAAAATTAAATATTTTAAATAGAAAGTTTGTTGATATATTTTTTTATAAAATTAAATAGTCTAACATCTCAAATAAATGAATATAAAATATCATCATAAAATTAAAATCAAAGACAAACTTTTCTATTTTAAAAATTAAAATGATATTGCAAGCAGTTATTTTTTTTTATAGAAAAACATGAATTCAAATAACCTAAAAGTTCGTGATATAAATTTTTTTGAGATAAATAATTGATAAATAGAATTATTAAACTTATAATAATCACTTAGAGATATTTTAACACTAAAGGTACTTTGATAATCGTGAAAAATAATATTCAATTAAAATTTTGATTTTTCAAAGAAATTCATTTTGAGACTGCTTGATGATAGAAATTGATATTTTGGGGTGAAACGTGAGTTTTAAAAAAATTTAATATGTTAATGTCATTTCAACAACTTTTAAAGTTGTGTAGTGTAATTTGTACTATAGTATTTTTTATGTTTGAGTTAAGATCAAGTTTAGTATTTTTTTTTTCCTCAAAAAAAGTTTAGTGTTTTCTTTTAATGAATTTAAATAATACGATGGAAAGAAGCTCATGATAGTGAGATTCTAATCATTCTGCCGTTGCAAAATTTTAGCCATTATGAACATACTAAATGGTAAATTTTCAGATTTTTTTAATCACTATAATCCTGATATCTTAAGAATTAATATTGAACCTAATATCTGTTTATAATCATATACCGACTCCACTTTAAACGACCACATGAGTTGTTTACAGTAGTTATGTTTACAAAGATAAATATCAATAAAATCATGACAATGGCAACAATACTATTGGTGAGGAGAAAGCTAATAATGTGATACAGCATTCAGCATATATATATCCATCATTAAAAGATTAATATAATATAAAAAGAAAAAAGAAACTGCACAAAAACGACAAGGATGAGAATAAGAGCATGTTCAGGGCATTTATTTAATTATTTATTTATATGGTGAATCTATTTTCATGGAAAATAAATTTGTTTTTATGGTAAATTTTTTTTTAAAAAAATTTCAATATTGATTTTCTATATATTAATAAATACAGTAAAAACAGATTTATTAACCGTAAAAAAAAAATCATCATATTTATATTTGTTTCGTTACTATAAGGTACACAGAAGATTTTTTGTTGTTTTGTAGCTGAAAATTTGCAGGATGTCATTTGCATGGATAGCTATTCGCTCTCTGGATTTAGACTGGATAGCTGTTTTATTGCATGTCGTGATCTTGCCGAGATTTGAAATGACAAAATTACCTCAAATACGAAGAAAAAGAAGAAGATATAATTAAGTGGCCGGGTGAGGGTAATTTTATTATTTCAAAATCCTTTGCTTTGTTGCTTTGACATTAATTAACAATTCTTGTTGTGGCAATATCCTTCCCTAATTTTCATGTGATTTGAGGAAGAATGATTTTTTTTTTCTTCATAAATTGGAAACTGAAAAAAATATATATATACATAGAAGTCTCAGAAACAATGCTAGAATTAATTTACTTTTAGGTTTAATTATAAAAAATATCTTGTGATTGAGTGCATTTTAAAAAAATACTTCGAATTTTTTTTGGTGGTAAAAAATACTATATGGCTAACTCAATTTTCAAAAATTATCCTGAATTTTTTTTGGCAAAAAATACAACGTGGTTAACTCATTTTTCAAAAAATACCCTTAATTTTTTTGGCAAAAAATACAATATGGTTAACTCAATTTTTAAAAAAGATTTTTAATTTTTTTTATGACAAAAAATATCATATGGTATGTTTCTGTTATATAAAATACTCTATTATTGTTAAAAGAAACATGTCACGGAATATTATTGGCCAACAGAAACATCCTATAAATTTTCATGTGATATGTTTTTGTTAGTAAAAAAATCAAGATAATTTTTGAAAAAAAATTAACTATAAAGTAATTTTTACTACAAAAAACCTCAAAACATTTTTTAAAAATACAATAAACCATCTGGTATTTTTTGTAGTTATGTTACTTTTATTATGTTATGCTCTCAAACTTGTTCTTTCAAAACTATGATTTCTTTCTCAGACTTTTAGACAAAGGAATGCTTGAAACATTGTATCATTTGATTAAAAGGTTAGGCCAAAGAAATCTCATACATTATGGATGTGATTATATCAAGAGAGAAATGTTACTTGAACGAAGAGAAAGATGAAAAGATTGATTTTTCTTTTGCGTGCTTGGCAGGTAAGATGAAAAGGTGTAAGAAAAGAAAAAAAAATGACAAAATCATAGTGATTTATTTTACTTTCTACATTTTAATCTTTCAATTTAAAAGAATTATCATTGTGTGAAGAAACCTCAATATATACAACTTTTCTCTCACATAAATAGAAAAAAAAAAAAGATTAATTTCACCCTCTTTCCTTTCATCTCTTTTTTTTTATAAAAATAATATTTTATTTGTCTCAATTTATACATCACAGTTGATTTTTTGAAACAATTTTAATTCTAATTCTTTTGAATATATTATTGATTTAATATTATAAAAAAAATAATTTTTGAAAACTTATGAATTTATCGAGATCTATAAATAAAAGTATTAACAAAAGATAAAATTAGCTTTGAATTTGAAATTTTATTTTATTGCTCTCACTACTCAAAGTTTCTGGCTAGGCCACTGAGAGGTCGGAATTAAAGAATAAATGAACAATTACTCTTACATAAAACTGCGTAAGTTATAAAGTACTTAAAAAAACCTACCACGAATTAAACTAGGAATTTCTTCGTTATCGCAGGATAAAGAAATCTTGATCCTCTCAACAGTGCGTACAATCAAACGGTTGATAGTTGCAAATGAGCTTAGAGGAACTCTTGCAGTAGGATCTGAATGAACCAAAATCTGAAATGCAACTGTTAAAAGAGATCCACCAGACTCTCCAATACTTCCACCAACTGGATTATGCCCATCAGGAAGAATAGCAAAACCTGAGGGAAGAATGGCCACAGAATCCGGGTCCCCTCCATTCACCATCATATCCATTACAGCCAAATCAACAGGTGAATAAATCACAAAAGAAGTGGTCGGATCCGCCCAGCTCTCCTGTATGACCAGCATGTTGCTCTTGCTTGCCTTTCCATTCTAATAGATATATACAATGTTATACATTTGTAATCAGGATTTATCAATTCAACATGAAAATCACTCAAGCTCAACTAGTAGAAACTTTAGAAATTCTTACGTGTTCTGGGCACAAGAGGAATTCATATTCTGAAAACATTTACAACCATTCATAGGGAAAAGAGAAAGAAAAAAAAAATACTGCATTCTCTCTCCCCATCAAGGTTTTCATGCTCCTTGTACATGAATTCTTCATGCATAATGCAGAATATGTAAAAATTGTTTCATAAAAGAGAACACAAAAAATTTACTTTATTAGTTTTCAACTTACATATACCCGAAGAAGAGAGACACAATGGTTAGTATCCCGCCCACTGGCAATATGTCTCACTTCATTGACAAGTGCGCCAAATGAAAGAATATCCCACTGTAGTTAAGAGAAATATTAGGACTAGAATTAAAATCATTCTATACAGTGAATTTTTTTTTTAATGATTTTCTTCCCTTTTTTTTTGTTTTCAAGAACACAACAATTCTCTTTGGCAACATATAATGTAGATTAAAACATCATGTCAAGAAATTAATGCCTGCACTTCTTCAACTTAATTTGCTAAAGCCATGTCGGACTATAATTTAAGTGTTGAAGATTCAAACTATCATTCAATGTTCAAATTAATTAATTAGGTAAATCAAATTTGATCATCTAGATATGGTATGCATGCAATTTATACGTTGACAAAGAAAGAAAATATCTATCTATAGACATCTTAAAAATATGGTAATACACCTGCGCGCGCACAGCCTTAAGTTTGTTAACATTACTAACATGAAACGTAAGTTAAATTAGCACCCATATTGAAGGTTCGGGTGTGTATTGTGTATGTTCACAAAGCAAGAAAGTATCCGATCTATAGACAACTAGAAGATATGGTAGATATGGAAATATGCTCGCGCGCACAAAGTCTTGAGTATTTTAACATTCTAGTAAGCTCATAAGGCTAGTTGAAGTATGAATGTGAGAGAAAGTTAAGGAGCAATACTCCAAGTCCGGAGACCCTAAGAAGCCAATTAGGCAGGTTAATTTTGTAGTTATCTTACTTATTTTCTATATTCATGTTGATTTGCTTATTGGAGTGTTCGAATGATTTCTCCGAGTCCAGATTTTTGAAACTAGAAGTACCTTATCTCGAGAGTTTACATCACAGAGGAAATCAAAAATTGTCTTCGGTGGAACAGGAAGCCGTAAGGAAGTAGCAGCCATTAGCACAATGCCTGAATGTGTGCCTGGATCACCAACACTCTTTCGTGTCATAAACCTTAAATCATCATCCCCAGAGCCAGCTAACGGTGTCCATGTGTGGGCGGTTGAGTTACTCACTACAGCGCAAAAGTGTATTGCCATTCTTTGGCCCAACTTTAACATATTCTTCGATTCCTCTTGATTTGTTAATGGGTACGTAGAAGAAGAAAGAATAACATTAGTTAATAGTTATTAATCAAGTGCAAGATTGATTCTAACATATCAATATTATATATATTTCTTCATCCATAATAAAAATTTTAATGTAGAAATAAGAAATTTATAAGATGAAACTTAGGAATTATGATATAATTACAGGCAACAGCACCAGTTTGAATATTGATTGTTGCTATGACACTTGCAAGCCATTGACACTGTCTATCCAAGTAACCAACCCAACGTTTAGCCCCAAATGCATAGCCAGAGCTAACAAGCTGCTTATATAGATTGTGAACACCTCTGTCATCCACTTCTACATGCTCAACCCAAGTAACCTGAGGTGCCCAATATTCAAAGATAAATTGATAAAATAATTAGTCGACTAAAATAAATGTAAGCGCACTGACAGACTTATAGTAGTTGTTTTAGCTGACCAAAAATTATTTACCTTTGAGTATCCATTGGGCATTTCTTGAATTAAACATCCAGATGGCCTTCTTCGGCATCTAACTTCTTCAGCATCCAAGGAGACATCAACCACTGCCCACCGCCCATCTGAATGTTGTCTACAGTACCGTGCAAAATAGCTCTCACGAGTCGGAACAAATGTTGTAGGAAGTTGATATTCAGCCTTCATCTGCCAGATCAATACACATATATTATTAGATCAAGTGCAAAATATTCCAATTATGTTATCCGAGAAGATGTTAGGCTTTAAATAAAGAAATGTATACTCTCTTATAATTTTATATAAATACAATTCTATCAAGGATCTAACTTTAATAACTTCAAGATCTCACTGAATAAGATAATAGATTCGATGACAATAAATAAATAGAGGTTGATACAATTCATATCATTAATTAATTTTTCTAAAAAACTTAACAAGTTACGTAGTTACTATGACAGAGTATGATCAATCAAACACTATATTACCACTAGCAGTGTTCCGTTCCAGTTCCCCGCAGCCACTCCTTTCGACATGACTTCCAAAGTCGTAGCTCTTGAAACAATTCCAGAAAACACAGTTGACCACTGATCCTGGATATCATCACAGAAAGACAACAATTATGTATCATACTTGTCCAATTTTTCATGTGATAAAAAACCCTAACTGTTAGCATATATATATAAATGAAGATCATTTACCACATCCATGAGAATGTCAACAAGATTAATGTGGTTAATGGTAACAACAGCAGTTTCCTTCGAGGCTTCGACATTAAACGATGTAGGTTTAGGTCCGACACCTCGAGGAAAAAGCCTAATGTATTCATTTTCATTTAATGCAGCGGTCATGCCATCAAGCTGGCTACTCATCCATAGAGGCTCACCCATCTGGGTCATCGTCATGAGCTCCTTCATTGATTCAACAGCGAGCTCGATTATAATTGCCATATCAGCTTGGTCACTATGTTTACAAATTGTCTAAACAATATCACCAGCACCACTTCTCTGTTCTCTATGACCTGTTTTCCCACCAAAATAGAATTGATGCTATTAATAAGAAAATTCTTTCAGGAACCTTTTATTGGTGCTATTCAAACCTGGCCAATTTAAAGAATTGATGTGACGATTGTGCCCATGGATTTCTTAACAAAATTACATTCATTTCAACTTTGGAAAGTTATAAGCACTTTCCTTTCAGGAATGACTAAATCATATATATTTGGCTTCCTTCTTACCAAATATTAAAGAACCCGTTGATTGTCTAGATTCATAATTTATTTGATGCAGGTCAGGTAGACAGAGCAGAACAGATGGCCCTGGACTACCCAGAACGGTTGGATCGCTCAAAATCTAAGGATGTGGTTTATACCATTTTGGGTGCCACGAGCTCGGATCGGGCCTCGGAGACCCTAGTCTAATTGGAAACAGGCCTCCGATCAAAATTCAGGGCTTTGTCCTGAGTGTCGCTGTTTTTTCGCCAAAAAACGACGTCTAGGCCTTCTATTTTATAGTTTTCAGTTTTAGGAAACTTTTCGTTTACAATTTCCTTTTGTAATCAAGTCAGAATTGACTACGGTTAATTCTACCTTAATATTTTAGTACTTTCCATTTTAGTATTTTCCATAGTTTTCCCCAAAATTATGCTTTTGGGGATTTTTGCCTTTTTCGTTTTGACCTTATAAATAAGGAGGCCACATACGGAAAAAAACATATTATTATTATTGAATAAAATTAGGGTTTCCTTTCTCTTCGTGAGAGTTTATTATATTTAGGGTTGAAGACACAGTTCTTCTTCCTAGTTATTTTATTTTTCTTTTTCACTTGCGTTTTACGTCAGTTGCTATCAGAGCCTTGTTCTACCCTGGTCTGATGGCAGGTGATGGAAACAACAACAACCACCTTGATGACATTGATCGTGGGGTGCAGGTCCTATGGGCAACCATAGATAATCACAATCAGCAATTTGATGATCACAATCAGCGGTTTGATCGTATCGAACACATGTTATAGGAGATACAATAAACCGTGGCTGGTCTGAGAATCAATGGCAACAGGGATGAAGAACGCAATCTGGATCGTGTCGGAGGCCTTGCTCGCGGCCAACTGGTTGCTGGACGTGTTCCTGCTCAGTAGTGTAGGCCCCAAGCCTATGCCACTTTATCCAGCGATGATGAGTTCGAAGTGCTCAATGCCGAGAACGATGATGACAGCGGGCGTGGACGTAATCAGAATCGTTTTGGTCAGAACCATTTCAACCAGAACCGATACGAACAGAACAATCATGATTTTCGGGTCAAGGTAGATCTGTCGTGTTTCAATGGCCACCTCCACATGGAAAATTTCATTGACTGGCTTTTCGAAGTGGAAGCTTTCTTTGAATATATGCAAATCCCAGGAGATAGGCAGGTGAAGCTTGTAGCCTATAAACTGAAGGGTGGAGCCTCCGTATGGTGGAAGCAGACGCAGAAAAGCCGCAGACGACAGGGTAAGCAGCCTGTTCGTTCCTGGTCCAAGATGAAACAACTGCTGCGGGCAAGGTTCCTTCCTCCTGACTACGAACAAATATTGTACCAGCAATACCAAAATTGCAGACAAGGGGTTCGCACCATCAGTGATTATACGGAGGAATTTTAAAGGTTGAACTCGCGCAATGACTTGCAGGAAACAGAGGGATAGCAAGTGGCTAGGTATATTAGAGGGTGGCGACTGACCATTCAAGAACAGATATCCCTCCATACTGTGTGGTCCTTGTCCGAGGCGGTCAACCAAGCCATGAAAGTGGAGTCACAACAGTTCAGGCACCCATCACGTCCCCAACCATATCGATCGTCGCCATCACAGGTTTCAGTGCCGCAGACTTCACCATAACCTTTAACTAGCAGAGTCTCAGGTGCGGGCACTACTAACCCCACCAAGCCAGCAGCCCCCCCAACCAGTGCCCCAGCATAAAACAGAGGAATGTCCAGCAATCCCTATGCTCATCCCATTCCAGAAAAGTGTTACTGATGCAGTCAGCCTGGACATCGTTCCAACGAATATCCCAACCGTTGGCAAGTTAACAAGGTTGAAACAGCAGAGAGAGAGGAGGATCCTTTTGGCATAGATAGAGGTTATTCCGGGGAGGTCGATGATTATGCTAATGGTGAAGTAGCAGATACAGATGAAGGTGTATATGTTAACTGTGTGGTTCAGCGTTTGTTACTTACGCCAAGACAGCAGGATGACAACTAACAACACTGTATTTTCAGAACGCGGTGCACTATCAACCAGAGAGTGTGCAAGTTGATTATTGATAGTGGCAGCAGTGAGAATATCGTATCGAAGGCCCTTGTCACAGTATTGAACCTGAAAACAGAAAAACATCCCTCTCCATACAAGATTGGCTGGATCAAGAAGGGCGCTGAAACTCGAGTAACTGATATCTGTCGTGTCCCTTTTTCCATTGGCAAATATTATAAGGATGAGATTGTGTGTGATGTTGTTGATATGGATGCGTGTCATGTGTTATTGGGGAGGCCATGGCAGTTTGATATAGATGCTATGCATAAGGGTAGGGATAATACCTATGTTTTCTGGTGGTTTGACAAGAAAATTGTGCTAATTCCTGCAAGTGGACATGAGCCAGCTGTCAAAACATCTAAGGCAGAGGGAAAGACTTTTCTTACAGTCCCTGAAAAGGAGTTTATTGAGGATATGAAAGTAGCAGGGGAGTTCTTTGCGTTGGTAGTAAAAGAGGAACCACCGGCCGAGTATCAACAGATTCCCGAGGAGTTAAAACCATTGATAGCTGAATTTGAAGATGTTAAACTGGTGGAATTGCCTGAGGGTTTGCCTCCTATGAGGGATATTCAACACCATATTGACTTGGTTCCTAGGGCTAGTTTGTCGAATCTGCTACACTACCGGATGAGTCCTCAAGAACATGAAATTCTACAAAATCAAGTTGGGGAGTTGATTAAAAAAGGACTGATTAGAGAGAGTCTGAGTCCCTGTGCCATACCTGCTCTATTGACATCGAAGAATGATGGAAGCTGGCGCATGTGCGTTGACAGCCGCGCCATAAACAAGATAATAGTCAAGTACCGCTTTTCCATTCCACGACTGAGTGATATGCTGGACATGTTAGAAGGTGCCAAGATCTTCTCGAAGCTAGATTTGCGTTGTGGCTACCATCAGATTCAGGTCCGTCTAGGGGATGAATGGAAAACAGATTTTAAGACCAAAGAGGGGCTTTATGAGTGGATGGTGATGCCATTCGGTTTATCAAATGCTCCCAACACCTTCATGCGTATAATGAACCAGGTTTTAAAACTCTTCATTGGTAAGTTTGTGGTTGTTTATTTTGACGATATATTGATCTATAGCCAAGATGAGGTGGAGCACTTGGACCATTTGCGGGAAGTGTTGCTGGTTTTGTGTGTGAATAAACTTTATGTGAACCTGAAGAAGTACAATTTCCTCACTGCCAAACTGCTATTTTTGGGATTTATCGTGCATGCAGATGATATTCAGGTTGATGAAGAGAAGGTACGCGCAATTCGGGAGTGGCTAACCCCAACAAAAGTGTACCATATTCGCAGTTTTCATGGACTGGCCACTTTCTACCACAAGTTTATTCGGAACTTCAGCAGTATAGTAGCACCAATCACAGAGTGCATGAAAAAGGACCGATTCCAGTGAGGGAACGCATAAGATACAGCCTTTGCAGTGATTAAAGAGAAGCTTTCTACAGCCCCAGTACTTGCCTTGCCGAGCTTTGACAAGTTGTTTGAAGTTAAATGTGGTGCCTTGGGCGTGGGTATTGGTGCTGTTTTGTCGCAAGAGGGATGACCAGTAGAGTTTTTCAGCGAGAAGCTCAACGATGCTTGCCAAAAGTGGACAATGTATGAGCCGGAATTTTATGCAGTCATTCGAGCTTTGAGTCATTGGGAGCATTACTTGATCCAGCGTGAGTTTTTCCTCTACAGTGATCACCAAGCTCTGAAATTTATCATTACGCAAACCACCCTGAACAGAATGCATGCTCAGTGGACTACCTTCCTCCAGAAGTTCACTTTTATGCTCAAACACAAGTCTGGGCCGTTGAATAAGGTGGCAGATACGTTAAGCTGACGGGCATCCCTACTCTTGACTCTTCAATCAAAAGTCGTGGGGTTTGACTGTTTGAAAGAGTTGTACGAGAAGATGCTGATTTTCGAGAAATTTGGGAGAAATGTCAACGGAAAGAGGCAATCCCGAATTTTAATGTCCAGGACAGGTTTCTGTTTCGCGGTAATCAATTGTATATCCCTCGCACGTCTTTGCGTGAGCAGATTCTATGCGATATACATAGCAACGGCTTAGGGGGTCACGCGGGGCGTGACAAAACAATAGCCCAGATAGCAGAACGTTATTATTGGCCATAGTTGAAACGTGATGTGGGCAAATTAGTACAGAAGTGCCCCGTTTGCCAAACTGAAAAGGGCTAAGCACAGAATACCGGGTTGTACACCCCTTTGCCCGTGCCCAAAAACATTTGGGAGAATCTGACAATGGACTTTATTTTGAGTCTCCCGCGGACCCAGCGTAGGGTGGATTCTATTTTTGTGGTTGTCTATCGGTTTTCTAAGATGGTACACTTTATTTCGTGCCGTAAAACTTCAGATGTGTCTCATGTAGCCAGCCTTTTCTTTCGTGAGATTGTTCGCCTTCATGGAGTTCCCAAGTCCATCACCTCCGATCGTGATATCAAGTTTCTTAGCCACTTTTGGAAGTCACTTTGGGACAGGTTTGACACATCCCTCAAATACAACAGCACTTGTCATCCGCAGACGGACGGCCAAACAAAGGTAGTCAACTAGACCCTTGGTAACCTGATACGTTGCGTGACTGGTTCTCGGCCTAAGCAGTGGGACATAGCCCTCCCACAAGTTGAATTTTCTTTCAATAGCATGTACAACCGTTCTACCGGGAAGACACCATTCGAGATTGTCTACACCAAAGCACCTCAGCATGCTTTGGACCTTGTTCCTTTGCCCAAGCCTCCTGGCCACAGTCAGGCTGCTCAGAACATGACTGAGCAAGTGCAGTGCATCCATGCAGAGGTTCACCAAAGTCTAGAGTTGGCCAACAACAAGTACAAAGCTGACGCAGATAAGCATCGGTGTGAACGTATATTTCAGGAAGGTGACCTGGTGATGGCCCATCTGCGCAAGAACTGTTTCCCGTGAGAACTTACAACAAGTTAAAAAGCAGGAAGTATGGCCCTTTCCGGGTGATAAAGTGCATTAATGATAATACTTATGTGATTGAACTTCCGGGTGACATGATCATTTCCAACACCTTTAATGTGGCAGATTTATTTGAGTACTACCCGTCGGACAAACCATTTTATCCTGACAGTAACTCGGGGTCGAGTTCTTTTGAAGTAAGAGGGAATGATGCAGGACAGGTGGACAGAGCAGAACAGATGGCCTTGGACTACCTAGAACGGTTGGATCGCTCCAAATCTAAGGGTGTGGTTTACACCGTTTTCCATGCCACAGGCTCGAATCGGGCCTCTGAGACCCTAGTCTAATTGGAAACGGGCATCCGATCAAAACTCAAAAGAGTATCGCTGTTTTTTTTGCCAAAAAAGGACGTCTAGGCTTTCAATTTTGCAGTTTTCAGTTTTAGGAAACTTTCCGTTTGCAATTTTCTTTTGTAATCAAGTCAGAATTGACTACCGTTAATTCTGCCTTAATATTTTAGTGCTTTCCATTTTAGTATTTTTCATAGTTTTCCCCAAAATTATGCTTTCGGAAATTTTTGTCTTTTGTCGTTTCGACCTTATAAATAAGGAGGCCACATACGGAAAAAACAGATTATTATTATTGAATAAAATTAGAGTTTTCTTTCTCTTCGTGAGAGTTTATTATATTTAGGATTGAAGACACAGTTCTTTTTTCTAATTCTTTTTTTTTCATTTGCGTTTTACGTCGTTATTTAATTGTGTAAAAATAACAAAGATTCACAATTTAATTAACTGAGTAAAAGTTTTGGTTGATTGGTTATCCCGAAGTCAAATATACTTATGGGTTGATTTTTAAACTAACAAGTCCTGTATGGATAAGAAGAGTTTTTGTGAGAATGGATATAGAAAAAGAGTAAGTTAGATCATTGCGGTTGATTGGAAAAAAAAATAATCATTTGCCCTAAAATGTTGCAAAACAACAAAATATCTTTCTAAGAACTTTGCTGGAATTTTTTTGAAATAACTTAATATATTGTTTTCTTTTTTCTTTTTTTAAACTCCACTCAATAAGAACAGTAACACTAGCTCAAACATGGTAAGTGATTATTCAATTTTTTCCTGCCAGCATTCATAAGAAGGATTAAGGTTAATTAAAATGTTTTGTGATGTCCATGTCAAGTTACCAAAAACTTTGCTCATAGATATGGTATGATTGGTTTGCTGGTGATGCAAAATTACCAAGTTAAATAAATTATCGAGTCCCATTATGATGCGGAAAAGAGTTTTTTTTTGACATCATGCCATTAACTTATGAAATTTTGTAATTGATCGTGATTTATATCAAATTTCTTAACAAAACCTTCATTTTTCGTAATTAAATATTTTTGGTAAGATAATGATTGAATATAGTCTAAACAAAAATATTTGCAAGGGATTTTCTCTTTTAGAATTAAAATATTAGGAAAACCATGCCCACTTGTTCTGTAATTAAGGGACCTTGTATCTTCCTTTTCGAACCCAGCCAACATAAAAAAAAATTAAGGTTCACTTTCCACACAAGGGCAGAAAGGAAACAAAAAAACATTCTTGCACCACTCTATTTCTCGCTTTATTTATGTCTAGTTAACAAATGTATTATGAAATTTACATTTCCTCTTAAACCTTTTCATCTTTTCCTTTCTCACTGCTGCTGCTACTTCCTCCTTTAGCTTCCTTGAGCATAAGTTCAAGGAGCCTCTCATACATTGCAATTGCAGACTCAAGCATATCGATGGCTTTCCTCGTGTCCTTCGCTGCAACCATCAACACATCTTTTATGTTTATTGTATCCTTCAATGTCTTAGTTAACATTTTAGCAGATAACCCAAAATCAATTCCAGTACCACCAGAGTGATCATTATCACCTATGCCCAGATTCATACTATGCCCCTTGCAATCATCATCAATCCCATTGGTTACCACCATATCACTAATACTCCACATATTATTTCCAATGACCAATGAGATCACTTCTCCTGTCTTTGTGTCCCAATTAAAAACACTCCCATCTTCTGCAGCAGATACCAATATCTTCCTTCATTAGTTATCACAAGAGAAACCATTGTTCTATTTTGCTTTTCAGCCAATGTGACCAATTCATCACCCATCTGTTGTTTTCTTCCAATTCTCATTGATCCTTTATAAATTGACCCATCAGAACCAGCAGCATAGAATTGGGTCTCAGTTGGATCTAATGCCAACCCAAGAATTGCACAAGGGAATGTCACTTTGTGCAACAGCATTCCATTCAAAAGGCTCCAAAACTTAGACGTGCAATCCATTGAGCAAGAAATGATAGTTGACATACAACAGACAATGGCTGTCACTGACTCATCATGTGCAGAAAACTTTTGCAATATGAAATCAGTTGAATTCTTATCCGGTGATGAGGCCTCAACAAGTTGAAAAATAGGGAGAAGAACAATGGAACCATCATCACCACCAGAAATCAGAAGCAACCCGTCTTCACTGATTTTGAGACAGGATATAGGTTTTTTATGAACAGAAAATGATCCGAGTATCTCTCCTGAAGAAATAGACAATGCGTGGATATTATCCGAAAGGCCACCAGCAAACAAGTACATAGTTTCTGAAATGGGACCAACATTATTAGCCGCGGGATTACCAAGGATAATTTATTTTTGATAAGTAAAATTGTATGAAAAAGTACCAAAAAGGTGCAATCCAAAACCAAAAGTTAATTACAAGAAAGAAATTCTAGTATCACCATTTTGTTCTAACCTCTTAATACTTAACTGGTTCAAAATGGTTGTCGCGTCACTCAAAGAAATGGTTTGCAGATTTGGTCAAATTGGAAAGGCTTGTTGAAGGCAATTATAGACGATGATAGAAACAATGGAGTCAGAATCAATTAATGATTCAGTTTGGTAAAACTGAATGGAGTTACGGAAATCGAAGAAGTAATCTTTCGTGGAAATAGTAATGCCATTTGGTCATTATATTCTTCAAGATACATGGTAAATTACTGGTCAAATTCTTGTTCATCGATTAACATTGGTATTAGAGCATCTTGGATATATAGTCTCTATATATTGCAAAAACCATTCTTCATTTTCTGTTGTAGTGAGTTCATAAAAGGAAAGGAAAATAATGGGACCAAGAATTAGAATCTGAAAACATTAAACATAAGTCTAGTGCAGCCTTAGTTTTGAGTTACAAAGCTTGTATGTCTACATATAATTTTCTCTTAGTTCATTGCCTTAGGATGAAATAAATAAAAAAGAAATATTAAAATATTAAATTTATGATTATTTATTAAGCGAAAAGCCATGAAACCGTTAGTTTTAACTTGTCACTTGATGCTCCAACATTGTAGATGAATATTTGTGTGCAGAAAATAGTGTAATTACATGTGGAATCATTGCTATATGATGTGTTATATTTTATGGTTGTATTGACGAATATGTAAATCAAGAAAGATGATATATGTATGCATTAAATTGAAATTTTAAAGTCAGTTCAAGCATATGCTACATCATGTTGATTTGTTACTAGTGGTGAGGTACATGTAATCACATGTCGGACTAGTTACTTTGTGAGTTGGTTACTTGGTAGTAATTTGCAGTTAAAGTCAAAGTGTGAACCACTATAAGTTTAAAAAGCAAAGAGATGAACTCACTTATCTGGTGATTATTAACTAAAGGATACAATGGAAAGTTATAGGGTGTGGGTGCATTGACTTGTTTTTGTAATTATTTGTTCTAGGATATAGCATGCATGATTTATTCATGTTTTAATTACATAATTATTTTCTAAAGGTGTTATATATGTCTAAGTTAATTGAGAATAAACCAAGTGTTGAAATTTCCATGACAACAAGAAAGGTCGCTAACTAATAATGGTGTGTGTGTCTATATATATATATATATATATTAAATTACTTTCTTAAGAAAAGAGTAGTAATATTCTTGTGTTAGTATATCTCTTGTTGTGAATTCTCAAAATAAATTTACAGAAGACATCTTAGTGTATTTTAATATTAATTTGGTATAGAATTTTAAGTAATCTTATAATAGAAATTTAGAAGGCTATGATTGTGTTGCATGACAAGAGGGTAAATTTTAAAATCGTGCTTGGATGAGAATGCCACTTGGACTTGAAAATTAGCATATGCTACAGAGAGGTTTGTACGGTATTACAAATGCGCGTCACATAATCACTAAGCATGGCATTGAAGTACGAGTGAACATAGTCAAATAGTTACAAGTGAGGGAAAATTTCACTTGTAGTGGAGTGACTTTGAGGCATATAGCCAAGTGTACAATGGGAAGTCCATATACTTTGGACTAAGGCACATAGGCTTGTGAGAGCAAGTCAGAACTTGGCAGATCCTTTGACGAAAAGAGTAGCAAGGGGTATTTAGAATATTACTAGAAGGAATGGAATTCAAACCCATTTCTATTAATCACCAACAGTGTTTTCAGATGTAAGGGTGTTGGGCAAGGCGTTTTGTCTCAATGAGGCGAGACGTAAGCCCTGAGGCGTTGGAGTGTAAGCCTTTTGAAACATTGGGGCATTTTGAAACTTTACTAGTCTGAGTCAGCAACTGGTACTCAGCATTAAAAGCGCAATGCACGCTCGGGCGCACATTAGTGTGGCCACCAGCGAAAACCATATAAGAAAGGTCCCTCCTTTTGCAATAAATAAAATAAAACACAAAACCGGATAAACATAAGCATAAAAACCACTTTACAAGGCTGTACCACATAGCTTTATCCCCATCCATGCATTCCCCACAAACCACCCTCCACGTGTTCCAAAAGCAAGACTTAATCCAACTTAACGGTCATGATTGCGAGTGTAAAACTAGAACCATAGTGCGCATTGTATATACAGTAGTTTAGACTCTAAACTCGTGGGTTTTAAGATTCTTTGGAACTTGTAAGTTACAAAGAGAGACAGAGAGAGAAACAGAGAGAGAGATCATGGCGAGTATGTAGGAGGGTAATGAAGAGTGAGAGTATGAAGCAGGAGAGTCCAAGGAGTGAGATGTCGAGTCCATAGGCAGAGCTGGGGATACAGGTAAAGGATTTGTGGGATGTGCAAGAGCCGTAGCTCTCTCCCACTGAGAAACTCAACCCTTGCTTTGAGAGCATCCCTGTTTCTGCCTTCCCTCCTGCCCTCTCTACTCAAGGTATATTTATGTGTGCGTGTGTTTATATATATGTATGCATCTATTGATCTTGAATTTATTTTGGGTTGCAGAAGAAAAAAAAATATTATTCGGCATATGCCCAGACGCTCGGGGCGTCAAAGGCGTATGCCTCGAGTCTGGGCGTTCCCTAGACCCGAAAAATGTGCATCCAATGATACTTTCGCCTCAAGATTCACGCTCTGGGGCGTTTTGGCCCAAAAACGTCTCCGGGCGGGCTCAAAAATGCCTTTTCAAACACTGATCACCAATGATAAAATCTCAACTCAACGCTTGATACAAAATCAAGTCTTGCGTTCAATGAGTCAAAGTACATCATCCAAGTGACTGCAACCATTTATAACTTTATACCATCCCAAGTGAAAAGTGCTCGGTACCTATAATATAAAAAAAGGACCTATAACAAAAATTTGTGTAAGTACTTAAGTTACGAGGCACTTTCGATGGAGTCTTCCTATATGAATGTGAAGTGGTGCCACTTTTTAGAGTTAAGGGATTGGCTCTTAAACATTCATGAATAGATAGAGACATAAGGCCATAAGAGTGTTGGTTTATAATGAGTATTCATTGGTTAAAGAAAACTTGTGTGTGAGATGTGTTCAGTTAATTGTACAGGATTGATGGTTCAAAGCTTAGTTTACCACTCTTTTCTGACTAGTTATAATATGTCTTCACTAAGTGAAAGTTCAAATCATAAGACACCTTCATTTATGCACAAAGTTTCCAGAATTTTCGAAAAGCTAGTTGTTACCTTCGAGTTTCTGGGTTTGTCCAATGGGTAGAAAAATAAGAACAAGAAGCCTCACAACTTTATACAAATCATTTATAATTAATCAAATCACTCACTCTCTAACCGATTTGGAATACAAAAACTTGACCCTATCTTAAAGCATCACACTATCTGCTTCAAAACATAGCAGGAAAATAGATTTTTTGTATTTTGTATTTGAAAATATTTAAAGATCTCATTTGCATGGGTAAGTACTCATTCTCTAGTTTTAAACTACATAGTAGTAGTTGTTTTATTGCATGTGATCTTGCCAAACAATTTTATTTTATTTTTTTACAGTTTTAACTATTGATTTTTTTTCTTTTTAAGAAAAGATAAAATTTTTGACATAATTTTCATATCAGTTGCATCATTGCTTGTGTCTATTCAAATTAGAATATGTAATATCATACATTTTTATATATTATATAGAAAACTCCATAAATCTAAAAATGACATAATTAATTCATTTCTAATTCTACTCGATTATGTTATAAATTCTAATTTGAGTATAATCTTTTTTCTTCCGTTAATACATATTTCATACAAGTTACGTAACCAAAGCAAATATGGCTAATGGTAACAAAAAGAGTTGAAATGACAAAATTATTGAAAGAGAAGAAAGATGATCGGTACTGACATGTATGGGTGTGAAGGTAATTTTATTATTCCAATTTTTCTTGCTCTGATATTAACTCTTCCTGGGGCAATATCCCCTAATTTCATATGATTAAGTGAAGAAAAAAAAATGATATTTTTATATGCCAATTAAGTAAATTGGTAAAATCACTTGTTATTTCATATAGGTTGGGATTGAATCCTACTTAAAAAAAAGGTTTGAGCAATAAAAGATGAGATACAACTATCTTTCATTGTGCAACCTATCCATCGAATCTTTTCATAAATTGGAAATTAATAAATATAATTAAATACAAACCCTAAAAGACAATGCTAAAACTACTTTATTTCATTATATATGTTCTGCTCTCAAACTTGTTCCAAGTTTCAAAAACAGTGAATGTTTTCTTCGCTCGTTAGACAAAGGATTGCTTGAAACATTATTCGAAGAAACAATTGCTATGGAGTTCACGCATTATCGCATGACAAAAAGGTCTTGATCATCTCCAGTGTATTTAATCAAATCGCTCAAATGTGCTATTGAGAGAAGAGAAAATTCTGGAGCTGAATCAACCAAAATCAGTAACATTATTATCAGCGGCGGATCAAATTTTTTTTTTTACCATTATGGGTAACATATATATATTATATGTAGAGAAATTTAACTTATCGCACTTAAGCAATGCTTCAGTTTTTTGACCTAAATGTTATTGATTCTTTGTCACATAAAACAAAATAGAGATTTTTTTTTAATATTTTAATTTTCCTCTCCTCTACCAAGAAAACAGTGATTAGAAATCAACCCCCTTGACCTACGGGACAGGTACGGTTGATTCTAAAAGAATCACACTATTGGGGTTTGACGATTTGACAATTCGATAAATATGGTAATGATGATTTTCAATAATATTTTTTGAAAAATTATAAATCTAAATTGAGTCCCTTTGTTTAGATGGACAGCACATGAGAGTGACCAATCCGCAAAAGACGATGCAACGAATGCCAAATTATAAAACAAAATAGAGATTTTTTTTTTAATATTTTAATTTTCCTCTCCTCTACCAAGAAAACAGTGACTAGAAATCAACCCCCTTGACCTACGGGACAGGTACGGTTGATTCTAAAAGAATCACGCTATTGGGGTTTGATGATTTGACAATTCGGTAAATATGGTAATGATGATTTTCAATAATATTTTTTGAAAATTTATAAATCTAAATTGAGTCCCTTCGTTTAGATGGACAACACATGAGAGTGACCAATCGGCAAAAAACGATGCAACGAATACCAAATTATAAATTGTCATACACTAATTTCAACCAAATTAGTGATGCACTCATTTTTTTTATCACCCCTTGACCATAAATCACAAAAAAATTTCAAAAATTAAAAACAAATGGGCATTTTATAATAGAGCTAAATAATTTACACAACTTTTGAAATATTTAAGAAATTTTTTCATTAAGGTTAGATAATGTTTAATACTAATGGAAGAAGTTTGTTTATTTTAGTGAAGACAACTTTAAAATTGTATATTATATATATGGAATTATGAGTGTTCCTCAATCTTCTCTAGGACCCCTTTATATAGAAGATAATTTCCTAATACTATTAGAAAAAGAACAACAACATCATACTAGACTACTGCCACTTATACAATCAACAATCTAATAAGAAATTACTACTATTCTTACTAGAACAAACAATTACAAAATAGTAAATAACTTTTCCCAAACCAATTAGAAGTCTTCTTTGTAGAAATTGAGCCAAAATCCTAACAAATATCAATAACAATTTTGAAATATATGTTCCTAAATAATTTACAATGGTGGTTTAATCGATAACTAAACAAAGTAAATCTTGAACTCTTCATGAATACTTCCCTCGATCGGTGCTGATTTTTTTTTTTGTTTTAATTATTATCGGTACAAATAGACATAACTAATATGCTCATAGTCCAATAATTAAGTAATTTTCAACGAAGCAAGGTTAAACTAATAAAATAGTAGAAATTAGTTATTAGTTATTAGTATACATTGTTTTACATTTCATTTAATCATTAATATCACACTTAGCCTAGTGATGAGTTCCAAAAGTTATAACATATTTAACCCTTGTGTTTGAGTTTAAAAGCTTACACATTCAACTATATGTCTAGGTCCAAAAGCCGACACATTTGATCTTTGTGTCTAAATCCAAAAATGGACACATTTAACCCTTATGTTCGGGCCCAAAAGTTACACATTTAACCTCTGAGTCCAAAACTTGACATATTAACCTTTGTGTTTAGATCTAAAAATTGACACATATAATGCTTGTGTGGATCTAAAACAATAATACTTTAATCATGAATAGTCATATATTCAATATGATAACATTCTTAAAGCAAAGTGATACATTGGGTATAAACATACTCTCAATACCATATGAGATGAACAATTTCTCTTAAAACATGACATGAAAGAGAATTACTTACTTGCACACGACCAAAATCACTAACCAACCAATTTCATGCTTTGGGTACTCATATCCTCGCCTATTTCCATGCCTAATCATTATACAAGGTGTGTTACATATGAGTAATTATGCCTTCGATTATATATACAATGTTTAAGTCATACCATGATGCATGGTAGCATGCCTTTTCTTTTAAAACATTTCAGAAAGCTAATGAAAATAGTAAAACTCATTGTATTAAAAAAGATGAAGAATGTGATTAAGAGTATCAAATTCTCTAGAAAAAAATACAAATCTTACTCACATCTCACAATCCTTTTAGTAACTCTCTATTCACCAAGTTCAAGCAGTCATATTCCAAGTAGTAGTGATATATATCAAATTATTAATACCACTCAATTCCACATTCTACGCCTTAAAATTCCACTGACTCAATTTCTCAATCATAATTTCCCACTTAAAATTCCATCACGTTCACAAACCTTTACGGCATAACCAGCGCATATATATACGTCCCGCCCTTTCTTTATCTTCTTTTACCTAAAAGACTTAGATCCCAAACTATTTAAATGCTCATTGCAATTGAGTATATGAATTAAAGCCTATCAAAGGCATCTAGGCAACTAAGGCGCTGTTTGTAATTTGCTTTTTAAGTCTAACTTAAAACAAAAAATTTGTCTAAACATGAATATATTTTTTGCTAAGTTTGACTTAAAGCAAGTCCAATCGGAGCCTAAAAGGTCCAAGATATGAAATTCTTATTTTCATTTCACAACCAATCCATCAAGAAAGGAGTTCTAGAAATTAACTGTCTTTCCGTGAGAGAGAAACGAGAGGGAGGGATTTCACACTCTAGCTGCTTGATTGGCAACAACCTCTTGGGATAACATCGTCCTCAAGTGGGCAGTGATGAAGATGTTGACAAGAGAGAGAGAGAAAGAGTACTGTTAAACTTCGACTAGCTGCTGGTTTCGCTACAATGGTTACTGCATTGAATTGGCTACGGGATCTTGACGTCTTATAGGTGTTTAGGTGGAAGAGTAGGTGTAGAGAGAATCCGAAATAAGAGAAAGTAATTATTTATACCGCTCAAAGTGGACTACAGTTACATTACGGATCTCTGTTGGGTCTAATGCCAACCCAAGAATTGCACAAGGGAATGTCACTTTGTGCTTCTGTGTTTCATTCAAAACACTCCAAAACTTACATGTGGAATCCAATGATCAAGAGATGATAGTTGGCAAACAATTAAGAAACAATGGCTACCACTGAATCATCATGTGCAGAACACATTTGCAATATGAAATCAGTCGAATTATATTTTATAGTTTGTGACCCTATTGCAGTGTTTGAGAACTGATTAAATCATATTTAAATAAGTAAGTATAAAGTAAAAATTGTTTCAATTTATTACTTAAATCAATTCTCAAACATCGTCATTGTTAGATGATTGCGATTTTTTTGGTGTACTCCGAAATTATTTTGGCCATTGGCAGTTTTTAAATACTTATTTCATGTTCCCTCTAAATTGATGTATAGTTCATGCGTTAGACGTTCATTTGGATTTAGTTTTAGACTGAATAAAGGCAATGATCAAATTGTGTTTTTTCTAGTTATTATTTCTTTTTTTTTTAGGTCATTCTTGGCTTGCATTGGCTCAGACTTATAAATAAAAAGGAAAACTACATAAAATATGTTATAAGAGAAAGTAATTATTTATACCGCTCAAAAGTGGGCTAGAGTTAAATTATGGGCTCCCAGCAGTGGAAATAAATTATGCTTATATATATATATATATATATATATATATATATATATTGGGTTGGGCTAAATTCATTCTCCATAACGCATGTGAAATAACCAAGATGCCCCAAAGATTTAGTATGGAGTTTTACAATGTCTCTGCGCTGGTGTTAGGGGTGGCAATGGGCTGTGTTGTGCCAGCCCACTGACAACACAAGGCAGCCCATTGTACCCTGCTTCCCTCTCTTTCATGCCGTGCCAATTTTTTAAGAATGTAGGCTTGGCACGGCCCAAGACCCACTTGACTATTGAGTCGTGCCATGTCGTACTGGCCCATGGGCCTCATTGGTATATATTGACTTTTTTTTTGGTTAAAAATAGTGTAAATATCGAATGGAATGCTTATAATTGTATTGAAAAATAATAATTTTTATTGATAAAGTTAAATATTACAAATAATTTAGAAATTGAACAAAAACATAAACATAAACATATAACTTAAAAATTACAAGTTCCAAATATCTTCTAAAACAATAACTTACAAAAACAACAACATATAAAATAAACAAAGAAAATAAAATGACTTACAAATGAGTGAAATATAAAAAAAAACTTAGAAATTTTAAAAATTAGAAAGACAAAAAGCATTATTATTATTTTTTAGCTTTTCACTGTTTAAACTCTTGCGGGGAAGGAATTACAAACTTTTCTTCATTTTTGATATCTTCAATTGTCACTCGATCCGCCATATTGATTTTTTTTAATATACTGCTTGTACGACCTTTTGCATCTAGCCAATCATTTGTGCATATTAGCATTTGCAATGTTTCCGGTAATAGTCTTGATAGCAATTCATTCAAAATTCTAGAATCTGTACTAAAAGGTTGTTCCAATGCTATGGTAGACACTAGAACAGTTAGTAGATCACGTGCCATTATGCTAAGAATAAGGTAATAGTAATGTTCATTTTTCTTCCACCATCATAAAATATCATATTTATCACCATCTAATTCTTCTTGACTCATCATTCTAGTGGCATCAAATTGTATGTAATTTTGAATTTCCTTAGATGTTATAGGTCATGCCATGCCATGATGGGCCTTGTGTCGTGCTTTTTTTCATGCTGAGCAGTGGGCCCCAAAAGCTAGATCCGACACTGCCCATCCACTTGGATCATGACAAGTACGACACACCACGTGGTAGTGTGGGCTGTGCCGGCATGATAGTTTGTTTCGGGCCATGCCAGCCCATTGCCACCCATAGCTGGTGGTATTCAACATTCTTTCACCTTTTGCATCTAATGGATCTAATTTCCCTGTACTGGATTAGAGAGATGGCACAGAGAGAAAGTAGAGAGGGGGAATAGAGAAGGGAGAGTAGGAGCTTGGAGGATAGAAAGTCTTGTTGGAAGTTTTTCTTTTTAATTCATAAATAAAATCTATTAGAAATTATACAAATATCCTAATTTAAGTGAGGTGGTTTTTGTCCAAAATACTGTTAGAGTTGGTGCATACTTCACGGGACCAGATCTGTAGAACCCCGGGGGCAGTGCCCTCAAAACTTTTGGGCCATGTACATGAGTTGCGCCTGATTTTTTGCTTGGTGGTTTGGGCTTAGGCCCATGAAGAGCTGTAATTTTACAGCATAACGGAAACCTAATTAGATCCTAATTAGGACGTCTTAAGTTGCATATAAATACTCTTTATATACTGAGCATACATTGTAACAGAGAGATTTGTAAGGTTGATAATAAGAAACTTCTGGCAGGACGTAGCCCTATTCTTGGGTGAACCTGGGTAAATCTTGTCTTCTTTTCTTTTTGTTATAATTCGTGTGATTGACAGGTCTCGAATCATTTAATTGGTATCAAAGCCTTGTGTTCGAGGATTAACGATCAGAGATGTCAAATGGATCACGGATTGAAATCGAGAAATTCGGAGGGAAGAGGTTCGAGTTATGAAAACTGAAGATGGAGGATCTACTCGTGGATAGGGATCTGTTGATGGTGATAGTCGATGAGATACTAAAGAGTACGACGTCCCATAGCAGAGGTGTCATCATTGTTAGTTTCAACATCATCTTCAAGGACCATCACGGAGTGGAAGAAGCTCGATCGAAAGGCACGGAGTCTGATTCGGTTGTGCCTGGTTGATTTTGTCCTGATAAATGTTTCTGGAGAAAAGACTGCAAAAGATCTTTAGAAGAAGCTAGAAAGCCTTTATCAGAGTAAATCTCTGGTAAACAAACTGTTTCTACAGAATAAGTTGTACAACCTTCGGATGGTTGAGGGCGATTCTTTCTCTATTCATCTACATGAGTTCAACACTTTGATAGGTCAGTTATTATCTATTAGTATTGATGTGACAGATGACGATAAGGCTATTATGCTACTCTGTTCACTGCTTGATTCGTGGGATAACTTGATAGTTGTAATTGGTAGTGGTACGACTGATCTGTCTTTTGAGAATGTCGTGGCAACCTTATTGTCTGAGGAGATAAGACGGCAGGGTACAGAAAACTCATCAAATGAGGCCTTATTTGATTTGAAGTGTTGGATGTGTAGGAAGCTTGGGTATCTAAAGAATGAGTACAAAAGTAAAAGTATGAACCCTGAAAAGTGAACAAGTGAGATATCAGTTTCAAGTAACCGGAACCAGTATGATGATGATGCTGGTGACTTAAATATAGCATCTGTTTGGCTTAATCAGATCAGAGTGTTTGGATAATTGACACAGGAGCATCCTTTCGCATGACACCTCATAGGGACTGGTTTCGTGAGAATGAAACCTTTAATGAGGGAAAAGTTTTGTTGGGAGATAACTCTCCCGTGAAAATTATTGGTCGTGGGAAGGTAAAGTTGGGGATGAATGATGGGACAATCAGAACACTTTCGGGAATGATGTATATCCCGGGTCTCAACAAGAACCTAATATCGGTCAGCAAGATGGTAGATAGGGGAGTGAATTTCAGCTGTGACAAAATTTTGTGCAAGATGACTCATAGATCATTAATAATTGAACGAGGTGTTCGGTATGATATGTTATACAAGCTGCTAGGAAATACAATAAAAAACAAGTGTAGTAAAGGTTTTATCTCTGAGAAGATGACTGATGATAAGGTGACGTCCTCTATGTGTGGCATCAAAGGCTTGGGCATATCGGTGGAAATGGACTATCTAATTTATCATCAAAGTAGATGGTGAAGGGAGTCCCAGATTGCTCAATGGGATTCAATTTTCGTGAGCATTGTCTACATGGCAAGCAAAACCATGTGAGTTTTAAGTCCGCTGGCACAAGGGCAAATGGTATTCTAGATTAAATACATAGTGATGTGTTTGGGCCAGTTCTGGTCTAATCTCTTGGAAAATCAAGGTATTATGTCTCTTTCATTGATGATTTTTTAAGGTATGCATGGATTTATTTCATTAAGAGTACAGTTGAAGCATTTGATAAGTTTCGTGAGTTTAAAGCATTGGTAGAAAATCATATGGAAAGAAAGATAAGGGTACTTAGAATAGATAATGGAGGGGAATTTTTCTCATACAAGTTTGAGCAATTCTGTGTGGCAAATGACATTGCAAGATAGAAAATAAATTCATATATAGCCCAACAGAATAGGGTGGCTGAGAGACTCAATTGGTCACTCATGGAGAAATCGAGGAGTATGTTGAGTTGTGCAAGCTTAGAGATGGAGTTCTAGGCAAAGGCTATAACTAAGACATGTTATTTGAAGAACAGGTCACCTATATCAGCTTTACAGGATCAGACACCGTTTGAGGTATTATTCGGGGAAAAGCCGAGTTTCGCTCATGTTAGAGTGTTTGGCTGTGATGCTTATATGCATGTACCAAAAGAAATGAGAAACAAACTTGACAGCAAATCAATGAAGTGCATCTTCATTGGTTATAAGGATGGGGTCAAGGGGTACAAGTTATGGAATCCAAAAAACAAGAGTACAGTTTACAGTAGAGATATTGTGTTCAGGGAAACACAAAGAGATGTGGCGGCTGTCCAAGATGTACCGGAACAGCCAAAACAAGTTCAGATTGATCTTAGCTTGGGAGATAAAGAGTGGGAGACTACCCCACAGACTGCACCAGATAACTTAGATATTGAGTCAGTTGGGTCTGAACAAGATATTCATGTTTCTGATATAGAGGATGAGGATTCAGATGTTGGCTCGGAGGTAGAGACCACGCCTATCATAAGGAGATCGACACGGGTTAAAAGACCACCCATCAGGTTTTTCCTTAGTGCTTGCAGTGCATTATATGCTTTAAATATTACTGGTTATGATCTTAGCACAGTAAAAAAAGCAAGGACCTCGGAGGATGCAAATTTGTGGGATGATGCTATGAAAGAGGAGATGCAAGCATTGGACAAAAATGAAACATGAAGCCTTATGAAATTGCTTAAAGATAGGAAGGAAATTAGGTGCAAATGGATTTTCAAGAAGAAAACAAATGCAGATGGAATGGTAGAAAAGTACAAGGCATGTCTGGTTGCAAAGGGGTACTCGCAAATAGAGGGAATTGACTATGATGAGATATTTTCTCTGGCAACAAAGTTGACATCTATCAGATGTGTCTTATCCATGGTAGCTACTTATGATCTAGAGGTTGAGTAACTGGATGTGAAGACAACTTTCCTTCATGGAGACTTAGAGGAGAAAATTTACATGAAATAGCCCGAAGGCTTCGTGAGCAAAGGCAAGGAAGAGCTAGTTTGTAAATTGAAGAAGTCTCTATACGGACTAAAGCAGTCACCACGGATGTGGTACCAGAATTTTGATACATATTCCATTCAGCTTGGGTTCACTCACAGCTATGTTGATCACTGTGTCTATGTGAAAACGTTAGGGCTTGATTTTGTCATTTTAACCTTGTATATGGATTATATGTTGTTAATTGGAAATAACAGGAAGATGATTAGCACTGTGAAGACATTGTTGGCAAAATAGTTTGACATGAAAGACCTAGGGCTAACAAACTTTATCTTGGGCATGCAGATAGAGAGGAATCATGAAAATAAAAAACTATGGCTAAGTCAGAAGAAGTATATTGAAGAAATGTTGAAGAAATTCAACATGTCTGACAACAAGTCGGTAGGGACTCCTATGCCTTTGGAAACCGAGTTATCTGTAGAACAATGTCCGAAGATGGAGGAAGAAGCTGAAGATATGGTGCATGTACCTTATGCTAGTGCGGTTGGAAGCTTGATATACGCCATGGTGTGTACGAGACCAGATATTGCCCAAGTAGTGGGAGTATTGAGTAGATATATGTCTAATCTTGGGAAAGAGCATTGGACTGCAATCAAGAGAGTTCTTAGATATCTTCGTGGCATGTCAGAGTTTGCATTATGTTATAGAGGTATGGGAGTTAAGAAGAATCTTGATATTATAGGATCAATTGATGCTGACTAGGGAGGACACATTGATAGCAGGAGGTCTACAAGTGGGTATATGTTCAATCTGTTTGGTGGGGCAGTGAGTTGGATGAGCAAAAGGCAAAATATTGTTGCTCTTTTATCTACAGAAGCAGAGTATATGGCAATAACTCATGCTGGAAAGGAAGCGGTTTAGCTTCAAAGGTTGTGTGCTAAGTTTGGGATTAAACAAAAAGCAGTGAAGGTGAAATGTGACAATTAAGGTGCTATTTTCTTAGCAAAGAATTCTGCATTTCATTCACGGACGAAGCACATTGATATCCAATATCACTTCATTTGAGAAAAGATTGAAAAAAATGTGATAATCTTGGAGAAAGTCGATATAGCAGTGAACAACGCAGATTTCTTGACTAAAGCAGTTAGTCTAACAAAGTTTGAGTGGTATGCTACTGAGGTGGGCTTGAAGAAATAGAGTCCTAGGAAGTTTTCCATGTGTGTGAAGTATTTACCAAGTGGGAGATTGTTAGAGTTGGTGCATACTTCACGGGACCAGATTTGTAGAACCCCGGACGAACACAGAGGTCCCGAAAATTTTTGGGCCATGTACATGAGTTGAGCCATGTTTTTTGCTTGGCGGTTTGAGCATGGGCCCATGAAGAGTCGTAGTTCTGCAGCAGAATGGAAACCTAATTAGACCATAATTAGGACGTCTTAAGTTGCATATAAATACTATTTATGTACTGAGTATACATTGTAATAGAGAGATTTGTGAGGTTGATAATAAGAAACTTCTGGCAGGATGTAGCCCTATTCTTGGGTGAACCTGGGTAAATCTTGTATTCTTTTCTTTTAGTTATAATTCATGTGACTGACAGGTCTCGAATCGTTCAAATATTTGGTGTACATCACTTATAACGATTCGACCCCATACTTGACACAATATTGTCTGCTTTGGCACATTAACCCCCATGGCTTTAAAACGTGTTATGTTAGTGGAGTTGACAATCACTTATTAACAGTCCAGTCTCTCATACATTACAATTTCAGACTCAAGCATTTCAATGGATTTGCTCATGTTCTTTGCTACAACCAACAACACATCTTCTATGTCTATTGTATCCTTCAATGTCCTACTTAACATTTTAGCAGATAACCCAAAATCAATTCCACCACTAGAGTGATCATCATCACCTATTCCCACATCACACTATGCCCCTTGCAATCACCAATCCCATTGGTTACCACCATATCACTAATACTCCACATATCACATTACCAATAACCATGAGATCATTTCTCATTTCTTAGTGTCCCAATTAAAAACACTCCCATCTTATGCAGCAAATACCACTAAATTCCCTTCATTAGCTATCACAAGAGAAACCACTGCACTATTACACATTTAAGCCAATGTTACCAATTCATGATCCATCTGTTGTTTCCTTACAATTGTCATAGATCCTTTATAGATTGACCCATCTGAACCAGCAGCATAGAATTGGGTCTCTATTAGGTCTAATGCCAACCCAAGAATTGCACAAGGGAATGTCACTTTGTGCATTTGTGTTTCATTCAAAGCACTCCTAAACTTACATGTGGAATCCAATGATCAAGAGATGATAGTTGGCATACAATTAAGAAACAATGGCTGCCACTAAATCATCATGTGCAGAACACTTTTGCAATATGAAATCAATCGAATTATCTGCTATAGTTTGTGGCACTTTTGTAGTGTTTGATAACTGATTAAATTATATTTAAATAAGTAAGTAGAAAGTAAAAATTGTTTAAAATTACTGCTTAAATAAATTCCCAAGCATCATCATTGTTAGATGACTGCGATTAGTGTACTATGAAATTGTTTTTGGCCATTGGTGGTTTTTAAGATTTATTTTTATTTCATGTTCCCTCTAAATTGATGTATAGTTCATGTGTTATATGTTCACTTGGATTTAGTCTTAGACTGAATAAAGGCACTGATCAAATTGTGTTTTTTCTAGTTATTATTTCATTTTTTGGGTCATTCTTGGCTTGCATTGTCTGAGACTTAAAAATAAAAAGGAAAACTACATAAAATATGTTATAATAGGCTATGGGATCTTGAAATCTTTTAGGTGTTTAGTGTAAATATCGAATGGAATGCTTATAATTGTATTGAAAAACAATCATTTTTATTGACGAAGTTAAATATTATAAATAATTTAGAAATTAAACCAAAACATAAACATAAACAAATAACTTAAAAATTACAAGCTTCAAATATATTTTAAAATAATAACTTATAAAAACAACAACATATAAAATAAACAAAGAAAATAAAATGACTTACAAATGAGTGAAATATAAAAAACAACTTAGAAATTTTAAAAATTAGAAAGACAAAAAATGTTATTATTAATTTTTAGCTTTTCACCGTTTATACTTTTGCGGGAAAGGAATTGCAAACTTTTCTTCATTCTTGATCTCTTAAATTGTCACTCGATTCGCTATATTGATATTTTTTTTAAATATACTACTTGTGTGACCTTTTTCATCTAGCCAATCATTTGTGCATACTAGCATTTGCAATCTTTCCGGTAATAGTCTTGATCGCAATTCATCCAAAATTCTAGAACTGCAGTAAAAGTTTGTTCCAATGCTATGGTAGACACTAGAACAGTTAGTAGATCACATAACATTATGCTACGAGAAAAGTAATAATAATTTCAAATTTATCACCATCTAATTCTTCTTGACTCATCATTCCAGTGGCATCAAATTGTATGAATTTTTAAATTCATTAGATGTTATAGGTCGTGCCATGCCATGATGGGCCTCGTGCCGTTCTTTTTTTCATGTTGAGTCGTGGGCCTCAAAAGCTAGTCTTGACACGGTCCATCCACTTGGATCGTGACAAGTACAACACAACACACGGTAGTTTGGGTCGTGCCGGCATGACCCAGTTTGTTTCGGGCTGTGCTAGCCCATTGCCAGCCCTAGCTGGTGGTATTCAACATTCTTTCACCTTTTACATCTAATGGATCTGGTTTCCCTGTACTGGATTATAGAGATGGCATAGAGAGAAAGTTGAGAGGGGGAGTAGAGGAGAGAGAGTAGGAGCTTGGAGGATAGAAAGTCTTGTTGGAAGTTTTTCTTTGTAATTCATAAACAAAATTTATTAGAAATAATACAAATATCCCCATTTAAGTGAGCTGGTTTTTGTCCAAAATATTTGGTGTACTTCACTTATAACGATTCAACCCCATGCTTGACACAATATTGTCCGCTTTGGCACATCAGCCCCCAAGGCTTTAAAACGTGTTATGTTAGTGGAGGTGACAATCACTTATAAACAGCTCAGTCTCTAGCAAATGTGTGATACCAAGACTTAACCCTCATCTTGGGACGTCACATCGTTAAATTACAACAAAAAATATTGTAAGTTAGCATTCTATATGAGAATGCTATCTTGTCACACTTAAAAGACAAGTTAGCAGTGTATCCAAATTATTAAAGACCAAATATTCCCGAGTATTCAAAGTTCTCCAAAAGAAACATAAAAGCAAATGGTTAATTCATTAAATCCATTGATTTATTTTTTTTAACCTCTGCAGATTTTTTTGTGATGTCGAGCCAACTGGTGGTTGAAAAAGTACACCAACAATACCATTGGAAAGAGCTTGACATGATCTACATCTGCCGTCTGCTGACCAAGCCACCCTCATGCGTCACTCGTGTGGCCGGAGGTGGTCTGCCTTTAGATCTTCAGTATTCTAATGACAATATATTTTCGAAAACCAGCATCACCGAGTTAGATTTTGGACAATCTACACAACTGTCTAAACATTGCCCCGTTATGGCAACTGGAAACACCTCACGTGCCCCCACACGCTGCTAGTCTATGCATGGGGTTACCTCATGAGCAATACTTGTTGATACTTAATTTTAATTTTTTTAATTAACTGAAAAATCCTTATTTTAACGTGGTTTCAAGCGAGATTTTGGGGCTTATTGGTCACTTCTTAATTTTCTATTTGGAAAACTCAAGTTCAATCCACCTCGTTGTTGATATATATATATATATATATATATATATATATATATATATATATATATATATATATATATATATATATATATATATATTTTTTTGTGTATTCAATATTTATAAATTCTTAAGTTTGGGCAATATAAAATGGAACACCATGGTCGCTCACTAACAAAATTCATTGAATGAAGAACAAATACATGTTATTCATATTGCTGGAAAGGAAACCCACTCACAATTCCCAAATACAAAACCATGGTCACCGCCCACAATCCGCAAATGGAAAACCATGGTTACTCGCTAACAAAATTCATTAACTGAAGCAAATGGAAAACCATGGTCGCCACCTACAATTTGCAGATGGAAAACCATGGTCGCTCACTAACAAATTCATTGATTGAAGATAAATCAACATCATTCATATTATTGTAAAGGAAACTTGCCCACAATTTCAAAATGCAAAACCATGGTCGCTCATTTTTAGAATTCAATGAATGAAGATAAAAAATTGCAATATATAATAACACACACTATAACACTAAAATTAATCAACTTTTTTTTTACTAAGATGACATGGTGATCATAGAACATGATGAGGAGCATGAGAAACGAATATTATTGTAGACTGAGGTTCCAACCCAAGAGGGGGTGAATTAGGTTTTTAAAAACTTTTGCTAATTACTTGCCAGTTTATAAAAACAGTTAAATGCACAAGCATACAAACAAGTAATGTGCTTTACGTAAAAGAGTTTAAGGAAGAGAAAGTGCAAACTCAGTTTATAATGGTTCGGCAATATCGGATTCGTTCCGACTTTACATCCACTCTCTTCAAAGAACCTCCTTGAAGTGATCCACTAAAACTTTTAGTCGTACAATTTCACGGGTGTTGTACAAACCTTACAAAAAATCTCTTCCTCTCGAAAGCTAATCCCTTCCTTGCGAAGGCTTACAAAGAAGTGTTTAATTCTAAACACTCTAAAAGTTATTACAATTTTTTCCCCTTTACAATGAATGTGATTTGCTATAAAGTAAATGGTAGAGAGATAGCAATGAATGCTTTTACAAATGAACAATATCTCTCTTTCAAGAAAAAGCTTGAAGAATGGCTCAACAATAAATTTTTCAAAGCCTTTGATAATTAATGAGCAAACTTATGAATTGAATGTGTAATCTCCTTATTTTAAATGCTCATTGAAGTGGGTTTATATAGTCTTGAATCAATATGGCTGTTAGACATTGACTTGGTAGGTTTGGTGCATTAAATGCTTAAGTCCTGCGTCTCAAACGGTCATATTTTTAAATTACCAGTCGATTGAGTCTTTGTATCAGTCGACTGGGTCAAGTGAGAAATCTCACTTTTAGACTGTAGGAGAGTACTAGTCAACTCCTAAGCACCAGTCGACTAGGTCCTAAGCACCAGTTGACTGGGAACACATTGTCCCATATGCCAGTCGGTTGGGTGCTCAACACCAGTCGACTGGGGACATTCTGTCCCATACCCCAGTCAACTAGTACATTTGAGCCAGTCGACTGGGTTGCCCTTCAACCCAGTTTTTCATGTTTCAAAACATTTTTTACTTGGAAGAGTTTGAATAAATAGTTTGTCAAAATTCTTTTGTAAAAAGAGCCATAAGACAAGCTACTTACTTGAACATAAGAGATTTACAATTCGTTTCAATACCTTAATGCATATTCTATATCTTCTGTCTTGTCTTGGTGTCTAATATGGGTTGAGTTCTTGCATCTTGATTCTTTGCTGAAAGCTTTTATCATTTAAACACTTAGATAAAACTGTTAGTACAATTAGAGTAGTGTTTTGTCATTATTAAAATTTAGATAAGGGTTAACAATTATCATGGTGAGGAGAATATTGACGTCACTTCTAAAGAAATTATCAATTTATTGATCGGATCAATGATCTACCAGAAAAGTTACTTAAGGTTAGAGCGATAATCTATATCTTTTTAAGTTTTCTTTTTTAAATTATAAGACTTTATGAATTATAGTCATTTTTTATTATCATTAAGCAATCTGCTTCTAACTAAGTATCAATTTTGTTGAATTATTGTGAAAGAATGAAGATATGCAAGCCATAATCATTTTGAATGGTATGTGGTTTTATTTATGATTTTTACTATCTTTCTTTTTTTCATAGTCAACATATTAACAATACAATCTAACATTTTAATTATTGATAGTTATTTGTAGTAGCCAAGGAAAGTATGAGATTTAATTGTGCAAAATATTGTTTTTCAGTTTGCATATAATAGCAATATATATTGAAGTAGAACAAAACAATATTGTAATTTTCATCTTTCATTATAGAAAGAAATTTAACAAACTTTGCTCCTCTGTCACTATTGTTGAATAGACAAAATTCTGGTTTTTGTTATCCTTTTTTATCTTTGGTTAGGTGGTGTGCTTCTTGTTCTTGAAGGGTTTAATTATTTTGTTTTTCAAAGGAAGGTGGAGGCTAATTAAAGTTATAAAAACCTTAAATTTATTATGCTAAATGTTTTAGATAAGTTGTCTTGAAAGTAAAATATGACCTATTGTGAAAGGATAATTTCAGTGTGTAGATTCTTTTTACTCTAATACGAGACCATTGCAATTCCCTGCAGGTACTCCTTTTGATAGGGCTACTAAAGTCATAGCTTGTGAAACAATGCTGGAAAACATGAGGCTTGTTTGTTTTGGGCCATGCCAGCCCATTGCCACCCCTAGCTGGTGGTATTCAACATTCTTTCACCTTTTACATCTAATTGATCTGGTTTCCCTTTACTGGATTAGAGAGATAGCACTAAGAGAAAGTAAAGAGGGGGAGTAGAGGAGAGAAAGAGGAGCTTGGAGGATAGAAAGTCTTGTTGGAAGTTTTTCTTTTTAATTCATAAACAAAATCTATTAGAAATTATACAAATATCCCCATTTAAGTAAGATGGTTTTTGTCCAAAATATTTGGTGTACATCACTTATAACGATTCGACCCCATGCTTGACACAATATTGTCCGCTTTGGCACATCAACCCCCATAGCTTTAAAAAGTGTTATTGTTGACCCTCGACCGTATTTTAATGATGGCAAAACACAACTGTTATTTAACTAACATGTTTAAACTAAGTTATATTAAGGATCAAACACATTCAACTAAGGAACAAAGTGCAAAAACTCGAACCAAATCAAGTATCAAGTGAAGACTGAAGATCTAGAATAGGTCTTAAGGTTTAGAACCAATGTAAGTCTCACTCATACATTGTATTAGCTTGTTCAAAGGCTCAAACACAAAAGGTTTTTCTAAAACCATTATTTTTAAAATGTTTTTGATGAAAAATAGAAGAAAAACTGGGTTGGAAGACAACCCAGTCGACTGGGTACATATACCAGTCGACTGGTATATGGGTCAGAAGGTACCCAGTCGACTGGATGAATTAACCCAGTAGACTGGTAAAATGGATAGAAAGTCCCCAGTCGACTGGATGATATATACCAGTCGACTGGATACCCAGAAGGTCTGAAAACGAGTATTTTTCAAGTGAACCCAGTCGACTGGTATCTCGACCCAGTCGACTGGTAATTCAAAAATATGACCGTTGGACTCCAAATCTGAATGTTTTAAAGTAAATCTTTTTCAAATTAAAGTCCTAAACGGCCATATTAATTGATTGCTATATAAACCCATTCAGTTAAGCATTCAACAATAAGTAACACATATTCAAAAAGAGTTGATCTCACATAATCAAGTTTTTATACTCTTGAAATACAAAAAGCTTTGAAATAATCTTGTTGAGCCATTTCTTCAAGCTTTACTTTGAAAGAGAGACATTTCTGTTGTAATAAGCTTTCATTCGCTGTCTCTCTACCTTTTACTTTACACCATCTTTGTAAAGGGATTACTTCCGAGAGGAAGGGGAAACTTCCGAAAGGAAGGGAATTTTCGGTTTAAGCAATTCCTGTAATTTGCTTATATACGGTTTGTGCAACACCCGGCTAAGTTGTGCGACTAAGTTTTCTTAGTGGATTACTTCAAGGTGTTCCTTAAAGAGAGTGGACGTAGGGTCGGAACGAATCCGATATTGCCGAACCACTATAACTGTGTTTGCATCCTCTTTCCTTAAACTCTTTATTTACAGCTCATTACTTGTATTTATTATCTGTTGCTTATTAGTTTTTATAAACTTATATTAATTCCGCGAAAAGTTTTTAAAAACCCAATTCACCCCCCCTCTTGGGTTGAAACCTCGAGCTACAATTGGTATCAGAGCCTCGTTCTCTTTATTAGGCTTAAAATCCTAGAGTTGATCCAATGGCAGCAAATAGCTACTCTGAAGGACATTCTTATACTAGACCACCATTGTTCAATGGCTCAAATTATAACTATTGGAAAAATAGAATGAAAATCTTCGTCGAAGGACAAGATTACAATCTATGGAGAATTATAGAAGAAGGACCTAAAATTCCTTCAAAAGAAATAATTATTGGAGAGACTCTTCATACAATGCCTAAACTCAAAACTGAGTTTACTGACAAGGATTGTAGAACGATGTCTCTCAATAGTAGAGCAACAAACATGCTACATTGTGCATTAGATATTTCTGAATATAACAAAATATCTGCATGCGTTTCTGCTAAAGAAATATGGGACAAATTGCAAGTCACATATGAAGGAATAAGTGAAGTAAAAAAGTCTAAAATTTACATGCTAATTTCTGAGTATGAATCTTTTAAGATGTCTCCTAACGAAACCATTTCCGAAATGCACTCACGATTCACCACTATTATAAATGGTTTAAAATTGCTTGGCAAGAATATTGAGGAAGTTGAACTAACCAGAAAAATCTTAAGATCTCTGCCACCAGAATGGAAACCAAAGAGGACAGCCATTCAGGAGGTCAAAAATCTTGACAAACTTGATGTTGAGACGCTGCTTGGGTCATTATTGACATACGAGATGGAAGAAATGACTCCCATAATCAATGATGATGAGAAGAAGAAAAAGCAAATTGCTCTCAAAGCTGCTACGAGCAATAAAGAAAAGGAATTAGAATAAGAAATAGAGAGCAGTGAAGAGGATGGTGAAATGGCTTTAATCACCAAACGATTCCATAGGTTCTTGAAGAAAAGCAAGAAACCTTACTCAAAGGATCCCACCTCAAAAAGGGAACCACTTATGTGCTATGGCTGTAAGAAGCCAAGACATATAAAAGCTGATTGTCCGATTTCAAACAAACCATACAAGGGCTTCAAGAAAAAAGCTATGGTAGCAACTACCTGGAGCGATGATGAAGAAGATAAGTCATCAGACAAAGAAATCGGATACGAGGAAATTGCCAACCTTTGTTTGATGGCAATCGATGATGAAAGTGAGGTAACATCTTCTCCCTCTTCAAAAAATAATATTGTTACTAGTAGTGAAGAACTGCTAGAAGTCATAAATGAAATGTTTGAAGAATTAAAGAAATTTGGTTCTAGAAATTCTGTTCTTAAGAAAGAAGTATCATCTCTTTCTAAAGAAATGATAATTCTTAGAGAAGAAAAAGAAAAATTATCATCTTTACTGTATGATTCGTCTCAAGATTTTCTTAAAGATGAAAATGAGAATTTGAAAAATAAAATTTCTGAATTAAACAGCACTATATCTAGACTTATGCTTGGTAAATAAAAACTTGATGAAGTGCTTTCTTCCCAAAGATTAAGTTGAGGAAAATCTGGTGTAGGATGTTCTCCATTGGGAAAACAAAAAATAAAAGAGAGCTTATTCATGAAAGCTTCTTGTGTAGATGGAGCTTCTACTTCAAAAGCTCCTAGCATTATTAAAAGCACTCCCTCGATAAATGCTAGGAAGTCTAGAAACTTAAATGATCATACTAAATTGAAGCATTCTAAAAATACTCATGCTTATATGTATGCTCATTCTAGAAATGCTCATACACATCCTAGAAATAATTATCATGCTCATTCTAGGAACAATGTGTATAATCAAAGAATGCATTCTGCTCGTGCTCATCCTAGGAATTATCATCATGGGTATCCTAGAATGCATCATCATACTGTTTATAGAAATGACATGAATTTTCATACTCCTTACCATAGAAACATGTATCCTAGGAACTATTATCCTAAGGTTTATAGGAATTCACATGTAAGACATCCTAGAAATTTCTATGACTATCATGCTAGGACTGTGCATCATCAACTTGTTCATAGAGCACCTCATATTAAGAAAGTATGGGTCCCAAAAGGAACCATATTTTCCAGGACTAACCCCAAAGGACCCAAGAAATTTTGGGTACCTAAAAGTGCTATCGTATATCCTTGTGTGATGTAGATTTGTCTTCACACCAAGGAGAAAGGTAACTGTTGGTACCTTGATAGCGGTTGCTCGAAGCATATGACCGATGATAAAAGCGTATTCAAGGAGCTAACTCTAAGAGATGGTGGACTTGTGACCATTGGAGACAACACTAAAATAAAGATCATCGGGCATGGAAAAGTCGGTAATGATTTCTCAACCTTAGATAATGTATTGCTAGTACAAGGCCTTAAGCCAAATTTACTTAGCATTAGTCAATTATGTGACAAAGGATATAAAGTCACATTTGAGACCTCCCATTGTCTAGTTATAGACATCAAGAGCAACAAGATCAAATTCATTGGCCATAGACATGAAAATGTCTATATAGTTGATTTGAAATCTTTGCATTCCGATAATAAAAAATGTTTTCCTGCTTTTAGTGAAAATCAAAAGCTATGGCATAGAAGGCTTGGTCATGTAAACATGAATTTGCTAAAAATTGTTTCAAGAAAAGATTTAGTTATTGGACTTCCTAAAATCAATTTTGAGAAAGACAAAATTTGCAATGCTTGTCAAATGGGAAAACAATCTAGGATATCTTTTAAAGCAAAAAATATAGTCTCAACTACTAGACCTTTGGAACTTTTGCATATGGACTTATTTGGTCCAATTAGTACCATTAGTCTATGTGGCCATCAATATGCTCTTGTTATTGTTGATGACTATTCAAGATATACCTTTGTTATTTTTATTACTTATAAGGATGAAGCTTTCAAAGGATTTGAAAAGTTTTGCAAAAAGGTACAAAATGAAAAAGGAATTTGTATTTCAAGCATAAGAAGTGATCATGGCAAAGAATTTGAAAATCAAAACTTTTCAAAATTTTGTGATAAAAATGGAATTAATCACAACTTTTCAGCTCCTAGAACTCCTCAACAAAATGGAGTTGTTGAGAGGAAAAATAGAGTTCTAGAAGAATTTTCAAGAACAATGCTTTGTGAAAATAATTTACCAAAATATTTTTGGGCTGAAGCCATGAATACTTCTTACTATATTTTAAATAGAATTTTGATAAGGCCCTTGCTTGATAAAACACCATATGAACTATGGAAAGGGAGAAAGCCCAATATTTCCTATTTTCGTGCCTTTGGTAGTAAGTGCTTCATCTTAAATAACAATAAAACTAACTTGGGTAAATTTGATTCCAAGACCGATGAAGGGATATTTTTAGGATATTCAACTACTAGTAAGGCTTATAGAGTTTTCCATAAGAGAACTCTAGTAGTAGAAGAATCTGTGCATGTAACTATTGATGAATCTAACCCAATGAGTAGTGGAGAAGTTTCCTTTAAAGATGATGCAGATTTTATTCCAAGAATGGAAACTCCTACTCCCATTGTTGACCCAAAAGTGAGTTCTTCTCAAACAAATGAAGGGATGGCAACTCCCAATTTGGACCAACCATCCTCAAGTCAACAAGAGGAAAATCTACCCAAGGATTGGAGGTCTGTAAATCATCATCCAATTGATCAAGTAATTGGTGATCCTTCACAAGGGGTAAGAACTCGCTCTTCCATTAGAAATATTTGCAATTTTGTAGCTTATTTGTCTCAAGTAGAACCTAAGACATTTATAGAAGCTGAAAAAGATAATGATTGGATAATTGCAATGCAGGAAGAGATAAATCAATTTGAGAGAAACGATGTTTGGAAACTAGTTCCAAGACCTAAAAATCATTCAATTATTGGAACTAAATGGGTATATAGAAATAAAATGGATGAAAATGGTATAGTAACTAGAAATAAGGCTAGACTAGTTGCTAAGGAATATAACCAAGAGGAAGGAATAGATTTTGATGAAACCTATGCTCCTGTAGCTAGATTAGAAGCTATTCGAATGTTATTAGCCTTTGCATGCTTTAATAAATTCAAGTTATTTCAAATGGATGTGAAAAGTGCCTTTTTAAATGGCTTTGTAGAAGAAGAGGTTTATGTTGAACAACCTCTTGGATTTGAAAATCCTAGTCTTCCAAATCATGTCTATAAACTTTCTAAAGATCTATATGGGTTGAAGCAAGCTCCAAGAGCATGATATGAAAGATTAAGTAAATTTTTGATTAACAATGATTTTGTAAGAGGTAAAATAGACACAACTCTCTTCACAAAAACTCACAAGAATGACACTTTGATAGTTCAAATATATGTTGATGATATTATATTTGGTGCTACTAATAAATCTATGTGTCAAGAGTTTGCAAAGTGCATGCAAGGTGAATTTGAAATGAGCATGATGGAAGAACTTACCTACTTCCTTGGACTGCAAATCAAGCAACTAAAAAGAGGTATCTTCATCAATCAACAAAAGTACATCAAAGATCTACTAAAAAGGTTCGGGATGGAAAGCTCAAAGCCAATTGGAACGCCGATGAGCACAACCACCAAACTTGATCTTGATGAAGGAGGTAAAACTGTAGATTCTAAATATTATAGAAACATGATAGGTGCTTTACTATATTTGACTCCAAGTAGACCTGATATAATGTTTAGTGTATGCATGTGTGCTAGATTTCAGTCTAATCCTAAGGAATCACATGTAGTTGCAGTAAAAAGAATCCTTAGATATCTACAAGGGACCCAGACCATAGGATTATGGTACTCTAGAGAATTATCTTTTGAGCTAGTAGGATATTCAAATGCTGATTTTGCTAGATGTAGGTTAGATAGAAAGAGCACAAGTGGAACATGCCAATTCTTAGGTGCTATGTTAACTTCTTGGTTCTCCAAGAAACATAATTCAGTTGCACTATCAACCGCTGAGGCGGAACATGTAGCAGCTGGCAGTTGTTATGCCCTAGTACTATGGATGAAACAATAACTAGAAGACTATGACATGAGTCTAAAAAATATTCCTATATTTTATGATAATACTAGTACCATCAACCTAACCAAAAATCCTATTCAGCACTCTAGAACCAAGCATATAGAGATTAGACATCATTTCCTAAGAGATCATGCTCAAAAAGGTGATATAAGATTAGAATTCATACCTTCAGAAGATCAAATTGCTGATATTCTTACGAAACCCTTAAGTGAAGCTAGTTTTTGTAAGATTAGAATGTTGATGGGATTGCTTGATTTTGATAAACTAAATGTTTGATTGCATCTCATTTCATCATTTGCATGTTTGACATTGAGTGATAGAGTATTAATCCATGTTTAATTATTCCCCTCACTCAAAAATGTCATAGATAAACAAAATCGTGCTAAAAAAATTCAGGACTGGAAATTTTACTCAGGATCCAGTCGACTGGTAAATGTGCTACAGTCGACTGGTAAGTCTCTGCCTGGTCTTCCAGTCGACTGGTACTTTTGACCCAGTCGACTGGTAATTATCTGCCAAATATTCCAGACGACTGGTAAGTCTTCTCCAGTTGTCTATAAGATCAAATCCTATTTGGAGCCAATTTTTTGAAAAACCCTTGTCCTCCAGTCGACTGGTAACTCACTGCCAGGTTACCTAGTCGACTGGTACGTTTACCCAGTCGACTGGTAAAGAAACTGTTCATCTTTTCGAAGGGACCCAGTCGACTGGTATATCGACCCCAGTCGACTGGTATCACGATTCTATAAAAGGGACTGTTCATTTTCGCCATTTTTACGTCATTTTCAAAGAGCCCAAGCTTTCTCTCTCTAGAAAAATTCATCCTTTTGATCCAAAAACCATCCAAATCCCTTCTAAACACACCGATCTACACATTCCTAAAGATATTTTTAACTTTCTACGGTTAAAATCTCTCATTTTCACCGAAAATCATTTTTTTTTTCAAAAACTCCATATTTCTCCATAATGAGTGACAAAATCCGTATTAAACTCACAACAAGTGGACCTAATGCGCCTAAAAAGCCAAGGTCTTCAAAACCTTCGGCTTCAGAGTCGAAAGGGAAGGGAGTAGCAGGGTCATCCAGCAAGGAGCCCAGAACAGAGTTGGAACAGACTCTGTTTTACAGCCCAGCGGCTCACAAGAGGTATAATTCTATAATCCATCACAAGAAAATCATGACGGGTAGAGTCGTTGATTTCAACTCTATTCGCCATGGTAATTTCGATATTCTACCAGCCTTTGAGGCAATAAATCTGACCCCACTGGTCAGAATTCATGAAAAATATTACCTGCAACTGATTCACCAATTCTATGCGAACTTGGTGAAACCCAGTCCTCTGGCTCTAAGATTCGGAACCAGAGTTAGCGGTGTGGAGTTTGAGGTCAACACTGACCTCTTGATGAGCATTCTGAGAATCCCTATAAGGGGGGTTCAATGGAGTCTGGATGGATGGCCAGACAACTTTGAAGTTGAGGAGGCCTGTCGGATAGTTAGGGGTGACCCTAACTATGTGTACAGACCCACTACATTTCACACATGTAGTGACTTGCCCCTCGACTCAAAGTTGTTTCAGTTGATTGTCAGTTGGACCATCCACCCGAGACTCGGGAGTCGAGGGTATTTATCTAAAATAGATACAGTATTGATTTGGTGCCTAAAATCTGAGCACCACTTCAATATATATCCTCTGCTGCTCGCCAACATGATAAACGGCGAAGCAAACGACTCCGGGTGTCTTCCTTATGGGATGCTCATTACTCTCATCCTCCAGCACTTTCGGGTACCTTTGCTTGCCTCCGAGGCTCAGGATATCGGATTGACGGACATCATCAACATCTCATCTCTGAAAAAGATGGGATGTACTGTTCGTGAAGGGTTCCTCTATCCGAAGGCCGGAAAGCGCCTAAGGATCCGAGAGGATACGAGTGACAGTGATGAGGATGCTGATACGGCTGCTGAGATGGAGACGGATACCCGAGCACCTCCCATTGGTGACTCGAGTACCGGTCAGACTGGTTATGGTGACATCCTACGAGCTATCACGAGTCTTCAGATGACGATGGAGTCCGATTTTCAGTCCATGCAGTCTGATTACCAGAGGCTGAGCTCCTCCATAGACCACCTACGGGACAACTTCGAGTTACATCGAGAGCACACCGAGGGTTCCCTAGCTGAGATTAGGGAACTTCTTCGTGATAGCTCGGACTCTCCCGCACCTTGAGTCTCTATCTTTTATCTGTACTTAGCGCTTTTCCAGTTCTTATCACATAGCAGGGACATCTCATGTACTATTTTTTTTTTGTTATGGCTCTGTGAAGCCCTGCTTGTATTGACTTTTTCTCTATGATAATATATTACTATTAGCCATATTTCTTGCATTCATTTACACTATTTGTGATATGTTAGCACTGTTTTAAAACTCTGTTTGGTCACTAAAACTGTTATAAAATGCTTATTCGCTTAAAAAAACTTCCAGTTCTTTTTGGGAAGGCTTTCGAAATTTGAATGAAGCCAAATCTTCGCGTACAACTTTGTTTTCTTATACTCTATTTGTCTGTATTGGCTAAGTAGCTTATTTTTTATGTTATGCCCCCTTTAATTGCTGTTTTCAAAACGGAGGAGAAAAATGAGAAAAACGAGAAAGTATAAGTAAAACGCAACCAATGCATAGATTGAGGGGGAGCATTGCTCCATAAGTTTGTTAAAATGTTTATTAATTGGTTAAGTTTGATTCTGGATTGGTTGAAGGAAATATAAACTGTGTTTGCTTGTTTACAGGGTGGTTTTACTCGAAAAACAGAGGAGACTCTGTCCAAATTTTTGTAAAATCCTATCACTTAGTTTTTAAAACTGTTTTTACATTATTAGTTTTGTCATCATCAAAAAGGGGGAGATTGTTGACCCTCGCCCATATTTTAATGATGGCAAAACACAACTGTTATTTAACTAACATGTTTAAACTAAGTAGTATTAAGGATCAAACACATTCAACCAAGGAACAAAGTGTAAAAACTCGAACCAAATCAAGTATCAAGTGAAGACTGAAGATCTAGAATAGGTCTTAAGGTTTAGAACCAATGTAAGTCTCACTTATACATTGTATTAGCTTGTTCAAAGGCTCAAACACAAAAAGTTTTTCTAAAACCATTATTTTTAAAATGTTTTTGATGAAAAACAGAAGAAAAACTGGGTTGGAAGACAACCCAGTCGACTGGGTACATATACCAGTCGACTGGTATATGGGTTAGAAGGTACCCAGTCGACTGGTATTTTGACCAGTAAATCTCCAGTCGACTGGATGAAATAACCCAGTCGACTAGTAAAATGGACAGAAAGTCCCCAGTCGACTGGATGATATATACCAGTCGACTGGATACCCAGGAGGTCTGAAAACGAGTATTTTTCAAGTGAACCCAGTCGACTGGTATCTCGACCCAGTCGACTGGTAATTCAAAAATATGACCGTTGGACTCCAAATCTGAACGTTTTAAAGTAAATCTTTTTCAAATTAAAGTCCTAAACGGCCATATTAATTGATTGCTATATAAACCCATTTAGTTAAGCATTCAACAATAAGTAACACATATTCAAAAAGAGTTGATCTCACATAATCAAGTTTTTATACTCTTGAAACACAAAAAGCTTTGAAATAATCTTGTTGAGCCATTTCTTCAAGCTTTACTTTGAAAGAGAGACATTTCTGTTGTAATAAGCTTTCATTCGCTGTCTCTCTACCTTTTACTTTACACCATCTTTGTAAAGGGATTACTTCTGATAGGAAGGGGAAACTTCCGAAAGGAAGGGAATTTTCGGTTTAAGCAATTCTTGTAATTTGCTTATGTACGGTTTGTGCAACACCCGGCTAAGTTGTGCGACTAAGTTTTCTTAGTGGATTACTTCTGTTCCTTGAAGAGAGTTGACGTAGGGTCGGAACGAATCCGATATTGCCGAACCACTATAACTGTGTTTGCATCCTCTTTCCTTAAACTCTTTATTTACAGCTCATTACTTGTATTTATTATCTGTTGCTTATTAGTTTTTATAAACTTATATTAATTCCGCGAAAAGTTTTTAAAAACTCAATTCACCCCTTCTCTTGGGTTGAAACCTCGAGCTACAGTTATGTTAGTGGAGGTGACAATCACTTATAAACAATCCAGTCTCTAGCAGATGTGGCATACCAAGACTTAACCCTCATCTTGGGACGTTACTTCGTTAAATTACAACAAAAAAGATTGTAAGTTAGCATTCTATATTAGAATGTTATCTTGTCACACTTAAAACACAAGTTAGTAGTATATCCAAATTATTCAAATTTCTCCAAAATAAACATAAAAGCAAATTCGTAATTCATCAAATCCATTGATTTATTTTTTGGGATGTTGTGCCAATGAAAAAGTACATCAACAATACCGTGGGAAATAGCTTGACAAGATCTACATTTGCCCTCCATTGACCAAGCCACCTTCATGCGTCACTCGTGTGGCCGGAAGTGGTCTGCTTTTAGATCTTCAGTATTCTAATGACAATATATTGTCGAAAACCACAATCACCACTGAGTCAGATTTTGGACAATCTACACAACTGTCTAAATGTTGCCCCGTTATGCCAACTGGAAACGCCTCACGTATCCCCACGCGCTGCAAGTTTATGCATGGGGTTTACCCTGTCAACAGTACTTGTTGATACTTAATTTTAATTTTTTAATTTACCAAAAAATCCCTACTTTAATGTTAATTTAGGAGATATATTGGGGCTTATTGGTCACTTCTTGATTTTCTATTTAGAAAACTCGAGTTCAATCCTCCTCTGTTGGAAAATCACCTTCTTACGGAATCTCAAGTTGTGATCTTTCCAAACACCCAAGTCCACAATGACTTGTAATAAAACCGAAACAAAACAGGAATCAAACCAATCAAAGAAAGAACATAAGTAATTGTTATCGAGGTTCGGCAATGTGCCTACGTCCCCGTAAGCTCCTCCGAGCTCTCTGCACTAAATCAATGGAGTTCTTACAATTATAGCAACACCTCTTCAAGAATCCTCAAGTTCTTGAAGAATGAAAGAAGAGAAAAAGAAAGTGATAACGACTAGTGTTTCCTTGGAATTTTCCCCAAGAAAATTCAAATTACAAAGCCCTTGAATCCCCAATCTATACTACTCTCTCTCTAAACAATCAGCCTCTCTTGAATGAGTCTCTCCTATGTGCTTTGTGTCTTTACACTCTCACACACCCACACATATTCCCATATCATGTCACCACATCTCTATTGTTGAGATGATGATGATGATGATGATGTCTTCACTTGTTGTTAGAAGACCCTTTATATATAGAGCAATGACTACTTCATCCAATCTTTGAGATCAATCTCAACTCTTAGATCTCAAGAACCAAATACCCATGGCTTTGTAAGAGTCTAAGTAATCCTATGCATTTTAACCAAGTCCCACGCACCATCTCAAAGTGCTGAAAAATTGGTGTCAGGTGTGCTTCGTGCTGAGGCTCAGAACAGGGCATGCGGAGGCTCAAAAGAGGGGAAACTTGTTGCCTTGCTGGAGGCCATGGTGCGCACATGAAGGAGGACTTCCTCCACTTGCTGGAGGCCACGACGCATAACCTGTGCTGCGGCGCAAAACCTGGAGTTGAAGTTGGATTTTTCTCCTGTTTAATCCTTAGACAAATACCAACAATCTCTACCTTTGTCTAAGCGATTAAACCCGAACCCATTGTGCAGAGAACTCAGGATCCAAACTCAGCTTGAGTCACCATATCAACTGACTCCAATCCTAAGAAGTCTAAGGCAATGAATGAACTTACTTTGAGGTAGAACTTTGGTGCCTAAATCTGCAGGATTTTCTTCCATTGCGGCTTTGTCCACGTGAATGCATCCTTTCGTAACATTTTCCCGAATGAAATGATACCGAACATCCATATGCTTAGTCTTCTCATAGAACACCTGGTTCCTATACAAGTGCAACTCACTTTAGCTATCCGAAGACACCACCACCTGCTTTTTTAGGACCTTCAACTCTTCCAACAACCCTTTGCACCACATAGCCTCCTTTATGGCTTCCGTAGCCACTATGTACTCAGCCTCGGTTGTTAAGAGTGCTACCACTGGCTGTAACTAAGCCTTCAAGTATCTCAACAATCACTTTATCCCAAGCCAAAGCTCATTTCCGGGATTACTTACAAATTTACTGAGAATACCCATTGCTTGAAAAATGTCGGGTCTAGTGCTTACCATCATGAACATGATTGATCCAACCGCACTAGAGTAAGGGACCTTTTTCATTTCATTCTTCTCCTCATCCATTCCAGGACATTGTTCGCTGAAGAACTTGAAATGACCAGCAAGGGGAATCTTCACTGGTTTACCATCTTCTATAGAAAATTTATACAACACCTTTTCTATGTAGGAAGACTGAGAAACCTTCAACATGTTTCTCTCCCTTTCCTGAATTATTTTCATCCCAAGGATCTTTTGTGCAAGGCTAAGTTCTTTCCTCTCAAACTCCTCACTGAGTTAAAATATCAACCTTTCTATCTCTCCCTGCTGTTTTCAACCAACAAGATATCATCGACATAGACGAGGATAATCACCACTTCCTCCACCTTGTGTCCAGGTGAGAAGGTTTTTGTGAAATCTATGTCTTCTCTTTGTGTGAACCCCTTCACCACCAGCCTAGCCTTATACCAGACTTCATCCCCTAGAGGGTTCCCTTCTTTGATCTAGTAAGTCCACTTACAATCCACAACTCTCTCTTTTCCTGGAATGTGCACCAATTCCCAAGAGTTGTTCCTCCTCAAAGAACGCATTTCTTCCTCCATGGCTAGCTTCCATCTTGACGAATCCTTACATCCCATGGCATCAATGTAAGTTTCTGGTTCACTTATCCCTTCTTCTGAGTAAGGAGCTGCTACAATAGCATCCGTAAAACCATATCTCAAAGGTGGTCTGACCAGCCTTCTTTCCTGGTCTCTTGTGAGTTGATAGTCATTCTGACTTGCTGCATTATCCCCTTTTAGTTCAGCCTCCTCATGAGTGTCCTAAGCTTGGCCTTCATCAATGGGCTCTACCTGGTCCGAACCCTCTTGCCTTCCTTGCTCTACCTGAATTGAATATTCCTTGATGCTATACTCCACAAATACTGAACTGGTTTGCCCACTAGCCCCTGCAGGGTTAGTTTTCTCCAAATAGGGAAATAAATGCTCATTAAAAATGACATCCCTACTTATTATGAGTTTCAATCCTTTTTTCTCTAAGGACCACAACCTATACCCCTTAGCCCCTTCCTCATATTCTAGAAACACACATTTTCTAGATCCTGGGCTAAGTTTATCATCCTTTTGATGTGCAAACGCAGCACACCCAAAAATTCTAAGGTTATCCAACTCAAGGGGTTTACCACTCCACATCTCCTTGGGAGTCTTAAGGTCCACAGCCCTAGAGGGCGATCTATTAACCAAATACGCAGCAGTAGACTCTGCTTCCTCTAAAAAATATTTGGGTAATTCTAATCCCATAATCATGCACCTAGCCTTTTCCATAAGGGTCTTATTCATCCTCTCAGCAACTCCAATTTACTGAGGGGTTTTCATAACCGTTCTATATATTAGAATCCCATTTAACTTACAGAATTAATCAAGTTCCTTGTTAAAAAATTTAAGCCATTATCGGTTCTTAACGCCTTAACTACCCTGCCCGTTTGAGTTTCCTCTAGCTTTTTCCACACCACTAATTTATTCAAATCATTTGATTTATTTTTAAGCAAATAAACCCAAACTCTTCTAGAATAATCATCAATTAAAGAGAGAAAGTAAAGATTACCTCCCTGTGTTGGTGTTCTTGCTGGCCCCCAAAGATCTGCATAAATGTAGTCAAGAATGCCCTTAGACTTGTGCACTCCGGTGTTGAAGCTAACTCAATGTTGTTTCCCAAGAACACAATATTTGCATAAATCAAGTTCCTCAACTTTGTCACCACCTAGTAGGCCATCCTTGCTAAGAACTTGTAGGCCATTTTCACTCATATGTCCCAAACGAGTGTGCCAAATGGCTGCCTTATCCATATTAGCCATCAAGTTTGCTGCTTGATCCTTGATCACCATGTCTCGAATCATCTCATAGAGACCATCCTTCATTGCTGCTTTGATCACTATCAAAGATCCCATGGTTACTTTGATATTTCCTCCCTTTGCTTTGTATGTGTACCCCATGAAATCTAGCTACCCCAATGAGATCAAATTTCTTCTCAACTCTGGAAGATATCTCACGTTCCTCAGCAGCCTAGTCATTCCATCAAATATCCTCAACTGGATATCTTCTGTGCCCCTTTTTTGGTAAGAAGTATCATTCCCTAGAAAAACCTTTCCATCATCGGTTTCCCTGAAATTCTTGAACTAATCCTTGTGAGGGCACATATGATAAGTGCACCAAGAATCCAAGATCTATTTCTCACTGCCTCATTGCCCTCTGCTCACATTTGAGCACACAACAAGAACATCATCATCTTGCTGTTCTCCCTTGGCAACCGAAGCCTCTCCATTCTTGGTATGGCTTCCTCCCTCATCCCTCATCATCTTCTTGCAATTCTTTTTTGAAATGAACCTACTTATGGCAGTAGAAGCATCTATTCCCTCCAAATCTCAGTTTGGAGTATGCTCTCCCATGGCTTTGTCCTCTACCTTTGTCCCGGTAGTAGCCATATATATTACTGTCATACAGAGTTGTTGGCCTTCCTCTAACGAACAACCCTTTTCCACTTGATGCTTTCCTCATATTGGCATCAAGATTATCTTACAACTCTTTATCAGGATCTAAAACAAAGATTTGTTTACGAAGATACCTCTTATTAGGGAGAGTCTTGGAAAGAAACAACTCATCTAGTTTCTTCCAAATGACAGCTAGATCTTCCGAGTCTCCGCACTCACTTGTGACACTATCCGACATGTGCAGAAAGATGGTGTTGTACGCCATCTTTTTCATCTCATTCCACTAGACCTCTGTGAGACTTGCTGGAAAAGTGTCTTCTTCTCCAATCGCCAAGTCCATCTTTTGTTGCAAAAGAACTACCTTGATCTTCCCCTTCTAAAGGACTAAGTCTCCCTTTCCATCAAACTTCTTAATAATGAAATTTGAACCCATCTTGCAGAGAAAATCCAAGATTTATACAGCACCCATAATTGCTTTCCAACTTCTAAATCTCAAGAACACAATCAAAGATTGATCTCAATAACATTTTTGAACCTCAAGAACACGATTAGATCTTGATCTCTACTCCATTCTTGAATCACCCAAGAAGTTGACCTTTGATTCTTGGTGTCTTGCTCTGATACTCGCTGTTCTTGCTCCAATACCAGCTGATGTTGAACCATAGCTCCGATACCACTGTTGTGGTATCTCCTCTAGCTCTGATACCACTGTTGGAAAATCACTTTCTTGCAGAATCTCAAGTTGTGATCTTTCCAAACACCCAAGTCCACAATGACTTGTAATAAAATCGAAACAAAACAGGAATCAAACCAATCAAAGAAAGAACATAAGTAATTGTTATCGAGGTTCGACAATGTGCCTACGTCCCCGTAAGCTCCTCCGAGCTCTCTGCACTAAATCAATGGAGTTCTTACAATTATAGCAACACCTCTTCAAGAATCCTCAAGTTCTTGAAGAATGAAAGAAGAGAAAAAAAAAAAGTGATAAGGACTAGTGTTTTCCTGGAATTTTCCCCAAGAAAATTCCAATTACAAAGCCCTTGAATCTCCAATCTATACTACTCTCTCTCTAAACAACCAGCCTCTCTTGAATGAGTCTCTCCTGTGTGTTTTGCGTCTTTGTACTCTCACACACCATGTGTTCTATTTCACACACATTCCTATGTCATGTCACCATATCTCTCTTGTTGAGATGATGATGATGATGATGATATCTTCACTTGTGATTAGAAAACCCTTTATATATAGAGCAATGACTACCTCATCCAATCTTTGAGATCAATCTCAACCCTTAGCTCTTAAGAACCAAAGACCCATGGCACTCTAAGAGTCTAAGTAATCCTGTGCATTTTAACCAAGTCCCACGCACTATCTCAAAGTGCTGAAAAATTAGTGTCAGGTGTGCTTCATGCTGAGGCTCAGAACAGGGCGTGCTGAGGCTTAAAACATGGGAAACTTGCTGCCTTGCTGGAGGCCGCAGCGCGGCTGGTCCGTGCCACGGCACACACCTGATGGAGGACTTCCTCCACTTGCTGGAAGCCGCGGCGTATAACCTGTGCCGCGGAGCACAACCTGGACCTGAAGCTGAATTTTTCTCCTGTTTAATCCTAGACAAATACCAACATCCTCTTTGTCGATATATGTGTGTCTATATGTATGTGTGTGCGTGTGTATATATATATATTTGTGTGTGTTTGTATGTGTGTGTATATATATATACACACATATATATGTATATTCAATGCTTATAAATTCTTAAGTTGAGGCAATATAATTAAAATGGAATACTATGGTCGCTCGCTAACAAAATTCATTAAATGAAGAACAAATACATGTTATTCATATTGCTGAAAAGGAAACCCACTCACAAGTCCCAAATACAAAACCATGGTCGCCGCCCACAATCCGCAAATGGAAATCCATGGTCACTCGCTAACAAAATTCATTTATTGAAGACAAATAGAAAACCATGGTCGCCGCCCATAATCTGTAAATAGAAAACCACGGTCGCTTGCTAACAAAATTCATTGATTGAAGACAAATCAATGTCATCCATATTATTGGAAAGGAAACTCATCCAAAATTTCAAAATGCAAAACCATGGTCGCTCATTTTTAGAATTCAATGAATGAAGATGAAAAATTGCAATATATAATAACACACACTATAACACTAAAATTTATTAACTTTTTTATTTTTTTACTAAGATGACATGAGCGATCATAGAACATGATGAGGAGCATGAGAAATGAATATTATCATGTGAGGAAAATATTGGAGTCACTTCTAAAGAAATTATCAATTTATTGATCGGATCAATGATCTACCAGAAAAGTTACTTAAGGTTAGAGTGATAATCTATATCTTTTTAAGTTTTCTTTTTTTGAATTATGCGACTTTATGAATTATAGTTATTTTTTATTATCATTAAGCAATCTGCTTCTAACTAAGTATCATTTTTGTTGAATTTTTGTGAAGGAATGAAGATATGCAAGCCATATTCATTTTCAATGGCATGTGGTTTTATTTATGATTTTTACTATCTTTCTTTTTTTCATAGTCAACATATTAACAAAACAATCTAACACTTTAATTATTGATAGTTATTTGTGCAAAATATTGTTTTCACTTTGCATATAATAACAGTATATATTGAAGTAGAATAAAACAATATTGTAATTTTCGTCTTTCATTATAGAAATAAATTTAACAAGCTTTGCTCCTCTGTCACTATTGTTAAATTGACAAAATTCTGGTTTTTGTTATTCTTTTTTATCTTTGGTTGGGTGGTGTGCTTCTTTTCTTGAAGGGTTTCATTATTTTGTTTTTCAAAGGAAGGTGGAGGCTAATTAAAGTTATAAAAACCTTAAATTTATTATGCTAAATATTTTAGCTAAGTTGTCTTGAAAGTCAAATATGACGTATTGTGAAAGGATAATTTTGGTGTGCAGATTCTTTTTACCCTTGTACGGCTCCATTGCAATTCCCTGGTACTCCTTTTGATAGGGCTGCCAAAGTCATAGCTCGTGAAACAATGCCGGGAAACACGAGGCTTCGCATTTAAACGAAGTAGGCTTTGGTCCAAATTCGTCCTCGTTTAATGCAGCGGTTGTGCCATCAAGCTGGCTACTCATCCACAAGGGTTCAGCCATTTGGGTCATCTTCATAAGCTCCTTCATTGCTTCAACAGCGAGCTCAATTATTATTGCCTTATCAGCCTGATCACTAGGTGTACTGATTGTCTTAACAAGATTACCAGCACCACTCATCTCTCCTCCAAGGCCTGTTTGCCAACAAACAGAAATGATGCTATTGATAAGAAAAGTTCCTTGAGGAATCATTTATTGATGCTAATCAAACTAAATATTCTGGTCAATTTGGAGATTTGATGGAGAAAATTTTGTTTACACAGGGCGCAAAACTCATTTTTACACCAGGTTGAAACTTGTTTAGTAATTTTGAGAAATCCACATATACTTAATTAGTTTATCAATGAAGTTCTAAAAAATTACCAGTTAAGTTTTCACCCCAGTGCAAAAATGAGTTTTACACCCAATACCGTGCAACTAAGAATCTCTAGAATTGATGTAAGGAGCCAATGGATTTCCAAATTTATACGTGCTTTAATTTTAGGGTTGTCTCAAATTTGGCTTCCTGTTACCAAATATGAACCCCTTAATTGTATCAAATATGGTGATTGATTATTCAATTATGTCAACTATGGCTCAAATATGGTAATTGATTATTCAATTTTGTCATACCAGCATTAAGGTTAATCATTGAATATGCTTTCTAATGTCCATTTCAAGTTCTAAATATCTTCTAAAAAAATAAGTTACAAAAACAACAACATATAAAATAAATAAAGAAAATAAAATGACTTACAAAAGAGTGAAATATAAAAAACAACTTGAAAATTTTAAAAACTAGAAAGACAAAAAACATCATTATTATTTTTTAGCTTTTCACCGTTTATACTTTTGCGGGGAAGGAATTACACACTTTTCTTTATTCTTGTTCTCCTCAATCGTCACTTGATCCGTTATATTGATCTTTTTCTAATATACCGCTTATACAGCCTTTTGCATCTACCCAATTGTTTGTGCATACTAGCATTTGCAATGTTTCTGGTAATAGTCTTGATCGCAATTCATCCAAAATTCTAGAATCTGTACTAAAAGCTTATCCAATGCTATAGTAGACAAGAGAACAGTTAGTAGATCACGTGCCATTATGATAAGAATAGGGTAATAATAATGTTCATTTTTCTTCCACCATCACAAAATATCAAATTTATCACCATATAATTCTTCTTGACTTATCATTCTACTGCCTTCAAATTGTATGCAATTTTGAATTTCATTAGATGTTATAGGTCGTGTCGTGCTGTACTGGGCTTCGTGCAGTGCCTTTTTCCGTGTTGTGTCGTGTCATACCGTGGGCCTTAAAAGCTAGACCCATTCACTTGGACCGTGACAAGCACGGCAAACCACGTGGCAGTGTGGGCCGTGTTGGCACGACCCAGTTTGGTTTCGAGCTGTGCCAGCCCTTTGCCACCCCTAATTGGTGGTATTCAACATTCTTTCACCTTTTACATCTAATGGATCTAGTTTCCCCGGTACTGGATTAGAGAGATGGGGGGCAGAGAGAAAGTAGAGAGACGGAGGTAAAGGAGAGAGAGTATGAGCTTGTGAGGATAGAAAGTCTCGTTGGAAGTTTTTCTTTTTAATTCATAAACAAAATTTATTTGAAATTATACAAATATCCCCATTTAAGTGAGGTGGTTTTTGTCCAAAATATTTGGTGTACATCGCTTATAACGATCTGACCCCACACTTGACCCAATATTTTTCGCTTTGGCACAACAGCCCTCATAGCTTTGAAACGTGTTATGTAAGTGGAGGTAAACTTATAAACAACCCAATCTTTAGCCGATGACTACAAGATAAATGGTAAACACCAGGTCTTTTTTTAGCATATTTCGGTGTTTTAAAGTGCCGCATTATGCGATATCGGCGCTTATGTAAAGCGCCGGATAAAGTGCCGGTATGTATGGTGTCGAAGTACCAATATCGGCGCTTAACATAAGTATCGAAATATGCATTTTTTCGGCGCTTTTAAACGCCGCTATATTTCGGAGCTTTTGAGCGCCGTAATATACCGGCGCTTCTAAGCGCCACTATATTGTGGCGCTTAGAAGCGCCAAAATATAGCATGGTCAAAATTAAGCATATTGCGTTTATAAGCGCCAGTGTATCAGTGCTTGATTAAATGCAAGTAGCATCAGCATTCAACTATAAAACAAAAAATAACCCAAAATAACGAGCATGAAATGAAGAAACTATAAACTGAATTAGTCTAGCTGAACAATTTTACTGCAGGAAACTAGGTCAACAAAGCAAAATTTCACAAAAGTAACCTCTTCACAGTCAGAGAGAAGAAATAGCACCAACTGGGATGGGAGTTTGCGCTGCTGAGTAGGAAGCTGAAGCTAGAGAAAAGGTGAACTCTTATTCTAATATTGGGAGATCTTGGAGATGGATATTTCAGCTTGAAACCTGTAAAATCCATTTGAAAATTGTAAAGAACATTGAGAGGAGCTGAACTTGTATACTATATGTACGAAGAAATTCTTACCTTCTGCTGAACTTTCCTCAATTGAGCTCCAATTTTTTCCCTTAAAAAATTACAGAGAAAAATGGGTTTATGCAGAGATAGAGAGATGTATAGAAGGGAGAGAGCCATTTGTTTTATTTAGGCACTTTTTCGGACAGAAAGATTTTGATTTTGAAATTTTGGGGGGAAAAAACATGCGGGTAAGGAACGTAATGACAATATGTGAAATTTATGAGCATGTTAGCATATTTCAGTGCTTCCAAGCGTCGGAATATGAAATGGAGCATATTCCGGCGCTTCCAAGTGCCATAATATAAAATGGGTTTCAAGCATATTCCAGCACTTGAAAGCGCCGCAATATGTAGAAACCATATACCGGCGCTTAAAAGCGTCGCAATATGCAGAAACCCATTTCATATTCCGGTGCTTGGAAGCGTCAGAATATGAAATGGGTTTTGATCGTATTGCGGCGCTGGAATATGAAATGGGTTTTGATCATATTTCGACACTTAGAAGCGCCGAAATATGCAATAAGATTCGCATATAACGACACTTTAAAGCACCGATATATGTTCTTTGAATATTGCAGTGCTTTAAGGAAGTGCCACAAATAAAGCACCAACGGTTGATATATTGCGGCGTTTATATGAAGTGCCGGAAATAAAGCTTCGGCACGTGTCATTTACCTTGTAATATACCAAGGCTTGACCCTCGGCTTGGGACGTTACATCGCTAAATTACAACAAAAAGGATTTTAAGTTAGCATTCTATATAAGAATGCTATCTAACCACCCTTAAAACACAAGTTAGCAGTGTTTCCAAATTATTTAAGACCAAATGTTTCCAATGATTCAAATTTCTCCAAAACAAACATAAAGGCAAATAGGTAATTCACTAAATTCATTTATTTAATTTTTTTAACCTCTACAGATTTTTTTTTTTTTGGTGATATCGAGCCAACTATTGGTAAAAAAAGTGCACCAATAATATCATTGGAAAGAGCTTGATAAGATCTACATCCGCCCTCCGCCAACCGGGCCACCCTCATGTATCGTCCATATGGCCGGAGGTAGTCTGTCATTAGATCTTCAGTATTCTAATGACTAAATATTTTCGAAAACCACATCGCCACCGAGTCAGATACTTTGGACAATCTACACAACTATTGAAACGTTGCCTCGTTATACCAACTGGAAACGCCTCACATGCCCCCACGCACCACAAGTCTATGCCTGGCGGTTACCCAATGAACAATACTTGTTGATACTTAATTTTAATTTTTTTAAAGTTATCGAAAAGTCCCTATTTTAATGTGGTTTTCGGAGATTTTTTGCGGCTTATTGGTCATTTCTTGATTTTCTATGTAGAAAACTAGGATTCTATCCTCCTCCTTGTTGATATGTGTGTGTGTCTATATATATATATATATATATATATATATATATATATATATATATATATATATATATATATATATATATATATATATATATATATATTCAATGCTTATAAATTATTAAGTTGAGGCAATATAATTAAAATGGAACACTATGTTCGCTCGCTAACAGAATTCATTGAATGAAGAACAAATACATGTTATTCATATTGCTAGAAAGGAAAGCCATTCACAATTCCCAAATACAAAACCATGATCACCGCCCACAATCCGTAAATGGAAAACAATGGTTACTCACTAATAAAATTCATTAACTGAAGTAAATGGAAAACCATGGTCGCCGCCCACAATCTGCAAATGGAAAACCATGGTCGCTCGCTAACAAATTCATTGATTGAAGAAAAATCAACGTAATCCATATTATTGGAAAGGAAACTCACCCACAATTTCAAAATGTAAAACCATGGTCGCTCATTTTTAAAATTCAATGAATGAAGATGAAAAATTTCAATGTATGATAACACACTATAACACTAAAATTAATCAACTTTTTTTTTAACTAAGATGACTTGAGCTATCATAGAACATGATGAGCATGAGAAATTAATATTATCATGATGAGGAAAATATTGAAATCACTTCTAAAGAAATTATCAATTTATTGATCGGATCAATGATCTACCAGAAAAGTTGCTTAATAGATCTATATCCTTTTAAGTTTTCTTTTTTGAATTATCAAACTTTAGGAATTATAGTCATTTTTATTATCATTAAGAAATCTGCTTCTAACTAAGTATCAATTTTGTTGATTTTTTTTGAAGGAATGAAGATATGCAAGCCAAATTCATTTTCAATGATTTTTTTCATAGTCAACATATTAACAATACAATCTAACACTTTAATTATTGATAGTTATTTGTAGTAGCCAAGGAAAGTATGAGATTTAATTGTGCAAAATATTGTTTTTCAGTTGCATATAATACGATATATTGAAGTAGAACAAAACGATATTGTAATTAAATAAAGAAACAAACTTTGATCCTGTATGCCACTTTTGTTGAATCGACAAAATTTTTGTTTTTGTTATTCTTTTTTAATCTTTAGTTGGGTGGTTTGCTTTTTGTTCAACAAGGGTTCATTATCTTTATTTGTTTTTCAAAGGAAGGTGAAGGCAAATTAAAGTTATAAAAACCTTAATTTTTTATGCTAAATGTTTTACCTAAGTTGTCTTGAAAGTCAAATATGACCTATTGTGAAAGGATATTTTCGGTGTGCAGAGTCTTTTGAACCCTTCCAAAGTCATAGCTCGTCAAATAATGACGGAAAACACGAGGCTTCGCATCTAAATGAAGTAGGCTTTGGCCCGAATTCATCCTCATTTAGTACAGTGGTTGTGCCATCAAGCTGGCTAGTCATCCACAAGGGTTCACCCATCTGGGTCATCTTCATAAGCTCCTTAATTCATTGCTTCAACAGCGAGCTCAATTCCATCAGCCTTATCACTCGGTGTACCAATTGACTTAACAAGATCACCAGCACCACTCATCTCTCCTCCAAGGCCTGTTTTCCAACAAACAGAAATGATGCTATTGATAAGAAAAGTTCTTTTGAGGAACCTTTTATTGATGCTAATCAAACTAAAGTTTCTAGTCAATTTGAAGATTTGACGGAAAAATTCTTGTTTATATCGAGTGCAAAACTCATTTTTGAATCGAGATAGCAATTTGGTTGGTAATTTTGGGGAGCTTCACTCGTAACGTCCATATGTACTTAATTAATGTTACCAATGAAGTTCCCAAAAAGTACTAGTCAAGTTTTCAATTCAGTGCAAAAATGTGTTGTGCACTATGGCTCAAGCATGGTAATTGATTATTCACTTTCCACACAAGGGCAGAAAAGGAACAAGAGAGAAAAAGAAAAACAATTCACCACTCTATTTGTCTTTGTTTTATCTATGACTTCTTCACAGTTGTATTGAGAAATTTACATGTCCTGTTTTCCCTTTCTCACTGCTGCTGCTGCTACTTTCTGTTTTAGCTTCCTTGAGAAATTTACATGTGCCTCTCAGACATTGCTGCACCCAACAACACATCTTCTATGTCTATTGTATGTCCTACTTAACATTTTAGCAGATAAACAAAAATCAATTCCACCACCAGAGTGATCATCTTCACCTATTCCCACATCACACTATGCTCCTTGCAATCACCAATCTCATTGGTTACCACCATATCACTAATACTCCCCATATCACATTACCAATAGCCATGAGATCACTTCTCCTTTCTTAGTGTCCCAATTAAAAACACTCCCATCTTAAGCAGCAGATACCACTAACTTCCCTTCATTAGCCATCACAAGAGAAACCACTGCACTATTGCGCTTTTGAGCCAATGTTACCAATTCATGATCCATCTGCTGTTTCCTTACAATTGTCATAGATCCTTTATAGATTGATCCATCTGAACCAGCAGCATAGAATTGCGTCTCTGTTGGGTCTAATGCCAACCCAGGAATTGCACAAGGGAATGTCACTTTGTGCATCTGTGTTTCATTCAAAAGACTCCAAAATTTGCATGTGGAATCCAATGAGCAAGAGATGATAGTTGGCATACAATTAAGAAACACTGGCTGCCACTGAATCATCATGTGCAGAACACTTTTGCAATATGAAATCAGTCGAATTATCTGTTATAGTTTGTGGCATTTTTACATTGTTTGAAAATTGATTAAATCATGTTTAAATAAGTTCGTTCAAAGTAAAAATTGTTTAAATTTACTGCTTAAATCAATTCCTAAACATCGTCATTGTTAGATGACTGCGGTAGTGTATTCTGAAATTGTTTTGGCCATTGGCAGTTTTTAAGATTTACTGTTATTTGGTGTTCCCTCTAAAAATAGACATCCAGATCTTTCCAAGCATATATGCTTCATCTCCTGGTTCTTCCCGAGTGCCTCCCATGCCTGGTCGTACTCATAACTGCATCAGGTCTCCAAGGTGAACAGCCTCTGGTCGATGGAACAATGTAGGCAAGGGAAGTCGGCAAAATGGATCCGTAACTTCGGGAAAAGGATTGGCTCTGAGGGCTGGGCACGGAGTCCCAGTCCCGAACCCGTCGGCTGTCGGTGGACTGCTCGAGCTGCTCTCGCGGCGAGAGCGGGTCGCCGCGTGCCGGTCGGGGGACGGACTGGGAACGGCTCCCTCTGGGGCCTTCCCCGGGCGTCGAACAGTCGACTCAGAACTGGTACGGACAAGGGGAATCCGACTATTTAATTAAAACAAAACGCGCAGTGTGCGTGCTGTGCGCGCAGTGTGCGTGCTGTGCACGCAGTGTGCGTGCTGTGTGCGGGCTGTGCGCGCGAAAGATCCGGATGTCTATTTTCTAGAGAATTTTATGGCTCCCAAATATGATTTTTATAGAGAAAGTTATGGCAGTTTTAGTAGACAGAGGTCAGGCTGTGCGTAATTGAAGACTCTTGCTAGAAGCCCTCAGTTAACCAAACCTCGTACAACGAACACGGACGATGCGACGATGCAAGCGTGCAAAGTGCAAGATGTATAGTTCATGTGTTAGACGTTCATTTGGATTTAGTCTTAGACTGAATAAAGGCAACGATCAAATTGTGTTTTTTCAAGTTATTATTTCTTTTTCCTTTTATATCATTCTTGGCTTGCATTGTCTGAGACTTAAAATAAAACGAAAACTATATAAAATATGTTATAATAGGCTACGGGATCTTGAAGTCTTTTAGGTGTTTAGGTGGAAGAGTAGGTGTAGAGAGAGTCTGAAATAAGAGAAAGTAATTATTTATACCGCTCAAAGTGGACAAGAGTTACATTATGGGCTCCGGGCAGTGAAAATAAATTATGCTTATATATATTGGGTTGGGCTAAAGTCATTTTCCATAACGCATGTGAAGTAACGAAGATGTCCCAAAGATTTAGTATGGAGTTTTACAATGTCTCTGCGCTGGTGGTAGGGGTGGCAATGGGTTGTGTTGTGTCAGCCCACCGTCAACAAAAGGTGGCCCACTGTGCCGTGCCTCTATCTTTTTCATGTCGTGCCACGCCATGCCATTTTTTTTAAAAATGTAGGCTTGGCATAGCCTTAGACCCACTTGGCTATTGAGTCGTGCCGTGCCGTACCGGCCCATGGGCTTCATTGGTATATATTGATTTTTTTGTTGAAAATAGTAAAAAAAAAATAATGTAAATATCGAACGGAATGCTTATAATTGTATTGAAAAAAAAACTATTTTTATTGATGAAGTTAAATATTACAAATAATTTAGAAATTGAACAAAAACATAAACATAAACAAATAACTTAAAAATTACAAGTTCTAAATATCTTCTAAAACAATAACTTACAAAAACAACAACATATAAAATAAACAAATTAAATAAAATGACTTTTGCGGGGAAGGAATTACACACTTTTCTTCATTCTTGATCTCTTCAATCATCACTCGATCCGCTATATTGATCTTTTTTTTAATATAATGCTTATACAGCCTTTTGCATCTAGCCAATCATTTGTGCATGATAGTATTTACAATGTTTCTGATAATAGTCTTGATCGCAATTCATCCAAAATTCTAGAATCTGTACTAAAGCTTGTTCCAATGCTATGGTAGGCACTAGAACGGTTAGTAGGTCACATGCCATTATGCTAAGAATAAGGTAATGTTCATTTTTCTTCCACCATCATAAAATATCAAATTTATCGTCATCTAATTCTTCTTGACTCATCATTCTAGTAGCATCAAATTGTATGTAATTTTGAATTTCATTAGATGTTATAGGTCGTGCCATGCCATGATGGGCCTCATGCCGTGCTTTTTTTCATGTTGAGCCGTGGGCCTCAAAAGCTAGGCCCACTTGGATCGCGACAAGTACGGCATACCATGCGGTAGTGTGGGCTGTGCCAGCACGACCCAGTTTGTTTCGGGCCGTGCCAGCCCATTGCCACCCCTAGCTAGTGGTATTCAACATTCTTTCACCTTTTACATCTAATGGATCTGGTTTCCCAGTACTGGATTAGAGAGATGGCATAGAGAGAAAGTTGAGAGGGGGAGTAGAGGAGAGAGAGTAGGAGCTTGGAGGATAGAAAGTCTTGTTAGAAGTTTTTCTTTTTAATTCATAAACAAAATTTATTAGAAATTATACAAATATCCCCATTTAAGTGAGCTGGTTTTTGTCCAAAATATTTGGTGTACGTTATTTATAACGATTCGACCCCATACTTGACACAATATTGTCCGCTTTGACACATCAACCCCCATGGCTTTAAAATATGTTATGTTAGTGGAGGTGACAATCACTTATAAACAACCTAGTCTCTAACAGATGTGAGATACCAAGACTTAACCCTCATCTTGGGATGTCACATCGTTAAATTAGAACAAAAAATATTGTAAGTTAGCATTCTATATGAGAATGCTATCTTGTCACACTTAAAAAACTAGTTAGCGGTGTATCCGAATTATTTAAGACCAAATATTCCCAAGTATTCAAATTTCTTCAAAATAAACATAAAGGCAAATGGGTAATTCATTAAATCCATTGATTTATTCTTTTTAACCCCTGCATATTTTTTTGCAATGTCGAGCCAACTAGTGGTCGAAAAAGTACACCAACAATACCGTTGGAAAGAGCTTGACAATATCTACATCTACCCTCCACTGACCAGGCCACCCTTATGCGTCATTTGTGTGGCCGGAGTTGGTCTGCCTTTAGATCTTCAGTATTCTAATGACAATATATTGTCAAAAATAGCATCACCACTGAGTCAAATTTTGTACAATCTACACAACTGTCTAAACGTTGCCCCGTTATGCCAACTGGAACAGCCTCACATGTCCCCACGCGCTGCTAGTCTATGCATGGGGGTTACCCCGTGAACAATACTTGTTGATACTTAATTTTAATTTTTTTTTTAATTTATTGAAAAATCCCTATTTTCATGTGGTTTTAGGAGATATTTTGGGGCTTATTGGTCACTTCTTGATTTTCTATTTAGAAAACTCGAGTTCAATCCTCCTCCTTGTCGATATTTGTGTGTATATGTGTGTATGTGTGTGTGTGTGTGTGTATATATATATATATATATATATATATATTCAATACTTATAAACTCTTAAGTTTGGGCAATATAAAATGGAACTCCATGATCGCTCGCTAACAAAATTCATTGAATGAAGAACAAATACATGTTATTCATATTGCTGGAAAGGAAACCCACTCACAATTCCCAAATACAAAACCATGGTCACCGCCCACAATCCGCAAATGGAAAACTATGGTTACTCGCTAACAAAATTCATTAACTGAAGACAAATGGAAAACCATGATCGCCACCCATAATCTGCAAATGGAAAACCATGGTCTCTCACTAACAAATTCATTGATCGAAGACAAATGAACATCATCCATATTATTGGAAAGGAAACTCGTCCACAATTTCAAAATGCAAAACCATGGTCACTCATTTATAGAATTCAATGAATGAAGATGAAAATTAAATTGCAATATATAATAACACACACTACAACACTAAAATTTATTAACTTTTTTTTTTTTTTACTAAGATGACATGAACGATCATAGAACATGATGAGGAGCATGAGAAATGAATATTATCATGGTGAGGAGAATATTGAAGTCACTTCTAAAGAAATTATCAATTTATTGATTAGATCAATGATCTATTAGAAAAGTTGCTTAAGGTTCCAGTGATAATCTATATCTTTTTAAGTTTTCTTTTTAGAATTATGAGACTTTATGAATTATAGTCATTTTTTATTATCATTAAGCAATCTGCTTCTAGCTAAGTATCAATTTTGTTGAATTTTTGTGAAGGAATGAAGATATGCAAGCCATATTCATTTTGAATGGTATGTGGTTTTATTTATGTTTTTTACTTTCTTTCTTTCTTTCATAGTCAACATATTAACAATACAATCTAACACTTTGATTATTTTCAGACAAGGAAAGTGTGAGATTTAATTGTGCAAAATATTGTTTTCAGTTTGCATATAATAACAGTATATATTGAAGGGTTGGGTGGTGTGCTTCTTATTCTTGAAGGGTTTCATTATTTTGTTTTTCAAAGGAAGGTGGAGGCTAATTAAAGTTATAAAAACCTTAAATTTATTATGCTAAATGTTTTAGCTAAGTTGTCTTGAAAGTCAAATATGACCTATTGTGAAAGGATAATTTTGGTGTGCAGATTCTTTTTACCCTTGTACGGCTCCATTGCAATTCCCTGGTACTCCTTTTGATAGGACTTCCAAAGTCATAGTTCGTGAAACAATGCCAAAAAACACGAGGCTTCGCATTTAAACGAAGTAGGCTTTGGTCCGAATTCATCCTCGCTTAATATAGCGGTTGTGCCATCAAGCTGGCTAGTCATCCACAAGGGTTCAGCCATTTGGGTCATCTTCATAAGCTCCTTCATTGCTTCAACAGCGAGCTCAATTCCTTATCAGCCTTATCACTAGGTGTACCAATTGACTTAACAAACAGAAATGATGCTATTGATAAGAAAAGTTCTTTGAGGAACCTTTTATTGATGCTAATCAAACTAAATCTTTTTGTCAATTTGAAGATTTGATGGAGAAAGTTTTGTTTACATCGGGAGCAAAACTCATTTTTACACCGGGGTGGAAACTTGTTTAATAATTTTGAGAAATTTCACTAGAGACATCCACATATACTTAAATAGTTTACCAATGAAGTTCTTAAAAATTACAAGTTAAGTTTTCACTCAAGTGCAAAATGAGTTCTACACCTGGTGCAAGTAAGAATCTCTGGAATTGATGTAAAGAGCCAATGGATTTCCAAATTTTTATGTGCTTTAATTTCAGGGTTGTCTCAAATTTGGCTTCCTGTTACCAAATATAAACCCCTTGATTGTACCAAATATGGTGATTGATTATTCAATTTTGTCCACTACGGCTCAAATATGGTAATTGATTATTCAATTTTGTCATACCAGCATGCATAAGAAGGATTAAGGTTAATCATTGAATACGCTTTCTAATGTCCATTTCAAGTTCCAAATATCTTCTAAAAAAATAAATAAAAATAATAAAATAAAATGACTAACAAATGAGTGAAATATAAATAAAAAAAACAACTTAGAAATTTTAAAAATTAGAAAGACAAAAAACATTATTACTATTTTTAAGAATTTCACCATTTATACTTTTGCGGGGAAGGAATTACACACTTTTCTTCATTCTTGATCTCTTCAATCGTCACTCGATCCGCTATATTGATCTTTTTTTAATATACTACTTATAGAGCCTTTTGCATCTAGCCAATCATTTGTGCATACTAGTATTTACAATGTTTTCAGTAATAGTCTTGATCGCAGTTCATCAAAAATTCTAAAATCTGCCCTAAAAGCTTGTTCCAATGCTATGGTAGACATGGGAACAGTTAGTAGATCACTAGCCATTATTGTAAGAATAAGGTAAAAATAATGTTCATTTTTCTTCCACCATCAATAAATATCAAATTTATCACCATCTAATTCTTGTTAACTCATCATTTGATTGGCTTCAAATTGTAGGTAATTTTGAATTTGATTAAATGTTATAAATCGTGGCATGTTGGGCTGGGCTTCGTGTAGTGCCTTTTTTTTGTGTTGTGTTGTGTTGTACCGTGAGCCTTAAAAGCTAGACCTATTCACTTGGACCGTGACAGGCATGACACACAACATGGCTGTGTGGGTGTGGCAGTGTGGGCCGTGCTGGAACGACCCAGTTTGTTTCGAGCTGTGCCATCCCATTGCCACCCCTAATTGGTGGTATTCAACATTCTTTTACCTTTTACATCTAATGGATCTGGTTTCCCTATAGTGGATTAGAGAGATGGCGCAGAGAGAAAGTAAAGAGAGGGAGTAAAGGAGAGAGAGTAGGAGCTTGGAGGATAGAAAGTCTCACTGGAAGTTTTTCTTTTTAATTCATAAACAAAATTTATTTGAAATTATAAAAATATCCCCATTTAAGTGAGGTGGTTTTTGTCCAAAATATTTGGTGTGCATCGCTTATAATGATCTGACCCCACACTTGACCCAATATTTTCCGCTTTGGCACACCAACCCTCATAGCTTTGAAACGTGTTCTGTAAGTGGAGGTAGCTTATAAACAACCCAGTCTTTAGCCGATGTGAGATACTAAGACTTGACCCTCATCTTGGGACGTCACATCGCTAAATTACAACAAAAAGGATTGTAAGTTAGCGTTCTATATAAGAATGCTATCTTACCACACTTAAAACACAAGTTAGCAGTATGTCCAAATTATTTAAGACCAAATGTTTCCAATTATTCAAATTTCTCCAAAACAAACATAAAGACAAATAAGTAATTCACTAAATTTATTGATTTAATTTTTTTAACCTCTGCAGACTTTTTTGTGATATGGAGCCAATTAGTGGTAAAAAAAGTGCACCAATAATATCATTGGAAAGAGCTTGATAAGAACTACATCCGCCCTCTACAAACCAGGCCACCCTCATGTATCGTCCATATGGCCAGAGGCGGTCTGGCTTTAGATCTTCAGTATCCTAATGACTATATATTTTTAGAAACCACCATCGCCACCAAGTCAGATTTTGGACAATCTACACAACTGTCGAAACATTGCCCCGTTATATCCACTGAAACTGCCTCACATGCCCCCACGCACCACAGTTCTATGCGTGGGGGTTACCCTATGAACAATACTTATTGATACTTAATTTTAATTTTTTTTAAGGTTATCGAAAAGTCCCTATTTTAATGTGATTTTAGGAGATTTTTTGCAGCTTATTGGTCATTTCTTGATTTCTAATTAGAAAACTAGGATTCTATCCTCCTCCTTGTTGATATGTGTGTGTGTCTATATATATATTCAATGCTTATAAATTATTAAGTTGAGGCAATATAATTAAAATGGAACATCATGGTCGCTCGCTAACAAAATTTATTGAATGAAGAACAAATACATGTTATTCATATTGCTGGAAAGGAAACTTGCTCAAAATTCCCAAATACAAAACCATGGTCGCTGCCCACAATCCGCAAATGGAAAACCATGGTCACTTGCTAACAAAATTCATTGATTGAAGACAAATTGAAAACCATGGTCGCCGCCCATAATCTGTAAATGGAAAACTATGGTCGCTTGCTAACAAAATTCATTGATTGAGGACAAATAAACGCCATCCATATTTTGGAAAGGAAACTCGTCCATAATTTCAAAATGCAAAACCATGGTCGCTCATTGATAGAATTCAATGAATGAAGTTGGAAAATTGCACTATATAATAACACACACTATAACACTAAGATTAATCAGGATTGTTTTTACTAAGATGACATGAGCGATCATAGAATACAATGAAGAGCATGAGAAGTGAATATTACAATGGTGAGGAGAATATTGAAGTTACTTCTAAAGAAATTGTCAATTTATTGATCGGATCAATGATCTACCAGAAAAGTTGCTTAAGGTTAGAGCGATAATCTATATCCTTTTAAGTTTTCTTTTTTGAATTATCAGACTTTATGAATTATAGTCATTTTTATTATCATTAAGAAATCTGCTTCTAACTAAGTATCAATTTTGTTGAATTTTTGTGAAGGAATGAAGATATGCAAGCCATATTCATTTTGAATGGTATGTGGTTTTGTTTACGATTTTTACTTTCTTTCTTTTTTTCATAGTCAACATATTAACAATACAATCTAGCACTTTAATTATTGATAGTTATTTGTAGTAGCCAAGGAAAGTATGAGATTTAATTGTGCAAAATATTGTTTTTCAGTTTGCCTATAATACAATATATATTGAAGTAGAATAAAACAATATTGTAATTTTCATCTTTCATTAAATAAAGAAACAAACTTTGATCTTGTATGTCACTTTTGTTGAATCGACAAAATTTTGGTTTTTATTATTCCTTTTTAATCTTTGGTTGGGTGGTTTGCTTTTTGTTCTTGAAGGGTTCATTATTTTGCTTTGTTTGTTTTTCAAAGGAAGGAGGAGGCAAATTAAAGTTATAAAAACCTTAATTTTTTATGCAAAATGTTTTACCCAAGTTGTCTTGAAAGTCAAATATGACCTATTGTGAAAGGATATTTTCGGTGTGCAGAGTCTTTTGAACCCTTCCAAAGTCATAGCTCGTGAAACAATGCCGGAAAACACGAGTCTTCGCATCTAAATGAAGTAGGCTTTGGCCCAAATTCATCCTCATTTAGTACAGCGGTTGTGCCATCAAGCTGGCTAGTCATCCAAAAGGGTTCACCCATCTGGGTCATCTTCATAAGCTCCTTCATTGGTTCAACAGCGTGCTCAGTTCCTTATCAGCCTTATCACCAGGTGTACCAATTGACTTAACAAGATCACCAGCACCACTCATCTCTCCTCCAAGGCCTGTTTGCCAACAAACAGAAATGATGCTATTGATAAGAAAAATTCTTTGAGGAACCTTTTATTGATGCTAATCAAACTAAATCTTTTGGTCAATTTGAAGATTTGATGGAGAAAGTTTTGTTTACACCGGGCGAAAAACTCATTTTTACACCGGGTTGGAAACTTATTTAGTAATTTTGAGAAATTTGACTAGTGACATCCACATATACTTAAATAGTTTACTAATAAAGTTCTCAAAAATTACCAGTTAAGTTTCCACTCCAGTAAAAAATTAGTTTAACATCTGGTGCAAGTAAGAATCTCTGGAATTGATGTAAGGAGCCAATGGATTTCCAAATTTATATGTGCTTTAATTTCAGGGTTGTCTCAAATTTGGCTTCCTGTTACCAAATATGAACCCCATGATTGTACCAAATATGGTGATTGATTATTCAATTTTGTCCACCACAGCTCAAATATGGTAATTGATTATTCAATTTTGTCATACCAGCATGCATAAGAAGGATTAAGGTTAATCATTGAATATGCTTTCTAATGTCCATTTCAAGTTCCAAATATCTTCTAAAAAAATAAATAAAAACAATAAAATAAAATGATTTACAAATAAGTGAAATATAAAAAACAATTTAGAAATTTTAAAAATTAGAATGACAAAAAATGTTATTATTATTTTTTAGCTTTTCACCGTTTATATTCTTGCGGGGAAGGAATTACATGCTTTTCTTCCTTCTTAATCTCTTCAATCGTCACTCGATCCGCTATATTGATCTTTTTTTAATATACTCCTTATACGGCCTTTTGCATCTAGCCAATTATTTGTGCATACTAGCATTTGCAATGTTTTCAGTAATGGTCTTGATCGCAGTTCATCTAAAATTCTAGAATATGCACTAAAAGCTTGTTCCAATGCTATGATAGACATGGGAATTAGTAGATAACGTGTCATTATGCTAAAAATTGGGTAATAATAATGTTCATTTTTCATCCATCATCATAAAATATCAAATTTATTACAATCTAATTCTTCTTCTTGACTCGTCATTCTACAGGCTTCAAATTGTATGTAATTTTGAATTTCATTATATGTTATAGGTCGTGTCGTGCTGTTCTAGGCCTTGTGCAGTGCTTTTTTTTCATATTGCGTCGTATCATACCGTGAGCCTCAAAAGCTAGACCCATGCACTTGGACCGTGACAAGAACGGCACATCACATGGCAGTGTGGGCCATGCTGGCACGACCCAGTTTGTTTCGGGCCATGCCAGCCCATTGCCATCCTTAGCTGGTGGTATTCAACAATCTTTCACCTTTTACATCTAATGGATCTGGTTCCCCTATACTGGATTAGAGAGATGGCGCAGAGAGAAAGTAAAGGATATAGACTAGCAGCCCAGAGGATAGAAAGTCTCACTGGAAGTTTTTCTTTTTAATTCATAAACAATTTATTTGAAATTATACAAATATCCCCATTCAAGTGAGGTGGTTTTGTCCAAAATATTTGGTGTACATCACTTATAACAATCTGACCCCACACTTGATCCAATATTTTCCGCTTTGGCACACCAGCCCTCATAGCTTTGAAACGTGTTATATGTAAGTGGAGCTAACTTATAAACAATCTCGTCTTTAACCGATGTGGGATACTAATACTTGACCCTCGCCTTGGGACGTTACATCGCTAAATTACAACAAAAAGGATTGTAAGTTAGCATTCTATATAAGAATGCTATGTTGCCACACTTAAAACACAAGTTAGTAGTGTGTCCAAATTATTTAAGACCAAATGTTTCCAATTATTCATATTTCTCTAAAACATTCATAAAGGCAAATAGGTAATTCTCTAAATTCATGGATTTAATTTTTTTAACCTTTGCATATTTTTTTGCGATATCAAGCCATGATGGTCGAAAAAGTGCACCAATAATATCATTGAAAAGAGCTTGATAAGATCTATATCTGCCCTCTGCCAACCAGGCCACCCTCATGTATCGTCCATGTGGCCGGTGGTGGTCTGTCTTTAGATCTTCAATATTCTAATGACTATATATTTTCGGAAACCACCATTGCCACCAAGTCAAATTTTGGACAATCTACACAACTGTCGAAACGTCGCCCCATTATACCAACTGGAAACGCCTCACCTGCCCCCACACGCCATAGGTCTATGTGTGGCCCATGAACAATACTTGTTGATACATGATTTTAATTTTTTTTTAAAGTTATCGAAAAGTCCCTATTTTTGTGGTTTTATGAGATATTTTGCGGCTTATTGGTCACTTCTTGATTTTCTATTTAGAAAACTGGATTCTATCCTCCTCCTTGTTGATATATGTGTGTGTATATATATTCAATGCTTATAAATTCTTAAGTTGAGGCAATATAATTAAAATGGAATACCATGGTCGCTCGCTAACAAAATTTATTGAATGAAGAACAAATACATATTATTCATATTGCTGGAAAGGAAACTCACTCACAATTCTCAAATACAAAACCATAGTCGCCCCGCAAATGGAAAACCATTGTCACTCACTAACAAGAGAAACAAACGACTGCACTATTGCGCTTTTGAGCCCATGTTACCAATTCATGATCCATCTGCTGTTTCCTTACAATTGTCATAGGTCCTTTATAGATTGACCCACCTGAACCAGCTGCATAGAATTGGGTCTCTGTTGGGTATAATGCCAACCCAAGAATTGCACAAGGGAATGTCATTTTGTGCATCTGTGTTTCATTCAAAATACTCCAAAACTTACATGTGGAATCCGTTGAGCAAGAAATGATAGTTGACATACAAGAAACAATGGCTGTCACTGAATCATCATGTGCAGAACACTTTTGCAATATGAAATCTCTTTCCACGTCAACTGATCATGCTTCCTTGATTTTTGTGCTTCCACGTCACATGTTGCAGCAACTTGTCTTGCTTTAAAACTGGTGTGTTATTTTGTAATTAGTCTTTGTGCAAGAACAGTTCTTGCTTTCCTTTCCCATGTGTGGCGGTGGACCCCAGTTCCACTTGATGAAACAACATCATGCTGATGCACCAACTGCTATGGAATCAATACTACTTAGCTTTGCTTAATTTCAAGTAGTTAAATCTTAACTTTCCTTTCTCGTTCCCAAACAGCAACTTGTTCATCATCGGTCTACTAAAGCTTGTTTGGTACTTTAGAAATAAACCTTTAATCCTGCACACTTAAATTAACTTGTTAATAATTTAACACAGATTTGTCTCTATTAGAATTAAATCTTAAGATAACATAAAATATCCTAACAAGTGTGATATGGTGGTGCCTGGAGGAAGCTTCATAGTCAGTGATGGGGCCATCAGGAGAGCTAGTGAGAACAATTTGGTGAGAAGAAGATGACATTTTTCTGGTTGGCTAAAGGACATGTAACATGGATTATAAAGGAGAGTTCTGACATAAATGGGTTAATGAGGAGGGCATGTTTGGGAGTGAATTCTGGGTCAAGGTGCTAATAATCATCGAATTTGGCTGCTTCTCTGCCAGGTAATGTTGTGTTATTATGTGGATGATTTTAGCAACCGGCTATTTTGGAAATGAGTTTATGGCTGTTAGCTGCATTTAAGTGTTGAGGATTGTTATCATCATTTGCGCAGCCTTCCATTTTCATGGACACTGTACTGCGTCGGAAATGATAGCATTCTCCCTTAGGTGTTTACCAGCGGAGCATCTTGTTCGCTTTCTACTTGCTTTGTCATGACACCTATAACCAACATTATTAGCCTCAGTATTTACCTAATGGTAATTACTTTTATATTATTGAGATTTACTTTTAATTATGAGTTCCTCTACTCATTTTACATATTATACACTTTAATCTCCACTGTCAAGAATCTTAGAGTCAAACATGTGTCAGTGTTAGCAGCTGATGTGAGCGAATGTAAAATGACAACAGAAACCCTCCTTTAATGCCGTCCAACGACTACAATCATTGACACAATTGTCATTAAAAAATTTGACCTTTTTGTTAGAAAAAAGTAGGATATTAGGCCGTCTCTCTCCCACTTTCTCACGTCTCTCTTTCTCCTCGTTAACAGATGACACCTATAAGGCTATAACCAATGTTAACAGAGCCCACAAAAATAACTAGAGGTCATCCCTAACCAGCAAAAACACCATCAATGCAAATGGATAGAAATCCATCAAGCTCACCATCCTCAGTGATCAATAAAACACATCAATCATAACTACTCTAAGCACGAAGCAAAGCTCCTTGTAATTTCCCTTAAGATCCGAAGGTTCCATAAGTAATGAGCTTCTCTAGGATAATATGATCGATGACTACCTTATTAAAAACGGACGCACGAGAAATATGAAATTTTCAGAAAGCACAGCCCGTAGTGAGAAAAGATCAAACATTTGAAAGGCGTAAGTGTGGGGGATAGAAACAGAGCCCAAAAATATAACCAAAGATAATTTCTAACAAGCAAAGAACACAAATAGTGCAAACTGAAAATAGACACCCATATGTGGATCGTAGATGTGATCAATCAAGCGTAAATGTGGATGTTGCTTTAGTTGAGAAAGTGCGAAATACAAAATACCCAGTTGTTGAATTCATCCGGACAATGTCGGTGATGAGAGAGTATCTGCTCCAAGCAGGCTGCACCTGAAGAAGAGGCAACTCAAATCCGCAAAAGCATCCCAGGTTTTACACGAGTCCTGGCACAAATTCGTCATGGACATAGCTTCTCAGTTCCGCAAGGATCTGTAGCAGTAGCAATTGTGGTTCCAGGCTCATCTTTTGTTGGGATTAGACCCAAAATCTGATTAATTAGCAGTATTGAAAGTTTGATTAAAACAGAGAGATTTTTGATCAGGTGGGAGACAAATCCGGACTAAGGATTGAAATGTTCGGAGATTTGAATCGAGAGAGGAATTTGTTGGGATGCTCTTCAAATCTCACATCGAATAAAAGTGTCATTGTAATGTGTCAAAAAGATGTGAGTACTAGTTATTATAAATATCGGCTATCAAAAAACATAGTTCTCCATCCTTATTCTTTAATACAGGGATCCAATGATTGAGTGAATATTAAGGTTTTGGGTTGTGAGATTGAAGAGAGTTTTCACACAATTTTGTCTAGAAAAATTGTATATTGTGATGTAATGAGTTTTAACAGTTTTTTCCCATACAAATGGTGGAATAATAATTAGCTTATCGCATAAACAAAAGTTATCGAACCACATTAAAAATTATTGTGTTTATTTTCTATTTATCTTTATTATTGTGATTGCGTAGTTGTTTTGTACTTTAAAAGTGAAATTTTGAAAAGTGAGAATACCAAGTTGGATTCTCAAATCCCATTTTGAATTGAACGTAATGGTAACAACGGGAATAGGAAGGAGAATAGGGTATTCTTGTACAACTGGAAGAATCAAAAATCTTCCGGTGATGAAAAGAGTGCATAGGCAAGGAATGAGGACCAAGAGGAGGATGGTGATGGTGGTCATCTGAGAATTTTTTTAAATTCTGAAAATTATCTAAAATATTTTAAGTTTTGTTGACTTAAATTTCTAATTAAATATTTTAAAATTAAAAAAGAAACGAAACAAATCTAGACACATAACTCTTTCGATGTGAGCATTCAGTTTTTCGATTCGATTTGGTATAAAAAAATTAAGTTTTTTCGGTTTTTTCGATTCAAAGAATTTAAACCGAAGCAAACCAAACCAAATAATATATCAGTTCTGTTCAGTTTGTAATTTTAGTTATTTTTTTTATTTTCGATCTGTGTTTTTTTGTAATTGGTTTTGTTTGCATCATTAAAAAAAAAAAAAAAAAAAAAAAAAAAAAAGAGGGTTTTTAACCCCCAAAATCAATGGAGCCTTCATGATGATAATAATAATAACCAATGATTAAAAGCTTTTATCAATTACCAGCTCTCCTTCACAAAGATATTGCTAATATCAATCATACAATAAACTTAATTCTTTCACCATGAACTCGGTTCTAGCTCTAAGCCAAATCCCGTAAAAACATTTCTTCCCTTAAAAAATCCACCACGTGCTTTAAACCAACTACCTTCAATTCTCAGCATAACACTGCTCTATTCACATTATAAAAAAATTAAAACCTAACTGAAAAGAGAAATCATACATGAATTCCCCTTTCTCAGTGATTTCTCTCCTCTGCAAACCACAACTCAGTAACCAGTTCGGATCCGCAGAATATTTATGTAAAACAAAGTTTCTCCGTACAAAATTTAACCCAAAAAGATCAGATTTTTCAAAAGCTAAAACTCTTAAATCAGTAAAAAGAAAGCACATAGAAAGTGGAAACTCAAAACTGAACAAAATGTTGCTTTATTTAATAGATTTCATTTCAAATTTGAATTCCACCTCGAAATTTGAATTCCAAAACTCACCAACCAAAAACATAAATCACATAAATACACTAATAGTTGAAAACTATTCTCACTTGAAACTCCTCTATTAAAAAAATCATATTAGATTTTAAAAAAAATGAGAAATACTCCTAAATATGAACGCCGAAAATGGAAGACGGGAGATGTGGGGGAGATGGGAGACAAGAGACTAGTAGACGCGAGATAGGAAGAGAGTGGAGACTAGTGGAAAGACAAGATAGAGAAGAAGAGTAGTGTAGTACCGCAATCAGTAAAGAATAGGATATGGGATTTTAGGGATTTAGGTATAAACAGCTTAAGGAATACATATAGCAAGTAAACTTCGGTTTTCCAGTTAGGGGCAGTTCAAAAGAAATTGCACCGAACTGTTCACCAAATAACTGAATTTAATGAAAAAAAACTGAATTTAAAGCACCGAATTGTTAAAAATCGAACGGTTCGATTCGGTTTTTGGTTTTAACCGAATTATGTTCTCTCTTACTTCCGTATATCATTCCTTTTTTTTGTTAAAGTAAGAGAAATTTAGAAGAATTTTGTATTATTATGTTGAATAACACATGTAACTCTCCTTAGCCACATCTTTTAGATGTGGGATGATGGTCATTCGAAATTTTTATTTTTTTAAAATTTTAAAAAAAAATTATTCAAGAAACAAACACACATGGAAAAAGAGAAAGGTGATAATTATATATAAGACTGACTACACATGTCAGCTCCAAAAGAATACAAAACTTCTAGAACTACGAAATGATGCTCATATATAACTCTTCTTAGGCATATCTTTTTTTTGTGGGATGATGGTCATTGAAATTTTTTTCTTTCTTTTCAATTTTTCCTTTTGAAAAATTGTTCAAGAAACAAACACACATGAGAAGAGGAAAATGTGATAGTTACTTATAAGACTGACAATACACATAAGTTTCAAAAGAATTTTCTACTTTTAGCACCACATATTAATACTTATATGTAAATATAAATATTTGTTATAACTTACATAGTTACATGCATATTAAAAATCTATGATATTAATAAATAAGGAAAAAGATTTATTAACCCCTTAAGTTTTTAAATTATGCTTATTTAATCACCAGATTTTAATTTATCTATTTGACTTTGAGAAATCTAATTTCATCCCACTGATTTTTTTTTCCCGTTTATGTGACCTTTTTTAGACCATCCAGCCCATTTTAAACATGATTTCATTTAAATGAACTGCTGCATCTGACAAGATCAAGTTTTTCAAAATCGAATAGATATAACTTAAAAATTGAAAGTCAAATAGATATATGTTAAACCCTCCAGTGATTAATTTGTCATTTTCCCAAATACTTATTATTCTTACTTCCAGCAAATCTCTCCCCAATTGTGCACTTTGGTGTTTTGAAGCGCCTTGCCCCTTAAATTGTGATGCTGACAGTAAGATTTAATTTCTGGCCATAATTTCCGGAGGTGCTTAAGCTCAGGAATGTTTTCAGTTTCCCTGCAAATTGAACTCTCATCATTAGTTTCAACAAAGCATTTAACATGCTGATGAATATTAGGACACGGGAAAAGGAGAATTTTCAGTAATCTGCAACTATACAAGGGGATATACTGTAATATTTGCCAAAACTTCTCTGCTAGTCGAGAAAAAAGTGATGAAAAAAATTATCTTTTTAACGTATAAATTCAATACCACAATCTGACAAGAAATGTGAAGGTTATCCCTGTCATATACTTTGTAGTGTTCTGTTCACCAACGCAAGATGTAAATTTCCTTTCTGATCATGTTGGCGCCGGTGGGCACAGAGTGTGATACGTGAACAGACTCAAGGGATAGATGACTTAATAGAATGATGTATGCTAGCTTCCGCGTGCAACTTGCTGCATCAAGACCGCTAAGATGCTTCCCATGGATATGTTGATAACATTGACAGCATCATTGTTGAGCTGCATATACAACATAGAAAGTAAGAAGCAGAATTTGTCAGATTGAAGCACTGAGCAGACCAGCAGATCAAACAGGTCAGACAGCAGAGAGGCTATAAGCAAGAGTTCAAAGATATTTATGAATCGTCGCCCTCCATTAATATGGTTCAGCATGTGCCCAGGAAAGACTCCACATATTGATCTTTGAAGGTGCGGATGTATTTCCCCTAATAGCACAGCTCACTAACACTGCCAGGATACCCGAATTTTCTTTGATTCCGGCCAGCATTAGTTGCAGGTAAAGGTGGGTCAAACTGAACCCACCTAGAACAAGCAAAAATCTTCAACATGAGCACAATAAAAATAACATACTCAATTAATCCATGGTTCCTGGTCATCCACGACATCCTTGATATGCCAGTCAACCCAACATAAACTTCTCTACTACTAACTAATGAGAATATGTAGGTGATAAACGATAAATATCACAATGCAATAAGGATATCAGAAACCACTCAATCATTGAAATGGTTACCTACCCATCGGAATCCTTCTTTATCCTGAAATGCAGCACCTATTATGCTCTCGCCAAGATTAGCAATCTGGGAAGCTATTACGCATATAACTGCCTCAGGAGCATCTATCTGTTTCAAAACAAAAGGGGGAAATAGACTTAGTACATTTCAAGAAATTCGAATGGTCATCTGTTGATAGATACTCAAGCTGAGTCACATTTTGGTTCTCTGATAAGTTATTCGACAATCAAAATATAAATAATAAAATAAGCTTAACTACAACATAATACTAGGGATGCTCGATATAAATTTGGACGAACACAATTTCTCTAAACAAAAGATCAACACTCTTATCCAATAAGTGACAATATTACCTTAAGTTCAAAAGGTATGCAGATTCATATATTTTGAAGTTACAGATTCTAGAAGTTCATTTAATATGCTACATATTTTTTTGTAAGCATTTGATATGCTATCTATTTAGTTTTCTTTGTCCATATAATTTTATTTTTGGCAACAAAACTGGGAGGAAGAGTTATTCAATTGAATTAGCCATGCACATCCCAATACCATAGCCAGGGACAGAAAATCTATGATGGCAAAAAACATCTGCACCCCAACACAGAAACCATTTTTAAAGTGAAATGAAACCGTAAACATTAACATGGGGCTTTAATTGTTCCCCCATTTTGATACTCATTAAACGAACCCATACCTTTCTTAATACAAATTTATTTAGTAAATATACTATCCAATTCAGTATCGTAAAAGATTTGAAGCTCAAAGTTCATGAAAATTCAATCAAATATAATTGATTTTATAGGTATCAAATATATTGTTAGAACAAAAACCAATAACAGAACCCTTTTTTTTTTGGGGGGGGGGGGGGGGGGGAGGGAAGGGGTGCGTGTGCGTGTTAAAGGACCAATTACAAAGCTAAATTTAATAAATACTACACTGAATAAGCAACTACTTTTTTGCAAAGTTTCTTAAAATTACTGTTTAAATTATGGGCAGTTGCATATATCTAGACTCTAGAGCACTAACTTGTGCAGTAAAAGTGAAGAGGTTGCACTTTCATGAGTGGAAACAACGCAAATTAGCCCTACCACATGCATGAAAATTCTGCTGGTAGCAGCCAACTGGTTTGTTTATTTATCATGTTCATATTTGCTTGCTCAGTGGCTTATTGTTATTAGTTAGGACAGGCACACAAACCACCATATACTTTCACAAAACCAGCATATTCCAGGTTTTTTTCTGAAAGCAAACAGCTTTTATTATATGAATGAGACGAATCAACCCAGACAAGAAGTGAAAGAATTTTGAAGTAAATGATAAGATAAACGTCCAACTTCCAAACAAAATACATATAAACAAAGGAGATAATAAGGAATACCTCACCCATGAGACAACCAACGGAGGCAAGAAGAATTGATGCTAAGAGTCCAGAAAATGTTCCCTCAACACTCACAGCCCCTTCTGTTCCTCTTGGTACCACCTTAAATGTCGTGACTAAGTACCTGTTCATTATGCAGCACTTTATTACAATGGAAAACACACAAGCGACACATGTGGAGCCCATGTGTGCAAACATATGAATGTGAATGTGAATGTGAACATGCACGTGCACACACAAAAGAATCATTAAAGCATGGTACTCAAACAAAATCTTGTCTCCAGAGTTATTGATCAAAAAAGAAAAAATCTTGTCTCCAGAGCATGGATGTTTCAAGCTGGCAAGGTCTTCAAATCATAAAATTACTAAAAATGATTCCAACCAACATAAGGTAGGTTATCATTTAAACTTTCTTTTCTTTATTGGTAAAACACACACACGCCACTTAAACCTGAGACATTTAGGACCCAGGGTCTCAGCTTTAACCATTGAGCCAATGTCTCATTGGATGATTTGATAGATGTCCCTATCAGCATACTTTGTCTGTTAAGACTAACTGCAGGGAGACATTCTAATTGTGTGCTTATATGTGGATGATTTGATTTTTATGGAAATAACCCGAAGTTGATGGCTAAATTCAGGGAGGCTATGATTAGACAGTTTGAGATGATAGATAAGAGTTTGAAGTCTTACATTCTTGGCATTGAGGTAACTCAGAGAAGATGGCATATTTATTTCACAGGAAAAAAAAATATCGGTGATATTTTGAAGAGAATCAAGATGGAATCAAGCAAGTCAAGTTTAACTCCAATTGAAGAAAGATTAAAACTTTCGAAAGATGGAAGTGGTGAATTAGTTGATTCTACCAATTTTAAAAGATAGGTGGCAAGTTTGCTATATTTGACTTCTACTTGACTGAAATTGTCTATGGTGCTGGGATTATCAATAGATTTATGGAGACTCCGCGTCAAACTCATTTGCAGGCTTCAAAGTGTATTCTGACATATGTCGAAGGTACGCAAAGTGATAGTATTTTTTATTCTCGCACTGATGGTATAAAATTTTTTAGATATATAGATAGTGATTGGACAGGTGACATTGAGAGCAGGTGATATTGAAAAGCGAAAAAATACATCAGGTCATGCTTTCCATCTTGGGTCCAAAGTTTTTTCTTAAGTCTTCTAAAAAGCAACACGTGGTTGCATTTTTTACTGCTGAAGCTGAATACACTGCAGTTGGAAATTGCACTACTCATGCAGTGTGGTTGAGAAGAATTCTTGGTGAACCAAAAACAAAACGTCGCTACAATAATTTTCTGTGATAATAAATCTGTGATTGCACTGACAAAGATTCCAGTTTTTCATGGTGGAAGTAAGTACATTGATATCAAATATCATTATATTCGTGACTTGATGAAAGATAAAGAGATTGTGGTTGATTTTTGTGTGTCTGAAGATCAAGTTGCTGACATCTTTACAAAGCCACTCAGGGCATAATCTCAAGAAGATGATGGGGATGCTCAAGCTTGAAGGCTTGGTTTAAGGGAGGCAATGTTAGAAACCTAAACCAAGTAGGATTAGTTATTTTAATTCTAGTATATTTAGTTGGTCTATTCCTAGTGGGAGTAGTTAGTTTATTTTATTAGTAATCCACGTTCTACCAGTAATTGTATTTTGAGAAGCCTATATAAAGGCTGACACATTGGTCTATTCCCAGGGACAAAGTATGCTCATAGGTTATCAGTTAAACTTTCATGAGAAAATATTCTAATATAAAGTTATATAACTTTAAATCATTCCAGGATATGAAAGGTTAATCAACCCGTAAAACTTTACTTATTCAAACAGTCTTTTTGGATTGAAGATATCTTTTTTTGTTATTCCCTTCTTAATTCTAGATAAATAATGAATTTCGAATTAAGAAAAGCTGCATAAAAGATAAAAATCAGGTACATGGAAGTAAAAGATTCCCTCTCTCTCCCTCTCTCTCTCCTCCCTTTTTCGGATGACATGACAATTTATTAATGGATGTGACTACACAAGTACTTGCTTCCTCTAATCCTCTTTAGGTAAATGAACTGAAACTTAATTGTTGGTTTCTTAGGTATGTCAACATCCCAGAAGTGAGAAGCAAGCATGTTAACAAAAAATAAATTGAGATCTTTTTCGCACTACCACTAAGGGTTGGTTACCTGTTCATTTAGAAGCATACTTCAAATCTTTTGCGAAAAGGTTACCCCCCCTCCCAATTGTCCAATTTTGTTACAGCAGCCAATTATAGAAGAACAACTTAAGAACTTGATAGAATTCCTTTCTACCCATAGCAATTAACAAGAAACATAATGCGATTGAAGTACTAATAACTGTATGATCAAGTGCCCAATCCAGGCCAATATAAGATTGCATTACTTACGTTGTTTTGCCGTATGCCTTCCCGATCTCACTCGAGACAGTATCGCTCAACTTAGTACAGAAACTGGCAACAAATCCAAGTTGCCAAAGCCGAGAAAACACCTTACCCCCTACTCCATATATCGAGAGAAAAGCACAGACACAACCAGCAGCACTGGAACCAATCACACTGCCCGGTCCCCTTCTTCCCTTTCTCTTCTCTGCCACACCTTGTGCTTCCTTTTGAGCCATCTTTACTTTTGTTGCCGCTGTGCCCTAAACAGATAATAAAATCACCGAAACCAAACCATGTTGATCACAAGAGCTTAAAAAAAGTGCAATCACTTATAGTCTCCAGAAAATCCAAAACTTTTTTTCGATAAAGTTAAAAATTATATTCATCCAAAAAGACAACGCGCAAAGAAAGAATATTACTTATTAACTTCTCTATAAAGCATGAATTAATCACACACAAAATAATCTTTAGTTTGAGCGAGCTTATAAAAAATAATCTATTTTGAGCTTGAAATTAATCCCCTCTATGAACCGAATATATAGTTTATACTCACTATGATGAAGTAAGAGGCTACTAGAAAGAAGCCAGAAGAGGCAAAAGCGCGCCAAGTGAGAACACCGAGCAAGAAAGCGGCGCTAATCCCGGAGAGAGACAAGCCAGAGACCAGAATTGGGGACCCCACAATGAAGATCAAGATGTTGCTAAGCAAGGCAGATTTCCACGTGGGCGGTGCCGTTTGGATCAAGTTCATTGCCTCCGATACTGCTCCCTGCACTGAGACCGCATTAACTCTGTATAGTAACATTTTGAGGACTTTCGGGTTAGGGTTAGGGTTATGGTTAAAGATTTGGGTTTTAATTGGGAGTGAAGAAGAGAGATATGATTGTGGGAATCGTAGGAGAGGAATTGGAGGAGATCTGATGTGAAGCAGAGTTGAAAATGCCATTTTTATGTGCTTCTTTGAGTTGATTCTTCTTTGTGTTTGCGCGTTTAGCATACGAAAGAGAAATGGTAGTCGGGTTGGGTTTTGGAGCTCCAAGTGGGTTCGAGTTAAACCGATTTTGATAATATTATTGTCTGTTTTACCCCTGTAAATGGAAGTTATTTTCAGTTCCTTTCAGACTCCAGCCACAGCGAGCGAACCCATCTTATCCAGCTCAATGCTCAAACAAAGAGAGAGAAAACCAATTAGATAAAGAGCAGAGAGAGAGAGGAGGGAGGAGGGAAAATGTCTGTTCTTTGTGCTTCTTCTTCTTCCGTCATGTTCACATCATCTTCTTCTATTTGTTATTGTTCAACAAAACCCTCTCTTTCTCTAGAGAAAACCAATGCCACTACTAGTAGGAGAAGCCCATTTCTCGGTTTCTCCTTGGCATTATCAAAACCATCCGTACGGACCGCGTTCTCTGCTAATACCAAGATGAGTTTACAGGTTAAGTGCGAGGGCGAGAACCTCTCTCTCGTGCCAGAAAATCAGCGGTGGATGTTTGAAGAGAATGAAGTAGACGGCCCGGTAATTTCTCTCTCTCTTTCTCTTTCTCTCTTTTTATCTCTGTATCTTTCTTCCTGCTGTGCAATTCTTTTGTTCTGTTATATGAGAACCCAAACAAGTAGAAAGATCTTCGTTATCAGAGCCCTTAAGGGTTTGATTGTGTAGAACCCAGTTAAGATGTGGATTATAGTAAAGTAGTGATGACTGTACTAAATTTTTTGTCGGTTTATTGGTAAGTAATGTGAATTAACTTGATGGGAACAAAATTGTGAAGTTATCATTTCATTTTGATCTACTGGGCATTGTTTCCGAAAGTTTCACTGTTCTCCATATTGTGATTGGGTTCAATATGTGCAAGAACGTTGAAGTCATATTTCGAAATTCTGGTCTTCTCTTGTATATTGCTTGTACGCCGGATAGGCTCCCCTTTTGTGATTTTCAATGAATTTTTTTATTATTAAATTTTGTTTATTTTGTTTTATTTGATTTTGCTTTTGAACATATGAAATGCAGTGTACATATAGCTACCTTGTTATCTAAAAGTTTCAAATTTCTGTTTCATGCTGATTGATCGAGTTGCATATGCTCTGACAACCATTTCTTGGTCTACTTATTAGTCTCATTTAAGTTGAGGGTGAATCAATGAAGTCTAGGAAATGCTTTAAGCATTATGCATCTTGAAAGTTATGACTCTATTTCATTTGTGCATTTGACTACTGTAATGATAATACATTGTGCTAATCTTTGTTATATTGGAATTCATCAAATGTTAAGGTTGGTTTGAAATTTTGAAACTTCTGACATATGCTACCCGCTTTCTTTTAATTCCTTGACTTGCTTAGTGTTGATCTTATACTTTTCATTTGTAGGATATCTGGAATAACACATGGTATCCGAAAGCTGAAGATCATGTGAATACAAGTAAACCGTGGTATGTTGTTGATGCAACAGACAAGATCCTTGGAAGACTGGCATCTACGATTTCCATACACATCCGGGGGAAGAATTTGCCCACCTACACTCCTAGTGTTGACATGGGAGCCTTTGTGATTGTGGTATGTGGTTTTTCTGGCCCTTGGATGGTTGATCATACTCTTACAGTGTGTTTAGGAATTGGTTTAATATGGTCTAGGTTCAATTTATAGGGTTTATATTGTTGTTTTTGTCAATGGTTGAAATTCGTAATTTGACTTCCCAGAGAGTGTCCGTTTTGCTTGGAACTTATAAATGTGAAATTTGAATCTTGCATGTTTTCAGTGCTCTGTCACTCTCTTATATCTTGTTGTTTATATGTATATAGTATGTGCATATGATGTATATGACTATTTGTCTCTGTCTGCATGCACTTAGTGCATGTCTGTGCGTGTATTTATCAAGGAGAATAAAGTCTGGTTTGCTTTGAGAATTGCTGGTTTGACAGGACAGACTATGTGGGAAATATGAGATCTAGGCAAGCCACTATTTACTGCTGTGAATTTGTAGTGGAGTAATTCCCATTGCCTAGTACAACATTTTGGCTTGATCACATAGTCTTCTGATCTTGCTTGCGAGATTCTCTTGATTTTATCTTTTTTCATGCATGAGACAAATAGTTTACTGAAATATTGGGGAGACATGATGGACTAGTACTGGTTCAATGTCATTATCAACCACAATTCAATCTCAGTCTCCACTAACTGGGTTTTATCTTCTTCTTTTTTTAAATCAGTATATGAAGTGCATTTCATATTGTTACAGCCATGTTATTATGATGTGCTGCATTTTAATGTTTTGAAGTCTGTATTCTGAGAAGGAAATTTGGAAGATAAAAAGGAGGATTAATTTTTTAAAAAGAGAAGAATTAATTTTTGAAAATCTAATTGTTAGAAAGTGTGTTCCCAAGTTCTTAAAGATGGAAGTTACTTATCAAAAAAAAAGTTCCTAAAGATGGAAGTTTTGCTTGAGAGTTTAATTCAATGCTCATTGCTAATGTAACAGGTCCCATTTCTGAAGAAGCTTCGTTGATGATTTATAGTTTTACTAGTGAGGAAGCCATTTACGTTGTAAGCAACTTTATTTTGTACAGACACCATGTTACATGCATGGAATAATGGAATAATGGTGAACTATGTTCAAGATCTGTTGAGGCTAGTTCCCAATTTTAGTTCTTTCTAGGGTGAGGCAATGAAATGGTGCTTTGTAGCTGAATCTTAAGTAGCTTCTTCTCAGACTGTCTGTTGTTTAGGTTAAATCATATTTCCATTGCTAGCAAAGTGAACTGGAACAGGTCTTCAAAAGTGTGGCATTAGATAACAATCCAACTTGGTCTCCCTTATTAGGCGAAGAATTTCATGATGTACCTGTACTCATTTTATGTACCAGTATGCATTTTCCACAGGTAACATTGGTTGTGGTTATTGTCGCTTTGCAGCATACTTTGCTTATAAAGTGGAATTGATTCCTGAGATACATCACTAATATTGGGGAAGAGCAAGAGGCACATGTTCTTGGTTCATGTTCTCACTGAACCAGACTGGATTGGCTTTGAGAGGGATGTGCCTTCTTATAATATACCCCTGATCCTGGAAAATGATAATGAAGTGAGGCTGAGAGTTTCAATTGGCTCATTGTATAATTAAGCTGTTTAACACCTACTATTGACAATTGTTTTATTTTATAAATAGGCAATTAAAAATTTGATGTGCAGATATTATTTGTTGTACTAAGAAACTTTATCTTCTGGATATGTGTAAGTTTGCAATGTCGGTCAGTCCTGTAATCTACTATGGAGATGTTTGGGTTTGTATTTAAGCTAACTTAAATACAAACCCAAACATGGCCTATGTGGTCTTATTGATAATTTTTCCGTTGGTCTTACCTGATCGTCAATGATCTGAAGTTGGCTTTAGATTATCTGATTGATAATTTTTCTGTGTGGTTTTACCTATCTTGTTTTTCACATTACTTGAATGGTTGTAATATGCTTTCTTCAGTTATAACTGTTGTACAAAATCCTAAAAGTTTTTGTTTGACTTGAACTTAAAAGGTGAATGCTGAAAAAGTTGCTGTCTCTGGGAAGAAGAGGACTCAGAAGCTCTACAGGAGGCATTCAGGAAGACCAGGTGGTATGAAAGTGGAAACATTTAACCAGCTCCAGCAGAGAATTCCAGAAAGAATTATTGAACATGCTGTGCGTGGTATGCTTCCTAAAGGGAGGGTGAGTTCTTTAAGTTCTAGCTCATTTTTTATTTATGATTGGTTTCCAGGGATCCCCTCACCCTGTCTGACAGGAAAATTTGTTAATTTTGTCTTTGTGGGATTTTTTGTAAAGCGAAACAGGATAAGCAGTATAATGCACGAGGTACAAAAGAATAATTTAGGCCACGGAAAATGAATTATCTCATCTTAGCGGGAATTTAGGAAAAGACGGTATTCATAATAAACTAATGCCTTCAAAGCAAGAAACTTTTGCTTTTCTAGAAACATAAAAGTAAACTGATGGATTCTTGAGTTAGCAATATTTTTGTGGGTTCTATTCCAAAATATGAAGGAAAAAAACTTTCAATTGATTAGTCAACATTGCTATGAACAATAATCTACAATACATGTGTGAAACTGTTTCTTGTTATGCAGATTTACTTGAAAGCATCACTATGTAATTTCTTTTGAACATTAGAAAATTGATTGCTACGGTGCTTTTTGTGATACTTGACCAAGCTCTGATCTTTATTCTCCCCTAGCTGTGGTTGTTTCGCCCTTGCCAACCAATACATTATTTTCATTCTCTTCTCATAGCATCTATTACTTTAGGAGACAATGGTGCATGTTTCTACTCTTGCCTGAAACAACAGTGTTGTTTTTGGCAGCTTGGTAGAGCACTATTCAACCACCTGAAGGTTTACAAGGGTCCAGATCATCCGCGTGAGGCTCAGCTGCCTATGGAGCTGCCAATAAGGGACAAGAGGATACAGAAGCAGAGATAAGATATGTGGCAGAGCTTTGGCTTAAGATACAAGAAGCAATCCCTCCTTTTCCCTGCTGTTTCCATACGCATATTCTAGTCGTGTTGGTTCAAGTTTCATGCTTTAGCTCGCTCCATTGAAAAGCTTGTTTGCTCATATTTGTATTTTTGGTTGTAGAGGTGTTTGACTTCAGTCTTGCTTGTTTTCAGCTATGTCTTGTATTGGATTCTCACGTGGAATTTATTTTATAGGTTTTAGTTTTTTCATATGTAATTTTCCTTGAATCTTCTATTGTTTGTCTTTGGTTGACAGAATACGAAAGTTATTTTAGATCAAGTCTTAATATACTGGCCTAAAAGAGAAGAAGAAAAAATATCTTATTGATGCATCTTTTAAGCAAAGTCATAATTGCAGTGGAAAGTATATGCCCTTTTTTTTATCAATATACAAATGTATGCTTGCATTTGAATTGAAGTTGGGGAATGGGATTGGGAAGGGGGAATGGGATTGGGAAGGGGGATGGGGTCTGTTTCTTTTACATGTGTATGCCCTTAACCACAGTTTTTTGGCATCAACACTATTAACACTTCAAAATCAAGTGTTTTAATGTATAATGGACCATTCAGTACGCACCTACATTCTAATTGATAGATTTACCTTTTTTAAGGCAACAAGCAGTGCTTACAACTGACATGCAAAGAAGAGGATCCCATCAACCTTTGTTACTAAAAAGTTACATTCACCAAATGCAATGCTGCAATTAAAACACCCAGCTAAAAATCAGCTCAAATACGAATATATATATCCAGAAAAATTAGGTTCAAACTTGAAACCATGAAACAAAATTAGAAATACGAAAGAAAACGGGGGAAAAGGAGAATGTTTAGCCAACTGCTTGATCCAAGTGTAACTTGAAAAATTTTCACCAAATCTGAGTAGGAAATGATTCTAGAGGGTAACACAAATATCTAAAAAGATTAACAATTACACAACCTGTTCAGGTTTGTTGACATTCTTAAGATCAAGCATAGTCATCCCCTCTTGATGAAGTATGTCTCAATAGCTTGGCAAGCCAATGTACTCGTGCAAGAAAATAGTCAGCTTGAGTCCTTTTTAAACATCAAAATTTCCTTGAGAATGATGGATTCTTCATTTTCAGAACTTTTGAATTCTCCAGAAAAAAGTGTTTATTTTTTATTTTCTTTTCTTTTGTTGAATACTTGTCTATATATCACTATCTTCTTTCTCCTACTATCTGTGTGTTTTGTCAATTTATGATTTTGAATAAGCATTGATACTTTCGGAAAAATCCCTGAGCTACATAACTATCAGCAAACTGAAAACCAAAATAAGAAAAAGCTGTGTTACTTTAAAGTAAAGTCCATAAGTGTTAATTGATTAGACTAGTAGCTTATTTTGCTACCCTTTATACTCTTTATCAATTGAAAAGAAAAACGGTCACAGAAAGAGGAGATATTGATTTTTCCAGAGGAACACATTATAGAAGTTTGTCTATTTGGGTCCTTAGAAGTCATTGATTTTCCTGTTAGAAATTTTCCAGGGCAACTCCTATCGGTGATACGATGATGGAATAGGATGAATGGCAAGCTTTGAACATAGATTTCATACAACTCTGATTTTTATGCAATTTTGTTCTTCAATTCTCAATTTTTGTGCATCAATGACTTCTTTCTCTGCAGCTTCTTTGCTGCTAGATTTTTGTTCAGATATTTGCTCCTTCCTTTTTGGTTTGTTGTTCTTTTTTTTTCCTAAGTTCTGATGTTGCATAAAAATGTACACACACAAAAAAGATATGCATACTTGATTGTCTTCAATTCTAAATCCTTGGAATGGCATCAAATAATGTGAAGTAAGCTACTGTTGCAAGATATATTGTTGGTCCTGTCCCAAATATTCCTTTATTTTTCTAATTGGTTTCTTTATGTGATTTTTCTGGAGGATTTACATGTTTGTTGTCTCTAGAGATGTATGTGCTGCTATTGACTGTCAACTATATTATCGTTTCTTTGCTTTTAAGTATATTTAGAAGAGCTTGCAACAAAATGGGTATCTCTTGTCTTGATGGATAATGTGATCTTATGTAGGATTTTGGTTTAAGAAATGGATGAAGAATTCCCTAGCTAAATTAAGTTGACAATATCGTCCCTGACTTTGTGAATTTAAAGAAATCAATGGCTGAAACTTGACTAAAGAATTCAGTAATCCTAGTTGTGCTGAGACTGAAAATTGTGGCAGCCATCTGTAACTTTCTTTCACGATTGGGGTTTGTTAAGCAATATCAGCTTTCATTTTAACTCTTTGTCGCAAACTTGAGTTTGTAGCATTTTTTTTCAGTTAAAAAGAAAAAAAAAAGGTTTGATAGGTTCTCCTGTAAACTTCTTCTTATAGAAGTTCAAACTGAAATTCCTGAATTTCAACTCTCTTTTAACACTTTGAATTTGGAGGGGCTTATTGATGAGTGAAAACAGTTAACATCCTGTTTTCCCTAGGACCTTTCACTAGAAGATTAGCTTAAGGCAACTTGTTCCGTTTCTACTTCGTTTCTTTTTTCCACTTCCATTTTTCCATTTCCATTTCCTGATTATCAAATGTTTCTCTGATAACTGTTCATCACACATATGGTTCTTGGATATGCTCTATTTCGCAACCGAGGCCAAGCATTGCACCTCTATGGACCACGCTCAAACCAGAGATTTTGAGCGCAAGCGACTTGTTCATTGTGTTTTCAGTGCTGCATGATAGAAATTCCATTGTTGAACCATCCTGTTGCAATGTAATTTTGATATAACATTTTTATGTCAAATTAATTTTGTAATGTTCTATTCAATGATAGGTTTTTATGCTAGGAGATAATAATTTATCTGCTTTGTGGATGGTCATTGTACTCTCTTTACATTGATGATCAAATTTATCAGTGTTAATTTGGTCTCTGTACTCCAGCTGTCTGGCAATTGCTGTTTCTTTTGTATCTTGGAGAAGTGCTAATTTTCCTGGTGTAACTGATGTGACAAGGCAATTTCTTTCATTATTAGTCACTTTTCCTCTGTTTTGCAGTTCAAAAGACTCTGCTTCTATTAGCCCTTGCCAAAGACCTAATTCTTTTAGAATTATTGAAGAGAGTATGATTCCTAATCTTACTCTTATTCCTAGTCATGATGAAATCAAGAAGGCTGTGTTTGATTTTAAACCTTTCAAGGCTCCTGGTCCTGATGGACTTCATCCCATTTTCTTTGAGAGATGTTGGAATATTATTGGGCAGATTGTCACTAGAGACATTGTTGCAGTGTTTCAAGACTCTAAGATTCCTCCTGAGTGGAATAATACTTTGATTTGCCTCATTCCTATATCTTCCAAACCTGAGACTTAAAAGCAGTACAGGCCTATTAGCTTGAGTAACACAATGTATAAGATTGTCACTAAGATCTTTGTCAATAGGCTGTATAAGATTGTCACTAAGATCTTTGTCAATAGGCTTAGACCCCAGCTCATAGTTACCAAGAACTCGGTACGCCTTAGTTCGCGGTATGGGTACGGGAACGTGGTACGTTATCCACCCGGTACGAGGTACATTAGGGGTAGACTTAAATAATTTATGTCATGTATAAAATTAAGATATTAGATATATTTATGAGTACAATATAAATAGAACGGTGGGCATAATAATAGTTTAGAAGTTGTTAGAGTTTTGATAAAATAGTAAAGTCAACAAACATAATATTTAGAAAAGATAATTTAAAAATAAAGTATAGCATTCTCTTAAATCCTTTCTTGTGTCTCGATTTTTTTTATAAAAAAATTAGTTAAAAATCTTAGTAAAAATTTAGTTCACCAATTTTAGGGATCTGGTGCGTAAATGCATCACGAATTGGAACGTAAGATTCAGATCGTGGTTCAAAGGAGGTATATAGATCTCGGTAACTATGTTTAGCTTAGTTAGCTCCCATCAAGGTTACTTTGTTCCCGATCGTAGGGCTGCGGACCATGTTATTGTTGCTCAAGAAGATATCCATACCATTAGTCGGAAAAAAGGTAAAGCTGGTTTTATGGCTATCAAACTGGATCTGGATAAAGCCTATGATAGATTAGAGTGGGACATTGTTAGAGATGCCTTGTTTTTTTTTTTTGGTTTTCCCAAGCTTTGGGTTGATCTTGTGTTGAGTTGCATCTCTAGTTCCTCTCTGGCTTTCATTATTAACGGTAATACTTCTGAAAGCATTTGCCCGTCTAGGGGAATTAGACAAGGGGATCCTCTCTCCCCGTATATATTTATCCTATGCCTCGAGTACTTGTCCTATCTTATTCAGTGTGTGATAAGGGCAACTGGAAAGCTCCTAGGATTGGTAGAGGTGGACCTTTGCTGTCCCACCTCTTTTTTGCAGATGGCCTTATTCTGTTTGCCAAGGCTGATCCTACCAACTGTAGCACTATCAATAGAGTCTTGTCCTCCTTCTGCTCTATCTCTGGTCAAGCTATTAACAAAGACAATTCTAGGGTCCTTTTTCCTCCAAATGTTGAGACTGATATTTCCAATATGATTGCTGAGTCGATGGGCTTCACTAGCACCAGTTGTTTTGGTAAATATCTTGGGTTTCCAATTTTTCATGGTTGAGATAAGAACAGAGGTTTTCAGTTTATTTGTTGACAAAGTTAGGCCTAAGTTGGGACGATGGAAAACTAAGTTCTTGTCTCTTGCTGGAAGGGCTACCCTCATCCAATCTGTTACTTCCTCCATCCCTAATTATTACATGCAATGCTTGCATATCCCTGCCTCTGTCTCTATCTCCCTTGAGCTAGATAGACTTAATTGGAATTTTTTGTGGGGTTCTACTGATGAGAAGAGGAAATTATATTTGGTTGGTTGGGATAAAGTCTCTAATTGTAAACATAAAAAAAGTCGGGGGCTTAAAAGGTTATATTTAAGAACCTTGCTCTGTTGCCCTAACTGAACTGACAGATCCTTAAGAACTCTGATGCTATTTGGATCCAGATTGTTAAAGGTAAATTTTTAAGATCAAGTAGCTCTAATTTCACTGCTTCCGATAATGGTTCCTTGATTTGGAGAGAGATTAGGCAAGACTGGGAGATTTGTCAAAAGAGGCTTAAATGAATTATTGGGGATGGCAGGTCCATTAGTTTCTGGTTTGACCCTTGGCTAGGTCCCTTTACTATTAGGAGTTGCATTTTTTGGCCTCTGCAATTTGGGGAGGAGAATTTGAGAGTTGCTTATTTGAGGGAAAATCATTGTTGGAATTTTAACTCCGTCCTTGGTTCTTCCTGAGGATGTGATTGCTTGGTGTCATGATGTCCCATTCCAAGCTTGTGATAATAACTCTGATGTTATTACATTTACATGGGCTCTCTCTAGTAATGGGGAGTTCATAATTGGTCTGCCTATAACCTTATCACCAGTTCTAATGAGGATTTCTTGGATTTCAATTGGAAACTCGTTTGGAAATACCCTATTACTAATCGAATTAAACATTTCTTGTGGCTTTGTGTCCATAACGAGGTTAAGTGTAAATTTACCCTCAATTCCAGAAATATTCAGATTGAAAACAGTTGCAACACCTGTCCTGGTATACCAGAAACCTGCTGCCACATCCTTAGAGATTGTTTGGCAGCCAAGTTCCTTTGTAATCTTTCTCCTATCCCACCTGATCTTTCTCCCTACTTTAATAAACCATTTGTCTGTTGGTTAGCTGATAATTTGTCATCTACAAGCATTTGCTCTTATAATATCCCTTGGAACACCTTCTTTGCTTTCGCTTTGTGGAAGGCTCTACCCCTTCGAATGCCCTCTTCCATGGCTCTGCTAAGAGTAGTCCTGGCCTCTGTAGTGGAAGTGGTCTTATTAGAAATGATAAGGGCCAGTGGGTGATTGGTTTTTACAGGAATATTGGCTATTATGGTAATAGTCTTTTAACTGAAATTTGAGCGGTCAGAGATGGGCTATTGATTGCTGGAGAGCTCAATATTGACAGGATTGAAATCGAACTTTATGCTCAAGCTGTGATTAGCCTTATTAATAGTGATGATACTTCCTTGCATCATTATCATACCATTTTGAATGATTGCAGACTGTTACTGGAGGGATTTAGGGAGTTCAAACTCCATGTTTACAGAGAAGGAGCAGCTGATGTGCTTGCTGGTAGAGGGAGTGAGGCTTCTTTAGGGTTGCACAGGTATGATGTTCCCCCTCCCTATTTGAATTGTATTTTGGGTATGGATCGTCAGGGAATTATGTCCTCTAGAGCGATCCTCATTGTTTGAATTTAATCTATCTGCTGTCTTCTTTCACCAAAGAAAAAAAGAGAGGAGGAAAACAAGGAAACAGTGGAAAAGAATTGCCCAGGATTGTTTCTTTTAATTGTGAAGAATAGAAGAAAGGCAGGACTAGTTGCACACTTGCACTGGACTGAAAGCACATTGTATTCTCAGAATCTGCTTCATGTTGCTGACTAACAACAGGAGCCTCCATCCATTTCAAGTGCTGGACCTTCCAAATCTAGAAGTGTGGAAAAAGGGAGAGAAAAGAAAAACTCCTGGTATTTTCCAAGCAATATCTTTTTGTTTCTATCATTTTTTGAAATTTTATCTTTTATGGCAAGCATTTTAATCTCACAATGAGTAACTATACATTGTCTTCTCCAAATATAATACTTCTTTTTAGTTTAATACTTTTCCACATATGAATGTTTATATGTACTTCTCATGATCACAGCATATGGACAATTGATGAGACTGACTTGAATGCTCAACTCTTAAGTTATACTTCTCATGATCTCTTATAGAACAAAAGAGTTCTGCAAAGAGGGCGCAGACAATACGAGGAGTAAAGAGGTTTTTTTTTTCCTTCTCACCAAACTTAAGAATCGGTTCTTAATTTAATGATTTAGGATCCATTCCAAACAATAATCAATTAAGCTTCTAATTGTCAAATTTTCTCCTTTTTTTTAAATGATCATTTTTTTTCAGATTAATTAGCTCATAAACTAAAATGGATTGCTAAACACTTTAAATTTTTTTTGGTACATAGATGAGAAGGGGTATCAAACCCATATCTAGGCCGAATGGCGTTGGCCCTAAACACTAGTGTTTTATTACTGAAAACTGCTATTAGTGCAAGAGAAGAGGCAATTGGTTTCGTTTCAAAATTACTCTCACGTCAGCTTCAAAAGAATCTATAATATTTTAAAGTTACGGAATAATATTTATATGTAATTCTTTTTAGGTGTATTTTTTCGATGTGAGATAGCTGGTCATAGAGAACTTTTTAATCTTTTTTCATTTGTTTTTAGTATTTGTTTAAGAAACACATGCACACACATGGAAGGGGGAACAGAAATTCTTATATATAAAACTAACTATACATGCCAGTTCCAAAAAAAGTATCCAATATTTTAGAGACGCAAATGATACTTATATGTAACTCTGCTTAGACACATCTTTTTGAGCTAGTGTATGTAGTCAATCTTATATATAACTATCTCATTTCTCCCTTCACATGTGTGTTTATGAGTTTCTTGAACAATTACTCAAAAAATAATGAAAAAAAAAACAAAAATGTTTCCAGTGAATATCCATCCTACATTAAAATATGTGCTGATAGACAGTTACATATAAATATCATTCTGCCACTCTAAAAAGCGGAGTACTCTTATGGGATTTTATATTAGTTTACTAATAAAAATGATGGATTACAAATTCATAGTTCTAGTTGTTGTAAAAGAGTTACACAGCGAAAAATTGAGTACTTACTGATTTAATCCGAAATTTTTTAGTATTTGGACTCATATCTGGTTCTTTACGCTTCAATCTCTTCGAAGGTCGGACATGAAAGCATAATAAAAGAAATCACATTCTTGTCACAACCTAAAAACCTTTTTGTCTCTCTAAAAAAAGTTTTATCTCGTCTGTCTCTTTCTCTTTCCAAAATTCATCTTTCCAGCATCCTTTTCTTTCATGCATTTTCCATTTATATACTGATAGTGAGATGATAGTTTTGGGTAATTGAAATTAATTAAGAATTGTATGGTTTCATACATACTTCTTGGTTTAAAGTTAAACGAACGATCATCCCATGGATGCTCAATCTAACCCTTATTTCCTACTGTTATAATTAAAACTCACTTTTTCTGATTTGCAAATTAGATTATGTTTACTTCTATCAAGAAAACTAACTGAAGTGGTACTAAGCACATGGTTTTAATAGTTTTTTTCCTAGGTCATATATATGTACTTCAAACTTAATGCTTTATCTTGAAAATCGTAAAGTTATTGGTGATGAATTGCTAAATAAGTTAAGATAAAAAAATATTTGGATTTTTGTTCAAATTGTAAATTTATTTTGTAAGAATTTTTTAAATTAAATAATGAACAATTGATCAGCACAAAAGAGAGAAGAATTGTAAATGGGTTAAAATGGATTATTCAGTCATATGCATAAGAAATGTAATTTAGAAAATTTAATTTTTCCTTGACAGACATTTGAGACGGTTGTTCCAATCGCAAATTAAAGGAGTAAATTATAACTAAAATTTAAAAATAAATTTATAATTTACCCATAAAAAATAGTCTCTATGATTATTATTATTATTTTTTCATTCAACTAAGTATTATTGTACGTGCAATTTCTATTTTTAAAATGAAAATATACGAAAACGAAATCCTATGGATCAATTATTCCCGGCTCAATAAAAGGTCAACAAATCTTCAGTTATATTCGGTTTCCTTTCCCCCGCCAAAACAACACCACCAAGTTTACCCATTTACCCTTGATAAGCTGTCTCTTTCCCTGTCATTTTCCCGGGAAATCTTCTGTTCCCATCCTCCTTCACTTTCACTCTTTCCAAACACTAGTCCGTTCGTGGTTATGATTATTGATTACCAGTCACCACTGTTATTATTTCACATAAAGATCCATTCTTCCATTTTTCTAAATTATTTATTTAATACTATTTTACGTGCAATTTCCATTTTTAAAATGAAAATATAAGAAAAATCAAATCCTGTGGATCAGTTATTCTCGGACTCTATAAAATGTCAACAGATCTTTAGATATTTTCAGTTTCCTTTTCCCCACCCAAAAAATAACACAAAATTTGTCCATTTAATAGATAAACCCTTTGATGCTCTTTCCTTTTCATTTTCCCGGAAAATCCTCTGCTCTTATCGTCCTTCACTTTCACTCTTCCCAAACAATGAAAGAAACCCCCACCGCCAAGAACTCTAACCTCACTCCTCTCTCTGTATATATATTCACCTTAATTTTTCCCTACTATTCCCCTCCATTATCTTTCAAAGCCTTCTTTTTCCTTCTCTTTTTTGTTTCTCTCTCTCTGTTTCTCCCTTCAAAAACAGAGAATCTATTCTTTCTTTTCTGATAACGTGACGGCAGGTAGGCACAAGAGGGAGAGAAAGTTGGAAGAACTTTTCACTCGTGCTCATAGCTTTTGTATCTTTGGCTCTGTTCTTGTGGATCTCTACTTGGATAGAGATCGCTGTGGAAATCGGCGGCGGGTTTTTCAGGAAACTCGCAGTTGCTTTTGGTCACCGTTTCTTCGTCTTCATCCTCGAAAAGTTCCTTATTCTCTTTATTTTCTCCTTCTCCTATCAAACAGAACCAACCAAACCCGATCTCTACGACCGGAAGATCGCCACCTGCGACTACACTCCAGCGCCGGAGGATGAATTCGAATCGACTAATCTCGACAAGAAAATCGTTTGCGTTGACAATACGGTCTCTGTTCCTCCGCTGAATCAATATGCAGTGGTTCGCGAGACACAACCCAGTTATAAGCCGACGGTTTACTCTCCCGTTCGAGGCAATACCGTGAGTGCGATTACTGAGGTGAAGAGGAACGGGAAGAGTACTGCTCAGTCGGAGAACTTAGAGCAGTTGGGAAACTGGAGAGAGGAGACAAGGCGTAACTATAAGCAAACGGTTTACTCTCCGGTTCGAGGCAATGCGGTGAGTACGATTGCTGAGGTGAAGAGGAACAGGAAGAGTATTGCTCACTTGGAGAGCTTCGAGCAGTTCGGAAGCTGGCGAGAGGAGACAAAGCGTCCCGTTCGAGGCAATACGTTGATTACGATTATTGAGGTGAAGAGGTACAGGAAGACTACTACTCTGATTGCGGAAACAGGCGAGATGAGACTGAACGTAACTATAAGCCAACGGTTTACTCTCCGATTCGAGACGATACGGTAAGTACGGTTACTGAGGTGACGAGGTACAGGAGTGAGTACAGTACTCACACAGAGAGCTTCGAACAGTGCAGAAACCGGCAACTTTACCGGCGATCGGAGACGACAGTTGGACGGGAAATGGTAGCTGCTGTCGCGAGAGAATCCAGGAGGCGATGGTCGTCGACCGAAGATTCGAGCGACGAGGAGTTTAGGCTAAGGGCAGAGACTTTCATTGCCACCAAGAAGAAAACACTTTTTTTTCTGGAGAACATCGCTTTCCAAATTCAGGAGTCAGAAGAAGACTATATGGCAATGACTTTGTTTGGATCTTGAAAAATTTTATCCATCAATGGCTTCTTTCTACGCAGGTTCTTTGTTGCTATATTTTATTTTTCAGGTATTTTCCGTCTTCCTCAATGATGGCTTTCTTCATTTTAAAATTGCATGACTCCATAATTCCATTATTCTGATTTTGCTGGTTGCTGCCAATTTTTGGCTCCCTTTTTTCTTTTCTTTTCAATTTATTGCAATGTTAGCTATCTTGTTTTAGGTGCTTCCTGTAGGTAATCTTTGCAACTATATCATCTCTTTGCTTTTTATTAATTTAGAAGGGATTGTAACATGGGTATGCCTTCTCTTGATGAATTATGTGATCTTCACCTGGATGAAGAATTCCCTAGTTTAAATAAGTAGATCATATTGTGCCCGACTTCTGTTAAGAAAGAAATCAATAGCTGAAGGGAGTGAAATTAAAACTGGTAGCCCTAGCTGTAACTGCAGCTTGCAGGAATCTAATGAGAACTGCTAGTGCTAGAACAGCCTCTGCAGATTAATGTCACCAGAAATCCAATCCTCAGGGGTACAACCTACCAAGGTTCTCTCATCTGGAAAGTTATTGAGAACTGCTAGTAATAGAGCAGAGCAATTGATTTAATATCAATCCTCAGTTTAAAGGATGGAATTTACCAGGGCTTGCTAGGGATCACCATGTTGCCAATCTGATGCATGAATCCAGCTTCATTAACAAGAACCCATATTTATAAAATAAACAAAATGCTCAATTGAAAGCTCAAAAGAAACAGAAAGATCATATACTTCATTATATATGGTTTTAGTTCTACACTATGCCACTATCATCTATCATCCAACAATGATAAGCACGAAACTATTAACTCCAAGAACTTTCTTTGAGGATCAACTGCAATTTCATAAACAGTCATAAGCTATACAAATTAGAAGAATTTGCAAAAGGAGGTTAAAAGGAAAGATCAAATATTCAAACTTCAATCATCCCAACAACAACCGCGATGTCATCAACTTTGCCTCCAATATGTTTGTAAGGTTAAAAGTAAATCTCTATTGATATAAGTTATGGTTCAAATTAGTTACCACTTGGTGGTAGTTGACACCTATTTCATAGTACACCATCTTCATCTTGGAAAATATTCTAGTTCAAAAGGCAAAACTTTGGTTTCAGAAAAACTAAAGCAGTAAAGCTCTCATTCAAGCAGATACAAGAATCAGCAATAGTGAAACAGAATCAATTCTCTAATATATTTGCTAATTAAAACTACTTGAAGAGTCTTTTACCTTCTTTTCTTTTCTTTTTTCCACAAAAGAGACATTAAAATGTTTGGAGGGAAAAAAAAAAAAAAAAAAAGAGATCAACCAGTATACGTTGTAATGGTAGTCAGACAAAGACAAGACTTTAACTTCAGATCCCTTATGATCATTAATTCAATTTTACCTTAATACCACAATTAAAATCCAGGTCAACCAAATGAGCTAAAATATCACGATTCATAGCCAGAACAAAGAAGTTCAAGCCATGAGACAATTGCGAATTGAAAACCTTTGATCAAGTATCAAAACTCAATATAAATACAGAACAGAAAGTTCATAAAGTCTGACCAGGAAATGATTTTACATAGAGATGTTAAGATACAAAAAGTAAGACGGATAACTAACTAGTAATAACAATTAGGCAACCTGTGAAAATTTGTGGACATTTCTAAGATCAAGCAGTCATCCCTCTTGATGGAGTACCTTTCTAAAACTTGGCAGACCAATGTAATCATACAAGAAAATAGTCACATAACAAGAATTTGACATTCACTTGAGCCTCTTTCGAACATTATAATTTCCTTGAGAATGATAGACTTTTCCTTTTGAGGATTACAATGTAGGTGAACTGTTAATTTCTTCAAAACTTTTGAATTTTTCAGAAAATACCTTACTGGATCCATACCCTTCTCCCAGGCATTGCATATCTGTATTTCAATAGACTCAAGGCACGATAACAAACACTGAGGCACTGATGTCAGCATAAGCTCGTAGGATTCAGGGACAAATCCCTGCCAACAGAAGAATTAAGTAGCACTTTAGAATTTCCATTTTATGCAATCTCTAACTAAAATCATATGTTACATCGGTCTTAACCTTGAAGAAAACAGCTTCCAGCTTTGGGGAGTTTTCGAGTAAGGCTGGCAACAATTTCCAGCCAAAATAATCGAACTCTAACTCCAAATAAATCAAATTACAAAACTCGGGCATGGGCAGGATTTTTTTAAAATATAAGTTGTAGCCACAAAGAACCTGCAAGAGAGATTAACCACAAATGTCACTCTATTTTCAGTAAACCCTTTTTTCAGCTTAAAAAGCAAAAAACCTAAAGCTTAATCAAATACAAGGCAAGCAGATACCTGAACAGTGGCATAATATAAGTTTAGATGTCTAGCATTGGAAATCCCATGAAGAAGCTTCTTCGGAATGTCATTAGTCAGAGTGAAGGTCCTGAGGGATACATCAATAACTGCTTTAACCAAAGAACTTAAATTATTTATGATGATACTTTTAGACACATGATCTGTTAGACGTAGGCACTCAAGATTCGTGGCATCAATCATAACTTCATATTCAACAGCATTACAAGCCTCATAGAAAAATATGGTTAAATTCTTCAATGCTTGAGAACAAACACATAAAACCTTTAAATTATCACCATCAAATCTGGCGATGCTCAAATCTTCAAGAACTGGGCAACTAGAAACAAGCGCCTTGAAAGCTTCATCTTCCATGTACTCAACTCCATAGAGATGGAGGATCTTGACACTAGGTAAACAAACCGATGGAGGAACTCCAAGAACTACATTACAAAGTTTTAAGTCCACCAGCGTTTTACACGTATATAGGCTCCTAGGCAATTCAAATGAACCAGAGGCGTGCTTGTAAATCTCGAGATGTTCAACTTTGCACTTCACTATAGCACGGATGCAGGTTGTAAGGCGGGAGAGATCAACCCGTTTCCCACATCTGATTATGAAATTTCGTATGCAAGACATTTCACGAAGAATGAGAACATTATCCACAAAATTCATTAACTCATAATCATCTGAAAAATCCTCATGATCAAAGTCTAAGTTGGGTACAGATGCCCAAAGGTTTTTCCATCTGGTGGCTAAAATGCTGGTACTGATTACATTCTTTGTTGAAAGAAAGGAGAGAATATGGCACAGAACTGAATCAGGTAATTTGCTTATTCTATCTTCATTATCTCTTACGTTTGATTCTTCCAAACACTTTTGACTTTTAGGATTTACCAAGCTTATGTCCATGGCTTCTGTTATAAACCAAAAAAATAATTTAAAAAATCAAAATTTCGTTGGAGGGCATTATTAATTATACAACACAAACACTAAATCTCACTCCAAGTTTTAGAATCAATAACATTAATGAAATTCAAGTCTCAAATGCTGAAGAACAGAAAAGCTAAAATACAAGGATATAATTATGGAAGACCCATGAATCGCATGCTTTAATACAAGTAAACAAATGGGAATACATTATTATACTGGTATTACATTAAAAAGAAGCTATGGTCATAAAAAAAAAGTACCTGATATTAGGGTTTTGCAGATTTTGAAGATGATCTGTAGAGATTGTTGATGGAGATAGCTACATTATTAAAAAGCTTTGATTGTAAGAGATTAATCGCCACTGCAATTCTAATTGATTTTGCACAAATGCATGCTTGTCTTTTGACTTTTTGAGTGCTAATGAAATGAAGGTGAAGAGGGCAACTCTAGTGGACTGACTAAAGAAACCTCGCTACAGTCTACAGAGAAGACCAAAGGCTATTGTTCCTTTTTTCCAATTCCAGTCAGAGTGTCCTGGACTGGGTTCATTTTCTTTTTCAATTAATTACACCATACGGTCCATTCCTCGTACTAGTATTTTTTTCCTAATGGTCCATTTCTTTTTCTTTTTTTTTTGATAAGTCCTAATGGCCCATTTCTTATAGTTATATGTACATACATTTTAAATGGATAAAATAATAGTTTCCTTTAAAAAAAAATATGTAGTTTCCCTATACTCCGCCACCGTTAAAATCAATCCGCTTGGTTCGTGATAAGATTTAGACCAGATTAAAGTAGTAATCACGTTTGATTAACAAAATTAATATTGACATTTGGTAAAAAAAATTAAATGGCAATTTCTTTTTTACCACACTCAAATATTATAGTCATTGATATGTCTGAATAGGTCTAAACTGTTGATTAAATCATGAGTAGATCTAGGTAAGTAAATTTAGTCATTGATAACCATAGTAGAGGCAACGCGCTCGTAATGTTGCGCTAACCGCAGCAAAAAAAATGCAAGATAAATGGGTAAAAGAAGAAAATCCGGGTTTTTGAAATGTCCTTTTTTTTTTTGCTTTATATCAAAGATTAAAATTTATATTGGAAAATAAGAGAAATAGATAGTGATAATTAGGTCAAAAAACTAATTGCGGAAGAGTTGATACATGTCGGGGTAATTGGATATTAAATGACTCTTTGGTAGAACTTTTCAAACAAATTTTACTTTTTAAAAACAGAAGTTATACCAAACACATGTTTTTTTTATAAATTAGAAATTGAAAACAACTTTAAAAAACTTTATTTAGGCCCGAAATCAAAAGGTAGGTTTTGTAGTTTTTAATTCGAGAATCAGCTTTGACATTAATTCATATTCTTAAATTACCCATGGGTAGAAAAAATATTTATATCTTTGTTACTATATAAATAACAAACCATTTTTTCTAATCAAATTTTAATTTTAATGATGATGTACCCATCATTATTAAAACTTTTGGAGAAAATTAATTTTAAAAAATGGATAGCAAATTCTAATTTATTTATGATACCATCTCTATCTAATTTATCAACTAAAAGTGTTTCTCATTTTTAACTTAGTGACTATAAGACATCTCACTCAATTAGAATTGCCAACAAAGAAAAAAGAGGATAACATTTAAATCCCCAAATTGACCCAAATGTGAGATGGATAGCTTACTACACCCACTAGATAGATCCAAATCCAATGTTTGAAAGGAATAGAACCGATGGCCCAGCTAGGAAGCTGGTGTTCCATTGGGCCATTAGTTGTTGTTAGGAAAAATTACCGGGTCGAAGCTAACACACAACTAAAGTGAAATGAGAAAAATAAAGATAAAATAGACACAAATATTTTACGTAAAAAACCACCCGAACAAATTGGGTAAAAAACCAAGGGCAAGTGTAGGAGGATTTCACTATTGTAAAATAGGGATTACAACATCTTCTCTCTAATTACAATGAGATAACAATTGTCAAATCTCTATTGTAATAGGAGAAACAACTCTCTCACAAAATTGAAAAAATATTACTTACAAAGAAGGAACAAATTTTCCTCTCTAAGTAGTAACTCTCAAGAAAACTCTCACATAAACATTTGCTCTCTTTCTCATAGATGCTCTTGGATTCTTTCACACTTATCATAGCACAATTGAAACAAGCCATTTATAGGCAAGTCACTTGAAGAACTTGTGGTAGACAAATCTCCATGTTTTTCTCCAAGTCTTGTGGTAGACAAATCTCCATGTCTTATGGTAGACAAGTCTCCATGTTTCTCTCCATGTCTTAGGGAGAAAGTGGTTTTACCACTAAAAGGCTATCCCTTATCACATTCTCCCACTTAAAGTCACTTTTGTAATCCTTCCATCCTTCCTCACTTGCCAAATCCATGCTTGCTTACACTAGACCACATCAGGATCTACACCATTTAAACTTATCAATGTTGATCGGCTTGGTCATAACATCTGCTAGGTTCTCGTCGGTGTGAATCTTCTGCATATCCACACTACCTTCTTCTACTACTTCTCGAACGAATTGATACTGAACCCTTATGTGCTTTGTCCGTGAATGAAAAACTGGATTCCTTGCAATGTGCAAGGCACTCTGACTGTCACAAAACAGAACAAACTTCTCCAGTTTGTGCCCTTGCTCCTCCAATAACCTTTGTATCCAAACTGCTTCCTTGCAAGCTTGTGTGGCCGCCATGTATTCTGTTTCCGTTGTAGATAGAGCCACAACCGTCTGCAGTTTAGAAACCCAGTTTACAGCTCCTCCTGCAAGTGTAAACACATAACCTGTAGTAGACTTGCTTTTATTGAGATCCCCTGCAAAATCTGAATCAATATAACCTCTGACAGTAAAATCTGATCCTCCGTAACATAATGCAGCATCTGAGGTTCCTCTGATGTATCTCAGAACCCTCTTCACAGTATTCCAATTCTCTCCACCAGGATTTTTCATAAATTGACTAACCACTCCCACTGCTTGTGCAATGTATGGTCATGTACAAATCATAACAAACACCAAACTTCACACTGCTTATGCAAACAGTACTCAAGACATCTTCCTCCTCTGTCCTTCATTGCTAGGATACATACTTGAGGATAACTTGAAATTAATAGGAAGTGGGGTATAAATTGGCTTACTATCTTGCATGTTGAAGTGTCGCAAAATCTTATTGAAGTAGTTCTTCTGGGAAAGCCAAATCTTCCTGTTATTTCTGTCTCGGTGAATCTGCATCCCTATAATCTTGTTTGCTGGTCCCAAGTCCTTCATATCAAACTCCCTAGCCAACTATGCCTTCAATTCTTGGATTTGATCTCTGTTGGGGCCTGCTACCAACATATCATCCACATACAACAACAAGATAATAAAATCATTACCACCATCAAACCTTTTGAAGGTACAATGGTTTAAACTGAGTCTGTTGTATCCAAGGCTAATAATGAAGGAATCAAATCTCTTGTACCAACACCTCGACGCCTGTTTAAGACCGTATAAAGATTTGTTCAACCTGCAAACCAAGTTCTCCTTTCCTGTTTCAGTAAAACCTTCTAGTTGGAGCATATGGATTTCTTCTTCAAGTTCTCCATGAAGAAATGCAGTTTTCACATCCAACTGCTTCAGATGTAAGTCAAACATAACAGACATAGCCAGGACTACTCTGATTGTTGTAAGTCGAACTACCGGGAAAAATATCTCATTGAAATCAATACCTTCTTTCTGAGCGAATCCCTTTTACCACCAATCTTGCACGAAACCGTTCCACTTGATCATTGTTATCCCGCTTGATCTTGTAGACCCATTTGTTGCCTATGGCTTTTCTCTCATGTGGCAATGGTACCAGTTCCCAAGTCTTGTTCTTGCGTAGAGCTTCAATTTCTTCTTGCATTGCTGCCATCCACAAAGACACATCTAAGCTACTTATAGCTTCCTGGAAAGTTAAGGGCTTTTCATCCTCCGTTAAAAGACAGTATGCAACATTGCTCTCAGTAATATACTCTGAATGCCAAGCTGGTGGCCTTCTCTCACGAGTTGACCAGCGAACTTCTGGAGCCTCGTACTCGACTGGTTCTTGTACTTCGTGCTCTAGTGCTGCTTTAATAGAAACTGGAGTTTCTTGTACCAGATTATTTTCCACATGTATTGTTGTAGTCTCTGAAACCTCTTTCAACGTGCTATTGTCTTCATCTTTTTGTAGTAGTTGATCTTCTGCAAAGATCACATCCCTGCTGACAACAACCTTGTGGGTAGTGGGATCCCACAGGTGATACCTTTTTACTCCGTCACCATACCCCAAGAATATACACCTCCTAGATTTCAGATTCAACTTCGTTCTTTCTTAGTCATTGTACATCACATATGCAAAACATCCAAAAGAATGTAAAGTAGAGTAATCCGCTGGCTTACCAGTCCATATCTCCATCGGTGTCTTTAAATCAACTACTATTGATGGTGACCGATTTATCACATAGCATGCGGTTTTGGCTGCTTTTGCCCAAAAAGATTTTGGTTGACCTGCAGTACTCAACATAGCTCTCATCCTTTCTGTAAGAGTTCTATTCATCCACTCTGCCACTCCATTTTGCTGAGGCGTGTATGTGACTGTGAACTATCGTTTGACACCTTCTCGCTTACAAAGAGCAAGAAACTCGCCGTGTGTGTACTCTCTTCCATTATCTGTCCTCAAGCACTTGATCTTTTTCTCAGATTCAAGTTCCACCCACGCTTTGAAGTCTTTGAATACCGAAAATACATCTGACTTCTTCTTGATTGGATACACCCAACATCTCCTGGAGTAATCATCAATGAAAGACACAAAGTACCTCGCTCCTTCTAGGGACATTTCTGGTGACTCCCATACATCAGAATGAATCAAGTCTAGAATGCATTTACTCCTAGCATCAGATCTGGTAAACTTCAATCTATGCTGCTTACTTGTAACACAATGCTCACAGAAAGATAGATTTACTGATTTGAGCCCTGGTTTTCTGTCGGAAAGAATCTTCAAACCTCGTTCCGACAGGTGACCTAGTTTGAGATGCCACATCATCGTCGACTCTTCTCCCTTGTTGATTGACGCGACACATGCATCAGCTTCCTTCAGTATTTCCCTTTTAGCATAAATAGATTCGTTGCGATCTTTTCTGCCTTCATAACCACAATTGCACCTTTGACAATCTTCATGATCCCATTTTTGATATAGGTCTTGCATCCAAGACTATCTATTTTTCCCAAAGATAATAGATTCTTCTTTAGGCCCTTCACGTGTCGTACATCCTAAATAGTGCGAACTGTACCATCAAACATCTTTATCTTGATAGTATCAATACCAGCAATCTCCAAAGCATGATCATCACCCATGTGTACAGAACCTCATGAGACTGGTTCATATTTGTGAAACCATTCTCTCTGAGATGTCATGTGTCATGTTGCTCCTGAGTCTAGTAACCAGATGTCAGCGAACTACTTTCTGCCTCCAACTGTCATTGTTGCCTCACTGTATAGAACTTCACCATTATCTGAGGCACTTGCCACATTCCCTTGAGCATTTGATGACTCAGGGACTCCACTCTTCTTTTTATACCAACAATCCTTCTTGACATGCCCTTTCTTGCCACAGTTGTAGCACTTGAAATTCTTCTTACTTCTTGATTTCGATCTACCATGATTCTGACTCCCACTGGGGCCACATTCCGTTGATCTTCCTCTCGTCATCGTCAAAGCTTCCGCTTGCTGCGAACCTGCCTGTCTGTCTTCCTTTTTTTTTTGCGCCTGGTTTCTTCTTCCAAAACAGCAACTACAATTTCATCGAAGACTAGATAGTTCGTGAGGATGTTGTTCGTCAAGTTAATGATGAGTTGATCATACGAGTCAGGTAGACTTTGTAGTAGATGTCTTTATTGTGTAACCCATCGATGTAAGTTACAAAAATAGAGTATTCAAAATGTTGATATGGTCGGTCACCGACGTGGATTCCGCCATTCGAAGAGTGTAAAGTCTCCTCTTTAAAAAGATCTTATTGTGTAGTGACTTGGCCTCGTACAGTCTTGTTAGAGTATCCCAAATCTCATTCGCAGTCTTCTTTTCTGCCACACTCGATAACACTCCATCGACTAGTGTTAAATGCAGATCGGCAATTGCGATGCCGTCTATCTCGTTCCACTTGCTGTCATCAGTGATCTCTGCGAGCCTTTCTCCAATTGCTGCCAAACAATTGTCTTTCCTCAAAATTGCCTTAATCTTCATTTTTCACAATGAGAAATTACTCCCGTTAAACTTCTCAACATCAAACTTTGTCATAGTTGACATTTCGTTCACAACGATCTGCTTCACACCCCTCAACCAATTGCTCTGATACCACTGTTAGGAAAAAATTACCGGGTCGAAGCTAACACACAACTAAAGTGAAATGAAAAAAATAAAGATAAAATGGACACAAATATTTTTTGTGGAAAAACCCCCGAACAAATTGGGGTAAAAAAACCTCGGGCAAGTGTAGGAGGATTTCACTATTATAAAATAAAGATTACAACATCTTCTCTCTAATTACAATGAGATAACAATTGTCAAATCTATATTGTAATAGGAGAAACAACTCTCTCACAAAATTGGGAAAATATTACTTACAAAGAATGAACAAATTTTCCTCTCTAAGTAGTAACTCTCAAAAAAACTCTCACATAAACATTTGCTCTCTTTCTCATGGATGCTCTTGGATTCCTTCACACTTATCATAGCACAATTGAAACAAGCCATTTATAGGCAAGTTACTTGAAGAACTTGTGGTAGACAAGTCTCCATGCTGTTCTCCGAGTCTTGTGGTAGACAAGTCTCCATGTTTCTCTCCATGTCTTGTGGTAGACAAGTCTCCATGTTTCTCTCCATGTCTTAGGGAGAAAGTGGCTTTACCACTAAAAAGCCATCTCTTATCACAGTTGTTGCCTATGCGACTAATAGAAAGAGGTGACCACAAGACCCACATCCCAAAAACGTGAGAGTAGCTTACAATGTCTAGTTAGGATGACGCAATTTGTTCAATGCGTATAGTTAGACGCGAACCGAATCCCACATCCTTTGGTTAGGTAATGGTTGAAGCACTTATTAATGTAGACAAGAGCGACGAAGCTTGTCCTTTTGGGGACATCCGATAAAATTTGAACGATACAGAGAAGATTAGCATGGCCCCTGCGCAAGGATGACACGCATAAATCGAGAAATTGTCCAATTTTTTTTCTCAATTTATGCTTCAATTTCTGATTTTTTTTCATCAGTTTTGCTCTCCTTCCTTTAAGTGATCTCCTTGTTTATTGTTTGTGTTTATTTTTTGTTTTTCACAGGAAATTGTATTGATTTTCCACAAGAACACGTTAAGGAACTTTGTCTATTTGGGTCTTTAGGCTAAGAAATTGTCCTTTAAGCTTAAGTTGCAAGATATTCTATCTTCCTGTCCCAAATATACTTCTATTTTTCTAATTGGTTTCTTGTTCAAGTGGTAATGTGATACAAAATGGTCTATGCATGCATGCCAAGGTCATGCCTTTTCATTATTTGTTTACTTTTTAGTATTTAGAAAAGCTTGTAACAAAATGGGTATGTCTTGTCTTGATGAATTATGTGATTTTCTAAGATTTTGGTCGGAGTCTTGGAGAGAGAGAGAAACGAATTCCCTACCTTAAATGAGTGGATAATATTGTACCGTCTTTGTATATTTAAAGAAATCAATAGATGATAGCACAACTGCACAAGCATACAGAAATCCTAGTTATGCTGAAATTGACAATTGTGGCAGCCATTTCTAACTTTCGCTCACATTTGTGGTTTTTTAATCATTGTCAACTTACAATTTTATTCTCACCATTCGGTTTTATATAATTAACATCTAAGTTCATTTTTATGATCAATGATATCGGAATCTATTGAAGATTTATTAGGCTGTATCCATAGGATTTCATGAAAAAGGAAGAACAAGGATGAAAATGGATGATGAGACTTTATAATATCTGGCCATTTCTTCCACCAAGTATAGTTCTTTGTTTTCCTACTATTTTTGCTATGTATGACTTCTATTTCATCGTCCTCTCTCTGCGTATTTGACAATATCCCCTTTATTAAGAGAGTTCATCCTGTCTTTCTAATTTTACTGCTTTTCTTTTACTAGGAGAGAGCTCTGGATTTGGTTTTCTACTATCTTTGGTATATATGGAGTTGAAATATACTCTATTATAGGTATTCGTTTGATTTTTTTTTAATAATGTTGTTTAGTAGAATTCTGTGATTGCTCCCACGTTACTATTGAGTAACATCAAATTGGAAACCCCTTTAACTGCAATTTGCAGCCTTTCTTTTTCTTTTTTTTCTTCTACTAATTCTGTTAAAAGAAGAGTTTGCTGATACATGCCAATTCCTGGGTTTGCTGGGTTCTCCTGCAAACTTCTTATAGAAGTTCAAACTGAAATTCTTGAATTTCTGCTCTCTTTTAACACTTGGCAATTGCTTAGTGACAACAGTGAACATCCTGTTTTCTTTGTAATTTCCATGTCCTTGTTATCTATTTTTTTTTCCTCTTATGACTGTTCATCCCACATATGGTTCTTGGATATCCTTTTTTTTTTGCAATGGTGGCCAAGCATTGCGCCTCTATAACCGATGCTCAAACAAGAGATTTTGAGTGCAAGCAAGCAACTTTGTTGATTGATTTTTGGTGCTGTAGGGAATCAGGATAGAAATTCCAATACTGAACCATCTTGTTGTATTTCAAATCTGACATTAATAAAATTGTCGATGTCAAAATTTATGTTGTCATGTCATTTTCAGCCATAGGATTTAATGCTAGGAGTTTGAGACAACTAGTTATTTATCTTTTTTGTGGATGGCCAATGCACTCTCTTTACTTTGTGCGAATTTAGTTTCTGTACTCCAAAGTTTTGTGCTTAGGCCATCGGGCAACTGCTGTTTCTTATTTATCATGGAGAAGTACTAATCTTTTCCCGGTTACAGGGAATGGGGACCTTTGGGCAGAGGTTTTGCGAGCCAAGTATCTGAACCAATCTTCGTTAATGGAGTGTGGTGCTCGTTCGTAGACCATGGGGAGGCTTATTGGTTGGTTTCCTTCAATGTATGGGGCTGTTAAGGTTAACATTGATGGCAGTTCTCGAGGTAATCCTGGATGATCTGGGGCTGAGGGTTTGATGGGGAGTGGCTTGTCTGGTTTATGGCAAATGTTGGCAACACTTCTGTGCTGACTGCAGAATTATGGGCTACTTCATGGGTTTTGGCTTTGAGAAGAGAGGTTTTTGGGAGGTCGAGGTTGAGTCTGACTCGCAGGTGGCGGTGAGAAAGTTGAAGCATCATCCAGATTCCTTTGATCCTAATCGAGGTCTTATAGAAGCTTGTAGAGTGATTCTAGGTAATGTTCACAGGGAAGCCAACTCATGCTCAGATTGGCTGGCCAAGGCTTCGGACAGATGGAGTTTTAGGTGCATGTGCTGGAGAACCCTGCTGATGGGAGTTTAGCCAAGTCTCTTGACTGATCTTCTGGGGGTTAAATGGCCCAGGGCCTGTGGGGCTTGATCTTTTTCTTCCTCTGTATCAAAAAAAAGAAGAAGAAGAATAGCACCTTTAATGATTGGCTCAAAAGCTAAAAGGGCTTTATGAACACCATGATAAATTGATAAGTTTTGTAAATGACAACAGCTAGGGATCACTAAGATGCAATCTGATGCATTAATCAAATTTCTTATAAAAAAATAAAAAACAAGAACATGCAGGTAGAAATAATCAATGCTGAAAAATTGGAAGCTCGAAAGAAACAGATAAATCATATGCTTCTTTTTATAAACAGTAGTGGGTACAAATTAGTCAAACTTCGATGGACCCAACAGCAACAGTGATATCATCAACTTTGCCTCCAGTTTGTCGGTAACCAAATAAACCAGCAGCAACTTGATAGGGAGAACGATAACCAAGTTTTGCGAATTGCTGAACACAATCTCTAAAATTGTCCAAGCTAATATCTCTGCCCAAACATGCCCTTGTTTTTCACACAAAATCTCTTCAATCTATTTGTCGGGATGTTCCTCAAATCCTACACCGAAAAAAAAGTGTTATTGTAAACAGTTCTAATTTCACATCGTCTATACATCTTAAAAGGATGTAAGTACAAATTATTATAAATATAAGTATCAAGAGACATAGTAGTGAGTTTTTGGGCTGTGACATTAGTTGTATTGTGTTGTAGTAAGTTTTAACCGCTTTTTTTCCTCCAAAAATTTCAAAAGTAGTGAAATAATAATTAGGCAAGAGGTGCAGAACCACATTAAAAATTATTGAGTTTATTTTTTCTTTATTTTTACTATTATGATTGTATAGTTGTAGTTGTTTTGGGATGTCAGAATTCTCACAAATCTTGTATAAATGCCCGTTTTTCTTTTGAGGACTAATAAATTAAAGAGGCAACTATACTGAACTGACTAAAGAACCTTACTACAGTATACATTCTCCCTTACATTTTCCTTTTTCTTTCTTTGAATTCTAATGATAATAACAAAGTTCGGAACTGATTTATAATTAATTTAAGCATATTTTACTTAACTTTAAGTAACTTTTGCATTTAATTGATTTAAGTTACTGATTTAAACATATTTTAATCTGTATCTAAATGTAACCGGAATGTAGTGAAAATACATGCGCTCTTCCCTCAATCCAAGCATAATAGGTGATATAATTTTTTTTATGATAAAATATAAAATACATGCACTTTTCATTTCGATCCAAACATAATAGGTAATCTCCTTTTATGATAAAATTTATGCTTTTAATGATATTTTTGCTATTAATATTTTTATTATTATTACAAAAAATATAAATTTATCATCAAAAATATAATTTGTACAATAAACTGTATAGATAAAGTAAATGGCTTTATTTTCAAAAGTACCCCCATCAATTTTGTTTTGTAGTTTTTAGCATGGGTTGTGGAACAAGCTATTTGGTTCACAACTTCGTGGATAAGATTAAAGCGGTAAGACATTGAGATTTTATGGTGAGATAGACTAAACGTCAATTAGAGTGGTAATCTTTATGTCCTTTTGTTTAGTTTAAAAGATTTAACTTAATTCATCTCAATTGAATCGCATGTTTGATTAAAATTATTAACATTATTATAATAAGTGAAATGACCAAAAAAAAATTTATTCACACTTTAAGGTTATAGTCATTTATTTGCTTACACAAATTTAGATCATTGATCATCTGAATCTTGGGTGTCCGAACAAAAAAATCTAATCATTGAAAACCATAATAGAGGTATTGCTCGTAGTGTCACAGATGTCGCATTGAGAAGAGATGGAAGAAGAACGATTTTTATATTTATGAATAAAGAAAGTTTTTGTTTTTTTTTTTATCAAAGATTCAAAGAGTAAATTGGAAAATAAAAGAAATAGAGACTGATATTTTTTATATATAAAAACAGCAATAAATCCAAAAAGCTAATGCATGTATGGGGAGCGGCACAAAATTTGGGGATTTGCTCAATCCTACCTTTATTGGCAATCAAACGGGAGATTAAATCTAATCCCTAGCTCAATCCCAGCTTGTAAGTGTTATTATTGACACATCTCGCTCACTCTTATGTGACTAATAAAAAAGGGAGAGGGTCATCGTTCTTCATATATGCAAGGTGGGTCAAGGCTTTATAAAAATCCTAACATTACCGACAGGGAGGAAGTGGAGATGCAGGCTATCTATCCACGTACCTCTCGCATGCTAAGCCATCCTCATTATTGTTAAAATGCAGTCTGTTAGAATGGATCGTGATAGGATCATAAGTTGATCGATTAATAACCACAAAACAATAAAGTAAGATAAAAATGGAGACAGTAAATTTACGTGGTTCGGCTTAAAGCCTGCGTCCACTGGCAGAGGCCAGCAAGCAAATTTCACTATAGTGAGAGAATATATAAAGAGTGTTTACAAAATTGGCTTTAGCCAATACACACAATCTCACAAATTCTCTCTTAACTTCTCTTTCACTTGATGATTCTTGATATCAATACTTCATCGGAGAATGCCTTTTATAGGCTCACACAAAGTCCAAAGGAAAGCCAAGTGGGATGCTAATAATTTTGTTACCCATCATTTTGTTCTCCAATTATACCAAAGTGAACTTTGTCTTCCACTTTGTCACCCACCATTTTCTAAAGTAGAAGATGCTTTTGGCCCACAAATTAAAGCCACAAATTATGCAAGAAGTGGACTCACCTTTAGACAACTTTTGGTCCACCACTAATTCAAGGCATAATAATTCAATAAATCTCCACCCTGACTTGAATTTGACAATAATGAAAATAAAAGCTTCAACCTCTGCCAAACAACCCCGAAGGGTCTAATGCAAATGATGTGTAACACCAACCAAGTCCATACAGTGAGTGAACTTGGCAATGGGAAGAGATTTTGTTAAAATGTCAGCAGGATTATTCATAGTGCCAATCTTTCTTACAATAACATCACCTTGAGCCACAATATCCCGAATAAAGTGATACTTCACATCAATGTGTTTAGTTCTCTCATGATGCATCTGATCCTTCGTCAAATGTATAGCACTCTGAATTCATTAAGTATACCTCTTAACCAAATGGCTTCTTTGGCAGCTTCTGTAACAGCCATAAATTCTGCCTCTGTAGTAGACAATGCAATTGTCGGCTGTAAGGTAGCTTTCCAACTGACTGCACAAGTCCCAATAGTAAATACATAACCTGTAATTGATCTTCTCTTGTCCAAATCACCTGTAAAATCTAAATCAACATATCCAGCTAGATTGTCAGAAGTTCTACCGAATTCTAAACAAGCAGTAGAAGTACCCTTCAAATATCTCAAAATCCAATTGACAGCTTGCCAATGAGTTTTTCCTGAACAGGACAAATATCTACTAACTACACTGACGGCATGTGAGATATCTAGTCGAGTGCAAACCGTTACATACATAATACTTCCCACTGCACTAGAATAAGGAACTCTAGACATATACATTATCTCATCTTCTAACTGTGGTGACATGGATGCTGATGATCTAAAGTGAGAAGCTAAAGGAGTACTCACAGGTTTAGCATCATGCATACCAAAACGTTTCAGGACTTTCTCAATATATTTATATTGTGACAGAAATAATCTACCTGCACCTCTGTCTCTGTTGATCTTCATTCCCAAAATTTTCTTTGCTGCACCTAGGTCTTTCATCTCAAATTCATCACTTAGTTGAGATTTCAATCTACTAATTTCATATATGTTCTTTGCTGCAATCAACATATCATCAACATATAACAACAAATATATGAAAGTACCATCATCAAGTCTTTGATAGTAGACACAACTATCATACTTACATCTAGAAAATCCAATACTCAGCATAAAAGAGTCAAACCTTCAATACCACAGGCGTGGAGATTGCTTCAGTCCATACAAGGATTTTTTTAGAAGACAAACATGATCTTTCTTGCCTTCAACTTCAAAACCTTCTGGTTGTTGTATATAGATTTGTTCATCAAGATCACCATGAAGAAAGGCTGTTTTCACATCAAATTGCTCCAACTCCAAATTATGCATTGCAACTAAAGCAAGTAAGACACGAATAGAAGTATGTCTAACAACTGGAGAGAAAACATCATTAAAATCAACTCTCTCCACCTGGCTGTAGCCTTCCACTATTAATCGTGCCTTATACTTGGTGTCTTCAACACCTATGACTCCTTCCTTCTTATTAAATATCCATTTACACCCGATAATTTTCTTACCATTAGGTGGTTCGACCAATTTTCAGGTGTCATTTTTCTTTAGAGATTCTATCTCTTCATGCATCACAACTAGCCATTTGTCTGAATCAGATGAACTGATGGCCTCAGAGTATGAGGTTGGATCGGCGACATCAATGGTTTCTGCAACATTTAATGCATAAGCCAACATATCTTCAAAACTATACCGTTGAGGTGGTTTTATCTGTCTCCTCTGTCTTCCACCAGCTAGAGTGTGATGCTCAGCTTCATGGTGTGTCTCTCCACCTGCAGACGAACTTCCTGACTGAATAGGATTAGGATTTGCAGATGATGCGGTATCAACCTTAAGCTCCGCCTTCTCTTGTGCATTCTCATTTCCTGTATCACATTGAACAGGCAATTCTTTTCTAGGGTGAAGCATAGAAAATTCATCAAAAGTAACATCTTTGCTAATTATAAACTTATGAGTATCAGGAAACCATAAGCAAAAACCCTTAACACCAGAAGTATAACTAAGAAAAATGCATTTCTTTGCCCTAGGCTCCAATTTTCCTTCATTCACATGAGCATATGCAGGGCAACCAAATATTCTTAAGTTAGAGTAATCAAAAGGGCTACCTGACCATACCTCTTCAAGTGTCTTAAGTTCAAGTGATCTGTGAGAAGAATGGTTCACCAAGTGACATGCCAAATTGACTGCTTCTACCCAAAATTCCTTGCCAAGACCTGCGTTAGAAAGCATACATTGAGCTCTTTCTAACAATGTTCGATTCATCCTCTCTGCTACACCATTCTGTTATGGTGTCTTTCTCACCATCCGATGTCTGACGATGCCTTCATCTTTGCAGAATTGATTAAACTCTGAATCACAAAACTCAAGACTATTATCTGTTCTGAGTCTCTTAACTTGCTTCTCGGTCTGCTTCTCCAATAAGGTCTTCTATTGTTTGAAAATGCCAAATACCTCATTCTTATACCTGAGAAAATAGACCAAAGTCTTTCTAGAAAAATCATCAATAATCGTTAGCAAGTATCTGGCTCCTCCTTTGGAAATTTCACGGGAAAGCCCCCATAGATCAGAATAAATGTAATCAAGAGTACCTTTAGTTCTGTGAATTGCAGTGTTGAAGCTGACTCTTTTCTACTTTCCAAAGACATAATGCTCACAAAAATCCAGCTTTCCAATCTTTCTTTCAGGCAGAAGACCTTTTTTACTGAGTACAGCTAATCCCTGCTCACTCATATGCCCTAGGCGCATATGTCACAACTTGGTAGAGTCTGAATCTGACATGGATGAGGAAACTGCTGTAGAGCCTGTAACTGTTGAACCCAATAAGGTGTAAAGACTGCCAGACTTATTTCCTTTCATGAGAACAAGAGGACCACGGGAAATCTTTATGTTCCCAGACTCAATCACAGATTTGCAGCCATTGGCATCCAGAATGCCCAAAGAAATAAGATTTTTCTTTAAATCAGGTACATATCTGACATCAATCAATATCCTGACAACTCCATCATGCATCTTGATTTTTATCGTGCCTACACCAACAGTTTTGCAAGTGGCATTATTGCCCATTAGAACAACTCCACCTTCACTAGAATCATATGTGGAGAACCAATCTCTGTTGGGGCACATATGATAAGAATATTCAGAATCAAGAATCTACTCGTTGTTGGATCTGGACTTGTTGGTTGCAAATAGAACATCATCACCTTTTTCTTCTGCTATATCAGCATTAGCTGTTTCTTCCTTTCGCTTGCCCTTGACATTTTGCCATTCATTCTTCTTTTTGTTCTGTAGCTTGTAGCATTCCGCTACGATGTGTCCCTTCTTCTTGCAATAATTGCAAGTCAAATTTTTGTGCTTTCTTTTTTACTTTGATCTTCTTCTATTCTTGCCACCATCAAAGCCTCTGTCATTAGATCTGCCTCTTGCAACAAGACTGGAGCCCTGATCATCAGACTTACTAGACAAAAGTTCATTATCCAATTTCTCCTTACTCATAAGGGAAGATATCACATTATCAAAATTTAATTCTTCCCTAACATAAATTACAGTGTCTCTAAAATTTTTGTATGAGAGTGGTAATGAACATAATAACAAGAGAGCTTGGTCTTTAGACCCAATAACAACTTCAAGATTTTTTCAAATCATTAATAATTGAGATAAACTCACTGATATGGGATTTGAGAAAGGAACCTTCTGTCATGCGGAGACCATAAAGGCGTTGCTTCATAACCAACCTGTTGGCTAAGGATTTAGTCAAGTACAACTCATCTAGCTTGGCCCATAAGGCTGCAGAAGTCTTCTCTAACAGAACTTACTGTAAAACATCATTTGAAAGACTTAGTTGGATTGCAAATAGAGCTTTGTCATCCAGGTCATCCCAATCTTCATCACTCATACCGGTAGGCTTCTTGTCTTTCCCCAGTAGTGCTTTCTTCAAGCCATTCTGGGTTAGAATGGCTAACATACGAACTTGCCATAGACTGAAACTACTATTTCTATCAAACTTCTCAATATCAAACTTTATTGTTGACATCTTGATCGAACAAAATGATCCTGAACAAAATTTTACTATTCATAAAATTCACTATTCATGTGAACAGTAAAATCACAGAAAAACAGACAGAAAATTTATCACCTGCAAGCTTTGATATCAGTTTGTTAGAATGGATCGTGATAGGATCATAAGTTGATCGATTAATAACCATAAAACAATAAAGTAAGATAAAAATGGAGACAGCAAATTTACGTGGTTCGACTTAAAGCCTACGTCCACAGGCAGAGGCCAGCAAGCAAATTTCACTATAGTGAGAGAATATACAAAGAGTGTTTACAAAAATGGCTTTAGCCAATACACACAATCTCACAAATTCTCTCTTAACTTCTCTTTCACTTGATGATTCTTGATATCAATACTTCACCAGAGAATGCCTTTTATAGGCTCACATAAAGTCCAAAGGAAAGCCAAGTGGGATGCTAATAATTTTGTTACCCATCATTTTGTTCTCCAATTATACCAAAGTGAACTTTGTCTTCCACTTTGTCACCCACCATGGTCTAAAGTAGAAGATGCTTTTGACCCACAAATTATGCAAGAAGTGGACTCAACTTTAGACAACTTTTGATCCACCACTAATTCAAGGCATAATAATTCAACACAGTCATATAATTACTTTACTGTAATTACAATCTGTGTTTCAAGGGGTTCCATCTCTTGCAAAATCAAAATTAATCTTTGCTTTTGGAGGTAACCGTTCGCATTTTTCTTTTATATGGATGGATTTGCTTATAGATTTTTCGATTTTTTTTAATTTCTTTGCTATATTTTGGTAATGTTCCCCTGAGAATGTTCCTTTTTTTGTTACAATTTGATCACTGCTGCAACAACATTTGATGGTTTGTTGATATAATGCATTTAAATTCTTAGCTTTGTGGGTTTGTTAGTGGATGAAAGAATCTTTAGTTAAGAACCTATGATATAATTTGATTAAGCCTTGAGTAGTATCATTATTGAATAATACGGATTTGTAGGCAATGAATTGGCAACCTAAAAGCACTACATTGATCAAAATTCCCTTGAACCATCCTTTGGAAAAGAATTTTTTTATTCTCACAATGATCTCGGACACCTTAATATTCAAGTTCAACTTGACAGTCCACCCTACTTATTGACAACCAAACGATGGATTAGACTAAATTATAATTTTACTCCATGCACTTTAAAGGTGGATCGATTTCAATCCCTAATGTTTCAATTGTTTTAATTAGGTACACCAACTTCATCAACGGATCAATTTATTTATTTTTTGTTCAAAAAAAGTTAGATTTAATAAAAATCCATGTAAACACCATATAAGCGTTACAGTAGACATAACTTAGACCAATGGAGTAGAAAATTTAAGATTAATCAACTCTAATTTATTTTATGATCACCATCTCTATCTAATTTATCTACTAAAAGTGTTTTTCATTTTTAACTTAGTGACTATAAAGCATCTCACTCTAAATTAAAATTGCCAACAAAGAAATAAGAGGAGAACGTTTATATCCCCAAATTGACCCAAATGTGATATGGATAGCTTACTACACCCATCAGATAGACCCATATCCAATGCAGACAATGCTTGAAAGGAATAGATCCGATGGCCCAGCTAGGACGCTAGTGTTGCATTGGGCCATTAGTTGTTGCCTATGAGACTAATAGAAAGAGGTGACCACAAGACCCACATCCCAAAAACGTTAGAGGAGCTTACAATGTCTAGTTAGGATGACACAAATAGTTCAATGCTTATAGTTAGAAGCGAACTGAATCCCACATCGTCGGGTTACGTAAAGCTTGAAGCACTTATTAATGTAGACGAGAGTGATGAAACTTATCTCTTTGGGGACATCCGATAAAATTGGAATGATACAGAGAAGATTAGCATGGCCCTTGCGCAAGGATGACACGCATAAATCGAGAAATGGTCCAAATTTTTTTTCTTAATTTTATCCATTATTGTTCTTCAACATCCATCAATGGTTTCTTTCCTTGCAGGTTCTTTGCCAATTTTTTTTTCTTATTTTTATCCATTATTGTTCTTCAATTTTTTTTTGTTACAATATCTTATTTTTAACCGTTATTGTTCTTCAATCTTCAATTTCATCCATCAATGGTTTCTTTCCTTGCAGGTTCTTTGCTGCTATATTTTATCCTTCAGGTATTTTCTCCTTCCTCAACGATGCCTTCGTTCAATTTACAGTTGCATATCAACTCTTGCTGGTATATAATTTTGGCTTCCCCCACCCCCTAATTTTTGGAAATGTGTTGAGAAGTTTGAAATGTTGAATTCCATTGTGATAAAATTTTCATGTCTAGATCAACAAGTCAATATTTTATAAAATCATAAGCATTGACACTAAGGAAAAATCCCTGAGCTAAATAAATTCTCAACAAAGTAAAAGGCAAAAACAATGTTACTTGGAAAGTCTATAATTACCTAATTGGTAATTGATTGCTACCCTTTATGCTCTTAATCAATTGAAAAGAAAAAAAATGATGGAAAAAAAGAAGAGAAAGTGTGATTTGCAGATATTGCACGAAAAATATAGGCACACAACAATAAAAAAAATGTGTAATCTTTCTGGAGGATTCACTTATTCATCTTTTTTTAAGAGATATATGATGTTGTTATCTCTTGTCAACTGTGTAATCCAATTAAGGCTTTATAGTTGGAATCTATGTTACGTCGAATTGTGTATGAGTGTTGGACACGGTTACGTGTTCGAGTGTTGGACGGGTACGTATCTGAGTGTTGGACTCGTCTATTTTAAATATTTTTCGTAAATTTTCTTCAATTTGGAGTGTCGGAGTATCATACTCTTGTCCAAGTGTCGAGAGTTCGATATTAGTATAACAGGGTAAAGTGAAGAGTTCATGTAACATATGTTGGAATTTGGAAGCGAACCAAATCCCACATCGATTAATTGTTTCTTTGACTTTTGGGTATTTTGAACAGCTTGGAAAACAGATGGGTTTTGGCTAGCTTGTTGAATTATGTGATCTTGTGGGATTTTGGTTAGATACATGGAGGACGAAGTTCCTTTTGTAAATAAATACTGGATAGTATTGTATCCTGCTTTCCTAGAATTCAAGGAAAATCAATAGCTCAGATTGACAAGTGCAGAAGCCATCTTGAGCTACCGTTTAGCACTGATGTTTGTTAATCTTTACAAATGTAATGTCTTATTTAGATTCTTTGTCATTCCCCTGCCCCCTTCTTCGATCCTTTCGTTTTCATGTTCTGGTACAAACTTTGACATACATGAATATTCATATTCAGTTCTCATGGTCAAAGGATTGCTCAAGTTGTAAATGATACTCTTCAAGATCTCTAATAGGTTCAAATGGATTTGCAAATAATGCACGCGGAATAGGATGGAGAATGAATCTTGGGGTGTTTGTATCCATTTTTCGATGAAAAATCTGGAAACTGTGCCTTTGATGAAAAGCCCCAAAAACTGTGCTTTGGATGAGGAAATTTGACTGCTTTTCATATCTCTTCAGGCAACAGTTTTCATTATTATGCTGCCTGCATAGTTGCTGTTGAACTTATTGCCAAGTATTCATGTTTTTTTGCAGCTTGGTAATGCACTGTTCAACCATTTATAATGGCCCAAACCATCAGCTCGAGGCATATGATCTTATTGAGCTGCCCATAAGGGAAAATAGGATGCAGGGACAGAGAGAGGTGCAGCAGAGCTCTGGTTGGAAATGCAGCTACCTTAAAAAATCTAACCCTAACTTATCCAAAATTCAGGTTGAGCTCAGATTGGATTGGATTAGCTTATCTATAACTCAGTATTTAGTACTCAAAGAAATTTAAACTAATTGTTATTTGTCAGCTTTCATAGATGGACATTGTATTGGCAATTGGTTTATGAGTTCCAGATTTGTGCTTAGAACATTTAGCAATTGTTGTTGTTTATGCTTTGTGATGGAATTCAGTTCACCTGCTCAAACTTTACTGATAATTATGTCATCTAATTAGCAGGGTTTTGGGTTTATGCTGAATAATCTCAATTTGCATTCCACGTTGGAGACGTTTTTCACTTCTCCACCACGAGTGTCAAAAGGCAGTAGCCTATGTATCAATCCCATATCGTCTAGTTATGCAAGGCTTTAACCAACAGTTCTATTAGAATTATTTTGCCCTAATTCCAGCTTCATTGCTTGAGATCAAATTTCAAATTGTTGATTGGGTTTTGATATAATGTTTAAGGATGAGGTTTTGGATCCTAAGATATCATATTTGATTTGTCGATTTTATAATAACTCTCATGAGATCGAATTCTTGAAATAATTTTTTGTGAATATAAGTTTTTTGACAATTTAAAACTAATTAAAAAGTTCTTAAAGATCAACGAAGTAATTTTAATGAAATCGAATCCATAAAATAATTAATTTTTTGAAAATCAAAATATTTTGACGATTCAGAATGTCAATAAAGTTCTTGAAAATCAACATGACATAATTATTATGGGCATGTTTGGATAATGTTTTCGAAACTGTTTTCAAATTTTTTTTTTATGTTTGACAAACAGTTTTCAAAAGTAATTTTTTGAAAACTCCAAATTGGTGTTTTCTGACATAATTTTTGAAAAATAGCTCTAAAATCAGTGTTCACTTTTTTATTTCATTCTTCCTCTATAGTATATAAAAAATATTAAATTTTAAAAATAAAATAATATTAATTATTTTTAAGTATTTAGTAAATATGAGAAAGAAAATTAATATAAATCTTAAATTTAAACTCAAAACTAAAAATCATTACAAAATGTATCAAAACAGTTTCAAAATAAGATTATCCAAACAATATTTCATTGTTTTCTGTTTTGAAAACAGTTTTACAATTACAATTATTCAAAAAACATCAAAAAAAATTATTTTTAATTTTTGTTTTAAAAATTATTTTTAAAAATTAAAAATAAAAAAATTATTATCCCAACATGCTCTAAACTTATGAAGTTTTCTAAGTTTACAACCGTTTTTTAAGTTTACAACCGTTTACTAAAGGCTGTCTATAGTCGCAATAAAAACTGGACCCACAGTCAGCCTGCATTAGGATTTAGGACACGAGGAGAAGACACGTCAAAAACTCAGTAGTACACGTGTGTGATATGAGTGGAGGGCTAAAGGGTTTACTATTCCTACTTAGTTAGACGGGAACCGGATCCCACATTGCCTGGTTACTTAAACATTAAAGCCTTTATAAATGAAGACGAGAGCAGAGGAGTTTGTCCCTTCGGGGACATCCGATAAAATTGGAACGATACAGAGAAGATTAGCATGGCCCCTGCGCAAGGATGACACGCATAAATCGAGAAATGGTCCAAATTTTTTTTTGTTCATTTGATCTCTGATTTTTATTCATTTTGGTTTTCTTAATTTTTCCTTTCAATTTAAGGTTTTAATTCTCCATTCGATGCTGATTTTGTTCATTTTGCTACTTATTTGATCTATGAATTTTTTACCATTTTTGGTTCTTCAATTTTCAATTTTATCCACGTTTGTTCTCCAATTTTTAATTTTTATCCATCAATGGGTTCTTTCTATGCATATATTTTATTTTTTCAGTTATTTTCTCCTTCCTTCTTGATGGGTTTGTTCATTTTATAGTTATATGTTAACTCTTCTGATTTTGCTGGTTGCTGCGATCTCTCTCTCTCTCATTGATGGGTTTGCTCATTTTACATTTGCATGCAACTATTAATATTTTTTTCTGGTTTCTGCCAATTTGGTCTCCTTTTATTTTTATTTTTATTTTTATTTTTTTCTCTTATTGAATCTATTTTAAGGTTTTAATACTCCATTCAATGCTGATTGGTGAGGAAAATCTCAGTGATTGATCAATTAGTAAGTATTTTAATGTTGTTGTTGATTTGATAAGTGTGTTTCTTCTGTTGTTTTGGTTACTTATATATGTATTCATGCTGTGATTATGTTGTAGCATGATAATTAATTCTGATGCTTCATGTTGGGTTCTTGAATTAACTTGTAAAGGGGGTTTTCTGGTATTCTCAATTGATGCCAAAAATGTGTTTTGTTGAGTTGGAGGACAAGTCTCCGCTGTATCTGCACAGGGAAAGGGAAAGAAAAGTTAGCTAAGGGGTCGTCGGAGGGGTGCCTCCATGCTCCAAAGCTCTAGTCAGAGTGGGAGAATATATATGAGGGACGAGCATTCCCTTTTTAGATTATGACAAGTTAGATCGATTTGGAATGCGCACGTGAGGCTCTTTATAGGGCTTTGGAGGAGGCATATTGCCCAGGGCGATGGTGATGTGATGCCCCAACTTGGTTGGGTAATGATGGTTAGGAGGCCCAGCTAGATGGCCGGGGCAGTCCACTTGGGCTTCGCTTTACTGGCTTGATCAGGAGCTGTCTATATATTTAGGGCGGTTGACGGCCCGGAGTCCCAACTTGGTTTGGGCCTGGATCCTCTGTGTCTCGACCTATTGGCTTGCCTTTGTAATGGCCTATGTGTCGTCTCCTTGTTGGTTGGGTATTTTAGCCATATCAGATCTGTTGGCTGCAAAGTTGCTGTTGAACTTATTGCCCAAGTCTGCTTAGAATTAGTGTTGTTTTTTGCAGCTTGGTAGAGCACTACTCAACCACCTGAAGGTTTAAAATTTGCTTATTCTATCTTCATTATTGCTTAGTCCAAGTTGTAGTATTAAGAGCATTAATGAAATTCAAGATTCATATGCTGAATAACATAAAACAGACAAATACCTAAGCTAAAATTATGAAAACCCATGAATCATTTCCTGCTTAAATAAATGTGGAAAAATGGGAATATGTTACTTATATAAAAATTACTAGTATGTTGATGGAGATAGCTACTAAATTACTAGTATAGTAAGCTTTGGTTGTAAGAGAGTAATCACTGATTTTGCAGAAATGGCTGTTGTGTGCTGAGTGCTAATGGCTTGAAGGTGAAGAGGCTGATTCTACTGGACTGACTAAAGAAACAACCTCACTTGTCACTACAGAGAAAGCTCAAAAGATAAACTTTCTCCTTCCTTCAATTATCTTTTTAAATTTTCCTAATGTAGAGAGAGTTTTTGACCCAATTCAGAGAAACCTGGCAAGGATAGCTATTCTTCAAGATCAATGGTCCTCAGAAATAGAACCCAGGGGACGTCCCACACAGGTGAGACTCAATAGCCTTGTCCCTTGTGTCTTGTTAGGATGACGCAATTTGTTCAACTTTTTTATAGTTAGAAGCGAACTGAATCCCACATCGTCTGGTTATGTAAAGCTTGAAGTTGTTATTAATGAAGACCATAAATCGAGAAATGATCTAAATTTTTTTGCTTTACTTTCAATATCTGAATTTAATGTTCCAATTTTTATATCATCAATGGCTTCTCCCAAATTTTTATCTTAAAAAGAAGAAAAGACTGATTGTGTAACTTCAATAATTGTTATTTGTTAGTTGACCAGCATGTTGTTTGGTTCTTTATGCTATGTCATTGGATTTTTTTTTTTCCTCTTCCCTTGTATACTTGAAAGTTGAAAGTCTTGTTGGATAAATAAGACTCACCCTTTATCCAAAATACTGCAAAAAGTACATCAAATCTGAGCAGGAAATGATAATACATAGAGATGTAAATATACAAAATGTACATAACTAGTAATAACAATTAGGCAACCTCTGAAAACTTGTGGGCATTTCTAAGATCAAGCATAGTCATCCCTTTTGATGGAGTACCTTCTGAAACTTGGCAGACCAATGTAATCATAGAAGCAAATACTCACATAACAAGAATTTGACATTTACTTGAGCCCCTTTTGAACTTTAGAATTTCTTTGAGAATGATAGACTTTTCCTTTTTGAGGATTACTACATAGGTGAACTGTTAATTTCTTCAAAACCTTTTAATTCTTCAGAAAATACCTTCCTAAATCCATATCTTCCTCCCAACCAATGAATGTTTTTATCTCAATAGATTCGAGGCATGATAACAAACACTGAGGCACTGATGGTAGCATAACCCCGTAGTCGTTAGGATCCCTGCCAGCCAATAGAGGAATTCAGTAACACTTGAGGAACTTTGATAGCAAATCTTCAAGAACTGGGCAGCTAGAAATGAGCGCCTTGAAAGCTTCATTGTCCTTGAACTCAACTGCAAAGAGACGAAGGATCTTGACATGAGGTAACCAAACCAATTGAGGAACTTTGACATGCATAAATCGAGAAATGGTCCAAATTTTTTTCTCAATTTTATGCTTCAATCTCTGATTTTTATGCGTCAGTTTTGCTCTCCTTCCTTAAGTGATCTCCTCTGTTATTGTTTAATTGACCAGCATGTTTATTTATTGTTTTTTTCACAGGAAATTGTATTGATTTTCCACAAGAACACATTATAGAACTTTGTCTATTTGGGTCTTTAGGCTAAGAAATTGTGCTTTAAGCTTAAGTTGCAAGATATTCTATTGTCCTGTCCCAAATATGCTTTTATTTATCTAATTGGTTTCTTGTTCAAGTGGTAATGTGATACAAAATGGTCTAAGCATGCATGCCAAAGTCCTTCCTTTTCGTTATTTCTTTGCTTTTTAGTATATAGAAAAGCTTGTAACAAAATGGGTATGTCTTGTCTTGATGAATTGTGTGATTTTCTAAAATTTTGGTTTGAGTCTTGGAGAGAGAGATAAAAGAATTTCTACCTTAAATAAGTGGATAATATTGTACCGTCTTTGTAAATTTAAAGAAATCAGTAGATGATAGCACAACTGCACAAGCACACAGAAATCCTAGTTGTGCTGAAATTGACAATTGTGGCAGCCATTTCTAACTTTCGCTCACGTTTTTGAGGTTTTTTAATCATTGTCAATTTACAATTTTATTCTCACCATTCAGTTTTATATAATTCACATCTAAGTTCATTTTTATGATCAATGATATCGGAATCTATTGAAGATTTATTAGGTTGTGTCCATAGGATTTCATGAAAAAGGAAGAACCAAGGATGAAAATGGATGATGAGACTTTATAATATCTGGCCATTTCTTCCACAAAGTATAGTTCTTTGATTTTCAACTATTTTTTGTATGCATTACTTCTATTTCATCATCCTCTCTCTGCGTATTTGATAATGTCCCATTTATTAAGAGAGTTCATCCTGTCTTTCTAATTTTACTGCTTTTTTTTTACTAGGAGAGAGCTCTGGATTTGGTTTTCTACTATCTTTGGTATATATGGAGTTGAAATATAGTCTATTATAGATATTCGTTTGAATTTTTTTAATAATGTTGTTTACTAGAATTCTGTGATTGCTCCCATGTTACTATTGAGTAACATCAAACTGGAAACCCCTTTAACTGCAGTTTGCAGCCTTTCTTTTTCTTTTTTCTTCTTCTCTTAATTCTGTTAAAAGAAGAGTTTGCTGATACATGCCAACTCCTGGGTTTGCTGGGATCTCCTGCAAACTTCTTCTTATAGAAGTTCAAACTGAAATTCTTGAATTTCAGCTCTCTTTTAACACTTGGCAATTGGAGGGGCTTATTGCTTAGTGACAACAGTGAACATCCTGTTTTCTCTAGGTTCTTTAACTAGCGGATTAGCTTAAGGAAACTTGTTGAATTTCAGTTTGGTTTCTTTCAAAAGCTCTTTTTTTCTTCTAATTTCCATTTCTTTATTATCTATTTTTTTTCTCTTATGACTGTTCATCCCACATATGGTTCTTGGATATCCTTTATTTTGCAATGGCGGCCAAGCATTGCGCCTCTATAACCGATGCTCAAACAAGAGATTTTGAGTGCAAGCCAGCCACTTTGTTGATTGCTTTTCGCTGATGTAGGGAATCAGGATAGAAATTCCAATACTGAACCATCTTGTTGTATTGCAAATCTGACATTACTAACATTGTCGATGTCAAAATTTATATTGTCATATCATTTGCAGCCATAGGATTTAATGCTAGAAGTTTGAGACAACTAGTTATTTATCTCTTTTGTGGATGGCCAATGCACTCTCTTTACTTTGTGCGAATTTAGTTTCTGTACTCCAAAGTTTTGTGCTTAGGCCATCGGGCAACTGCTGTTTCTTATTTATCATGGAGAAGTACTAATCTTTTCCTGGTTACATGGAATAGGGACCTTTGGGCAGAGGTTTTGCAAGCCAAGTGTCTGAACCAGTCTTCGTTAATGGAGTGTGGTGCTCGCTCGCAGACCATGGGGAGGCTTATTGGTTGGTTTCCTCCAATGAATGGGGCTGTTAAGATTAACATTGATGGCTGTTCTCGAGGTAATCCTGGATGGCAAATGTTGGCAACACTTCTGTGCTGACTGCAGACTATGGGCTACTTCATGGGTTTCGGCTTTGTGAAGAGAGGTTTTTGGGAGGTCGAGGTTGAGTCTGACTTGCAGGTGGCGGTGAGAAAGTTGAAGCATCATCCAGATTCCTTTGATCCTAATCGAGGTCTTATAGAAAGCTTGTAGAGTGATTCTTGGTAATGTTCACAGGGAAGCCAACTCGTGCACAGATTGGCTGGCCAAGGCTTCGGACAGATGGAGTTTGAGGTGCATGTGCTGGAGAACTCTGCTGTGGCCAAATGAACCCTTGTATTTCACACAAAATCTCTTCAATTTATTTGTTGGGATGTTTTTCAAATTTCAGATCGGAAAAAAGTGTTATTATAAGTAGTTTTAATCCCACATCGTTTATATATCCAAAGGATGTGCGTACTAGTTATTATAAATATAGGTATCAAGAGACATATTAGTAAGTTTTTGGGTTGTTACATTAGGAGTATTGTGGTGTAGTGAGTTTTAGCCGTTTTTTTCTCTCCAAAAATTTCAAAAATAGTGAAATAATAATTATGCAAGAGGTGCATAACCACATTAAAAATTATTGAATTTATTTTTTCTTTATTTTTACTATTACGATTGTGTAGTTGTTTTGGGATGTCGGAATTCCCACAGATTTTGTACAAATGCCCGTTTTTTCTTTTGAGGGGTAATAAATTGAAGGCGAATAGGGCAACTATACTTAACTGTCCAAAGAACCTTACTACAGTAGATGTTCTCCCGGTTCAGAACTGATTTATAACTGATTTAAGCATATTTTACTTAAATTTAAGTAATTTTTGTATTTTATTGATTTAAGTTACTGATTTAAACATATTTTAATCCGTATCCAAATGTAATTGGAATGCAGTGAAAATACATGCGCACTCTTCCCTCAATCCAAATAGGTGATATAATTTTTTTTTATGTTATAATATAAAATACATGCACTTTTCCTTCTATCCAAACATAATAGGTAATTATGATAAAATTTATGCTTTTAATGATATTTTTGCTATTAATATTTTTATTATTATTACAAAAAAAATATAAATTTATCATCAAAAATATAATTTGTACAATAAATTGTATAGATAAAGTAAATGGCTTTATTTTCAAAAGTATCCTCATTAATTTTTTTTTTTTTGTAGTTTTTAGCATGGGTTGTGGAAGAAGTTATTTGGTTTACAACTTCGTGGATAAGATTAAGGCGGTAAAACATTGAGATCTTGTGGTGAGATAGACTAAACGTCAATTAGAGTGATAATTTTTATGTCTTTTGTTTAGTTTAAAAGATTTAACTTAATTCATCTTAATTGAATCGCATGTCTGATTAAAAAGATTAACATTAACATAATAAGCGAAATGACCAAAAAAAAATTTATTCACACTTTAAGGTTATAGTCATTTATTTGCTTATACAAATCTAATCCCAGCTTGTAAGTGTTATTATTGACACATCTCGCTTACTCCTATGTGACTAATAAAAAAGAGAGAGAGGGTCTTCAGATACGCAAGGTGGCCCAAGGCTTTTGATAAAGGGTTCCACAATAGCCGTGCGGATTCTTCCATGTTTGTTCGTCTATAGGTAGAAGCGAACAAAATCCTAACATTACGGACAGGAGGAAGTGGAGATGCGGGGTATCAATCCCAGTACCTCTCGCATGCCAAGCGAACGTTTTACCATCTGAGCTACATCCCCATTGTTGTTAAAAAGCAGTCATATAATTACTTTACTATAAGTACAATCTGTGTTTCAAGGGGTTCCATCTCTGGCAAAATCAAAATTAATCTTTGCTTTTGGAGGTAACACTTCGCATTTTTGTTTTATATGGATGGGTCTGCTAATAGATTTTTCGATTTTTTTAAACTTCTTTGCTATATTTTGGTAATGTTCTCCTGAGAATGTTCCTTTTTTGGTTTTGGTTTGATCACTGCTGCAACAACATTTGATGGTTAGTTGATATAATGCATTTAAATTCTTAACTTTGAAGGTTTGTTTGTGGATGAAAGAATCTTTAGTTAAGAACCTATGATATAATTTGATTAAGCCTTGAGTAGTATCATTATTGAATAATAAGGATTTGTAGGCAATGAATTGGCAACCTAAAAGCACTACATTGATCAAAATTCCCTTGAACCATCATTTGGAAAAGAATTGTTTTATTCTGACAATGAGAAATTGCAAAAACTTCTGATCTTATCAGCTGCCTTATTTACAGTATTTTAAAGAGGTTTTCTTGTGTCATTACTAGTTGATTTAATAGTAATTGATTATGGTGATGGCTGTGTCTTGTCTACCATTTGGGATATGATGATTGTTCAGCTTTTAGAATACAAGCACTTAGAAAGCTTCCTATATGTCAAACATGGCCTTGTTCTGTCCTTTTCATATAGTTTCTTTTTGCATATTACAAACATGAATCAGTAGAAAAAAATTATGAAATCGCTACAGAATTGTACTCTTCTTGAAACTAATAAGTTTCTACCTTTCAAACATCTGAAGTGATTGGTTATTGATGTGAAATTAAGGCAAACATATACAATCTGAATTCTGAAGCCTCTTATAAACGCAGGTGGCGTGCTACCCAAGTAATGGAAGTATAAAATCAATGGGTTTCCGAAAATTAGAATGTCCAAAGTCATTTTATTTTATGATATGAGAATTTGTTTGGAATATGATATGGCTAAAAACACCCAACCAATAAGGAGACGACACGTAGGCCAATTGCAAAGGCAAGCCAATGGGCCGAGACACAAGGGATCCAAGCCCAAACCAAGATGGGGTGTCAGGTCGCCCACTGCCCCAGAAGCATGGACGGCCCCTGATCAAGTCATCAAGGCGAGGCTCAAGTGGACGGCCCCTGGGCTTCCTAGGCATCATTGCCAACCAAGTTGAGGCGTCAGGTCGCCCACTGCCCCAGAAGCATGGACAGCCCCTGATCAAGCCACCAAGGCGAGGCCCAAGTGGACGGCCCCTGGCCACCTAGCTGGGTTTCCTAGGCATCATTGCCAACCAAGTTGGGGCGTCAGGTCGCCCACTGCCCCAGAAGTATGGACGACCCCTGATCAAGCCACCAAGGCGAGGCCCAAGTGAACAGCCCCTGGCCACCTAGCTGGGCTTCTTAGGCATCATTGCCAACCAAGTTGAGGCGTCAAGTCGCCCACTGCCCCAGAAACATGGACGACCCCTGTGAGGCCCAAGTGGACAGCCCCTGGCCACCTAGCTGGGCTTCCTAGGCATCATTGCCAACCAAATTGGGGCGTCAGGTCGCCCACTACCCCAGAAGCATGGACGACCCCTCATCAAGCCACCAAGGCGAGGCCCAAGTGGACAACCCTTGGCCACCTAGCTGGGCTTCCTAGGCATCATTACCCAACCAAGTTGGGGTGCCACATCATCACCGCCCTGGGCAATATGCCGCCTCCAAGGCCCTATAAAGAGACCCAGGTGTGCATTCTACACGATCCAACTTTTCTTAAGCAAAAAAGGAAACGCTCATCCCCTACATACACTTTATCTCGCTCTAACTAAAGCTTCGGAGGCACCCCTCCGGCGACCCCTAGCTCACCTTTCCTTCCCTGTGCAAATACATCCGAGGCCCGGCCTCCAGCTCAGCAAAACATATTTTTGGCATCAACAGAATCTGTTTGTTGTGATTTGTTCACAAATCGCATATATGATCATGCTTAAATCCTCTATCTAAAGGAATTATATATTCTATATGGGTGACTAGCACCCAGATTTTCTACAATAATTAAGAATGCATCTCTCTAAGCGGTCTATATTATGGGGAATGCAACTTGTGAGAATGGAATAGTTGTATTAAAAAATTGGGAACTCAGAGGATATAGATTAGTTCATCTTGTTGTTTCCACACATATGGTATGCATCATGGTGGTGATTTACTTTTCTTAAGTTCTGCTGGATGTTAATTCTTTTAAAGTTTTTTCCCTGAATTCTACTGGATTGTCTCTGCATTGGCTTGATTTTTTTATAATGTTGTTCACTAGCATTCTGTGATTGCTCCCATGTTTCTCTTGAGTAACATCAAACTGGAAACCCCTTTAACTGCATTTTATTGCCCTTTTTTTTTCTCTCTCTTAATTCAGTTAAAAGAAGAGTTTATACATGCCAACTCCTGGGTGTTTGCTGGGTTCCTGTAAACTTCTTCTTATAGAAGTTCAAACTGAAATTCTTGAATTTCAGCTCTCTTTTAACACTAGACAATTGGAAGGGCTTATTGCTTAGTGAGAACAGTGAACATCCTGTTTGTCCTAGGATCTTTAACTAGCAGATTAGCTTAAGGAAACTTGTTGAGTTTCTACTTGGTTTCTGTCAAGAGTTCTTTTTTTTTTTCTTCTCATTTTCACTTCCTTATTATCAACTTTTTTCTCTGATGACTGTTCATCCCACATGGTTCTTGGATATCCTTTATTTTGCAATGGAGGCTAAGCGTTGTGCCTCTATTACAGTGCTAAAACAAGAGATTTTGAATACAAGAAGCTACTTATCAGCGTCAAATTTATATCATCATGTCATATTCAGCCCTAGGAGTTTGAGACAGACTAGTTATTTATCTGTTTTGTGGATGGCTAATGCACTCTCTTTACTTTGATGATCGGAAGTTATCAGCGCGAATTTGGTTTTTGTGCTCCAGCTTTGTACTTAGGCTATCTAGAAATTTGCTGTTCCTTATTTATCATGGATTAAGTAAATCCTCTTTACCCCTCGAACTGACACATAAATAATGATCATTCAAACTCAGTTTTATGGCTTGAAACAGGTATTGGGTAGTCCTTAGGAAGGAACCTATAGCTGTGACTGTGAGTATAATGTTTAGTATTGTAGAGAAGAAGATCTTGAATGGATTTATCCATATACTACTTCTCCTTACCGTTCTTCTCTTTTAACTCAAATCTGCTCTTTATCTCTGTTCTCCTGTTGCCTTCTTTGCCTTTTTATTACCTTTTACACAAGCATCAGTATAAGGTTCAAAAATTCATCTAACTCATTCTCTGCAAGTAAATCAGCAACATCCTTGAACAATTTGGGCTTTTCCATTCTTCCTCTGTTATAGAGATGAAGCAGATACAAGAATGCCATATTTTACGCATTAGTTATTTGTTAGTCGTGCAATTTGGGCAAGACCACCCCAGACTTTGTACAAGTTAGGGTTGAGATTTTTTAGGATTGGGGTTGTTTAAAATTGAAAAATTCCCCGAATCAAACTTTGGTTGGGTAGAGTTTGGAGTTTTTGCAATCCTAACCCAATTCGTAACTCGGCAACCTGAATTTAATTATGTAACCAATATTACTAGCTAGTAATTTGAATTTATATATGATATTTGGACATTTGAATGAATTTTCGAGAGACAATACTATTTGAATAATTTAATGTGATGACTTTAAAATTCTTTTTGAAATATTTAACATCTAATATGTAAAAACAGACTTAAAGAATCTAATCAACACAATTAATCCCAATCTATTGAAGTCTGTTTTGATTTCACAAGCCAACTCAAACCTAACCTGAGCTCAATCTGAGTTTTCGTGGGTTGGATTTGGATTGAGATTTATATTATCTGTCACAGATTAAGATTGAAAAAATTATATCATGGGTTGAGTTAGGGTTCACCTCTAATCCGATTCAACTCAGTCCATACCTATCTCTACTTGTGTTACCTTTAGTTTTTGCTGGATTGCATTGCAGGAAAATAAGTCAGGTGCTTCATGTTACTGACTAAGAAGAGGAGGCTGCATCCACATTGACTGCTGGACCTTTCAATTCTAGAAGTGTGGCTGGATTGCATTGCAGGAAAATAAGTCAGGTGCTTCATGTTGCTGACTAAGAAGAGGAGGCTGCATCCACATTGACTGCTGGACCTTTCAATTCTAGAAGTGTGGGAAAAGGAAGAAAATAACTCTTTTAATTTTAAATGCAATGAAACTTTTTCTTTTGACATGTTACCATTTGTTGTTGTTGTGGCAAGCATCTTAAAATTCACAATGAGTATATATATGTATTGTCTCCTCATTACTTATTTTTAGTTTATATTCTTATTGTTTTTAAGTATGCGAATTTTCAACTCGACTGATCCCCGAGTACTTGTAAACCATCTTAACCTATATGTAATGGTTAAAGTTCTGTAAAAATTTTGTGGTTGTGGTTTGAAAGAAATTTTTTACCTTCAATGAAAAATCGAACACAAAACCTATGCTGATGAGACCCTTTGCTCATCCCATCATTGAGCTAAACTAAAACCCTTTGGTTAATTACATCTACTTGTCATGATTAATTGATGAGACTAACTTGAATGCTCAACTTATTGATTTTTTTTATTAATTCTATAAAAAGAGAAGAAAAAAACATGCATAAGAATTTTCTTTGACGACCAACTGCAATTTTATAAATAGTAAAAATTTGACAAAACTCCTACAATAAGCTACTACAAATTAGAAGAATTCAGGTAAAAAAGAGAAAAGATAACAAATATTCAAACTTCGATCAACCCAACAACAACAGTGATATCGTCAGCTTTGCCTCCAATGTGTCGGTAACCACATAAACCAGCAGCAACTTGAAAGGGAGAACGATAATCCAAGTTTTGAGAATTGCAGACTGCAGTCTCTAAAATAGTCCAAGCCAACTGCTCTGGCCAAACATACCCTTTTATTTCACACAAAATCTCTTCAATCTCTTTTGGGTAAATATTATCAAGCAACCCATCAGTCCGAGCAACCACAATATCTCCAGCTTCAACACAAATTTGTATCTCATCAGCCACGCTTGGGTCATCATTTGATTTCCCCAATTGAAACGGATAGTTGAATTTATGTTGTTGCAGTGGTGATTGGTATATGCATTCTCTGTTTCTAAACAGAAAGAAACAAGAGTCTCCCACATTGACAACACGCAAAGATTTCTCGTCTGATTTGAGAGTTACAATGCAAGCCGTAGACGACCCTTTAACGTTTGTGTTCGAATAAGCTTCTTGCAAGACTCTCCTTGGATTCACAGCTTCTTTAGGTTCATTGGCTAACGCGGTTTCAGAGTTTTTCATTAGTAATCTTGCGTATTTGCCTGCGTCCACACCTTCTCTTGCCCATGAACCAACGCCATCTGCAAGACCAAAAATATTCTTCTTGTGACAGATGAAGTGGGCGTCTTCTCCAAAAGGGTTTAATGCTTTCTCTTTGGGTCTGTAGAATCCACCAGAGATTAACTTCAACAGCTTTTTATGATCAGTTTGTTTGACGGGTTTTTTAGCAAAGAGGTGATCAAGTTGGTGAAGGGGAAATTGAGGTCTCTTCACTATCATCTTGAAGAAATCAAATCAATTGTCAATGAAAAAGAAGTAGATCAGCAAGAACAAGAGAGAAAGAGAGGGAGATAGCAAACAAAAGAAAGAAAGAATCTGTGTAAGAAAAATAGTAGGAGACTGAAAATTGGGTTTTAATTTTTAAGAAATTTTAGTCCTTTTCCTTATAGGAGATGGAAAAGGATTTACTTAGTGATGGGTATTTTCCCGTTTCCTTACATGAGTTGAAATTTTTTGAGTTTAATTTTTGTTACTTGTAAACCAAGTTTCACATAACTGCTTAATCCCAAAACGATGTTATAGATTCGTACAAACGGACGCATTTTTTTAAAGCATTAAACAAAAACCTCGCTAAGGAGGAGCATCACTGATTACATATTGTTCCACTATAGCAGGGAATTCCCCAACCCAGATCCTACAATCATCAATCTCTAATGCATGCTTAGGTAAGCAATGAGCAACTGAATTTGCCTCCCTTTTGATGTGTCTACAAGGACCAATGGAATAGCTAGATGAAAGGTCCCGAGAGCCTCATCAATCAGGTTGCCAAAAGCACCGCGCTGCACTGTTAAAAGCTGAAACCGCAATCATATAGTCACTCTCTAGAGAGCCCCCATACAATCCCATCTCCCCATCAAATTCCACGCCCTCACGCAACGCCATCCCCTCCAGGGCTTTGGCAGTCAACACACCTAGCCACCCTCTTAGCCATGGCAGCCAAGACAAAGCCATCCCCATCTCGAATTGCTACAATCCCCATCCAAGAGGCATTGCCCACGGAGGCTGACACCTTATTGTGGAAGATTATGTGCCTGGCCTCGACGGAAAAGAAATCTCGTTGGAATAATTAAGAGATAGCGTTTTCTATAAAAAAAATCAATATTCCATGCGACATCCTAATGGAGAATATTATTTCTTCGATTCTAGATAGACCATGCAATAATAACAAACAAGATGATAAATAGGTTCTTTACATTTTCATCATCTCCTTTAAAAGATCTTTGAAATGAAATTTTTTTTCTTAACACAGATCCACAAAAGATGCATGGCACAAAAACTCATATCACCATTAAATGATACGAAAAAACATATATTTTCATTTACGGGTGAGATAAAACCCTTTTACGTATATTTCTTGGATCTAGACTAGACAAAAAATTTTCTTTTGAAAGAGCCAAACTCCCATCTTCTAAGGCTACTCCAAATAGGAGTCTGAACCCAAACTTCATTTGTTTTCTCACGACTCTACAAGGTGTGAATCACATCTTCCAATTCCCCCAAACGCCACACAAACAGATATGACATTCTCCAATAATGTCAAATTTATCGAAAGATTTCAAATTGAGGTATCAAGATTTCTCTTTAAAGAGTTTAATACTGTTTAATTAAAAAACATAAAAAAATAAAATCCTGTCTCATTTATAATAATAAAAAACTGTTAATCAAATCTTGCTTTAAGTTGTGTCCTCTTAATCCGGTGTACCTAGGTGTGATGGGCTTATGGCCACTAATGTACTGGAAATTACATTGTTAATCAAGACATCGGAAGAGTCCTGCACTTCAAAGTTTTCTTTAGAATTAAGCATCAGTCACAAACGACTTATGCTTAAATTAGCAACAGGAGGCAAGTGGTGAGAAAGAAATAAATTCACACCACTTTTCATTAAGATTTTGATCAAAATAAACTGTTAATGCGCCCATCCCACTAAAAAGCAAAAAATAAAATGAAAAAAAAGAAACGGTAAGACATTTTATATCTTAAAGTTATTTAATTTTCATGTAGATAAAACATATCTAATTAACTAACAAGTTAATTTAAGTGTACAAATTAATTTAATGGTTTAATTAAAAGAACAACAAAACAACTTGGAGTATTCAAGAGTTTATTATATTAATCAAACCAATCGGTCATTTACAAGTAAGCAGCAATAACTTGACATAAATAGAGAAAAGAAAGTCTAATAAATAAACTTTCTGACATTTGTACAACAAAAAACATGTCAGTAATATTGAAAGCAATATGAAACCGAGTTTAATAATTCTTCTTAAAGCATTTCTTGAGAGTACAAATACCAAAAAGTTTATTTATTAAACTTTCCTTCCTCCATTTATGACACGTCACTGCTGCTTGCTTGTGAGATACTGATTGGTTTTAAAATAAACTATTGAATACTCCAAGCTGTTTTATTGTTCTTTTAATTAAAGAATTAAATTAATCTGCACACTCAAATTAACTTGTTAATTAATTAGATAAGTTTTATCTACATCAAAATTAAACAACTTTAGAATATAAAATATCCTAACAATCTCCCCTTTTTGACGTAGATAAAACCATTAAACAAAACATTAAATTTGTGGTATTAAACAAGAAAAGAAAGCAAAATGTTACATGAAAGTTCGTTCTTCTCAAACCCTCTTAAAGAAAGAAAGAATGTCCCCTTGCTTAGGATCTTTCATGTTCCCAGCTTTCTTGTTTCCAGCTTTGACCCCAGCATTAGATGGAGCTGTGCTTCCTACTGCCGGTGACTTCTTAGCTACTTGGAGCCTGAATTCATGAACAAAATATTTAGAGGATGATTGTTAAGCACTGGCTCAAGAACATTGAGCATTGAAATTAAGAATGTAGCAACTAGCAAAGAGCCTTAAAAAATATAGCCTAGGCCAAGTCAACCTGTTTTACTGGAAACCCGAATTGCACATTCTGGCATAAACATGGGTTACTTTCTGGGTCTAGATTTACAATTAATACAAAATATAGTATTTATCATGGTGATGTAGGTGTTGTGTACTTATATATGCATTACTGTTCATCCTGATGCCCGGTTACCCTCGGATTGACGAGGGGTGTAGAACTTAGGAAAGTGGCAGCAAACGAGGGGTGTAGAACTTAGGAAAGTGGCAGCAGAGTGATGGACCTATGAGCCCCAGAAATTCAACATCGCCGCGTGATGTGTGTTGTGTATTATATGTGTGACCCTCACAGTGATCAATTGGATATCATTTTGAGTCACACAGTGGGGCCATTGTGACATATCAGCATGGTACAAAAATGAAAACCGAGCAGCAAGAAACTTTCTGCCTAATCAATTTTTTTTTCAATAAATTGCATTTGGTGCTCCCCAACTAGTTTGGCATTGAGGCTAATTTGAGTTTAGTTGAGTATTTGCAATTGGTGTGAAACATACTAATTAACACAAAACGAGAATCATTGACTAATCAATATGAAATAAGGAAACATGGCTGTCGTTAGTTCTTGGCGAACTGGCACATTCCCCTGGCCAAAGAAGCTAGGAGATGGCTTGCAGGTGGTGGGTTCATACCAGGAACGAACAGTCCTATAGTGTGTATAAAAGGGAACATGCACATGAGCACATTCACACACACACACACACGAGAGAGAGTAGTGTTAACCTGCTAACAGCATTAGTGCCTGTCTGATTGTCAGTTTTCTTCGCTGTATTATGGTCCACTTTCTTTGTTGCATCACTTTCAACTTTCTTCTTATCTGTCTCTTCACCCTCCCACACTATCTCAGTTACTGTAGAGAGATATAAAAATTAAAGGTTAGGGACATTATTAGCCTCTGTCAAATTAACTGACTAAAGTCTCACAAGCAAAAAACAAAGAAAAAACTGACACTGAAACTGTTTTCATTTAGCACATCGAACAAGTTTCATACAGCATTTCAGCATGCAAGTGCTACAAAAACGTTCAAGTAATACATTTCCAAATTCTTAATCAATATAGCCATGCTGAGTTAATTGAACATACATAATCTTGACAATTAACAGTTCACAGTAACATCTCTCCAATATTAACAAAATTGAGTGAGAGGTCAATAGTAGGGTAGCACGTGAACAGATGGCCTAAGAATGAACTGACAAGCAAATAAAAAGTAGCAAAAACTGGAGATCTGTTTTATACTTTAATAGTTGCACGAAATGAGATTTTTCACTTTAGAAGTAATTTGGTACAATACAAGCAAAGTAAGGCAAATCAGGACTCTCGGACAACAAAGCATAAGTTCACCTTCTCTGCCACGCTCGTCAATCCTTGTCTGCAACACCTTTCTCCTTTTAGGTGAATTAGGAGCAGCATCAGTTGCTTTCACTTTCTTATTTACATCAATTTCAGGAGCACAGTTTTGCTTCTTCTCCGAAGAGGAAATTTCAGTATTCACATTTTTGCTGACAATTGCAAAAGCTTCCCGAAGTGATTGGTTCGATTCTCTACTGGTTGCATTTTCTTCCTTAACCTTCGGTTTACTTTCTTTCTCCTTGTTGGGTTTCTCTGAAATCAAAGATTTAGGAGTTCGCTTTGCATCTAGATTTGACTGCCCTTTTGGAACTTCTGGTGATGCTAAACTGACAGCATCTTCATACTCCTCTTCATCTGAGTAATCAAAAACTACCCTCCTTTTCCTACTGCCCTCTCCATCAGACCCTCTCCTCAAATTGACATCTTGAGCATCATCATCACTACCTCCGCTATCAACAGCTTCACGAGACTGTATCTGAGAATCTGCATTACCTAATAAGACATTAAAAAATATAAAAAAAAGTAAAGGGTCAGCTAATAATCTGGGCTTCTGTAGGTAAGAAAAAAATTAATCTCATAACTCCAATATAAATTCTGGGTTGTGTGAAAAAGTCTGTTTCATGATAACTAATTATAAGATAGATATCATATTAGAAATATTCCATCCTAGCGAAACTGGATTGGATAAAATCAAACAGAGACGAACCGGTGGGATTTATAATAGAATTATCATCATCTGCAGGTGCACAATTGGGTTTTGAGTTTGTAGATGCACGACCCCATAAATTTGCCAATGAACCTCCAGCTCCAGATGACCTTTTATCATTCTGCCCTTTCTTTCTATTAGCAGGAACGGGAGGAAATTTTTCTTTATCCACAGAAGGCTTGGTAGACTGATCATGAACTGATGTGCCATTAGTTTCACTTCTGACATTTTCTGCCACAACTGCAGATTGAAGGCCGACCTTTAGGCTTGATTGCTTAACTTTATTTTGCTGAGGTGGTGACACTGTATTGTTTTGATGAGTAAAATTATTTTTAGATGAACCTGAGATTCCCACACTTTTGGGCTGTCCAGCTGCAATGCTCACTGAGGAACCGTCAACATTACGCTTCACAAGGGAATTTGAAATCACACAGAACCTGATAACACAACATATTGAGCATGGAGGAAAAGTAACCAAACTATTTTATTTGAAAAAAAAAATAAATGACTAAATGAGAATTGACCAGAAGTTCTCAGAATGTATACCAGATTACAGAATTGGCAGAGTTAGAATTTTTGAACTAATACTACTAACTTCTCTCCTTATGTGTAAGACTAATCAGACAAAATAACTGAGGTAAGGTAATAAATAACTAGAGGGCTTGACCTGCTGCTTAGTTGTTGTGTAATCAGAAATATAATTATCTTCGCCAAGTGTGAAAAGTTATAAAATGCACTAATATCCTGATTTGGAAAGAATTAAGTTCCACAATAGATATGACCAACTAATTTGCAATAAAAGCAAAATTTATTTAAAGACTCCAATGTCATTAGCAAATTATAAAAGGATAACATCACCATAATCAGTTGTTATAATTAACTAATTGCATAGTTGTATATATTGATAGGGCGTTTTCAAGATTCAGAAAATGTCAATCACGGCTATAGAGCAAAGCAAGAAACTGGACATTCATCAAACTTTAATTTCAGCTTGATAAAAAGTGTTTCATAACAGACGGTGGATATATTAGTTAGTAACCATATTTTTGTTCAAGAATCAGAACAATTTCATCCACATCTAACCAGAAAAAAGTTCCTCCACCAAATAGATGAAGGCAACTATCAAGCTTTCCGGTTTATAAATTATGAGGACCAAACTACAGCTTTGACACGGAACTATACAGAAGCAAACCTGTTATCTCTGAAGCAATTATCAACAGTAGAGGGCTGCCTGAAGAGCTCTTCTGCTTGTACAAATTCAGCATTCCAAATTGCTGCTGGATCCTTTGGGATGCTAGCTTGCACGCTGTAGACCTGAACTGAGCAATTACCATCAAAATCTTGCTTGGCTTCTGCATGAAAGACAGGAAAAGGAAGTACCAAATTAATCCCTCTTTTGCGTTTTCTTTTTGCAATACAGAAGAAATACAAAAGGAAGATTGTGAATTTACCCAAACCTACCTAACATATTTCAGAAAAGGTGATGCATCCCGATTCTATTCGCGAATACAATGGTTGTAATAGCATCAATCAAGAATCAAACAGGAGACTGTTGAACATGTTTCAATTTCTTTAAAGAAGGAAGTCTTTAAAGGAGAAACTGTAGAAAGAAGTCTATTAAAAAGGATGATTTGCCATGCTTTACTACCAGCACAGAAAGGATGAGAACTGAGCACCATGTGGTTTACAGATTATAATAAATAGATGTAGCCCTGTAGTTATTTCATTTTTCGTACACAAAAAGAGTTAGACTAAACCACAATAAATAAGCATAGTGGACAACCCAATCACATCATGACACGTTTCTTGCTAAAGACTTGCAGTTAAAAGTATTAAAAGAGATAGACATCATGAGGTGTAATTTGCAGGCCAATTAAAACTGCCATTCCATTCCCAGCATGTGTGCCAGAGTATAGAAGCCTACTGCTGAGTCAAGAAACTTTGCAAGCTCCCAAAAGAAGGTTGAACCTCAATCCTGAGTGGCATGGATAACAGCTGCCAAGTCTTGCCAAGACTTGCATTTTCACAATGATTGGTCCAAACTTCCATAACTCCATTAGGAAGGCTTGGTAAATGAAACCTCACACAGAAGTTGAGTAACCTTATAGCCTTTTTATGTACCAAAAAAAGGTCCAAGCATTAAGCTCAAAATCCACTGCACATCATTAGCTGACATGAGGCCCCCAACCCAACCACAGTTCAGTTTTAACAAGAGCTCCTATTATTTTTATAAGTACAAGAGCTCCTGTTAGTGTTACGCATAAGAAAAGGGCTAACGAAAAGCACTTTCTTTAAGAGAACATGTTTCTTGGGCTTCGAAACCCTACCCACCCACCAGTTGTAAGTTGTTCTTGAGGTAAGTGTCAATGCCAAGGGGAGTTCTTGTTGACTTTGTGAATGACATGGCTTGTGGTGTCTGGTAGGTTGGAATTGGTGGTGTAACCTACGTACTGGGATGGATGAGAACATAGAATAACTTAAATCTACTTTCAAGGACAATACTAAAATGATTTTCCATCTAACAATCATCATGCAATTCTGAAGCCCAGCCTTAGGGAATATGTGCACTCAAATCATTTTCACTAAACAATAGCAAGGGGAATATCACATGATGGCCAACTATCAGAAAGAAGGCATAAATATAATACAAACTTCAGACTCAAAGATACAGGCTCTCTAGACTAAGAATTTGTAAGACAGTACAGCTTCCAGCTGAGACATGGAAGACAGTATAGAGAATAATACAAGAGGAAAGATTAGCAGATATATGGATATATTAGGTTAAGTCTAGCAACCTTGACTTGTTTTAATCATTACTCCCTCCATCCCAATTTATATTGCACAATGCACTATTCATCTAATTAAATGATTAATTTTTTACATTTTAAATTAATAAAGTAATTCAAATTTTATTAATATAGTTTCATAAAGTTCACAAGTATTCAAAAAAAATTATATTTTAAATCAATGACATACTCAAAAAAAATGGAGTCAAAATTGTTTCAAAAAGTCAATTGTAACATATAAATTGGGACACGGGGATTATTATCTTTTGCTTTTCCGCTCATTAGATCAGCTAATTTCCATAGATACAGGCGGAGATAAAATGAGGAGTGGAGAGGCTGATACCCCAGTTGAAGCTCTCAGCATTAAAAATAGTCCAGAACCTCCTGATTCTGTTGAGGCAGACATCTTAAGGTTAATTTCCTTATTAAATTACTCTTGAACCTTGAAATTCTGCTACTTCCCAATATCAATAAAAACTGGCCATAAGTCTGTCATAAAGCTTCTCCAGACAAATTTGATAACAATCACCATTCTTTCTCCAAATTATGCAACTATATTAAGTGGAGTAATACGCTAAAGAAAGATTTCCCATGCATATCAACCAGAGACCCACTGAAGATTTTTTAGGACATTGAAAATGTCTTTAAAGTAAGCAAGGGAAGGTTGGTGGAAATCAAAGCACAAGAGGAATGTAAGTCATATAATATATTCCAGTTGAAATGGCTTCTCTTGATATGATAAGAACCAAGGAGCTGATTGTGTTCAAAAAGTTCTGATGAAACAAAAACCCCAGATTGTTAAGGTTTGAACCTCTTAAGTAAAAGTCAGTGAACATAACCAGCCTCACAATCCCATCTTTTTCTCTTAAACAAAGAAATTGAAAAACACTAAATTGGGAGAAGACCAAAAAATTATGACAAGTACACAATGTGTTATAACTCAGGCTAGATTGGAGATCTACAATGAATCTAACTGTCATCTATGCTAATAGGAACTGCTTTATGATCGCTGGTCATTATATTTTGCTATCATGAAAATAATAATCCACCATTAGAGTAACTTTTGCTAGTTTGAATTATCCTTATATTGATATTCTGATTAAGCATCTCTATCTCTCTTTCACTTTCACACACTATCATAACTGCAACAACATGGATTCAAATAGAAAATTTAACCTGTGAGTTTAGTGCCAGAAACAAGCCTTATATGGTAACTCATAGAACTGTCCTTCAGCCAGCCGGATAAAGCATATACTACTTCCAACCTACTTCCATGTTTCTCAACGAACTCCTTAAGCAACCTAAATGTACAATCATTTGTAGAATGAGAAAAGTAAAATAAAAAGCTGTCAGTAATTGAGTAATATTCTCAATGACGAAAATTTATACCTCTTTGCAGCATTTGATGACACCAAAAAAGTTCGACTCAGCCACTTGTAGGATACCTGAGAAGCATTTTCATTTACATCGAAAATTTATTATATCATTTGATGCCTCAATGAAAACTTAATCTACATCTTAAGATAATGAGGCTAATACTACAAAGAAGAAACTGGCATTTCCAAAGGTGTCGCCCAGGGTGAAAAACATATAGAATTTGTCTCAACATTCTTTTTGTTGGTATAACTGCGATAAAACAAATCAGAGTACTAATTCTTCTAAGGTTAGCTGAAATAACAAAAATGTGTTATCAAGCTTTAACTGAAGGTTGAGACTTGGCCATCCATGTTCAAACGCAACAGAAGAATGAGCTTCTCATGCTTGGGTTTCAAGGAGTATCCATTTGAAAAGGTTGCTTGGGAAATAGAGTAATCAGAAATGCTTTAGGGAAGAAAACCAAGGGTGGCTATTAGAAAAATGTTTTACTTTTCTCATAAAGCATGGTTTCAAGTTAAGTTCTGATTAAGTAAACAATCTTGTTTACAGTAAAACAAATTCAAAAACCTGGCAACACTGATTTGTATTTTGTAGTGAATAGCCTATCTCTACAAGCCCTATTTAGCCGAGCCTAGAGCTGATGGAATGTACTTAAAATTGCATCTGAAGCTCAATGTGAGGATCACCAACATAAAAAAGAGATTGAATTATTTCTTAACAAACTGAGGACAAGTTTTTTTTTTAATAAGTAACAAAGTGAGGTCAAGTTGTCCATAAGAAAGTCCATTTGCTCTTTTCCCTAATGTGATTCAGAAGTTGCTGCCTAGACCCACTTCTGATCATCATCCGATTGTGCTTGAAGTGGGGGGCTTGTTTTGGGGTCCAACTCCTTTCCGTTTCGAGAAAATATTGCTTAAGATGGAAGGTTTTCAGGATCTCACAAAAATCTAGTGGGAAGATTGTAACGTTCAAAGCTTTGCTAGTTTTTTAGTGGCTTCTAAATTGAAACATCTTAAAGGTGAACTGAAGAGATGGAACAAGGAGTCGTTCGGAAATGTCAATTCCTCTATCAATGCCCTTATGGGAGAGGTGAGTGCGCTTGATGAGGAAGTCACTTTGGGGCTTTCGGGGGAGGAAAGAGAGAGAAGAGAAAGAGTTAAAAGGGATTTGCCTAAGCTCATTGTTATGGAAGAACTCTCTTGGAAACAGAAATATAGAGAAATCTGGTTGAGGGAGGGCAACAGAAACACAAAATTTTTACATAGGATGGCAAACGATCATAGGAGGCATAACTTTATTGCTTTTATTAAGGTAGAGTGGACAATTTATGTGGAGGAATCGAGTATGAAGGAAGCTTTATGTATGTTCTATAAATCTCTCTACAAGGAGTCTTGTGTTAGTCGACCGAATTTGGATGGTTTGGATTTCGCTAGAATTAATAGGAGGAAGCTAGCTGGTTAGAGCGTCCATTTGATGAGTCCAAGTCCGATGGTTTCTTTATGGCATTCATTAAGCACAACTGAGAGGTCATTAAAGGTGATATTCTTAGACTTTTTGCAAAGTTACTTTTTTCGGGTGAGTTTGTGTATAGTCTTAACTTACCTTTCTTGTCCTCATTCCAAAGAAAGTGGGAGCTTCCAATGTCAAAGATTTTCAGCCTATTAGCCTTGTGGGTTGCATTTATAAACTTATTTTGAAGGTCCTCACTAATAGATTGAAGAACGCCATCTCTATTGTAGTAAGTACTTTCCAAAATGCTTTTGTGGAGGGTAGACAAATTTTGGATGCCGCTTTGATTGCGAATGAAGTTGTGGATGCCCGTTTAAAGCAAGGAAGGGGAGGGGTGATTTGCAAGCTAGACATGGAGAAGGCCTTTGATCACGTTAGCTGGAGTTTTGTGATCTACCTCTTAAAAAGGATGGATTTTCGGGACAAACGGTGTAAATGGATTTTAAAATGTATCCCTTCTAATACCTCTCCGATCCTTGTTAATGGTAGTTCTTCCGGTCACTTCAAAGCTTCAAGAGGTCTACGGCAAGGGGATCCTTTATCTTCGTTCCTCTTTACTTTGGAAATGGAAGCTCCAAGCAAGATGTTAGTGAAGGCAATTGATAGAGGGCTTTTGGGTGACTTTAAAGTAGGAAGAGAGGGAAGGAGTGTGAGTGTGCCCCATCTTCTCTTTGCCGATGATACTATTATTTTTAATGGTGTTGAAGCTTCTCAAATTTTACACTTTCGTTGTGTTCTTTTATGCTTTGAGGTGGTTTCGGGACTTAAAGTCAACCTTAGTAAAGATGACTTGATCCCCTTCGGTGATAGCATTAATGGAAGTTTTCTCGCTAGCTTGTTGGGTTGCAAAGTCGGATCGTTTAAGTCTCTCGCTTGGAGCCAAATTTAAAGATCTTAGTGTTTGAAACCCCGTTGTGGAGAGGTTTGAAAAGAGATTGACCGGTTGGAAAAATCACTTTCTCTTTAAAGGAGGAAGACTCACTCTCATTAAAAGTACTCTCTCTAGCCTCCCTATCTATTTTACGTCTTTTTTTCCTATCCCTAGTGTGGTGGAAAAGAGGTTAGAAGATATTCAAAAAAGATTTCTTTGCGGCAATATCGGAGAGGACTTAATATACCACTCAATGAAATGGAGTGCAGTTAAGTGACCTTTTGATAAAGGGAGGCTTGGTATAAAATCCCTCACTCTTTTCAATAGAGCTCTTCTTAGTAAATGGTTGTGGAGATTCGTTGTGGACAAGGACTATTTTTGGAGAAAGTAGTGGTGGCTAAATTTGGTTTGGAGCCTAATAGTTGGATGTCTAAAAAATGAAAGGGGCTTATGGTGTTGGAGTTTGGAAATGGATTCGAAATGGATGGGAGGATTTTTGTCCAAGTGTTTCTATCTCGATGGGTAATGGAAGGAGAACTTGCCTTTGGCACGACTCGTGGTTTGGGAACTCTCCTCTTAAAGACCTTTTTCCGAAGATCTTTGCAATTGTGAGGTTTCTTCTTGCATCTCTTCGACCAATGATAACATTATGTGGGATGTCCTTTTTGTTCATAATGTTCATGATTGAGATGTTGAGAGGGTGCAAAACTTCTTGGAATTTTTGTTTAGCTTCAATTTTGGCCTTTCTAATGAAGATACGGTTTTTTGGAGCGATAGCCCAAGCATAAGTTTTGAGGTGAAAACTTTTTCAAAGGTTCTTTTGGAAGAGATGGCTTCGGATGGTCTTCCGTTTTTCAGTGGAAGACTATTTGGCGCTCTGAATTTCCAACTAAAGTTTCGTGGGAGAAAATTCTCACTTTAGACAACTTACAAAGATGGAGGGTTGTAGTGAATCGATGTTTTATTTGCAAAGATTGTTTCATCTTTTGTTGGAGTGTTCTTGGGCAACTTTGTGGGAAATGGCTTATAATGTGTCAGGTATCTCTTGGGTTTTTGCCAACTCCGTGAGAGTTGAAATTTGAGCTTGGAATGGTTTTAAGGCTTCTCTTAAAAAGACTTACTCTATGATTCCTCTTTGGATCTTTTAGTTAGTTTGGAATGAAAGAAACCGTAGAGCTTTTGATGGTATTGAGAAGTCTAATTTTGTAATTAGGGAAAGATGGTTCAACGCCCTTAATTTTTGGGTCAACGGGAATTTAGTAGATTTTGTGTAGCTTCTCTTTATAGGTAGTTTTGTACATGAGATGCACCCCTTGGTGCATCTTTTTATACAATTTATTTACTTATCAAAAAAAAATATATCGCGCTTGAGGACACCATTTCCTGACTCGCAGAAAAGGTCTCATCAGAAGTTGTACTAATTAACTATGACAGAATGACAGCACCATATGACTATTCTATACTACAAACTCCTTACAATAAGTACAATTTGCAGAGAGAAAGAGAGAGAATGATCATCCCAGCAACAAATGAATTCCCATGGAACAAAACAAGTTTGTAGCTTTCATAAACCATTATACATCACAGATACGATGATCTTAATTTAACCTATTTATTCTCTCAACTAACAGTTTTCACTAAATTTCATAATTATAACATAAAAATAACTATATAAAGAAAAAAAAGCAAAAAAAGAAAAGGGGAATTTATTACGAAGAAGAAATCTCTCTGAGCCAGTTTACACAAAATAAGTAAAAGCTAAAACTGATTCGTCACCTGAATCAATTTTTTTGCCAAACACCCAAAAACCTACCCACCAATTCAGCAACAAAATCAGAACAAAGAAAAATCCCACGAACCCTCTAAAAATTAGCAGCATAAAAGGTGAGACCAAAGTAAACGTTACAATTACATGGAAAAATAAAACAAAATTAGTACAGTTAAATTGACAGATCAAGGCAACATGCCAAGATTACAGTTAATTTAGAAGATAAACTGAAAAGAGAGAGATGGAGGAGAAGAGAATTCAGTAGTTACCACTTGAAGTTGAACAGAGACGAGCGCTTCAATCTCTTCAAGAATACCTAGGGTTTCAATTTGGGCCATCTTTTCACTCTGGGATTCTCGGACTTGGGAGTTTCCCTCTATTAAGGGCACTGATTTTCCCGCCATTCTTCGCGTGATGGGATTTTCATGCGATAGTGTCGTAGTGAACTTAAGTGAGTTGATGTAACACGTGATGGTTAAGAGTAGCAAGTGTTTTTACGAGGGGTGGGTGGAAACTTAATTGGCTAAGGGCCCATGAGTATGGATCGAGCCTTATACGAGCGGATCAATTAATACAATACAAGTTAAAAATGTTGGGGTAATACTTTTTTGTTTTCAATTTTTAAAAATTATTTTTGAAAATAAAAATTAAAAAATATTTTTTGATGTTTTTTAAATCTATATTAATTTTATTTTTCATATTTGTTAAATATTTAAAAATAATTAATATTATTTTATTTTCAAATTTTTAATATTTTTTATATACCATGGAAGAAAAATGAAACAGATAAGTGAATACTGATTTTATGGTTATTTTTCGAGAATTATGTCAGAAAACACCAATTTGTTGAAAACTAGTTTATTAAAACTGTTTTAGAAAATTGTTTTTGAAAATGATTTGTCAAACATAAAACTGAAAACAGTTTTCAAAAACTGTTTCCAAACATAGCTTATGTTTTTCAATCATTTTTATTTTTTTATGTTCATATTCGTGTTTTAGTTAGTGGGTAACGGATTAAAAACAAGTATTGTAAAAAAATTCTGATTTAGATGAGAAAATGACGATCCAAACCAAATACGGACCGAGTCTTACGGATATCGAGTTAACAATTATGGGTTAAAAATGTTTATTTGCTTAAAAATTTTATTTTTCATATCCATATTTGTATTTTAACAAACGAATAACGAGTATAAGCTAAAAGTTCATCCTCCCGTCCATACACTTAGTCCACAAGTGTAATTTGGATTTTTTGTGTTACATGGGCAATTTAGATTAGAAGTTTATAAATTTGCAACTTATATTTTTTGCACATTTATTACATGTTTCTCTATCTTAGCCAATTTTAGCCTAAGTGATCGCTTATCCACCAATTTCATTGAGTTCTTGATGAAAATGTAATGATAGATGCAACTGAACAATTTTTGAGCAAAGTTATCAAAGAATACTTATTTATAATTTAAAAACAATTTCACAAACAAATATATGAAAGTATTTTTTTTATTTTTTCCTTTCATATTTATTTTATCTTTACTTTATGCTTTTATTATATTTTTATTTATTTTAAATGAGTTAGTAACTTTTCACTTTTCAATGGTGGCTTTCACTTAAATATTAGTGAGATGATGGCAAATTATAAATATTAGTTGTCATGCTCATATAATGCATAGACTTTTAGTTATTTGGATTTATTTAACTATGTTATTCTAAATTGTTTACTTAAATACATGTATTTAAGTAGACAGAGATTCAATTTTATATTTATTTTTAAGTTACTTTACCATATATATAACTTGATTGCATTCTTTATTTCAAGTTTTATATAAATTATATTTTATTATTTTATACTTTTATAGGGTTTATAAATTAGATTTTACATATCTCACATAATTGCAATTATTAAAACTATATTGTATTAGAAAAGAAAAGAAAAGTCATAGATACAAAGAATTGTTATAATTGAATAGTTTTTATTTTTTAATTTTATTTTTTTTATGAAATTTGTTTTTTTTTACCAAGACCACATGTTTAAATGAACTTGAATGTATTATAATCAATGACCTATAATATAGTATTCGATGTCTTATATTAAATAAGTGAAAACAAATAAGAAGTAAAAAAAATAAATTCTTGTAAGAAAAATGACATAGACAATCACATCTATGTAAATAAAAAGTATTCAGCAATGATATTTTATAATTACCTGGTATATTCAATGGGATCTAATAAAAATTATAAATATAAAAAATATAAATGATTAATGGTGAAATATAATTTGATAAATTCAAATTTTTGGAAGTCTAATGTATAGTTATTCAATTTGATTGAATTATTTACTTTAAGTGTCTTGTGAATTATACTTAGTTATTTCACATTTTATAAGGTTTACAAATTTGACTTTTTATAACCCGTATGATTACAAATAGCAAAATAATGTTGTGGTGGAAATAATAAAAAATTCATGTAAATTATTTTTACCTCTTTTTTAGAATATAATTTATTGAATATCTAATTTTAAGTTAGTTTACTATTAAATTATTATGTTGATTAGATTTTTCATATTGAATTTTATTATAAAAAATTATATTGAATTTTAGTTTACTGGGCTTCATTATTTTCAGGCTTCTATAAAGTTATGAATTTAATTTTATATCCCAACTAATTATAAAATCAATACTACTTTATTAAAGCTTTGTTATTTCAAATTTTTATAGAGTTTATGTATTGGATTTTATATTCTAATTAATTATAAAACTAAAGCTACATAATTTCATGATTGGAGTTTTAAAAAAAAATTGGACACATAATATCACCACAACACTTCATAAAAAAACTTCCATAATAATTATGGATATATAGATTAATGAAAGTGTTCACTTCTTTTCAATAATTTACCCAAAAAAATGGATTTTAAGAGGGCAGTTGTCCCATTGGGCCAAATCATAAAAGTGAAAAATGGAATGTAACCATTCACAAAATTATAATTCAGTTTCCTTTCAGTTTTACTCACCTACTTTGGAATTTTGATGCATGCATGCAAATCATATGTCTAACAATGCACTAAACACATCACTGGAGTTTTTACCTCAAGTCATGAGAAAAACACGACTAATCTGTAATGAATGTAATCTATATTGTGTTTGCTTATATAAATTGATTTAACTTGCAATATTCCACATTTTATAACTAAAAAAAAGTATATATATATGAACAATTATATTGGGAGCAATTAATATTTTACATTAAGGTGTCGGAGGAAACTAAAATATTTGATGTATGATACTGTTAGCTCCTGATTTTAGTAATTATTTTTACTATCCGGCTGACTTGGTCTCATCTGCATGAACTGAAGAAAAATTCAGCATGAAGCCTCATTGTTCAGTATGAATGATTCGAAGCGAGAAAGAAGTGGTTTGACAAGTAGGTTTCCAACCTTGTTTAGCTGCCTAACTAAGAAGCATCCTTGATAAAGTGATCTTTTAAGAATTAGTAGCAAAAATTGAGATCATATTCTTATATCCTCTCTGTAAACACATTTGAGGAGAAAGAAATACAATGATCCTATTATGATATCAAGGGGATTACTGTTAAAGACACAAGTAAAAGCAACAATAACTGCAATCATGCCAAGCCATGGCGAGTAATAGTGTCAATATTTGACTCTATTACTGCACAGATGAATGCCGAACAAGAAATACAATCATCCTATAATAATTGGAATTAATAAAGCAATTATTGAGTTCTTGAATTCTTAACTGGGGATTCCTTGCCTGTAATTGCTGTAAAACTCTCTTCTATTCTTCTTCCTTCTATGAACAGAGCGGCCACCATTCTTACTAAAGATGTTTGATTCTAACAGCAAATCATCTTTTTACTCAGCCAATAAAAGTTGACGAGCAATTAACTTTAAATGAAATACTTGTTTGTTTGTGCTTGGGTTAATTATTGGACACCCTCGTATAGTACTTATTCAGAGAAGAATTCTTTCAAGATTCGTACGTTCAAAGTTTCATGCAGTACTCTACTTTTTATTGTAAAAAGTTATATTAAAAATTAATGAAATTTAAAAGAGAAGAGAGAGTACAAAACTTTTTTTTTTCGATTGATATAAAAAAAAGATCTTAAAAATTTTTGGCTCAAGAAAAGTGAGTAAGATGAGTTTTTTATTTTATATTTTTTTATTATCTCAACTGAACACAAAAAATTATTACGAAAAAAGTAACAATTTTTTTCTTTAAATTTATGTTTATGTACATATATTATATTTTACTATACGGAAAAAAAAAAACAGTTTTAGTATGTTCTTCCCATATGCTTCCATTCACCTTGCAATCATCTCACTCAGCTTGTCAAGTGCTCTACCTACAGGATAGGGATACAAAAAGAGGAACAAACTGAAGATTTCACATAATATTTTTGATGAAATATCAATCTGATTTAATTTATTTCGTACCCATTGCTCTATGAGAAAATGGGTCAAATTCTATAGGATCAAACCAATGGGACTCAAGGAAGAAATGATGGAATGAAATAAAATCAAAAAAGAAAAGAGAGAAGAAAAAAATCTAGGTCCCGTTTGGTCTACTATTAAACAATTTATGGTTTACTCTCCAATTAAACAGCAATGAAATAATAAATTGCTTAGTAATTAATAAAACAACACTAAATACAATTTTTCTGAGATAAATCTTTCATAAACCCTACCAAACAAATTCCTATAGTCAGTTATGAATGAGACTGAGCCATTTTGTTTTGCAGCAAACAAACTTTTGATGAGCTCAACCTCTTGATCTAGTGGTCACTTCAAAAACCATAGTTCAAGCCCAGCCCTCCCATGTAATGAAAAAAAAACTTCAGATCAAACACTAAAAAATACATCGTAGAGCATTTCTTCTGGCCGACTGACGGTCATTCATTATGCCAAACAGTACCTCGTGGGATTATATATACTGTATAGAGAGGGAGATCAGCAACAATAATGAGTACACTGCTCACATTTTAAATTTTTTACAACAATTGCTATCCACACACTAGGCCCTTTACAATAGGAAATCGAAATTATGTAAAAATGTAAACCTCATCATTACCCTTCCTGCAATAAAGAAAACATTGACAATGAAGTCAGTAAAATTCAGCTCCACATTCACATACAGTTAAATCTCAAGGACACCAAGGTCTTACCCAGCCTTCCCGCAATATGTAGGACTACAATTGTAAATGAGGTTGCCGAGAACTTTTCGAGCAGATGGTCTGTTTAATGACTTCCTAGATTCACTGCACAACAGATAAACTAATATATTAGTAACTGTTCCTAGTCCCCTTTAATTGTATTGGTTACATGCAAGCACACTACCCATTTACTGCTTGCTAAGCAAAGCCCTAATTTGAGTCCTCTCACCTCTGTGGTAAGAGCAAAGTCTATAAAACTATATTTTTACTACTAAAGAGTCCCATTACACTATGGTGCGGTGAGTATCAGACGACATGATAATATAATAAGACATTATAAACTCATGACTGCTATGGGGCGCATGATCTGAGTTCATTCTAGTGCCATAAGTAAAATAATTTTCTTTTCTTTAAAAAAGATTTCTTTTAATGTTATCTTAGCTCAAACACTTCAACAATTACGTAATATCGTGACAATAATGCACAGTAAGTGCAAGATTACTTGTTGAAATGTGTAAAAGACTCCATTGCATCTGCATGTCTTAAACAAAACATACATGAAAAAATATTGAATGCTCTCCTGATTAACAAGACCTAACCTGATAAAGAAGTTTGCAACATGTTGAGTCACTTGGATGGCATCCTCCGAGTGCGGAATCCCTGATAAACCCCATTCAAAAGCATTTTTCTGCAGTGTAGCATGGTCAGTCTTTATAATAATGGAAGCATCAAAATTATAACCCAGACGTTCAAAATTCCATGCTCACTGTACTTTCTTAGATAATGAAGGAGCAATTTTATCGTGAAATAAGTATTTTAAGGTTTCAATCTCGTAACATATGAGGAGAGATTTGAAAAGCCTACACCTTTTGGCTGTTGTACAAGAGAACGATGAAGAAAATGGCTAAAAACTGTCAAAGGCAGGCAAAAAAAGAGGTAGCTTCTCACTGTGGCAGCATAACTGTTGCACACTACACAGCCCATCGCGTATAAGAAGCCGGCGGCCACCCCAAAATCAACTACAATCAGTGGCTTCAGGGCGGAGCAGTCCATTTTCAAATCACTTTGTCACCTATGTAATCCATCACCATGATAAGGCATCCTATAATAAAGAAAATATAGGGGTATCTAATCAACGTGAAAACCCAATTTATTCACGCCCCTATGGATAATTTGCAATTGGAAATTATAATATGTGATGCTGCAAAAGACTTCTAGTTACACACATAATGTTAGAAAGTGAAATCCCTCATGATACTACAGTTGTGATGTACTAGTTCAAGTTCCATTCAAAACTGCATTAGTAATGTCGATAAGAATATGGTAATTGGTAATTGATTATATACCAGAATTCTTATCATTGAAGCAACATTCCGATGATAAAAATAGAAGTGATAACAACGAGAAAAGTATATGTACAAGAAATCGTCTCCAACCATATGATAACAAAAAAGCCACGCATCCCAAATGAGGAACAAATGTATAAAAAAAATTATAGAAGCATACTGGATAGAATACCTCTGCATGCCACTGGAAGGCAGTCACAGGATAGCTATGTGCTTGAACTGTGGAAACGTAGACCTGATAATAATAATTCTATAAGGATCAGGATTCTTCCAGTGAATCAAAAGTAATGAGTTAATTCTTGTTGGATTGGTCCTTTGATGTTGTAAATCAATATGATGTAATGGAACAGTTAGGTACAGCACCTTATTACTTATAAAAAAAACTTATCAAAAAGGTACAGTACCTTATTATCTTCATCTGTGCTTGTTGTCAGGATCTTAAAGAAACTAGATAGACCTTGGTTGCCTTGAAGCCTTTCTGGTGAAATATCATACTGTTTCATTGAGATATCATATCAATTTAGACCAACAATATTTGCTCTTGGAAACGTAAGTATGATAAGATCAAGGCAGAATCGAAATCAACTCACATTGTACAGGATACAAAGAAAAATAATAACAAATCAAATAAGTGGCCTAAGCACGGCAAGCCATTACATAATGCAGCTGCAGGTAATTTTACAAAGATGACCAATAAAAGAACCAGTGAAAGGAACATTCAGAAAATGCACTGAGCCAAACAAAAAAGAAAATTATGCTCTTTTAAAATTGAAAGAAAATTTTCATAAAAAATAGAAGAAGAAAACTTTCTTAATAACGGATTCTATATAAAGAAATGCACACTATGTTTAGCAATAGAAGAATCATAAGTCCTAAAATGACTCACTACATTTAAAACAATCAGAAAGTCCATAAAACTCACATGATGGTTCTGCATAACCAGGCAATCTGTGCCAAGCTTTCTCAGCAAATCTGGTGGAAATCTGCAAGAGGAGATATCAAGTTCCAAATGTGTAACAGCCAGCTATTCTATAAAATGATAGTGAACAGGTGAACTTAAAACAAGTAGACACAGCCAAACTTCTGGGAGAGTTACAAGCCTTCAATCAAGTCTCTTTTACATTATCTAGAGTAGATGTGCGTTTCAAAGTAACGACATGTCAAACTTGTGGTTGAAGATTCTCTCAAAGAACAATTGAATTGTAATTCAGTTACTAATAAATCCAAATAATGAATATACAATGATCTAATATACAAGCACAATTATATCCTCCTCCTCCAGTAAGCAAAACCCTGATGTCATAACACTTGCAATTCCAAATAAAATTCAAAATTTTGCTGATTTATATGCTTTTAAGATTATGTTTCAATAGTTCTATCCCATATTAAAACAAATCCACGTTGAGTGCTTAACTCAACTCAACTCAACCAACGCTAATATCCCATACTAGTTAGAGTAGACCATATGAATCTTTCATGGGATATCTTGATTTTTTTTTTTTTATGAGCAGTAGTAAAGTTTGGGACTGGCATCCCCTGTTTTAACCAATGTTCAAGACTGAAATGAAGCTCATCCCTCCAATTTACTTTCTTTTTTGGCTAAGGATAAAAAGGTATGAGAGGGTGGTGGTCAACCCCCTACATGTTGGGGTGCTTGACAAGAGGGACCTAGAACAGGGACCCGACCACAACCCCTACAGTGATTACATGTATTAGAAGTGTCCGGCTCAATAACAGTTCCAACATGAAGGTAACCACCCTTTATAAGAGCATGTTTTGCCAGGGCAGAAGCTCATAAGATTCCTATGCAGATCAAACTTTATATGTTTCCTACCATCAAGAAGTCTTCTTTCAACCGACAACCACAAAAGCTGGCATGCTATTATGTCAAACATGTGATTAGCTGACTGATATTTCTCACTCAATAAATAATTTGTCTAGTCATCTCATACATCAGCTTTTCTTTGTAGTTATTATCTGTCCTAGACTTATACACTACTACAATCTTCTTCTTTGCTCTAGCTCTGTGCATCCAGCGCTTTCTAAATCTATGTTGTCTGCAGCTCTCTTATGGGAAACTACTGCTGCATGGATTGGAAGCAGCAGTATTCCTTTGGGGTGAAAAGAAGGAAAAAGAAAAATCAACTAGTAGTCTTTACACAAACTTTATGTCTTTATTACAATTCCAGTTTCAGTGGTGCATCACTTGGATAATCTTTGAAAAGGACTTTCTTTGTGGAGTTTACTTGCGAGAAGTTCAAATACCAGTTAAACGACTAGGATGATAAGGTACATCATCCTCATGTGCTGGATATTTATTAGATCTATGTTTAATCCTTCCCTATCAAAAATGGAGGGGTGCATGTTCAATACATATGCAATTTGAGATTCTTCTCACTCATCAAGGATTGTTTTATAGTGGAATTGAATTGTATGCCAAGTAGAGCACCACGAAGTATTCTGTGCAAATAAATGCAAGCCATTCCCATAAGAAGGAGAAGATACAGCACCCAGTTCATCAATGCCAGGCAAGCATCTATATACACTGCCATTCGGCAGAAGAATACAACAAAGTAAATAAAACCAATAATTTGCGTACTCAACTTTGAAGCAATAGAATTATCAATAAGCGGAAACAAAATTAACTATCTTGATCAACAAAAGATGGTCAAAATTCTAGAGAGGGGGAAACGGCAATATAAGGGAAGGGAGAAAAGTGTTTTTTTTTTTTTAATGTAGATACAGCAATTCAGTGAAGGAAAACTGAAACCAATTTGGAAAACACACAGAACATGAAACAGAAGGATGGACTACCTCGCTTATGGCCATTGTTAGAAGCTCAAAACCTAAGCAGATGGCATACAATGGGAAATGGTCTCCAGCATCGTTCTTCTCTAAAACTTTCTGCAAAAACAGAGAAAAATATTTATAGTCAGAGAAAAATTACAATAAAACTGTACTTTATCTAATTGACATGGTTCTTTATTTCATAGATCAATATAGGGATCCACAAGTAGTTACACATATCGGATAATTGAGTAGAGGAGAAGAAGGAGGAGGTGGAGACGGCGTCGCTGGGGAGGTCGGGTGAGGGATCGGAGGAGGGATTAGAGACAAATCGGAATGTTAGTGTTTGTGTTGAGAAGAAGAAGACCAGGAGAGAGGAGAAGAAGAGGTTTTGACATTGGAGTACTAGATTGGTGGGCAGGGTACCGTACAGTGGGACTGACAATCTCACTCAAGGACTTTGGACAAAATAAAGGATGAGCTTTTGGATTTTGCCGTTCTGGTACGAGGATATTTTTGGTTGACTTGGGTTTAACCATTGTGTGTAGACTAATTCCAAAATTTATTGATAGTTTTATAATTTTTCTTAGTAATATTAATTTTTATATATGTTATTAATGAAGTTATTTAAAATTATCAGTAAAATTTTCAATTGATCCAAAAAAATAAATTTAGGCACAAACCAACCAAAAAATCTTATTATTTATAATGGCATTCGGATTAAGACAATTTTTATTCATTTTTTGAATTATTAAATTAATATTTTTCTTATCTAAATGAGACAATCCAATGAAGCATAAGCAATGAAAACCCAAGCAGTCCGTGGATTATGAATTTTTTTTTTATTGGTTATAATTTAAAAAGATTTATGTTTTAGACAAGTTGAAAATTTTCATATATTAATTTTAAGAAGATTTATTGATAATATCAACATAAATTTGAGATTCGAAAAATAATATTATCAATAAAACTATTCAAAAGTGAAGTTTCAATATTTCTCCAGGATTATTTCAAGTGGAGTCTTTTATTTTTTTATTCAATTATGTTTAATAACCTCTTTTTCTTCACTTTTTTTAATTTTATTGAAAAAAAATATTTTATTATATCCACACGAACAAGACATAGTAACTAAAGCGTTCCAATAATATTTCAATCATAAAATGCTCCCAAAAGGCCTAAAAAAATTAAGCATGTTAATGTAATAAAACTGAATATAATCCTAATTAATTTAATATGAACTAGCATTCCTAACGTTAATGCAATACAAAAAGATATTCTCTATTTCATCTATCAAGCGTAACACTTGGTTGTGGAAAAACTTCTGGGCACAGATGATGATCCCTAGTAGGCAATGTTGAGGAAGAATCCCATAGCAAGCTGCTGCTGTTGTACTTCAAAGCATCACCAACACTCATAGGCAAATTACTGAAGGGAAATCCATTAATCGAACGAATCCCTTCCCATTGATCATCAACAGCATCATTCATACTCACATTGGGATAATTCTTAATCACCAAAGCATTATCATGATCTTGATCCCCATAATTATAATTACCAATATTTCCTTGCAATATCTCATTTGGAAAATTACTCATTGAGATTAAGCCATTTGATCCACCAAAGTGATCATCTATACTCTCTGAGTCTGAGGCCTTATTAGCGCCGTAATCTTCGAGAATCGAAGACGACATGTTTAGCAGCATGGAGGAGACATCAAGAGGAGCAAACGTTAAGCAGCTTGTTAGGTCTCCATGAGAGATTGGAAGTTGATGAGGATCATATTTCCCTGTTGGAGCTGCCTTTATTGGGTTAATAGGGCTGTAGGAGCCAAAATGATCTAAAGGAGAAAATGGGTACTTTTGTATATCATTTTCATGGTTAAAATGGGAAGATGAAGTTGTGTATTTTGTTGTTGATGTCATGTTGTCTGATGAACTGAACTGATGAGTACTATTGCGTGAACCTCTGTTAGGTATATCAGCTGAGGATGAGGTCGTTTCGGGTAATAATGAAGAAACAAATGAGTGAGAGAGAGCTCTTTGTGCTGGTGAGTTTGCTTTCTCGAATATCCTGCATATTGCCCATGAATCCTGCAAATCCATATGTAATAGATAATCACTTAATAAGTCTATGTAGTATAAAAAAATGTCCATTTAAATTTCTTCAGTAATTCCTTCATTTAATTGTTAAATATTTGAACATGGTAACTTCCATAATTCTACAATAGTTAGTACTAGCTAGGGTTTAAGATACTTTACCTTGGCAGGGATATTGGTTTTGTCCATGAATTTCTTTGATGGAGCTGAGTCAGTGAGAGAAGGCAACCGGAACTCATGCATCATCCAGTCAGTTTTAATCCCTTTGGTAGCTCTACCTCTGTAGAAAACAAGAGATTTCTTCAAGCCAATGCACTTATTGGCACCTTCCGAGGAGTAGATAGGCCGGTCTGTTCCCGTGGCTTTCCAGAAACCAGCACTAGTTACGCGGTTGGGCCTTGTACTGTTTCTGTACTTCCTATCCCTAGGGCAGTAGAAGTACCACTCTTTCTCCCCCGTCGCCAACTCTATAGAAGAAAAAAAATAGCCTCTATTAATCAAAACAAGCTTAGACCATTACTTTCATTTAGCTATTCATTATAAGAAATAAAAGAGGATTCTATTATGAGTGATGATTCCACGGACCCAATTATATGGGAGTTATTATGAAACCAAGAAAATATACTAGTAATCACGGAAAAATTGAGTAGTAATTTCAGTATATAAATTTTTTGAAACAATTACTATTTAATTTCTCTTTAATTACTAGTGACATTTTTCAGTTCCTTAGTAAATCTCACTGAACCAAGACCGTGAAATCACTTCTCTTCTGTTATTATAATGAGTTTAGATAATGTATATATAAAATTAATTAATTATATATATGCCATGAGTTAGATTTAATTAACTTACTTGGAAGATCCCATGGATCATATTTGTAGATATCTAGTTGCTTGATAAGCTCTATTGGCAAGGGTCTCTGTTGAATTTTCCTCCTCAGATAAAACCCAACAAGCTCCTCATCTGTTGGATGAAACCTAAACCCTGGCAGCATCACTTCATCCATTTTCTCACCGTCATTTCTCTCTACTTCCATTAAAAACTTTATCAACAAAAAATATATCACCAAAAAAAAAAGTTATGTGAAGATATATATAGGAAGGTTCTCTTTTTAAAGAAGAAAAAAGGTAAACTCTAGACCCAAAAATGAGAAATTGACTAGACTAAAGAGTTATTGTCAAACAAAAGAAGATCAACAGCTGAAGTTGAAGACAAACCTAGCTAGCAAACATAAGCAAAAACCCTGAAGGGTGAAAAGAACATGAACTCAAAAGAGATAAAAGTTGATAACAGGTGAAGTTTATCAACAGAAAATACTATACTATCACCAAAACAAATTAAGGATATTAATGAAGGCATGAGCTTTTGAAAGGGAAACAAAAAAAAAATGTTAAACCCTAGACCCAACAGTGAGAAACTAAACTAAAGATGATCTGTTGTTTTCAAGAGAAAAAATTCAAGTTGAAAAGAAACCTAGCAACAAGTAAACCCTTTTAAGGAAGAGAGAAAAACATGAACTGAAAGAGAGACAAAGTTGACAAGTGAGGTTCATTTAATTTGAAGCAAAATATATGCTTCCTGTTGAGGGGTCTGCCCCCGAAGGAACAGCCGCTTTTTCTGGTAATTTTTAAAGCAGTTTGTGATTTACGAGGATAGGCTTTGGCTCATAGAGATCAGGCCGGCTAATAGCAAAACCTCTTAAAAAAGAACAACCAGCTACCAAGAAGGTTCCTGTTTAGTTGAAAAACTTTGTATTAATAGTTAACAGTACTTAATTATTAAACTCTTGTTTGGTATAGCTTTTGAGACAACTTCTATTTCTACTCTCAAATAACAGAATCTAAATCAAACAATTTTTTCATTTGTTTTCAAGTAAAACAAGAATTGAAAATAGCTGATTATAACCCAAAATCATATGTTGGGTTTTGTAACACCGGTCCATAAAAAAAATTATTGTACACGGGTTTATCTCAATTGGATAAAAATAAAATATTTTTTTTCTCTCGTCTCATGTGATCATCCATATTTTATAGATTTGTGTAAACAAAACTTCTCATGTTTTTTTCAATATCTTCTTCTTTCACTCTTTCCTTTTATTTACTATTAAAGGGTAAAGTCATTTTATTATTATTATTAATTAAATTGATTCATTTTTATTAATGTATGAGTTCTATAGTAAAAAATTTCATTGCATGAGTTCCATAGTCAACTTTATGGCATTCAAAAAGTCATTAATTGACAACAATTCTAATTCTTAAAGCATTTTTAAAACTTAATTAATAAAAAAAATACTTAAAAGTAACATATGTTTTTTTTTTAAATTCAATACAAGAGGTTTCAAAAGTTAAATTTAAATGCTTTATGGTTCTATTATAGATAAATAAACAGTAAGTTGCATATGACGTACATGAACTATGTTCTCTAGCACTTAGAACCCTAAACTATTAATTTGAAATCAAAAGTCCTTAAACTTTTAATTAGTAATGTTATCATCTTCATCAATATAATGCTTATTTTTTTAACTTTGAGATAATTGAATACACTAAATAAAACTATTTGGAGATCATCTAAGAATTGTGCACTTATGTGTTATTTTTTTGTGATTTGTCAATATTTAATAAGAAAAAATCATTTCAATATTAAAAAAATCTCTTTTTTCTCGCGGTAAATCACATTTATCTTTACATGTGTATAAAAAAATCATGATCAAATTCTTTGTATCGTTAAATTTTTAAGACAATTTCATTAATGAATAACGCATAAAAGAGTTACATTGCAACTTATTGAAAATGGACTTTTTGTGCCAAATTCATAGTTTAGGGATTTTAATGCCAGAAACCAATAATTCAAGGATCTCTGATGCAGTTAACTCATAAATAAATGTCAAAGTATATAGTGCATTTGTGAATTTTCTTTTTTTTTTTGTAAGAAAAAAAATAGAAATTCAATCGAGTTTTCTCTTTTTTTATGTTCAATATTAATAACAGTAAGCCTCTCAAACTATTGTAATAACCAAATAACTCGAAGTGTGTTGATTTAATCCCAAACATGCAAGAAAATTCTATAGCTTTTATATTTTTATTAAAAAAATTAACGAAGTTTCATTTTCTCATTCCGATAATGATAATTTAAGCCTAAAAACCCATTGTAACAATCAAATTAAAGTATTCAAATTTTCTCAAAGTACTCAAATTTAACTTTATGAAACTTTATGTAACAACCATTGTAACAATAAAGTTTCTTTCCCATTGATTTTGTCTTTATTTAGCTACAACAAAACTTCAAAGTATTCAAATTTAACTTTTGAAATCTCTCGTGCTGAAGTTTAACAAAATTAAACCACACGACTCTTTTGTGTATTTTACCCGTTAAGAAGCAGACACTACATACTAAATTTTGCATCTTAAACTGCTTAACAAACGATGCCTGAGTAAAAAAAATGGATTTTATCATGCACTAATCTAATGAAAGTTTTGCTCTATCCACTACTACAAATCAAGACAAAGCAAACTTCCATGGAAGAAACATTTATTTTATGGATTCTTTTATGTTTGAATATTTTATTACATTTCTTTTTTGTTTTAACATTTATTATATTTTGGGAACATGGACCCAAAAACCAACTTCCAAAGGGTCATATATTAAATATTCAAATATTCAAAACTAATATAAAATTCCAATGAGACTATTTTCAATTAAGATTTAAGAAATGGTGATCTTAGTCCCGTTTCTATTCCATTCCCCAGAGCTTCTATTCCACTGACTTCTGTCAGAATTTAATATTTTTGTGACAATTTTACAGATAACAAGAAGTAAACGTGTGATTAAAGTCTAATGAGGTGAAGTAAAAAGAGTACATCTGTATTAGTGTTGACTCGACTCTTTTGGTGAGTATTTTTTTTTTATTCGGATCTAAATTTTTTAAATTTTATTAATAATTTTAAAAATTTTATTGATAATGTTAGTTTTTGAATCTCACATTTATATTGACGTTAATCTGAACCGTTGAGTTTAGATTCGAATCACCTAAAAAATTTGTTTGGTGAGTGTTTTATATATTTTTATCGGTACTTTATATAAAATATAATCAATATAATCATGATTATTATATATTTTTAAATTATTTTTATGAATCAACAACTCGCTAGTTGAACCAGTGATCTACCAATTTGGTGCTTGATTCGGTTATGATAGCATTATAATTCTAAGAAGAAGTTTTTAATGAGAAGAAAGAAAATTAAAATAATTAATATGTTTCTATTATATATACAAAAAATAATTTATAATCTTTGCAAACTAGGTAGATTGGAGAGTAGCCATGAAAGAAAATAAATATATGATATTATATCATTTTACTAATTTATCCACGCCTAATCATTCGAAGTCAAAATAAACATTATAACAAGTATACAATAATAATGATACACTTTGCATTTTCTTGCTTTTCATTTTTCTACTTTATTAAACAAGGGAGAGAAAAAAAATCTTTTAGTTTTCATCATTTATACGAAAAAAAAAATCAATATTTTTATTTTTCTATCCTAATTAATTCTTAGTTTTTCATATATTCTCTCACTTTTTTTCCAAACTAAGCACACTCTAAATGTTTCCCTCCCCTCTTCAAAGCAAATGACTAAATGTGCAATTGAAAGACAGTCAAAGAGATCACATATTAAATTAGTTCATTGCAACCAAAGGAAGATAATTGGAACCCATTCGAGTTTGTGAGCTATTTTGAAAAATGAACATGTGAGAGTAATGGTCATGGTTTTCAAAACCATTGTCCATGATTATGTCTATAACATTAATTGTATGGCTTATGCTACTCAAATAAAAGAGCTTAAGAAAGGGGAAACGAAAACAGAAGCTATTCAATACTCTTGAAGCATTGCTTTTTTATTAATGAAGTTCTTCAAAATTACCAATTAAGTTTCCACACCGGTGCAAACAAGAATTTCTCCAAATAAGTAGTACTTACTCTTAAGTTTATAAATTTCCTTCAAAACCCTCGTTTACTTCATAAATGAATTACGAAGTCCAAGTTCTCGTACGTACTTAACTTTGCTAATTACTAATGTCTACTAATTGGGTAGCATATGAAATTAATGGTGAAGTTCATTGAGTCAAATGGCCAAACTTGGGACTCCAAATTCAGTGAAACTCCCCAAAATCTAGGCCTCGGTTGGAACCCTTTTTGTCTGCTCCTTGACCTAGGGTTGGTTTTATTCCCTCTTTAATCGTGAAACATTAACCCCTTAATTAAGCAATAAGTCCATTAAACGTTGAAAAAATGGGTCATGATCTTATATTTATAATTTGTCAACATAATTTCTGATTTATTATTGTAGAATTAATTTGCAGTTAAGAAGTGTGTGAATTTTTAGTAGACTCCGTTGTGTAGCTCATTAATCTTTAAACTTCAAATCAACTTACTAATCAGGCCAAACACTAGAAAAAAAACACTGAAATTTTATTTATAAAAAACTGAAGGTACATTTATTCGAGAAAAATGTTTTTCATTTGAATGTTGATTTTATTAACTCGACCACACAAGCGAGTTTATGGATTCAATTTGCTAGAAAATCAAGTGATAATTTTGTGGAAGTCGAGTGATAATTTCATGTCACTGATATAGAAAAATGTAGGAATGGACGATGGATGACTCGATCACACAGTATGATCAAGTTGCACCCTTTTCATTTTTCATATTCATTTTCCTTAACAGTTTATTCAACATTTGTCAATTTTTAACATAATTTGAAAAATATTTTTTCTCTTTCTAACGTAATATTATAAAAGTTGAAAATATTTTTTTCTTAAATTTTTCAAAATTATGTTGAAAAGAAAAATATTGATTTTCGAATTATTTTAAAAATGTTTAAATTATTGAAGAAAATAAAAAATATTTTTTAATATTAAAAACACCCTAAATTTGGCTTAAAAAATTGTTTAGCACAATTGTACTAAATACTAAACATTTTTTAACTTCATTGCCTTTTATCAAAAACTGTTTTATAAATCATAAATCGAAACTATTGTAAAGCCATAAAAAATATATCAAATAAGATAAAGCACAACTCATATATGGACTTCGTTATAAGGAGTGCTATTCGGGCAAGTTAGCCCATTTTAATACGGGCCCAACCCGAAGTTTTAACAAGTTAACAAGTTAAAGTTGGCCAGAGTTGATATGTCTCATTTCAAATTAATTTTGGATTGGATTACAAAGCCTAGTCTAAACAGTAACCCATCAAACCCCACGCAAAACAAAAAATAAACAACGGTAAATTACATTACATTATCTTCAAGTTCGTCGTTGATATGATATTAACATACTAAATATTTTTAAAACTCACGATTCACTAAAAAATATCAATTTCTACTATCAGGTAATACCAAGATGAATTTGTTTAAATAAACAAAATTTTAATTGGATATTACTTTTCATGGTAACCAAAGTACCATTTTGCAAAAAAGAGTGATCAATTAAAACTTATGATGTGAGTTTATACACCTCAAATAAAAAATAATTGCCAAATTATATAATAAGTTTAATAATTCTATTTATCAATTATTTATAACATAAAATTTTAGGTTATTTGAATTCGTATTTTTCTAAAAATAAAAAATAAAAACATGCAGTATCATTTTAATTTTTAAAATATAAAAATTTGTCTTTAATTTTTCTTTTTTAATTATTATTTAATAAAATATAAAATATAAAATTAAATAATTTAATATTTTAATTATTATTTAATAAAATTAAATATTTTAAAAATAAACTATAATTTTAAATTTAACCCAAATATTATCTTTGGGTTGTGTATTACTCATAGGCCAAATGGACAAATGAAAATGTAATAATTTTATCCACGCGATCTAATTAAGAATGGTTGGCTTGTACAAATCCATAATCCAATCACTTTATTTAACTTTATGAAACGCTTCTAAATCTCCAATCAGTTGGGAAAAAAGAAATGATTGACTTAAGACTTTAAGGTCATACGAAATGTGACGGGCCAACCATTATGGACTTCTCCAATTTTTCTTGATAAGTAACAATTTGAATCCAAAAAGGAAAAATAAATTCACACCAACTTAGACAAAAAGGATAAAAACAAAATGAATGGACCAAGTTAAATGTAATAAAAACAATTTGTTATCAAATAAAAGTAGAGGAGGAAATTGACAGATAAGATTGGATATAGATCGAGTTTTACGAGTAAAATATTAACGAGTACATATTAAAAATATATGTTTCTTAATTGGTTTTATTTTTCATATTCATACCCGCGTTTTAATGTACGAATAAAATATATTGATAAAAAAATTTATTTAAATGAAAAAATAATGACAGATCAAATACGGACTGAATCTTACGAATAGTGAATAAATTGATATGCTAAAAATATTAATTTTCAATTTATTTTTATTTTTTATTAATGAATTTTCGAGTTTTTTTCAATTCAAGATTGAATTGTCGACTAAGTCCGAACAAAAATTTCTCCAATGTACCAAATGATATAAAAAAAAAAAAAAGCATATATTTCTACCATCATGCTGAGTCCATTGACCAATTAGAGGAAAAAGGAAAAAAAAAAGAATGAATGAGAAAGGAGATGAAAAGTCAAACCCATTTGCATGGAAGAAAATCAGTAGAGCAATCATTGTCGCATTAAAGGCCCTACCCCCATGAAATTGTGATCCTACTTGATCTATCATATTATTAGTCAAATAAAGTTGGAGCAATCAGCAGATATAAATCTGACTTCTGGGTTCATTTTGAAACTCACAAGTAGCTAGTTATTCATTGAAGAAATTAAATATTTCTTCAATATTTGTTGAATGGCTCTAGTAGGTGCAGGTGGTTTCATGTCCAAGACCTTCCTCCATATACCTAAATTCAAGCCTCATCCACAAAGGACTTTGATCATGAATGTTAATCTTTCCACACAGTTCAATTCTCTTCTTAGTTTTCAATATATTTTTATAATGATGATTCCATGATTAGTTTCCTTTTTAAAAAAAAGGAAAGTGTCTTTTTTTTTCTTAATGAAACAAAATGGTATTTTTATTTGTTTAAAAGTTTTAATTTTTTTTAGTTTAAATCTTGTTGGTTATTTTTTCATATATTATGATGATGTTTTTCTCATTGAGCAGTGTTAAGGGAACTCTAAAATAGACATTTATTTCAACTATTCACCCCGGCCGAACAATCAATCAAAACCTATAATCTCACACGCTACCGTGTCAAATGATGTTTTTTTTATGGTTAAAATAGCTATTTGTCCGTCAGGATTCTACATATGTCATTCGGTGTACTAATTCACTGATTGGGTATTATAGTATCAAATAATGTTTTTTATGATTAAAATAATCATTTATCCGTCAAGATTCCGTATATGTCACTCGGTACACTGATTCATTGATCGGGTGTTACAGTGTCAAATAATGTTTTTTTACGGTTAAAATAGTCATTTACCCGTCAGGATTCTACATATGTCACTCAGTATATAATTCACTTATTTGATGCTATGTATGAAAATTTTTTTAATAATGAAACAAAAGAAAATTTTTATTTGTTTTAAATTTTCTTTCACCGTGTTGTTTTATAAGCATTGTTATTCACATAATCAAGTTTTGATGAATTAATTAATAATATATATTTGTAATTATTTTTCCTTGTGGATATATCATCAGATGTGCAAAAGCTATGGGTCCAAGTGTGAGTCCTGTTGCAAGGGAATCTCCAGAGAAGCCGAAGATGGACAAGGATGGTGATGGCAATGGCAAGGATGGCGGAGGAGTACAACAAGATAATGTTGGGCAACCTAAGCCATATTATGATACTATTGGGCAACCAAAGCCATATTATGATACTATTGGGCAACCACCGCCTCCTCGTAACCCACCAAAGTCTAATTAAACTACTTAGCTATTGTATGGAGCTGACTTCATGGTAATTTTTATGGAATCGAAAATGTTTGTTAATGATTCTAAAGAAATTAAATAGTAATTATATTAAAAAAATTAAAAGGAAAAAATTTTAATATCAAAATTACTATTCAATTTTTTTATGATTACTATTGAATTTTTTCGATTCTGTGATAACTCCCACAAATTTGGTTTCATGATATCACCACTCGTTTACGTCCTGAAAAAGTATTAAACAACCATTATTACTATCTTTTATCTTGAAAAAAAAAACAGTCATTTTATATGTTGCTCTTATTACAGAATTACGTTTTAATTATTTATGTTGCAAGTGAATTTGATACTCTCTCTTCAGCTTACTCTCTTACTCGAGTTGTAGACGTCTTTACTGTGCGCAAGAGATTTCCAAAATGGAAAATTATTTAGAACTCGTTTGGTTGGATAATAAAATCGATTTATGATGTTGTTCTTATTACAGAATTACATTTTTATTAGTTATGTTGCAAGTGAATTTGGTACTCTTTCTTCATCTTACTTTTTTACTCATGTTGTAGACGTCTTTGCTATGCGCAAAAGATTTTCAAAATGGAAAATTATGTAGAACTCGTTTGGTTCAATAATAAAATCGATTTATGACATATAAAATGATTTTTGAAATATCTTATTGTAAAACAATAATAAAGCTATTTAACAGGTCAAATTGAACTTTTCAAAATCTGGATGATTTTTATCAAATCCATCCAAATTATTGTTAATACGGTCGAAACCTTTTTGTTTGAGCTAATTTTTTTTTCTTTAAAAACCATCTTAATGGTGAATTTGGGCCAAAACCCAAGAGTTATGTCTAAAATTTTAACGATAATAGACGGTAAGTTTGCGTATTGGTTGATTATGTTATTAGACAAAGATATAATTATCATTTCTTTTAGAATTTTTTATAAAAAAATTATCATTGAGACTATTAAAATAATTTTTAATTTTTAAATATTGATAATTAGGGATTCATATTGAAGGTAACGAGTTAAAGATTTATATACACATGTTATTATGCTTTTGATGATTTAGAACTAAAGATTAAAAGTAAAATAATTCACAATATTTAAAATTAATAAACATTTAACTTAAAGTGATTGTTTTGTCGATCATTTGCTACTCACATATGCCATGCATTTGTCAAGTTTAGCTCAAATCAATTGGGGTTAGTGGCGCATAATGAGTATTAGCTAGAAATGTGAGTTGTACATTGATACAATAGAAAATTCGTAGTGCAAATCGAGACTAGACCAAAAATAACAAACAAATAGGTAAGAAAAAACTAAGTAATAAAAATAGCAAATAATTAGATAAGAAAAAACTAAGTAATTATTTGATTAGATAGTATTATAACTTAATCGAGCCCTCTAGATAAATCAGTAAAAAAACGTGTTATGCTCTAGATTGCATCCGTTCAAAACATAAAAAAAAAACATAAGAATGTTACAATTTTTTAATTTTTAGCATCGATCATAGGAGTGAGATTTTTTTGTTTTGAGTATTCTCATGGTGCGATACTTTTTTTTTTTTTTCGTTTAAGATATCAAGAATAAACCTATTTTATTATTGAATTCGTCTAGTCAAATTTTAATTAAATTAAATACATTAAATAAAAAGGATGTTGCGGATTATAAGTCAGTTTTTTATTCTAAAATAAAAAAAAATTAGAAACAATTAAAAAAACAATTTTTTTTGATATTTTACACATTCATTAAAAAAAATTATATGATACGAATGAAGTTACATGACATGGTTTTTATTATTTTTATTATTAATTTACTCAAGAGTCAAGTCTTAGAAAATTCAAAATATGTCATTTTGCAAGTATGATTTAGAAATAAAAATCCTCGAAGTTACAATATTTAAAAATGAACCCTTGTACAAAAAAGAAGTCTACTCTGTCTGCCTTCAAGAATTTTTTTCTATGATCAATTTTTCGGTAGATTGAGTTTAAAATAGTTTTAGATTCTTCTAAAATTTTTTTGATAATTTTAAAAATTTTCACAACTTAACGTTATTTTTGTAAATTTCATAAAATTATCAGTAAATTTTGATGGAATCTAAAACCGAGCCGGTCCACCAACACTTTTTTAGTTTACACTTCCACCGTTGGCTTGTCAGACACTGAACTTCCTGAATTTCGAAACTCTTTTTATACGCGGGTGGGGAACCTAAAAGGCCAGAAGTCCAACAAAAAAAAAACGAAATTCGAACAGAAGAAATACTTCTCTCTCTTTTGTAGTTTGTACTGAGAAAAAATGGAATTGGACCCTGATGATGTTTTCAGAGACGACGAAGACGACCCAGATAATGAGTTCTATCAGGTTTTCTTTTATTTCTTAGTAATAATAAAACAATCATTTTTCTCGTGTTATAATAGTTTGCGTATGGTTGTGTTTGCGTATGTGTATATAAAGAAAGAAGTGAATAATTATCGTTTTGATTCTTATTTGCAGCAAAGAGAGGCTACTAAAGAATTTGTGGTTTTCTTGGTGGATGCTTCCCCAAAAATGTTCAACACTACTTGTCCATCTGTGAGTTTTCCTTCAACAAAAGACAAACCCGCATATTTTTCTTTTCGAAAGAAAATTTTACTCCGTTTATCTTTTAGTTTTTAGTTTTTTATTTTTATTTTTAAAATGGGTAAGAAGTAGGGCATTTCTTTATGGAATTGGATTAAGCAAATGCAATACCTTTATGACTACATCCTTCAATTTTGCATTTTCATTGCTTAAGCTATTGCTACTATTTTGGGGACTTCAAAAAAGTTAATTAAGGCCTTAGAAAGCTGTTTCATTGTCTTTAAGAATGCATGTTAAGGTTTGTTCATGTTAATTAGGAGCTACTATATTGCTAGATTTCAATCGAAATTGGATGATATGTTGATGATAGTTTAACCAATTTAGCTAGGTCATCAAACGGGTGCAAATTCTTTTGGGTGAGTTGTTGATTCTGTTCGAAGTGTGGTGGTGAATACATTAACTGAGCTTGTTAGGTCCCATTCTTGAAATCTTTTATTGATTTTTCTCTTTTACATAACCTGATATTTATCCTGGAGGTGTTGGCTGCTGTTTTCTTGACTACATTATCACCACATAAGAAAATATTTATGTGAATCTGCAGCTGGTGGAGTTTGCTTCTATGTGTAAACATGTAGTGGAGCAGCGGCTGCCGCTTACAAAGCTATTATATCATGCATCTGTTGCCAGAAAATATGTTAATCGCTTTCTTGAGTGACTGGTGAATTTAGCATAATTTACCACTAGAATTCATGAGTTCACCGATATAAAGCCCCAATTTTCTTCTGAGTTATTACAGCATTTTTACAGTTTGAAAATCCACTACTTAGCAATTGAGGCTTCTAATGCAGCTATTTGAAGTGTTGTGAACTTAAGTTGTTGCTTGATAGGTACTTCTAACGTTGCCTTTCCATAAATATGGTTTCAAGCACTGCGTTTGACCCTCAGTCTCATCCTTCCACTATCCCTGTACATTTGTTTGTTGATGTGGTGCACAATGTGGCATATATCTGTCATGTGATTGCTATAGCATCTCATCAGCACCAAAGAAATATATAATCTTGCATAAGATCAGGGACAGATTTAGGGGGGCACTTGTTCCCCCGAAGATTTTTTTTTAAGAAGCTTCAATATATGCCATGTGATATGTGAGTAGGTGGATTCCAAAAAGTCAAAGGCTCACTTAAAATTTTAAATTACTACATGACCCTCTACCCTCCAAAACCCAAAAGCTTTCCATTTTTTGATATTTTTTGTTCCATTACTATTAGACTGCTTGTCTTGTGCACCTATATAACGGTTATGCAGAGACGGACTTATGGGGGGCACTTGCCCCCCGAAGATTTTAATTTTTGTAAGGAGCTTCAATATATTCTATGTGATATGTGAGATAGAAGGATCACTTAAAAGTTTTAAATTACTACATGACCCTCTAGCCTCCAAAACCGAAAAGCTTTCCATTTTTTCCTCTTTTCTATTGGATTCCTAGTCTCCTATACCTACATACATGGTTACGCCCCCCAAAGATTTTTTTAAGGAAGCTTCAATATACCCATGTGATATATGAGATAGGTGGATCCCTCAATGCCCACCCAAATTCAAAAGCTCGCTTAAAGTTTTAAATTACTACATAACCCTCTAATTCCAAAACACAATAGCTTTCCAGTTTTTCCTTTTTCCCTTTTACTATTAGACTTCTAGTCTCCTACACCTACATACAAGGTTTTGCTTATGTTTTTTTCTTGTTTTTCCCTTTATTATTAGTCATAGATGAACTTTATGATATGAAAGAATGTCAGCACGACTTTGATAAATATTTGAAATGTATTTAATTGACTTATATGGTTCATTTAAGCTGATATGTGAGATTTATTTTTGGTTATATGCAAAAAATATAAAATATACTTTGATGAATTTTTAGTCCCATGATAGAAAATCTTGACTAAAAACCGTGCCCCACAAGGTAAATGTCCATGACCCATCCCTGCATATGATGTTATTCTGTATAATTCACTGTTATTTACAATGATAATATGCCCAAGAGGCCAAGACAAATTAGAAAATTTTAATTTATTGACTCTCATTGTGTTAAGATTCACTGATTTGTTTTGTTTCTCATCAAATTAATTAATCAAGATGCTATGATAAGCAAAGAATAAATATAAATTAGTCTGTCTCTATTCGGTGTGGTTTGTGGAATCAATTATCATCATGTGCTGCACACAATGAGCGCCATATTTGTTTGGTCTCGCTGCACATTTAACTGTTCAGTCTTCAGAACATGCTGTTGCTTTGTATCATCTGGAAAATACTCTGTTAATCTGATTAAGATGTCTTATTCGTAAATGCTGGCAGGAAGATCAAAAGGATGAAACTCATTTCCACATTGCAGTTAGTTGTATTGCGCAATCACTGAAGACTCATATCATTAATAGATCGTATGATGAAGTTGCAATATGCTTCTTTAACACTGTAAGATGTTGCTTCAATAAACAATGCTATTTGTTTCCTTTTTTGATTCTTAATGAATGGATTTTTCTCTTTTGTAATCCCTGGATGCCTTAGCTTTTGGTTTTGCATTTTCTTTTTTCTAACATTTAGCTGACCTGCTTTTTTTTCTTCACTTGCATATATAGTTATGTTTTAGTCTAGGTCATGGCAGAACCTGCAAGTTTTCTAATTTGAGCACATAGTCAAGCTGGCCTTTCACTTGGAGTAGAGTAGAGTTTTATCTGATTTTTTTTTGATAAGTAAACCAAATCAGTAAACTGCTTTCTAAGTTTTATCTGAAAAATTATAGAAGAAGCCCATGATTTTGAGATGCAGAACTGCTTAGCAATGTGGAAGTAGATACAAATTAAATGAAAAACTTAAAGCAAAAGAACGGAAGTAGGAGAAGGGCAGCTGGCTTTTTGGTTCTGTATTCTCTTGGTCCATTGTACTTTTTTATATGAAATGGGCAAAAGAAGCAGACGTCACTCTAATATATCTGATCTTATCTAATGGTTTGATTGATTAGATAGGGCTTAAACATGAATTCTTATACCATGTAAATTGTTTTAGCTTTTGTTTTTGTTATTGTCTTCATTTAGAAGAGGTAATAGGTCAATTATTCTTAAATACTTGGCTAGTTTTTGATACACGCATGTTTTGTCATTGTTTTGCTGCATATGTACACCCCTGAATGCCCAGATAATTACTTATTTTAGGAAAGATTTGGGAGAGTGATCTCTAGCTCTCCAAAGGTATCTACTGGTTTAGATGATCACTGAGGCGCCCAAGTGATTGGCTCTACCAATATCTTGTGATACAGCAAGGAAAAATGCACTTTGTTTCACAATCTCTTTGTACAACTATCCCATGAACATTGGCTTAATTCGAATTTATGTTTAGAATAGGATTAAGTGACTAACTTTTCCTCATACAAAAATTCTATTTAGTCAGTAATTTCATTTTTTTTTAATTTCAGTCAGAGATGGCAAAGTTACTGTATTTGGGAAATTATCCTGCACTGTACATTTTTCATGATTCTCATCTTCATCTCGCTTACCACATTTCTTCCTGTCATTATCCAAACATTTTCAAGAGAGTTTCTATTCACATCCATTGTTCTTTATGCGTAGTATCAAACAGCTGTTCAATTTTTTATTTAAAAAAAGCCATTCTATCTGTTGCTCTTGTTACAGATTTATGTACTAATTATTTATGTTGCAAGTGAATTTGGTACCGGGAGACTTAATCTTTGTTGCTCCTTTCTTCAGTTTACTCTCTTACTCATGTTGTAGACATCTTTGCTGTGTGCAAGAGTTTGCCAGAATGCAGAATTGTTATATGTAGTTTGCTTTTACAAGGGTTTTGGTATACATTCTTCTTGTCTGGTGTTAGGATTCTGTGCTAGTTTCTATTCATCCATAATTTTTTTGTCATTTGCAGAGGGAAAAGAAGAATCTGCAGGATTTAAATGGTGTTTATGTCTTTAATGTTGCTGAGCGGGAGGATGTAGACAGGCCAACAGCAAGGCTTATAAAAGAATTTGATCGCATAGAAGGTAACTCCTATGGTGACTAACGTTGAATTTCTGATTAAGCTTTGAATCTTTTTCTTGACTCCATTTTGTTCTAGAATACTTATGAATTGCATTGTTTAAAAGCGTTTGACCACTCGAGATTTCTTAGTTTTGATTGATATTGGCGTTTGACTTTCTTTTACTTTATCAGTAAGTGATTAAGCTTTTATTGTAAATGGATGTTAATTACTATAAAAAACATTGTTAACATGTAGCAATTAGAATGTAAAAACTTTCCATTTCTTTCTGTGTTTTGGGTCATTATACAATGGCTATACAAGACTTTTGAATTAAAATGTTAGAGAACATGTCGTATGACAAAATGCACATGCAATATTATAGTCGAAGTGACGAAGGCCAAGAAAGAATTAGTTTGTCTTATAATTTTGTCTTTCTCTATCTCCTTTTTAGGAATATATTTTCTTTTTGGTTTCTAATACTGGAAAATTTATTTTCCTTTTGGTTTATAGTAATAGAAAACAAAAAAGAAAATATAATTTTCCTAACTTCATGTGTGTGTGTTTTTTATAAAATTTATAAAATTGTTTTAATGTTCTCTCTACTAATCTCAAATTAATTTTCATCCTTTGTGGTTTCTATATAAATTGTAAGGGCTCTGTTATTTTCTTTTTTCTGTTAGCATGCTTTAGGCAATATTGGAGCTTTGATGGGTCCTAACTCCTAATCATGCTCAAATTTTCTTAGTGTAGGTGTCCATGTCATTGTAAATAATTCAAAGATATGCTAATTCACAAAATTTCCATTTACTGGGAACAAGAAAAAAGTTATATACATTATTCTTAGGGACTTCAATGTTGCATATAAAAAAGTCTTCAATGTCATTCTAGAATCTAGAGTGACATCATGTACTTCTTTGCTACCAATCCAAGTTACTTATTCTTGATTGAAATTCATGGTTATTAATATAATCTTAAAGAATACTTTAAAAAAAATTAATATAACCTTACAGAAATACTAGTTTGTCTTATTTGGATTTGATTCCCTTTTGAAGAAGGGACACCAAAGTTAAAAATTTGGAAACAACTTTCTTGCAGAAGCATTTATTAAAGACATTGGCAGTCAGTATGGTATTGTGTCCGGGTCTCGCGAGAATTCCCTTTACAATGCTCTTTGGGTGGCCCAAGCATTATTGCGCAAAGGGTAATGCTACATAACTATTGCTTTGTCATTTTACCATTAAATTTCTCTCATGCCAAGTGAGAAACTTTCTTTTTTCTTCTTAAGACCCCTCTCTATAGTTTTTGGTAATATTTAGTGATAAAACTATCTCAGGTCTGTAAAGACTGCTGATAAGCGGATGCTTTTATTTACAAACGAAGACGATCCTTTTGGGAGCATCAAGGGTGCTGCAAAAGCAGACATGACAAGAACCACAATACAGCGAGCTAAAGTACGCATTGCTATTAATACAAGTTGCTTTTGTTTTATAGTCTGATGATTGATTTGTGTGATTTATAGTGGGAGTTTTATTATTAGAGAAAATCACTAGTGCATTTTTTCAGGATGCAAAAGACCTCAGCATCTCAATTGAACTTCTCCCCTTGAGTCGGCCTGATGAGCAATTCAATATTTCTCTTTTCTATGCTGTATGACCAAACCTTTATCATCTGGTTGCTCAGGTCTTTAATTTTTGATTAGATTCATTTATATTTTATACCATACTTTTTCAGGATATGCTTGGATTGGAAGGTGATGAACTTGCTCAGTTCATAGCGTCAGCTGGACAGGAGTAAGCATCTTTCTTCTTTGCTGCATTTCTTATTGGTAGTTGAACATACTAACTGTTATCGGTAATAGTAGAAGTTCTGGAACTAGTTATATGCTTGCATTTCTAATATCACTTGGAACGTTTTAATGGTTTAAGATTCAAAATCAGTTTTAGCTTTAGCATACATTATATTGCTACAAATATGTGAAAATCTCAATATTTTGAAAGCTACCGAAACATTTAGATATACTTAGCAGAAAATGCATAGACATTAAGTCAAAGATAGTAAGAGTAATATAGTTGCACCTATGAATAACTATACTATCATAGAGTTTTAATAAAGTGGAAAATCTAAGAGTATATTTAGCTTTTATGCTTATATGAGTAGCATTGCATTTATGAAACAAATGTTTGAAAATGGTGTAGCTTATAAATGTAATAGGACATGAAAAGTCCACTAAGATCTGCATTTAGCCTTGGTGTGATTTCTAGCCATCTACCCCAATTTGAGAAAGGGCATTCGCAATGTTAATAGTTACATGGGCACATGGAGTCGATCATTGAAACCCGCAAAGAGGGCTAATTTCACCTTCTACCACTCCCAAGATACCTAGGAGATCTGATGATTTTGTATGAATTTCAAACTTTTCAGTTGTTACCAGTGTTTTCAAAGGCGTTTGGGCGCGCCCGGAGGCGTTTTCCGGCCAAAAAGCCCTAGGGCGTGAATCCTGGGGCGAAAGTATCACTGGGTGCACGTTTTTTGGGTCTGAACATTCTCCCAGACCCGGGGCGTACGCTTTTGACACCCCCTCTGTGCCCCTCAACATCGCGTGCAAAACCACCAAAACAACATCGATTCCAGCTGAAACCAACTCATTGACCCACACGTGCGTCAAAACAAGCACAACAATCGTGAACCCGAATAGCAAGACCACAACGATCCCATCATCGATGGTGAAATTGAAGATCACGAGTGGTTCCTCGCGAGAGAAATAGAGGAAGAACCACGCGATTAGCACGAACAATAAGGCGATAAGAGAGAATGGGTGGTAGATTAGGCTTAAGAAGAGGATTAGGAGGAGGATTATGGTATAATTAACGCGGAAGTGGGTGAGGTTCTGGGTGATGCGGGTGGTAGCATCCGAGAAGGACGGGGGAAGACTGAATGCGGTGAGGTCTAGGAAGTCACGCGGCGTTGATTGATTAGGTGGTTTCGTTGAAGCGAGAGATTAAATGGGTAGACATTTGTGTTATGTGTTTGTTTGCAGAAGATTTTGGGAGGAGAAAGAGGGGAAAATAAGAGCTTTCTTGCTCGGTAGACTTTGTTCTCTACTTTTTTGTGGTGTCTTTGAAATGTTCAGAGACGAACTTGAAAATGGATTTCATTTGGTTTTGTTTCATTGGGTGTGTTGACAAAAAAAAAAGGTAAGTTGACAAAAAAAAAGGTAAGTTGACTGCAAACATTAAAATTGACTGCAAGTTGCAGTTTGCAACTTTTATTCCACCAAAGATATTGCTGTCAAGTTGTAGTCCACATGAAAAGGTACAAAAAAGACAAGCAACACCCTCCCTACTCCCTAGTCAGTGCAGTGAAAGTGAATATCTGGTGCTTTGCACCGTGGCCTTTGATTTTTAAATGGGGACCATTTTGGAGAAGCTAGATTGTGACACTTGTACGGTGGATTTTAAATGTCTAAATGAATCGGACGCTTCACAGTTTTTCTCTTTAGTTAAAATTTCAAATAAATGACACTTGTCCACCAAATATTTTGATAAATATTTGAAAATATGCGGAAAAAATATGTGAAATATTTTGATAAATATTTATTCATAGATCTTAAGTTAGTAAAATTTATTGATAATTAATTAATTTATATAATTTTAATTTTTTAGTATTTTTATAATTTAATTAATATTATTTTATTCAAAACACTCTAACGTTTCAAAAGGCTTATGCCCCAACGCCTCACCTCTGAAAACACTCGTTGTTACTTATTCAACTCTTTCTATACTTATGGATGCATAAGGCAACTTGTTGCTTTTTAGCTAGACTACTACAGTTGAAGGTGCTCAATGTTTGAAGTAATAGGAAAGGGGTTCATATATATATATATGTGTCTCTTTGTCTTGGATAATCTTCTCTTGCTGAGATTTGATATGAAGTTAGAGGTCTACATCATCACTGTTTATGCTAGAATATTATTCATAGTGCATTCACCTAGAATCTATATTTTGTAACTTGTAGAAATATCTATTTTCTTATTTCAGATTGGAGGACATGAAAGATCAACTTAGGAAGCGTATGTTCAAGAAGCGAATAGTAAAAAAAATTAATTTTTTTATTACCAATGAATTGTCAATTGAACTGAAGACTTATGCTTTGTTTCGTCCTACGCTTCCAGGTAGACACAAGTCAGCATTTTATAACTGAATTTTAGTTTTTAAGGCTTCTGCATGTCACCTTGTAATGTGCTTGATAGATAACTCTGTTACCATGCCTTGGGTTTCTAGGGGCGATAACCTGGCTTGATTCTGTCACCAATCTTCCTTTGAAGGTAATGGATAATTGTTACTTTACATTTCATTTATTGCTTGGGTGGTTGAAGTTGCGGTTGCTCTGAAGCATTAGTTAATTACATGCTATATGATTCAGCCTTAGTTTCTATTATCAGCTACATGTCCTGCTTCTTTACGTTTAGGTTTTGTGTATACCTTGAATTGTGTAATTTGATGATTCCAAAAATTTGTAAATGTATGGAATTTCTTGATGTTTGAGTCAGATAGCTTAGCAGGTAGCAACTCAATGATTTCTTTATAGATATATAGCCTCAAATTAATAGAATTGTTAATATCTTCATCTTATTTATTTTTTATCTGCTCTGTTGAAGTAGATATATGTTTTAGTTTTGCCTTGAAATGTGACTTGTACCTCAAAGGTTGATGCTTCAACCACATAATCTGAGCTACACAATTACATTGTTCACTCTCCTTCTCCTTAACATTTCTTGTATATTCTGATGTGGAATTCTACTAGGGGTGACCGAAGAAGACCATAAATAAAGATAGTGAACTTTTTCTACTTAAAATGTTCCTACTTATGGGAAATGATTTATTGTTTTTTGGGTATCTCTTGGGTTGTCTGGGGTTCTGTTAGAGTTGAACTTTAGGCGTGGAGTGGTATTCGTGCTTCTAAGGAGATCAAGAAGGCATATTTTTTTATTCCTCTTTCTATCTTTTGGATTGTTTGGAATGAGAGGAACAAAAGAGCTTTTGTTGGGGAAGAAAGATAATGGTTTAGTTCTCTGAGTTTCTGGTTTAAGGGAAATTTTTTTTGTTAATGAGGATGATTTCATAGATTTTGTGGAGATAATATCTTGTAGATAGTCTTTTGTACATGTGCTTTTTTACACAATATTTACTTATAAAATAAATGTTCCTACATCTGATATGGCATCAATGTTCTTGAATTTGTATGAATTCTATATATTGATAAATTTTTTTATGAGAAAATATATCGCAATTTATCATAAGATATATATTGAATTGATATTTAATTATTGCTTTTAACTTTGCATCTTAGAATTTTATATAATAAGGGAGATTTGACAATAACAAGACATATTTCAAAGGAACTTTCCAAACATATAAAAATAGTTACATGGTCAATGGGTTGCCCAGCTTGTTGAAATTTGAAATGATTTTAGTGTGGCTTTTTTCTTTTTTTTTCCTGCTATTTTATCATTTTTGGTTTCTAGTGACACAACTAGATTTGGATTTTAATCATGCTCTATGTGTTGACAATTTGTGCAGGCTGAAATATCTTTTATCTGTGCTGATACTGGGGCATTAATGCACGAGCCTCCTATTCGCTTTCAGACTTACAAAAGGTATGTGAGATTGCTTCTGCCTGTCATTCATTTTTAATGCTTTAGTCTTCTTGCCTGGTTTGTAAAAGGCTACTGTTGCAGTTTTCCCCCTTCTGTCTTTTGCTTTTGGGTTTATTTATTTATGAGTTTTTATGTTCATTCTCTTTGTCTTTTAAACCCTTTAGTTGGATTATCACTTTTGATTTTCTTTATGGGTTTATGGGTCATGAAGTGATCTCGATATCTCACTTATTATTTGCTAATGATACCAATATCTCTTGGAGCTGATCAAGATCAGTGACGCAACTTTAGATAATAGTTTTGTACAAGGGCAGACACTCCCTTGGTGCCATATTAATTTACTCCTGACGTATAAAAAAACCCAGATGCAAACTTGAGATGTATTCTGTTGTGTTTAGAAGCTGTCTCGGATGTGAGGGTGAATTTGAAGAAGATTGAAGTGGTACCTGTAGGTGAAATCATACAGTTAGAGGATTTAGCTGCACTAATGGACTGCAATGTGGTACTATTCCAATCATGTACAGGATTTACTTGTCTTTGCCATTGGACGCTTCCTTCAAATCATTTTCTGGTGGGATTCTGTTATTTGAGATTTGGAAGAAGGTTAGCAGGTTGGTAGAAGCAATATCTTTCTAAAGGAGGGAGGCTGATTTTGGTTGAGTGTGTTGAGCAATTTGCCCACGTACTTTATGTCTCTGTTTTCTATCCATGTTCGAATGCAAAATGTTAGAAAAAATTCAAAGAGCCTTTCTTTGGGAGGTCTGAATGATGAATTTAAATTTCCTGTTGGGAATTCAAATACAATATGATTGCCTTATGATTATGGAGGTTTAGATGTGTGCAGATCGATGTTATTCAAACAAGAACTTCTTCGGAAATGGTTGTTGAGGTTCCTCACAGGAAATGATATTCTTTAGAAGAGCTTGGTGGACAGAAAATCCAGGTTAGAGATATGGAACTGGACCTACTAGGCGAGTGATAACTTCTCATGGTTAAGGATGGGAGTATTCGCTAGTCACCAAAGATGGGAGGATTTTTCCAACTTTCATTCGTACAAAATAGGTGATGGAAGAAGTGTTAGATTTTGGCATGATTTATTGTGTGGGGGTTGTTCACTGAATAATTCCCCACTTTGTTTAGCTCAGCTGCAGATTAAAGATGCTTTAGTAGCTAATTTAGGTGATAATATTGTTTGAGAATTAAGTATTGAAGATGCACTCTTGATTGGGAATTTAGATGTTATTGGAGACATATCTAACCAGCCGTAACAACTTTCATATACATGGTGGGTATTTTTTATGCAAGCCAGGATTTAAATTCTTTTGGGATATTCCTTCACTGAACATCTTTGGGATATGGCTTTTTTTTTTTTTTTTCTTGGGGGGGAGGGGGACTTAATTGAGTTATGGCCAGCTCTATTTTTATGAGTTATGGGCATGGAGTGGTATTCATGCTTCTAAAGAAATGAAGAAAACCTATGCTTTGACCCCTTTATTTTCTTTTTGGTTGACTTGGAAAGAACGAAACAGGAGGGCTTTTGATGGAGTTGAGACATTGTTAGAGTCTGTTAAAATTGGATGGTTAATACCCTTTGTTTTTGGGTTAAGGGAAATTATCTAAATGGGGACGAGTTCCTTGATTTTAGAGACTTGCTGTCTTGTAGATAGTCCTATTATAAATGGGTTGCCCCCCTTGGCGCTATATATAGAATATTAACATTCTTTTGGATTAGTATAGAATATTAAATTTACTGATAAAAAAAAGTTCCCCTGGGCAGGAGTTTTATATCTTATGATTTTTCTTCCTTGTCTGAGTTTGCTGATTCATTATCCTTTTGATGTTTGTTTTTTTCATTTTTATCATTTCTTCTCCCTTACCCTTAGATGTTTCTCTTGTATTTCTTGTGTACTTGAGTCTCCTTTTTTTTAAAATAAATTTGTTCACTTAACCCCCACCTCCCCCCAAACAAAAAAAAAAGATGGTGGAGTTAGAGATCACAAAACTCCCCTCTAAACAAAGAAGGGAAATATCGAACGGGGTTCCCATCAGGTTGGAATGCTGTATGAGTAGTTGAAGTGGCTCAGTAGCATAACAGCAATTGAATGCTGGAGTTGTGGTTTTGGCTCTTCTTTCATTTGGGGAGAAGAAAAAGAAGAAAAAAAGTGTTCGGAATGCTTCAAAAATGATTTTGATAAATTTATGTGCCTCATCTTTTTTTCTTTTTGGCATATTACTACTTTTCGATTTTGATGACTTGGAAATGTTTGATCTGCAAGAACTCTGTAATTCAAATATGCTAGCTTCTTTATTAGGATTTTTTACTTGTGAAAAAGAGTATGACATGGGTGTTGATCTGTGTAATGCGCTAGAAAATTATTGGAAAAAAGATCACGAGGGGGGGCGGATGTAATACTTTAATAACTAATAAGCAATGGTTTTCAGAAGCATGAGAGGACTTTTGGTAACCATTGATCAACTTAAATTGATCAGTCTAATATAAGTAGTGTTTAGAAGAGTAGCTACAGTGATTTTCAGAAGCATGCCTTGTTCTTGTTGATGGTTATGTTGTGGTGCTTATTGTCAGGTGATATAGTATCTTATGTGCAGTCAGAGACAGTTTGGTTATTGATGTTTTATTTGATATTTTCATTTTTAGATTTCTATTTGGAATTTGGCCTAACTGTTCCTCTGACTTTTCAGTCAGAGTATTAAATTCTCAGTGGAGGAGCTATCCCAGATAAAGAGAGCGTCAAATGGACACTTGCATCTTCTTGGATTCAAGCCATTAAGTTGCTTAAAAGATTATCACAACTTGAGGCCATCAACATTTGTTTATCCTAGCGACCAGGTTTCTTTATTTTAGTTCTTATCGTTGTGCAGTATTGAAAATATCTATTTGCGAAGAGTTCTTGCTTTAATTATTAATGTAAGTTTTTGATGCTCCGCTGTGCATCTTCAACATTGTGAACATTTAGGTGATTTATGTGGCTTTATGATTGGTTCACCACGTGAAGAATGCATAACAAGAATTGTATGGAAGTATAGTTTTTATTAGTAATGGATTTTCAGGAAGTAATTTAAAAAAAAGGGCATAATTTCAGCTTCATGGGTAATTATTGAAAAAGCAAGTTGTTTAGTTAATATTTTGCTGCCTCTCAAGTACATTTAAGCACATGAATGCCCCAACAGCATCAGAACTGATATATTCATTTAATTAGCTAAACTCTTTGCATTATTTGGAGAAGAGTCCAGTTCAGTATAGGTATTTCCCCCCTCTGGACACACTGCTACCCTCCCCTTCTGTTCCCTTTTATCTAAAGCTCTGTATCATGTTAGAATTTTGGCTGCGAAAGTCAATAAGTGGAATATTTTGAAATAACCTATATATTTGTATGTATCTAGACTACTTTTGCGTCTCATTTTTTAGTCTATGATACTGAGCCTGCTTGGCTTTTGTCTTTGGATCTCGTTTTCTAATGCAGGAAGTGATTGGTAGCTCTTGCATTTTCATTGCTCTGCATAGATCCATGTTACGACTTAACCGGTTAGTACTTACTATATATAGTGTCTTGACTTTAGTATTCTAACATGGCCACTAAATTTTGTAGGCTTGTTTGTAGTTATGAATAGCATTTAATGGCATCTATTGGATGCTGTAGTCATGAATTAATTTTTACTTTTATTTGAATTTCCATAAATTCTTTCTTTATGAAAGCTACTTCCACCTGTTCATGTAGCAGGTCTGGTTGATAGTTGCACTAATGTGATTTCTAGAGTCATATCTTGGAAATATCATTCAAGTATAGTGCTAAATAACTACCTTAATATTTTTTCCCCTGCTGGGGGTAACAGTCATGCACCCAAGTGAGATATAACCTGTGACGTCACCCTGACTCCATTCTTATGGGGCCAGGAGACGCCATTTGGCCTAAAGGTCGCCCGCAATGACTACCTTGAATTCATATATTAGATTATAAAAGAGGCTACAGGTGAGAGGGTCTAGGAGTTCATGTATTTCATCTCTTACATATGATATATGGTTGTCTTCCTTCCCTGAAACCCCTCTTTAATTTCTCCTATTTACAATGATATTTAAATTTTGAGGATTGTATTTTTCATTTTGCAGATTTGCTGTTGCATTTTATGGCGGTTCATCATATCCTCGATTGGTTGCCCTTATTGCACAAGTAAGACATCTGTTACAATATTTAATTAGTTTTTACATCAATGTGCATGCGATGGATAAAATAGTGGGAAGGGTGTGATTCTATCCAACAAGCTTCACTGCATTGTTCATTACATCAATCCTTCTATCTGTTGTTTGTCATCAACATGGACAGTGATGATAGATTCAGATGCAAAATGTCTTCCTTCATTTTTTCTTCCTGTCTTTCCTGATCTTTAAAAGTTAGACCTAATCATTTACTTGTAACTTCTGTTATGCTGTGGAAATATCCTCTTAAAAAGAAGCATCATTACTTAACCGTAAGTCTGTAACCTCTAACATTTGACATTAACTGGCTTTGGTTTCTCAAAATGATGAGTTTATGAACTAAAGATGGCAATTTGGCAGGCACGTGATAGAAATCACCATATATATTCATAGTGTTCTAGCACCCTGTAAATGGAATATGCACAGATGTAAAGGGTGAACAAACTTGTGATACAAACAGATTCTTCTGAAGAGAGTAGAGGAGCCGATATTTTTCCAAACATTGTTCTAATATCATCTTTCCCCCTATTTTTTCCTACATAGTTCACAATTAATGTGCATCAAAGTATGATGGTATTCTTTCCCAATAGGCCAACCCTGAGGTGTATTAATTAAATGCATCCTTGTAAATTCATGTCCAAGTTTACTGTATGCTGATGGTGGTATTTGCTGTTTTTCCACTTCCACATGAATGTTTGAGCCATCGGAGGCTTTGCACGAATGAATTTTATGAAGTATCATGGAATTGGTATTGTGCATCTTGTATAAACAGTCTAGGCCTGGTTAGATCTCTTTGTCTCTCTGTGCATGCATACACGCACGTGTAGCTTATCCTACATTTTGTCACTTCTCATGCATGTATAAAGCTATATTCATGTCTAAGTTCTGGAATGGAGAGATTGATGTCTGGTGTTCGATGTCATGTAAAAATAACAATATAAACTATAACATTGTGATTGTGAACAGAACTTCTAGAATTCAAATACTGCTCTTTCATGTCTGGTTTCAGATTTAGTGTCTTTGATGAACATTTCTGATAAAGCTCAGCTGTCTCTTTGAAACTTCACAGGATGAGATTACTAGTGCTGGTGGTCAGGTTGAGCCACCAGGAATGCACATGATATTTCTTCCATATTCGGATGACATCAGACAAGTCGAAGAGGCAAGAGAAACATATTTTAGCTCATAGAGAATTAATGTTCCAGTAATGCCTTTCGCTAAGGAAATTGGCAACATTTTGCAGCTTCATTCGGATAAAAATGCTTCTACACCTCGAGCAACTGATGATCAAATTAAAAAGGCAGCTGCTTTAATGAAACGTATGGAGTTGAAAGACTTCTCAGTGTGCCAATTCGCTAACCCTGGTAAGGTGCCATATTTTATTTGGTAATTCCGTATGTAACATCAAAACTGGTCCTTGTGCAAATTAGTGTTTAAACGTCATTAAATAACTGGTTTCCTTGTAGTATGTTTGGAGTTATTAGCTTATATATACTTTTTTTAATAAAATAATGTTACGGTTTAGTTCCATTTTTAGAATGAACATTATGATCTCTTAACATGATTGTTCATGCCAGTAAACCTACGAATCATTATATATCTAATTTTAAATTATTGAATACATGAAAATGTAGAAATATCTATGGATAATGTTGATTAAGCCATAGAATATTTGGATGCCTGCCGGGGTTCCATTTTATTTGTAGGTTTCTATTCTACTGTGGTGTCATATATCTGCTGTTTTATATTTTATACACTTTTCTTGTTGCAATATAGGTGTAACAGGTTCCAATATTCTATATTTGTAGTACTGTACATTTGCTGTTTATATGACGTGTCATGATATTTTTCACTTTATAGCAGAGCGTTATAGCTTTCAATTATTCATTTAGATCCTTAGTGTGCAACAAAATAAATTCTTGCAGCCTTGCAGAGACACTATGCAGTATTGCAGGCCATAGCTCTGGAAGAAGATAAGATGCCTGAAGTTAAAGATGAAACAATCCCTGATGAGGAAGGCATGGCTAGGTTGGGACAAAGTGTCATTTTTAGCTGCATTTACCACCTTTGTTTTTTACTTTCTGCCCTTCATTTTATCTCGAAAACTTCTATTGTTATGTAAATTTGGAAAAAAATATGTTCATGTGCCTGGCGTGCAGACCTGGAGTAGTCAAGGCAATAGAAGACTTTAGGCTTTCTGTCTATGGGGACAATTATGATGAAGAAAGCGAATGGGTGGGAAATGGGAAAGTGAGTGAGGCCTCCAAAAAACGAAAAGCGCTTGCTGAAAATGCAGCTAAAGAGTCTTCAAGTTATGACTGGGCTGACCTTGCAGACAATGGAAAGGTGAGCTCTATGTTACTTTGCTGTGCTTCAACCCTTGGGTTTTTAGTTTTCTTTAATTGGGATTAGAACTGAGGGTGCTTAACTGAACTTTGAAGGAGAATGGTGCACTTTCTCTTTAGAACTCAACTGATTACTGTAAAACTTTAGGCTTTATTAGTTTTGACTGATAGCAGTTCCAAGGATTTTTTCTTCTTTATAAAAAGGATATTTATTTCAGGTTTTGGAGATGTTCTTTTTCCCCAAAGCCAACTGAAGATGTATTTTAATGATTTTATGTAGCATCACAATTTTCATATTTTTCTGTCAAAGCATATGGATTAGGAGTAACATTCAAAGTTGGACATTCTGACAATGTTTTAGTTTCTTCTTGACATTTACAATTGAAAAAGGTTGGGAACATTGCCATACATTGATATGTGAGGTTATATAAACCTAATTGTAGGTATTATACAAAGTAAACTTAAGCAACACTCATCCATGAAAAGTAAAAGCAAAAAACTAGGGAATTGTTTCATGATTTTAGAAGACACTCATATAGCTTAACAATTTTAGTGATGTTAGTCTTTTCTTGTTATGAATTTGTGTTTTGCAGCTGAAGGATTTGACAGTTGTTGAGTTGAAATATTACTTGACGGCGCACAACCTCCCTCTTTCTGGAAAGAAAGAAGGTCTGATCAGCAGGATATTGACTCACATGGGGAAGTAAGCAAGTTGAGACTAACCGTATGCAGGAGCATTAACTGACATGAAATATATTTCTTGAGCTAACTTTTTGTCTTTTGCAAAGAATGAAGCTGTTAAGTTCCAAGTGAACAAATACAAGATCTAGTTGTCCTTTCAATACAGATTTAACTTAGTTTGTATAATCTTTTGTGTTGGTTCATCATCAAGAATTTGTCCTCTTTGTATATCGATAGGCTAGTAGAGAAAAGTAGCCTGAAAATCTGATGCAAGCTGAATGCTGATCAGATCTTTTCCTTAACCTGATTGAATTTCGTATTTGCTGAATTCTTTCCATCTTAGTTAAAACAAGTACAATGCATGGAAATGGATGGATTCCAATTTGACCTATCAAAGGATTTATATTGGGAAATTTGACAAGATTGGAATTGATCATGGTGACAGAAGAACTAGTAGAACAGTAGAATGCTTAAAAAAGAACTACATAAATAAATAAAGTTATTTAAAACAGAAAGTGCTTCATTTAAACCTGCTCATGAAGTCATGATTTTACATGAATGCATATGCTTCAAAATGAGAATCTTCATTCCATTAAAAAAAAAAGAAAGAGAATCCACATGGTGTATCTTCTGTTGCTGTTACTAATTAGCAGGGACATTAGAAGAAAAACCAAAAAGATAATATAATAAAATTAAAAGATAAATAAAGATGATTTTATTTGGAGGTGAGAAACAGGTGTGTTTGGTAGGATACAAGTCGGAGTTTTATGAGTAATGGATAGATCAATAAATACAAGTTAAAAATATTTATTTTTTAACGGATATTATTTTTCATATATATACTCGTATTTTAGCGATTGAGTGTCAGATCAAAAACGAGTATTAATAAATTTTTTTTTATTAAAATGAGAAAAAAATAATTCTGATTGATTTTTACGAATTAATGGATAAAAATTAAAAATGTTCATTTTCTAATCAATCTTACATTTTATACCCATTTCAATATTTTAACCAACTGGTAACGGGAGGAGCTAAAAAAAATTCAGTTTTATTGGTAGGTGATACAACTGCATTCGCAGCATTTCCTTCCCCTCTTAAACCCTTAAAACCCCGTCAGCATTTCCTTCTACAGTTCTACTCTCACTCAGCCTCTTCAATGATGTTGTCCTTCTCAACAACCCAAACCCCATTACTTCTCTAAAACCCTCCTACCAATCTATCATCTCCCAAAATCATCAATTTTCCATTAACGTACCGAAAATTACCCTTTAACTCCATGGCCTCTCTCCTCAAATCTCTCCTCAAAACCCAAGCCCCTCTCCGCACCCCCCACAAATCCCTCCCTCTCTCCCCCTCAACCTTCATCAGAACTCTAACCTCCTCTCCCCAAATCACACCCAAAACAACTCAGAACAACAACAACAACAAAAAACCGCTCTCTGCTTTCTTCGAAGAAGCGGTAGAATTGTGCCCAAGAACAGAAGACAATGAAAGCGAAAGCGAAAACAGTGAGTTGAAGAAGAGATTGATAGAATTAGAGAAAGAAGTAATGAAATTGAAGAAAGCGAAGCCTTTGAAGGGAAAAGAAACTCTGACGAGTGAGAAACCAAAGAAATCAGTGAAAGTGGAGAAAATGGAGAAAGGGACGAGCTTATACGCTTTGTTTACGGGTAAGGAGGGACAAAATCGGGAGGATATGAGGAGAGAGGATGAGGAGGAAAATGAGGTTTTTAAGGAGCTTTCACCGGAAATGGAGTTGTTTGTGAGGCTTTTATACGATCAAGGGTATTTTAACAATGTTAATTTTTTGCCTGGGAATAGGTTGGAATATGGGTGTTTTGAGAACAGCTATGCCAGGGACTACATCAAGTGTGCCGCAGATAAATTCGGCAGGGATCATCAAGAAATAGCAAAGTAAGAATATGTATATGTATTTTGTCTATGCATTGTGTTTAATTGTTTGTTTGGATCATTTATATTCATGCTCTGTTGAGAAAAAGTAGGGAAATTATGGTTCTTGTTGATTTTGCTTCTTGTAATTAAGTCACGTTAATGTTAAATAGAGTGGTAAAACGTCCGGACTTCAAATTTGAGAGCAAATTTATCAAAGATGAACATATGGTAAAGTGTCAATCTAAATTATACAAGTAAGATTTGATTGCTCTTTTCACTAATATTTGAAGCAAACCGTTTAGAAGTAATTAATTGTTAGATAAATGTGAAAGGTCTGTGTGGTTAAAACATACAGTAAAAGATATAACAGCTCCAATGAAATGGCATTACTTCAAGCTTCTGAGAAGATATATATAGGGAAAGACAAGATTTTTCCTCAGAATCACCAAAATGATAGATCGCCACAGGGTTATTTAGAGGATATTGCAATTCTTAAGAACTGAATCATTGATTCCATCCCTGTATCAACTTTTCATTTGTAACGGATGGTATAGTTGTGCTTGTAATACTTAAGATCCATGATATCAAAGTTGTTTGCACATGACTTAAAAATTAAACGATGAACCTAACTAATGGCTTAGTACGCCCTTGATTGTAGAAAGATATATTGAACTGAACGGTAGCACAAATGTTATTGCCACAGATATGAGGTGGATGACTGTTAATGGCACATCTCAAGTCCATATGCCCTGTGTTTGGTTGAACAGAGGAGAGTAGTAAATAATGCCATGAGGTTTAGTTAAATAAGAAATTATGTAGAGTTCAGCTAGTTTTTGCAGTTTGATTGTAGCATTATGTCTTTATCTTTCTCTCTTTTTTGGAGAAGTAATTGTAGCATTCTCTCTTAGAAAAAGAAGGTATTTTCAGAAGTACTTAATGTTAATACTTATAAAAATAAGTATTTAATGTTAAACTTTGTTGGCGATTCTGGTAGAAATTTGGATTCTATTTTCATCTTGGTGTGTTCTTTGCCCAAGTTTACATCATCCCACGTAAAGTGTTGCTTGAAAGAATCATGAGTCATCAGGGTTAGTCAATACGCCCATATATATATCAGGTTTTAACTGTTTGTTTGCATAGGGTTAAAGATGCGGTGATCGATATGCAGTTCAGCCTCATAGAGAATTGTAATGGCCATTTGAATCAATCAGTTCACACTTGTTCACTTATTTGCTTGGTTAATATTTTTTAATTTTTTAATTCAAAGTGGTCTTATAGGCTAAGTTCCTCTATAGTTCAGCTGAGGTGTCACTGGAGCATTTAAGTTTGTCTATAATCTGATTAGAGACCTGGTAAAGTAGAGATAAAAATGTACCTTGCACGCTACTTGGCACAGGGACACAGGTATATGGCAATTCAAATAAACAAAAAAATATGGGAAAAATATGCCCATACACCCACATATACATTTCTAGCAGTGTGGATCTCAAATTTGATATAAGCTCAGACTGTTCAATTAAATAAATATAAAGTTGGCATTCATGATAGCTTAGTGTTTTTTTTCCTTTCTAATTTAGTGGGAAAATATATGTTTGCACTTCTTTGAGATCGTAATTTTTTATTAATTGTGACAATATTTCTTAGAACTGTTCTATTGTAACGAAATGTTCATGTAAGAATGATATGTTTTTACAAGTACATGTGTTAAGGTGTTAATACATAATTAACATTGAACAGATGCTAGATATGGATTTAATATCTTATGGAATCTGATGGAATTTGGCACACATAGAAGGCCACATTTTGAACCATTTTGTCTATTGAATTATTTTTGTATCTTATTTAGTATTGTTTCTTTACCGAAATAATCTTCAAGCATCCATCTTGGTACTCCTGGAAATATCATAACCTTCAATTTTGGATTTACAGATGGTTGTCAGGCAGTGACTTGAAAAAGGTCGCGCTCTTTGGTTGTCCTTCCCTTGCTAGAAAGAATGTATTTTCTGCTAAAAGATTGCGCATGTTTTTTGAAATTCAAGAAGACACTGTAAGCCATTATTTTCCTCTTCTCTCACGCACTTTTTGATCTAACTTTGGACGTATGACATTCAATTGTTTGGTGTTTGTATTTCACTACAGGTATGCAGTAAATGCATGATAAAAGAGTCATGCAAGTTTGTGAATCAGAGTGTATGGAAAGGTGATACAAGGGCCTTGAATTTGGCTGATGTAATGAGGGTCATTACTCTGTATGCTTTGGAGTCAATGCATCGGAAACTTATTGTACCTGATGAAATAAAGGTTTCTGTCAGTAAATTACTGAAGGAGATTATCAAATTGGGTCAAACTACTGCATGAGGCTATTTAAACTAACATACACGGGCATTTCTGGGTCGAGTAACAGTTAATTCACAATGCGATTGCTTTGCTTTCATTGCATTTTGATGGATTTCTATTTGATTTGCTAGTAGAATCATTCTTAGAACACCGTTTTACTTATCAAAAGAAAAAAAAAAAATTATAACACTGTTTTAAGCTTTCAGCTGGTAGGGATGAAGTTACAACTATGACAGGAAGGAGAAAATCTTAGAAATGGAATTCTGAGATGAAATGTGATGCTGTCATCCTGATGGGTGATTGTTTCTCTTGATATTCTGAGATGAAATGTGATGCTGTCATGCTGATGGGTGATTGTTTCTCTTGATATTCAGATTGATGGTAGAGAGACCAATTATATCCATGGATTATGTGCATCTACTTTACTAATTGTATCTGTAGTTAAAGATTAAAAACTCTATAGAATACAAGTTACAAGTTAGTCAACTTAAAACATTTTCGGGAGTTTTTATATGGATGAGAACTTGTAAGCACTCTTCTGAACCTGGATTTTGTGTTCTTTAAGCATTTTTCTTGTATATTTTATATGTAGTCTTGAAAAGTTCTACTAATGGAGAACTGAGAAGCATCTTTGGACGGTAAACACCATATCTGGCTATTCAGTCAATTGGTTCAAGGAGACAGAAAGGGAGAGAGGTCAGTCAGCTTGCTTCTTCTTTGCGCTGAGAATGGTTTTTGTAATGGGTATGTTTGTCATGTTGACATATAGTTCAAAGTAAGATGATCTGATTGACCAAATTAACTGTCTCAAGGATTGTCAGCAATTAGAACAAAAATTATCTGATTGACCATATTTGTTTTGGTCATTGATAAGTTTTTTGGGTTTCTCTTTTTAATTTGTATTGAAGATCATGGGGTGGTTGAACTGTTTATTTGTTTTGTTGGTCAAATGCAGGATTTTGTTATAATATCTTCCAGAGGGATTGAATTTGGGCATGTTGGTACATTGTTTTATCATGTTCAAAGGAAATACAAACCATAATTGTACTTGGGGTGTTGGCAATGCACCATGGTATCCTGAAACATTTTTTTTATAAAATTGTAAGACTTAAGATTTATCTTAATCTTTATGATTTTTTTGTACATGTAAAAAATTATAACTATAAAAAATGGTCTTCTGGTAAATTTTTTCTCAATGTATCGTTGGATGTGTCAATATTAACACCATGAATGATATGATATTTATTTAATGATACATTGATAAATTTTATTTTTTAATTATCAAAAAAGATTTTAATCCTTAAGATTGTAATATTCATGTCTGTTTACGTTATTTTAAATTAAGAAGGGCAATGAGATGGGTTTTGAACGGAGAATGTTTTTCTTGCCTTTGCATTTGCCATCAATTTTTTTTTGTTTTCGTCATCTTGCAGGATATTTTTGTCGATGAGTGATATTACACAATCGAAAAAATTTATAAAATTATAAAATATTTAATATTTAATTTTTTTAATATAATTGTTATTTTTTTTCCGTCAGCGAAAATGATTCCATGGATCGGGGCTATTTTTTCTTACCGTCGTCTTAGTTCAGGTAGGGGATATAAATCATTCTCTATTAAGATTGATTAGAGAAATTGGCACATGAATGTCATGTGATCCACATGATATGGCACGTGATAGGGGGATTGAGTGGGGCAATTGGGGCAGACGAGGCATTCCGTGTTCCAGACAACGGACATGAGCCAGTGATCCCACGCCTCTCCTTCTGCGCGTCACGTAAAGGGCTCAGCCTTTTGGGACCCACCCGGTCACGCCGGGGTGCAGTGTCACGTGAAAGGAAGCAGTAGGGGAAGAGGGCCCTGCGTCCGCATCATCCAGTGCTGGGCACGCACACATCGTGGACACATCACCAGACATTTAGTCTTTGGTCTCGCACGTGCGCCGAACTTTGACACGTGCAGCATCACCTTCCCTCTCTCTCATTGGATTGTCATGGACATTGGACAGAGACGGTTACTGAACCTATAGAGAAGACACTGCCCACGTGGCTTGCTAACGTCACAGTTGGTCACGCACACAGAGAGGGAGAGGAAGACAGTTACGCCCTACGGGTGCGAGGTCTTAACGTGTTGATTTGTCTTGTTTACTTTTACCCAAAATATCTTAAATGTCCTTGCCTATTCCAACGTATTTTCCTACAGTATGTAGTGGCAAATTCGTAAATCAAACTACAATCACGGGCAATAACACTCCCTCAATGTATTCTACCTGACCATCTCCCAAATCCCTCCTATTTTACAAGCTAAATCATACTTCTTGTTCCATTCTCTTCTTCTTTTTCCCGGGGATTCACCAAAACTAAAAACCACTCCCGGTCATCGGAATCCTACTACTCCAGTTTTACGGCTCCAGCAAAGCCAGCTCTTCCTCTCATTCACTTAGATCTAATCAGATCGCCATTTGTGCATTAGTAATAGGAATCTTGTCGTACTATTTTGTTTTCAATATTGATTTTTGATCTAAGATTTTTGTTCTCGTTGTCCTCTGATTATAAACGGTGTTGTTTAAGTGGAGATTCATCAGCTCCGAGCTGCCAAAAGCTAATTTTCAGCTGATTCTTTTTTTTTCTTTTTTGCTTCCTCATTCGTGTGGTAATCCTTCTCATTTTCAGTGCAATTTTTCAGTTGAATCTTACTAAATTCTCTTGAAAGAAATTTAAGAGCTAAAAATCGATTTCTGTTTTAGTGCAATTTTTTTTTTCCGGAATGGTTTTTACTAATTTAATTGAGTAGTTTTCGTCAAATTCCTTTTGCAGCGAGTGCTGTTTTAAGTTAGTTGATGATTTATCTATGAAGTAGTAGTAACTATTTGCTAAAAAAAGAAAGCTAAAGATATTGATCTTATAAAGCTAAGGAGAGAATTTGTGTGAGAGATGACATCGGGGACGAGACTGCCAACATGGAAGGAGAGGGAGAACAACAAGAGAAGAGAGAGAAGGAGAAGAGCAATAGCAGCGAAGATCTTCGCGGGGTTGAGGATGTACGGAAACTACAAGCTCCCCAAGCACTGCGACAACAACGAGGTCCTCAAAGCCGTCTGCGACGAAGCTGGTTGGACCGTTGAACCCGACGGCACCACCTACCGCAAGGTTCTTCTCTCATTCTCTCCCTCTCTCTATATATATATGTATGTATATATATCCTGAATTTTCTCTTTTTCTATTAAGTTAGAAGTACTTTGTTTCCCATTTTCATGTTTTTTGGAAGCAAAAAAAGAATGAAAGTACTTTCGAATTGGTCTGCATTAGGTAGTGTTAGTTTCTGCTTAATCAGTTTGCGCAAATGAATCGCTAGTAATTTACGCTTTCTGCTAAGTTTTTGTGCAATTCGCTGCGTTTCGTTTATGTTATTGCTTTATTTGATTTCTCGAAGCAAATAAGTGTTCTGTTGTTTTTTTTTTGTTGAGTATTTATTTTTGAATTTCTGGAAGCATGAGTCTGCGTTTCATTTGATTTATCATGCTGTCTCGTTTCGTGCAATTTTTGCTAACATGCGCCGGTCGGAGTGGCGTATGTTAGCAGCGATGATCGTATTGGCTATCGGCATCCTCAGCTTTGTATCCATGGCTGTTTTTAGCTCACAGGACATGATCTGTTACTGAATTACGTAGTAAGGTGCGCCGGTTTCCCAGACGGAGGATAGCTGGAGCGTAGACTTTCTGCTAACATGCACCACTGCGTTTCGTACGCTGGCAAAAGTGATCCGATCTGTTGCTAAGGTGGTAACATGTTCTACTGGTTCCCGGCGCATGTTAGCAGCGGGTGTTGCGGTTTATTTCTCGCAAGGGTTGGATTCTTCTACTGCCTTTTTCTTTAGATCTGGTCAGCATTGTTATATCTTTTTATCTTAACTTTCTTTTAACGCGTGAAAGAACTCGAGAATCTTTTCTTTCTTCGTTTGATGACTGGTAGTCTCTGGTAAAAAATTGGCATAGATCTCGAGAAGACGAAAATGCCCTTCATCAAGTCTCCAAATGCGTTGTCCAATGCCTACGTTAGATAGGAAATTTGGGGAGGGTGGGGGGTTGAAATCTTCTGCTTTTTTGTTTGTCACAGACTTTGTTGATTTTAAATGTAACAGACCCTTTTCAGGTTTTGCTCGGTTTCCCATTTTGGAGGCATCACCCTTTCTGATGATGATATGGATTCTTATTTCGTCAAAATGCCCTTCAATAATGAAGGGTCAGTTGTTATAAAGGGTCACTTCATTATTCATGGTATCTTAATTAATTAAACCTTTGAGGCTCAGAAATATACTGTGGATGTTATGTTAATCATTTTATAATTAGGCATGTGGATTAGTTATAGACTTGCAGTCCAGAAGTAATACGGAGTTCTGTAGCAGGAAGTTTTGTCTAGCTGGTTGCCAAAACAGTTGTGCAACGTGGTCGTAATTATTTGTCCCGGAAAGATCTCAAGAGTACTATAATCGCCACGTCTTACTATTAGAATGCCAGGAAAAGTGTTCAACCATGTCTTCCTAGATCTCTTTAATGAAATTGAATGTGTTATTGACTGCAAAGAATCTAGTTTAACCAAATATTTAAAGAATAAATTTGATTGCACAGGAACCATGTTAGGTGGTTGTTAATATAGATTCCACAAGTGAGGTAGCTGGCTCCTGAAAGGGTGGAATTATCACAATTTTCTTCGCTAATCCATATTCCGTATGTATTACTTTACTATTTAGTCGTATTGGCATAAGAGCAAGTGATTATATGACTCATAAAGAAGGCATGTCCTTCTACTGACAGTTGAAGAGTGTTAGACTTGGGCCCTTGAGTTGGTATTTGTCATAGCCTTCGTCTTCCGACTTCCAGATATGATGAAATGAGGAACAAACACTCCTTTTGTCATGATATTAGAAAATGGCTCCTAGTTTCTGCAAAAGGAGTAGAAATTTGTTATGACTGAGACTTCTTTGGATTACAGCATTGTACAGCCAACTGAGCTGACAGCAGTGATAGATTTGACCAGTTGTTCCACCATAACTTGATGATACCAAACAGTTACTCCTGTGCATAAAATTAAAGCATAGTCCTAACTGAACCAAGGGAAATTTTGGAAAACAACCATGGGCCATCTATGTCTTGTGGCTCAGAAGTGTTAGAGTGATAAGCAGTAGTAAGAGTAGCTGAGGTAGGAGTTGAGTGGAGAAACTGTGAGTGAGCTCTGAAAGCAACATTGATGGATGGAATGGAATGAGATCTGCTATTGGTCTCAAACACCATGAATTGGGACACAAGAATTGTGCCCAGACAATAACATTCTGATATTAAAATAAAATGCTTAAAATGGAAACGGGAAACAAAAGGGAGCTAGAATGCTGGTTTTCTTGTTTGATAGATAAACCACACTGATGTAACATGAATTATACAAAAATTCATGAACTGTGGTTTCTTTCAACTGTTATTACTATCATTTTTCCCTGCCATTAGCATTGCTTTTGTCATAGTATTGTGTTAGTGCCAGTTGATTCTACACTAGAGTCATCCTTCAAAACCGTTGATATTTTATTTATGCTTTTATGTTCAAATAATCATTTCTTGCAGGGATGCAAGCCTGTGGAGCGCATGGACATAGTGGGTGGATCTGCAACAGCAAGCCCATGTTCATCTTATCATCCTAGCCCTTGTGCTTCCTACAACCCAAGCCCAGCCTCCTCTTCCTTCCAAAGTCCTGCTTCATCCTCCTATGCTGCTAATCCAAATGCTGACGGGCATTCTCTCATCCCATGGCTAAAAAATCTCTCCTCTGCATCATCATCGACCTCCTCCCCCAAGCTCCCCCAGCTCTACATCCACAGTGGCTCAATCAGTGCTCCTGTCACCCCTCCATTGAGTTCCCCCACTGCTCGAACTCCCAGAATGAAAGCTGATTGGGAGGACCAATCTGCCCGCCCAGGATGGGGTGGGCAGCACCATTACTTCCTACCTTCTTCAACTCCACCAAGCCCTGGCCGTCAGATTGTTCCTGATCCAGAATGGTTTGCTGGGATTCGACTCCCTCATGGTGTGCCAACTTCCCCCACATTCAGCCTTGTCTCATCAAACCCATTTGGCTTCAAAGAAGCTGGTGGTGGATCCCGCATGTGGACTCCGGGGCAAAGTGGAACATGCTCTCCCGCCATTCCTGCTGGCTTTGATCATACTGCTGACGTTCCAATGTCTGAAGTGATTTCGGATGAGTTTGCATTTGGAAGCAATGCAACTGGGCTAGTTAAGCCATGGGAAGGAGAGAGGATTCATGAAGAGTGTGGATCAGATGATCTAGAACTCACTCTTGGAAGTTCAAGGACAAGGTGAGCTGGCATGTATATTTTAATCGGATTGATAAAATTGACTGCTTCTTTACTTGAACTATGTTGTGAAGCAGCTAAAGGATGTGTGATTAGTTCAGTGGTCTTTTTCTATGAACTTTGATTCTGTTTTTGTGCTCTCAGAAAAAGAGTTACAAGGGGATCAAGGTGAGCATGAGCAGTTTCTCTCTTGTGTTTGATTTTCCTTGATTTGTTTATGTTACCTTGTCTCTAAATTATATGTAGTTAGTTCTTCGAGATTTGGGTGGTTTGCCAACTCTTTCATTTGGTACCTTTCTTTTAGAATCTTAATTTTGTTGAAGAAACTTGTTGGGAATTTTCAGCAAAAACTCTCATAGAGCTACGCAAATAATAAACATAACATTGATACTATTTGTTGGGAATTTTGATATTCAATCAACAACTACACAATTATAATAGCAAAAATAAAACGAAAAATAAAAATAAGAATTTTAAATCTAAAATTAATTTATTCAAATTTTAAATAAAAATATAACTACAACAATTAAATAGATGAAATAAATAAAATATAAAAATATAAAAAATTATGTGGCTTGGTAGCTGTTTGTTTACATCTACTAATAAATTTATTATTTTATTAATTTTCAATTATAACTTTAGATAGAGTAAAATTATTAAGCTCTTATTATCTCACAACTTAAAAATCCGGATACAATCAAAGCTCTCAATATGCTTTTAACGCTCTATATGATAGCCCAAAACTTCAATACATCCAAAACTTCCATCTTAGCTATACTAGTAAACTCATTTTATTTATAATGTATATTAAAATTATGAGTCTGTCACAAATTTTTTTTAGGACCTCATTTAGTGGAGGATATTTTCTTAATACTATTAAGAAAATAACAACTATTTTTACTTTTACTAGAATAAACAATTATAAAATCGAAAATAAAGAAGCAACTTGGTAGGTGAGTTATTGAAGGTTATAAATATGAGCATTAAGAGAGGTTTTCCATTGTTGAACATTGCTCTTGTGATTTTTCCACTAAAAATTCGTCAAAAACATAACTTTAATACCACTTATTAGGATTTAATCTACACATAGAGGAAATAAAAACACATAACCACAAAGAGAAAATTTAAATAAACATAAACACCAAACCTACGTCCACGCTAGCGCAATACAATTTTTAGGATGGTAAAAAAAGTTGTAAAACCCTCTCAACTCTCACTATCCCAAAGTCTCATTACAGCCTCTCAAATTAACTAATCTTTGATTATTCTAGTGTTACAAGACTTATAGTTACAAATAAAACTCCTGGAGCCTTATTTATAATAACTAGTACCCACATGCTTTTAACACATAAACAATGATTATAACTACTTACAATAATACTTCTTTCCAATTTGAAAGTTAAGAAGTATTTTAACAAAAAAAAAAAAAAAATTTGGAATACTTACGAATTTGATTGCAATAACTAGTACTCACGTCATTTTAACATGTATAGATCGGCTGGCTGTCTTTCATTCTAGGCTTTAATCTCTGGTTTGTCACTAGAAGTAATGCTTAAGTACTAGTGAATTTGATTGCAATTCAGTGACCAAACCTCGCTCCAGTTCCTTTTGTACATTCTTTAACGTTAGTGTTATGTGTCTATCTTTTTTTTTTTTTTTTTTGGGTACATTGGCTAACTGTGAGGGGATGAACCTCGGATCTTTTGTATACAAGACTTGGAGCTGACCACTTAGCAAAGAGATCCTAGTCTGTTATGTGCCAATCTGCTCTGCAAGAAATTATTCGACACGGGTTGCGTTATTACTTCTTTCCTTCTTCTTACATTCACTTGACCTCATAAAAAAAAATATTTGAGTGAATTCTACATAAATGCGACAGAAAAAAGTTAATCTGGGAATGGTCCTCTTAATTTTATGCATTTATGAACTTACTAGATTTAATCAAATGCAACCCTGTGTGCAAAATCATAAGCTCAATTGACATGCACGTGTAATCAGTATTAGTACATGCTAGTTGTGGTCTGGTCACATGGACAGATGAAACTATTCCATGTTTATGGGCGCGGGATAATGAATTCTTTTCTTCCAAACTTCATTTAACAAGCTTCAAATGTGAAAGATAGCCTTTGATGAAAACAGATCTCAATAATTGTTGCGCTTGTATGTGGACCTGTTATTTCTTATACCAGATCCAGAGTTTGATACATGTGATTGCAATATGATAAATGTAGCTTTATTTCACAAACCACAAATGTTAGGCTACCATTAATCATTTTTTTTACTTTCCTTTTCCTTTTTTTTTTGTCTGCCATTTCACAAATCATAAGTTTGCTTCTTCTTTTTTGTTACAAATCTTCTTTTGCGAGAAAAAGAGAGAACTTTTTAGTGTTTTGATACAAGGCCAATTGAAACCATCATGAGGGCATCGTTTTCTTGAAATTTGGTAGCTTTTAGAGTCAACTTTTTTTGCAGACCTAGTTAACATTCAGATTGTGAGGGTTTCAGGTAGTAAATAACTAGGGAAATTCTTGTTCAAACCCGATTCCATACTAATTTTATGAAGAATTTGTATGAAAATTACAAATAAGCTTTCACATAATTATTAGTGGAGTTTCCTCTAATACAAGACTATCGAGATAAAATCAAAATTTCCCCTCAAATTTTCATGTACTGTTTGAGCATAGTTATTGCATATCATAATAGCACATGCAATAAACAGACTATTGAGAAAGGAAAAAAAAAAGAGTTTCAACATTTTTTTTTTAATCTTTGCAAATTTACCAGCCTAATTATGGACAAACGGTAACTTCTACAAGCTGAATAAGATATTTTCATAAATTATCAAGCATTCCTCCTCTGGTCCTACGTTGAGTCTTCCCCTCAATCAACATTACAATTGATGTAAGTTTGGACTTATTTTTGGAGTTTTCATACAAATATAAATGCCCAATTTTTGTGGAATAAAGGGGTAGCAAACGCTGCGGCCAAATTAGTGGAAACACAAATCCTAATTTAGCAGAGAAACAGACATTCCCCCTACTCATTGGAAACCAAGTGGGTAAGTGGTCCTAAGCAGCAAGATAAGCAAGCATTCATCACTCTCATAAATTGGGGTTCCTGTATATGGCATTGCAGTGGCAAGCATATGTAGGCCACATCGAAGAGATGGAGACAAGGCAAAACCATCTTTCAGGATTAAAGGAGGGTGGTCACTATATCTATCTTTCTTTCCTTTGTGGGGGCACGGGAAGCTACTTTTTCATCAGCATTTATTTATTTTTAGCAAAAACATGTACAAGTTCCCCAACCTTTGAAATTTTCGAAAAGGTAAAGATAGTTCAGATTCCATTTCCTGATATTTTTTACTACTTGTATAGATTCAATGGTGCAAGTATTTATAGCATTACAAAGATGCTATTTTTGTTGGATCACACTATACACGCAGCACAAATTGGAGAGAGAAGGGTTCAGTTTCCATCATTTTCTTTTTTCATCCTTTGACAAGGATGCAATCAAAAACTACCACGTATTACTAGACTAGCAAATTCATGACTTCAAAGAGCAGCCAAACTTGGAGCCTATGAAGAAGCAATGCGTAGGTTTCTTAAGGCAGGGTTGGAATGTATACTCCTAATGGTACCTTAGTACTCCATAGGCGTCTGAAGGTTTGAAGGGGGAGTGCAGTGAAGGCATTCTCATGGGAGAAGCCCGCCAGCTTTTACTATACTAAGAGGAGAGATTAATGGTTGTTAATAATGGATGAACGGTTCTCATTGAGAAAAAAGGATGGAAAATGAAAAAGATGGAAGCTGCACCCAATCTGATTTCTGAAAACAATGACATGCCATCTGGTATAATAATCTCTATATTGGTATTGTTTGCTTCAGGGATGAACTTTAAGATGCTTAAACCATATATACCAGTAAATTATTTGCGGCTTTCAGTTTCCAGCATTTTCAACAAATTGCATCACATATAAACTAAATGAATTTTCCCACATTTCTCTAAGCTGTGGAATTACCTGGAAATCAATCGCTTCATGTGGAAGAAGAATGCAGATATAGAAATTCCTAACAGAGAAAAGATTCGGATAGAAAGAATGTACACATGGCTCTGAGCCATCTCTCTCTGTCAGGGGGAAATAGCAAAATATTAGACCCCCAATGAAATGATCACCTCTCAAGCTTTTCAAATAGATTTGACAGGGCATGATAGAGAAGGGCAGCAGCAGGAGGCTTTGGAAATGATCCAAGAAGGATATCTGATGCATTGATAGATGGACTACCATAGAACCTGGAATTTTCTTGTGTTCTGGTAGTGACTATACTTCCCTCAAGTGAGCAACCAACAAATGCACCTGCAGTAATCAATCATAACATCATTCGACCGCGAAGGAATAAGCTACAGTGTTTTGGCTACACATCTAATAATGGTGCTGAGGACTTATCAGAAGTGATATTAAAATAATGCTAAATAAAAATAAAATCAAACTGAAAAATAGTTCCAGAATTTCCCAATTAAATAATTTTGGGAACAATTAGGCAATGATTAGTAGCAGAGGCGAAGCAAGGATTTTGATGCTTGTGGGGCCAGGACTAAAGGAAAAAAATATACGTATATATCTTTTATTTAAATTGTACTCTACGACTCTGTTCCATACAACAAAAAATAATCAATGATCGATTCTATATGTGCTAAATTTTTTCAGTAATCTCTTTTATGTAAATTGATGCTTATTTTTGCCATTAGTTTTAACATTTGTGTTTTGTGTTGTAACCTTTTCTTTTTCATTTCAAACTTGGAAAAAAAAGAAAACCAAAGAAGTCAACTTCTCAAAGATTTTATATGTATTTCCTTTTCTTTAATTTCATTTACTTTCTAATTTCATTTCTGTATTTGAGTTACACCAACATGGTGTCAAATGATAATGATGGCCCCATGTAAAAAAGTAAGAGTAAAGGATAATGATAGAACACTTCACCAGCTGGATATATCTTAGTGATTAGGATAAAGAAAATGGAAGATATAGTAAGATTAGAAAGCTGAATGACATTAATCAGGAATAGCAATGGAAAATACAGGAAGAACAGTAAATGAAAGCTAGGATTTCGAGAGCCTAGTCTCTCCTCTTTTATCTCTTAAAATTCCCTGCCTCTCCCATTTCCTTCATATTCCTATTTATATCTGAGCCTCAGCCCACAGCAGCTAACAGACTCACTAACCAACAAAAAATAACAACTCAATAAAGCCAGCTCATCTAACAAACTCTCTGCTAACAGAAATTGGAAGCTTCCCCTGCAACTAATTCTTCATCACCTTGTTGAGCCTTTGCCGCACATAAGTGTTCTTAATCAATGGTCTATCAATACCCCCCCCCCCTCGGAGTCTCACCTTGTCCTCAAGGTGAAAGGTGGGAAATTGCGCGTTGAGAGACTCAAACTCTTCCCATGATGTCTCAAAATCCGGGAGATGCTTCCACTTAATCAATACCTCCAACTTTCCATGTGCATTGTAGCGTAGCCCATCCACCGCTTCCGGTTCTACTTGCCACTCCAGCTCCTTCGTGAGGACCGCAGGGAGGGGTTGCACCCTGGTGGTCTCACCTACTGCTTTCTTTAGCATTGAAATATGGAACACTGGGTGAATGGAGGTAGTAGAGGGTAAGTCCAACTTGTATGCCACAGCACCAACGCGGGACAGCACCTGATAAGGACCGAAAAATTTAGGAGATAACTTCTCATTTGCTTTCCTTGCCAAAGACTTGTGATGATAAGGACACAGCTTAATATAGACCCAATCTCCAGCCTCAAATTCGACTTCGCGGCGCTTTTTATCCGCATAGTCTTTCATGCGTTTCTGAGAGTGGTTCAAATGAAATTTGAGTTCATCTAATATGTGATCCCGAGCTTGTAGTTGAACATCCACCTCAGACATAAGAGTGGAACCTCTTTCAAAATGTAACAACGGTGGTGGATCACGGCGGTAGAGAGCGTAGAATGGAGTAGTGTGCGTGGAAGAGTGGAATGAAGTATTGTACCAATATTCTGCCCACGGTAACCATTTAACCCACTGCTTGGGTTTGTCTCCCGTAAAACACCTTAAGTAGGTCTCAATGCTCCTATTGACCACTTCGGTTTGCCCATCCATTTGCGGGTGATAAGCGGTGCTGTGCTTCAATGATGTACCCTGTAAACGGAATAGCTCCATCCAAAATTTGCTGAGAAACACCTTATCATGATCTGAAACAAAGGAGCGGGGTACCCCATGTAAGCGGATGATCTCCTTGACGAATACTGTTGCAACATGTTGGGTATTAAAAGGGTGTTTGAGTGGGATAAAGTGAGCGTATTTCGAAAGATGGTCAACCACCACAAATAAACAATTGAACCCATCAGAGGTAGGCAGTCCTTCCACAAAATCCATGGATAAATCTTCAAAAACTTGTTCCGGAATTGGTAGTGGTTGCAGCAGCCCTGCAGGGCGTAGAGTCTCATGTTTATTCTGTTGACAAACTGAACATTCGGCCACATAACGCTGCACTTGTTTCCTCATATCCCGCCAATAAGCATCTCTAGACAGCCTCTGAATTGTCCTTAAGACCCCAGAATGCCCTCCCACTTTGCCCTCATGATATTCGGCTAGCAATGTCGGAATGAGAGTGGATTCTGACGGAATCACTATCCGTCCTTTGTATAATAAAATGCCATGTGGTATGCTGTAGTCCGGAAATGAGTCTGACCCTTGCAATAGCTGCTGTTTGATTGGTCCATAAGTGAGGTCGGAGTCAACTTCGTTGTTCAGCTCATCGCCTGGTACACAACATGAAACAGTGAGGACAGCCAGCTTACAATCTTCGTCCCTTCGTGATAACGCATCAGCTGCTTTATTCTCAGAACCAGGTCGGTATTCGATGTCGAAATTGTAACTCTATAACTTCGAAACCCATTTCTGGTGCTCATCAGATACCAGCTGTTGGTCAAGCAAAAATTGCAAACTCCTATGGTCAGTATGCACAACGAATTTGCGCCCCAAAAGATAAGGTCGCCACTTTTGGATTGCCAAAACAATAGCCATCAGCTCGCACTCGTATACCGACTTAGATCGATCCCGTTGGTTAAGCACTTGACTAAAGAATGCGATTGGTCTCTGGTTTTACATTAATACTGCACCGATGCCAAAACCAGAAGCATCCGTTTCTACCACAAATGGTTGACGGAAGTTAGGAAGAGCTAATATGGGGACAGTTTTCATGGCCACCTTCAGAGCCTCAAATGCCTGTTGCGCTTCCGCATTCCACCCAAAACAATCCTTCTTGAGCTGATTGGTGAGTGGTGCTGCTATGTGCCCATAATTGTTGACAAACATCCGATAGTATCCCGTTAAACCCAAAAATCCTCATAAGGCTTTTAGGTTAGGAGGAGTTGGCCATTCCACCATTGCTTGGATCTTCTTAGGGTCCGCTGCCACCCCTGTAGCTGATACAATGTGACCCAAGTACTCCAGCTCATTCTGTCCAAAGACGCATTTCTTGAGATTAACTACCAATGAATGAATCTTCATCGTCTCCAAAATTGTCCTCAAGCGTTCTAGATGATCCGTCATAGAGTTGCTATATACCAAAATATCATCAAAGAATACCAATACAAATTTCCGAAGGTACTGCTTAAATACCTCATTCATCAAGGCTTGGAAAGTCGCTGGTGCATTCATCAATCCAAACGGCATCACCAGAAACTCGTATTGGCCTTCATGAAGGCCGTTTTAGGCACATCTCGAGGGCTCACTCTAATTTGGTGATATCTTGACTTGAGATCCAATTTTGAAAAAAATTGTGCTCCATGTAGTTCATCTAAGAGCTCCTTAATCACTGGTATTGGAAATTTGTCTGGAACCGTCACTCGATTCAAAGCCCTATAATCAACACAGAACCGCCAGCTACCATCTTTCTTTTTAACCAGAATCACAGGACTTGAAAATGGGCTGTGGCTTGGCTGTATGATACCAGCTGACAGCATGTCACTGACCAAACGCTCGATTTCATTTTTTTGCACTTGTGGATACCGGTACGGCCTCACGCTCACCGGTTCAACACCTTCCTTCAAGGTGATACAATGATCCAGCGCTCGTTGAGGAGGCAATCCTCTCGACTCTGTCACCACTTCAGGATATTCTTGTATCAGTGTATTGACCGCTTGGGACACCTCCACAGCTCCTTCTTCGTTTTCATTCTCTGACACTAAGGTCCCCAATTCAAGCAAATACCCGTGTCCTTCATGCTGTACAGTACGCATCATTGCTTTGAGCGATACCTGTTTTTTGCAAAGTCCCGGTTCTCCCTTCAGTGTTACCGTGGTTTGACCCAAGGTAAATTTCATGGTTAATGCCTTCCAATTGACTTGCATCGATCCTAGTTTCGATAACCATTGCATGCCCAGAATGACATCTTCTTTTCCCAGTTCCAAGGGTAAAAAATCCTCTACCACTTCTACTTCAGGAAGAGTTAGTAACATACCTTTACAGATGCCATTGGTATACACTGTGCCTCCTGTTCCTATTATCACCTTGTACGTCGTCGTCGCCGTTATTGGCAGATTCAGCCGCTATACTACATCTTTAGAGATGAAGTTATGCGATGCTCCGCAATCTATCAGCACCGTCACCATTTGTGTTCCAATCTTCCCTCGTAATTTCATAGTATGGGGATCGGTAAACCCCATTACGGAGTTCATAGAGAGTTCAATTGCTCCTTCTACAAGCTCAGGAACTTCTTCTTCCAGTTCTTACTCTCCAGTTTCTTCAATCGTACCGGTATCATCCACAATTAACACCTGGAGCTGCCGATTTTTGCACAAATGACCAGGAGAGTATTTTTCATCACAACGGAAACACAACCCTTTCGCGCAATAGCTTAGCAACTCAGAATCGGTAAATTGTTTATAGGTTGATGAATTTCGGTTCGTCGTCGTTGACTCGGGTGCCGTCTTTCTCTGGTCTGGGCCGGTGTGACCTGTGCTTGCCGTCGAAGATGGTCTTACCGAGTTTGAAGGAGGAGACGCAGTTGTTGTGTTGTTTGCTGTATACCTTGGGTTCGTATAAGAAGAACCTGATGGTGGTCAAAACGACATCGTTGCACTGCTCACAGTATACCCTGGGTTCGAATAAAAGGAACCCAACCCATAACTTGTTGATCTGCCCCATGACCCACTGGATCTAGGTCCGACTTGCGATGCTTGGAAGACACTGTTCTTATCTTCGATCATTCTTGCTGCCTCCATCATCTCGATCAGATTGTTAGGCCTGAGGAGACGCACCTCCGCTCTGATCACCGACTTCAAGCCATTGAGGTAGGTGCTTTCAAGAACCTCCTCCAGAAGCCCCTTTAATGGTGATGCCAGAATTTTGAACTGCTCTTGATATTGTTTGACAGTGGTTTCTTGCCGGACGGCGAGGAATTTCTCGCACAGAGATCCCTCCATCTTCGATCGGAACCGGTTTAAGAAAGCCATTTTGAATTCGTTCCAGGTACGAAATCTGAACCTATCTTCTACATATTGAAACCATGCAAGGGCTTTGCCTTCCATGCTTAGAACCACCGCTCTTAGTTTTTCTCCATCGTTCATCTTACTCAAAGAAAAGTACCTTTCAGCTCGAAAAATCCACCCATCCGGATCTACTCCCGCGAAAATGGGTAATTCCAATCTTCGAAACGTCCTATTCCCAAACATCTCTGTCACAGCTCCTCCTCCCATAGTCTACGACTCCATCAACTGCGGTTGTTTCATCGTAACTTCACCCTCCAATGTTTGCGACTCCATCAGCTGGGTATTTTTCTGCTTCTCTTCCATTCGAGATGAAGAGCACAAATCATCCCTCCGTGCCATTTGATCCATCTTTTCCATCAAAATAGCCATCGACTTCTCTAAGCTCCCTACTGATTTCTCCATGCTCCCCACTGTCTTCTCCAAACTCCCTACTGATTTCTCCAACCCACCGATCTTTTGAGCTTCAATTTCCATTTTCTACTCCAATGCCTCCACCTTCCTTTGTGCCATCTTATCCTAGGAAAAAAAATTTGCTCTGATACCACTTGATAGAACACTTCACCAGCTGGATATATCTTAGTGATTAGGATAAAGAAAATGGAAGATATAGTAAGATTAGAAAGCTGAATGACATTAATCAGGAATAGCAATGGAAAATACAGGAAGAACAGCAAATGAAAGCTAGGATTTCGAGAGCCTAGTCTCTCCTCTTTTATCTCTTAAAATTCCCTGCCTCTCCCTTTTCCTCCCTATTCCTATTTATATCTGAGCCTCAGCCCACAGCAGCTAATAGACTCACTAACCAACAAAAAATAACAACTCAATAAAGCCAGCTCATCTAACAAACTCTCTGCTAACAGAAATTGGAAGCTTCCCCTGCAACTAATTCTTCATCACCTTGTTGAGCTTTTGCCGCACATAAGTGTTCTTAATCAATGGTCTATCAGATAACTCCAAATACAAGACTATAAATCTACAAATTTTAATTGCCTATTTATCGATATTAGTATTTGGTGGGGTCACCTACAGTGGCACTAAAATAATTTATTTTTGCCTTTTCTTCTTTCCTCTCACTTTTCCGTCATATTTACCAAACACACGATGGAAAACACCAATCCTCTTATTTTTCCATCTTCCCTTTCTTCTCTTTCTTCCGCCCACTTTTCTTCTCTACCAATCATCAGAGCCTTAACGAGAACAAGAACATGCTCAATGATGAATACAACCCAAATCATAGGCAAAAAGACAGGCTCTTGGGATGGCATCTTTAGCATTATGTTGACATGCATGCAGTCTTTAGTTTGTTAATGTCATCAGCCTACAGCAACCACTGATGTTGGGCATTGTTAGTTGAGACCACACTTTGTGTAAAAGCATTCAACTCAAATAAGCCTAAGTGCCAACCAATACATAAATAATTTTCCCGTTTCAATCTTTTTAATAATATTCTCCATAAGATACCGAAGATGAGCAGGCAGGCAGGATGAAAATTACTTCCTTGTTTAATATTTTCCTATGCTTCTACTTTTCCTTTGCCTTTTCCTTTTTCTTTCCACTGGTGCAGGCAGGCAATAAGTAGTTACGAAAATTACTGAATGGCCCCCATGCCACAACCAACAATCATACTAAAGCTTCACTTCAATTGATGGCATTATAATTCCTTGGGGGAAAATGGAAAAGAAAAGAAAAGAGGAGACTATGCCAGCAAAAGTTGCTCTGCTAAAGAGTAGGTAGTATTGTTGGATGAACTAAGGTCATCTAAATCCAAGGAAACAGAATATTGTAAAGACTTGTTAAATTATTATACGATTAATTGGAAAAATTAAAAAGATGAATTTACCTTTACTGCAGCTGTATGTATAACATGCAGCATAACCACCATCACCGGCACGTATATCTGCCTCAGCAGCTCGGCCGACAATGCCAGCAGCTGCACTCAAACCAGCTCAAACTGACAAATGGACATTTCCACTAAATGTTTTGATGGCACTATTAGTTCTCAACACAATTATGAAATCTGTGAATTCCCCTCCAGCCTGTTAAACATTAAAGAAGACAGTAGTTATAAAAGCAGATCACGGACAAGGAGTCAAGTAAAGTAGCTAGCAGCTGGTTTCTTAATTGTGCAATTCCAATGGTTTCATGGGAAGGGAACCAATACAATCTAAACAAGTTGCTTGCATTAACTGGCTGCACCAACAAATACAAATGATTTACGCACAGATTTACCTGAGCAAAATAAACTAAAGTGATAACTACAACATCTAAAGAAAAGAGCTCTGATTCAAAAATTAACAGAGAGACTCCCAATTACTTGCCTGCATAATGGATGTAAAAGAAACCAAAGCTGCACACCATCTTCCACACCCTCAAAAACTCACAGCAGTCAGAAATATGGAGGTTTCATTTAGCACAACAAGGCACCTACAGGCTACAGTTCACAATCCAAAAAGATTTTTATACACAGATTATAAAAAAGACACACCAAACGCGGAGGTAGCCATTTAAAATCATATTTGTGGATGAGAAATAACATTACTACTCCTAGGTACCCTTGTCTGTGCAAATACACAGTCAATCTCAATTAGCAGAAAATCATACAATCGTCTGGCAACAACATGAGCACCATGAAAGGGAAATATAGCAAGGAAGGAACCAGCCCTACCCACACATGAACACCTGCATCAATAACTTACAATTATTGCCAAACCAAAATGCGCCACCTCATACAAATAACTTTTTCCCTTCAAATCACCTTCAGTTAATCATGACATCCTAAATTTGCTGAACGTTTTGGCCATCCTTCCATCAACTTCATTCAATAATGTTCATACAATTTTCTAAAACTGTGGAATGTTTCTTTTGGCTAAAATTTTAAGCAGCTTCAAAATTAATCATTTTTTGCAAGTCAGGCACACAGATAAATAGGAAAAATGATATGCACTAAATCTTCCATTAAAAGAAAAAGTCTGAGAAACCGAGAGGAAGAAAGGTTTTCATTCTCCACTTTCAACAAAAGAAAAACATGAGATAAACATGTTCTTCAAGTTTCCTATAAGCTATTAGTTAAGCAGTCAAACTTTCAAGTTACTTTACCTGAGCTCCCCAGCTAGTAAATGTTGCAGATAACAGGCCATTCTTACCCTATTCACTGACACTACAAAGAAAAAAGAACAACCATATAATTGGTCAACACAAAAGAATATGACCATTATAAGTCCTTCAAGGTACACATTACACCTGTGTGAAGCACCTCTATAGTCTATACAGTACGTGACATTTCTAAGAAATAAAGTCTTTATTTTCTTTTTCTTTTTTTTTTATAATTTTTCCTTCTTTTAGCTATTGAATGATCGTCTTAGCATTCAAATGGTTCAAGTGTCAATATCGTTAAATTTGGAAGATATCCAAAGAAGAAAGAACTTGATTGTCACCTTATTATAACTACGAATCGTGTTTGCAGCCTTATAAACCTCATATTCCATTGACTGCCCCCGTGGAAAATTAAGCCATGATCTTAAAGTACTAAGATCATGGGTTGGCAACTGAGCAGCACGACTTACTTGGTCCATTAAGCATGACTAGACAGAGTCAAGCCTCACGCAGCATACGTCACACATGTTGGGGAGAATTACGCAAATTTCCTTATAAACCAAATTAGTAAGAATGAGAAAATAACATACACACAAATTTGATAACGGAGTTCAGCCAATTGTGCCTACGTCTTCGGACCTGTTGCAGATCGTTTTACTAAAGGGAGAAATATACAAAGTGTTTACAATACTTGCAACTCACAACCTACACCCAAGAATTTTTCCTCACAAAAATTCTTTCACAAGTTTTTTTTTCTCTTAAGCTCTCTAATTTTTGGGATACACTTCAAATGAGCTAAGGGGTTGATATAGGCTTCAAAAAACATGGGTTGGTGGAATTTATGCAAGAAATTAAGCAATGTTTATGCACCTCCATTGACAATTGCCTAAGTTAGGCACCCCTTGTTTTTGATAAAAAATGGTTGACACCCACTTCCTTGACAATCTCCCATTTGAAGACTGATTTCAATCTGTCTTCACACCTCGATCTATGCAGCAGATCTTTCCGGTTTTGTTACTCTTCACACCTCGATAGCCACCGTCTTTGTCAACATATCCGTTGTTATTTTTGCATTCTCACTAATCTGGTTTATAGGGAAATTTGCGTAATTCTCCCCAACAACTGGTATCAGAGCATTTGGTGGTGAATTCTATCAGTTTTCTGCGAGGAATAGTCAGAAACAATCCAGAGGAAGTCAGATTCGAGTGAGAGCGATGGCCACAGACGAAAGAAAGGTGAAACTCGAGAAGTTTGATGGCGTAGATTTCGAGTTTTGAAAGATGCAGATAGAGGATTATCTGTATCAAAGAAGTTTGTATCAACCTCTCTCACGAAAGAAGCTAGAAACTATGAAGGATGAAGACTGAGCTCTTCTCGACAGACAAGCCCTCGGAGTTATCCGATTGACGTTATCCCGCAATGTTGCTTTCAACATAGCAAAGGAAAAGCCCTTGGAATTATCTGTCGAGAAGAGCCTAGTCTTCATCCTTCATAGTTTCTAGCTTCTTTCTTGAGAGAGGTTGATACAAACTTCTTTGATACAGGTAATCCTCTATCTGCATCTTCCAGAACCCGAAATCTGCGCCATCAAACTTCTCGAGTTTCACCTTTCCTTCGTTTGTGGCCATCGCTCCCACTCGAATCTGACTTCCTCTGGATCGTTTCTGACTATTCCTCGTAGAAAACTGACAGAATTCACCACCAAATGCTCTGATACCAATTGTTGGGGAGAATTACGCAAATTTCCCTATAAACCAGATTAGTGAGAATGCGAAAATAATAGCAGATATGTTGACAAAGACAGTAGCTATTGAGGTGTGAAGAGTAACAAGACCGGAAAGATCTGTTGCATAGATCGAGGCGTGAAGACAGACTGAAACCAATCTTCAAGTGGGAGATTGTCAAGGAAGTGGGCGCCAACCATTTTTGGTAAAAAACAAGGGGTGCCTAACTTAGACAATTGTCAATCAAGGTGCATAACCATTGCCTAATTTCTTGCTTAAATTCCACCAACCCATGTTTTTTGAAGCCTATATAAACCCCTTAGCTCTCATTTGTAGTGTATCCCAAAAATTAGAGAATCGGAGAGAGTTTGGGAGAAAAGCTTAAGAGAAAAAAAAACTTGTGAAAGAATTTTTGTGAGGAAAAATTCTTGGGTATAATTGGGTGTGGGTTGTGAGTTGTAAGTGTTGTAAACACTTTGTATATTTCTCCTTTTAGTAAAACGATCTGCAGCAGGTCCGGAGATGTAGGCACAATTGGCCGAACTCCGTTATCAAATTTGTGTGTATGTTATTTCCACTGTTATTTTCACAGTCTCACACACTCGTTGAGGATTCCCAAAACGGAACTTTGTTGGCAACAAATTCCTTCCCTTAGAGCACTCGTTACAAAATATTCCACCACAAAAAGGGCAGTGGTGCCTAGAGCGCATAATAGGATGAAACCTCACATTACATAGCATGCAAGCAGAAGCAGCACTATCAGCCAACCATTTTGGTGGCTCTGCTTCAAGAATTTCCCTCAAGTTACCAAAATTAGCCTGTGTAAGAGTTTGAGCCATCTCTTTCCAAGCTTGGTCAAGAATATGACTAGATAACCAGGAAATCCTACACCTATGGGCATCACCTGATGAAATGGCATTCACTTTCCCCCAAGCAGTAACCAGCATCTCATTAACCACATCCCGCATGGTCAGCTCCTTATTTTCTTCAGTGAACTGATTCCAACCCAAATCTCTATCAGGAAAGTATCCCCCATCCATAGAGAGACCTCTATTCCATTCCTCATGTTCACTCTCTGACAGTGGCGGGACAGAGACGGGTATCCAAGCCCCAGTTTCTTCAGAAAGCGGTGTATCATGATAAAAAAAATTTACCCTGTTTCTGGTGGCAAGTACATGAGACAATTTGCACATCATTGACCCTCTCAATGCCTTGAGGTGCTTTACTTTGACATTTTTTCAACTGCAACTTCTGTTCTTTAACAACATCATTTTTTTTGGTACCAGGTTACTGTTTTCTCCGTGTTCTTCCATTTCTCTTGAAGCCTAACATCAAGAAAATTCAAATCAGTTTCTCAATAGGCAGCATAAACCAAGTCTAAAGCACGAAAAAAATTAAATATTCGAGTACCTTTCATATAAGTACTAAACTGAAAATCATTCCATTATTCTATCTTTCTCACATGAATGCGTGATTAAACCTAGCAAGCTTAAGCTCACCCAAAAAATTGATGAACTATGCCAGACAATTAAAGAATACAGAAAATAAATCTATGACGATCTTAACATGATTAAAAATTTGTTATCTTCAGTATAATAAGTTGTTTGAGGGTAATACATTAACAACCATAGAAGTTACTGGAAACATTGTGACTGGTTCAAGAAGCAAGCTCCTAGGGGACTGCATGTTTTATGAACTGAAATCCTGCAAGCTCCATTTATTTGCTTCCATTTCCCTCAACTCTTGCTTATTCTGATTCTAATGCTTCCGCCATCAAAGTACTCCAAAAGCTGGGATCAGTTTTCCAGAATTACGATGTGTGTATCGTACATTGTAAACCATATTAGCTTCCTACTTACTACAGTCTACATTTTACTTACAAATGCCAGATAAACTTGTTGAAATTTATCTATAGTTCATCTCTTGCTATCTCTTATCTGCTTCTTACATTCATCAAAAAGACTTCTTGAATATTGCCCAGTATACTCCTCCTTGCTCTAAGAAAAAATTGCTACCAGAGTTAGATTCTTTCAACTGCTTGCTGTTCCTAATTCAGCTCCAACAACTGGCTGCAAATTCATCATAAGTAGCAGATACTTTCTATAACTGAACTTGTGTCCTACTTATAATTTAAAAATCCAGTTCAGTTTCACAAATTACTTGGACGTCCAATTAATTGAATTTCCATTTAATTTCGTAGAGATTAGTTCATCATCTATACTTCCTTTTTGGATTAGTAATGGTTCATTTAAAAGAAAGTAAAAAAGAGACTTCAGGGTGGCAGAATTAAAGCCTAAAATTTAGAGTATCAATTAGCTCCAAAAGAAAAACAGTGAAAGTCATATCTAGTGGAAACCAAACACCAAGATGGAAGTGTCCTTAAAATTTAAGCCTTGAGCAAAGTAACAGGATGCTCAAAATCCAAATGCATCACTTGCCCTGCAATTCGCTTTCTTCCACAGACTCCAGCAAATGCTCAAATGTAATACCCTTAATATTAATTCCACACAGCATATTCCTCTTCAACATACTACTCTCCATCTACCCAAAAGTTCCACGAAACATAGAAAAGAACACGGCGAACCTCATAAGCAACCTTTGTAGCAATCTCTATTTGCAGCGTGTAAGAGCACATTATCAAACCGCTTCTTATCAACATGCATTGTCTTAACATTTCCAAACTATTTTCCACACTTACATTACAATACAAACTACACTTCTATCCACCACAATTCCCCTTGTAATAACATTGTACAAAATAGTGAAATTTTGTGGTATACCTTTCTCCAAAGAAAGGAAAAAAAAAACTAACTTGTTATTAATAAACTAAAATTCATACTTCATTCATTAATGAATACAGAAGCCATTTCACTAACAGGAAAAGAGAAGAAAACTATATCACTTATCCAAAGAATTAAGCTATTCAACATGAATTCAGTGAAGATATAAAGTTAAGAGTTAAGACCTTTGTTGGTTCCTAAGAAAAGAATGGAGTATCAAAAAAGATAGTTTTTCATCTATTTTTTTATGTTTAAAAGCCGATATCCTAACAAAATTGAGTCCAAATTTAACACACGTACACAACTACTACTCAGTTTATTTTTCTTTTTTCCTTCTATAAACCCAGTCATATATAAAACACACAGAATTCTAAATTGTCGTTTCTTTTCTATCGTTTTTCGCAGCAACCAAATAGATGTAACAAGTAAATGAGCATATCAGATTTAAAAAGATAAACAAAGAGATACTCCATAAGAAAAGAGATTACCAAATTTGGTTGCAAGTCTTCAAGTTGAATTCTAGGGTATCTTACGTTTGCCTCCATTAACAGGCGCTACGCTTTTCTTTTTTCTCGTCTAGGTTTTAATTTCATATTTCTTTTTACAAAACCTTTTTCCAACATATTTCTTTTTTCACCAAAAAGCAAAAGAGTTGGTAATTGTTTCATACTTTTTCTGTTAGCTAAACATAAAAAACAAAAGTAAAAGAAGGTTTTAGTGTTTTCTTTTTCTCTTCCCTCTCCTTAAACTTGAGAAAGGCGATTAATTAAAAAAAAAATGAACAAAATTTAGTCATTGACTTGAGCAGTTGAGCTATGGTCAACTAGTAATCTGATTGGCAGTGACCGTATCTCGATTCACAGACACAATGTACGTAACCTAACCATTACCTTATAATAAATATTATCATCAACGTGGCGTGAAAGCAATCTGTGTGCGCACTACGCACCCTTCCGCATCCACCCAAAACTCTCTCTCTCCTAAATTGCGTTCTTCTTCCATTTGTAATTCCAAAATAAGAAACCCTATTTTTTTCTTACTCTATTTTCTCTCTCTCTCAGCTTATAAGGTTAAAAAACCTAGTTTGACTGTCCCTAAGCACGAAGTATTGAATTGCAGTGTCAAATTTCGAATCTGTAAGCTTCAAATTTGATGTTTGTTAGCTTTGAAGGAGAATATAAACCCTGAATTCGCCGTTTTTCTTATCTTGAAACTGGAAATTTCTGTTCTTTAGCTAAGAAAATCAAATCCCTAAGCTTGCGAGATTGGATTGTGGAATTTACGTTTTTTTTTTCCTTCTTCCAAATTTGAGTATTGTATGCTCAAGTTCCATTTTTTTTATACAAACGTTCACAAATTCAAAGTCACTGTTAACTTGAGACCTGAAATCAAGTTTCTTAGCTTAAGAAGCTTAAAAACCCCCTAAATTTCCTGTTTCAAACTTGAAACCCTAGCTCCATAGTAGCCTTGCCATGATCGTCCTGCAACAATTTTTTAGCTAATAACACAGTATACTGAGTTCAAGCTTGAGTTAATTCGATTGGTGTTTGTACTCGAGTTCTCACCAATCAATTCGTTGACGATCGATTTCATTTTCGCATGAAGATATGAGTTTTCACGGGATGTCAGTAGAGAGGCCATTTGAAGCATGGGAGGAGGTTCAGCGACATGGGCAGGACTTAGCAGACAGGCTCGCTCAGGGTTTTACGGGTTTGATTCAATATAACATTAACCCTCCATCGTTTTTGTGGCAAAACCCGCAAAAATCAAAGCTTGATCTTGAGTTCCCGAGCCACAATTTCGGGAAAAGGAGTTTCGGGGTTGCCAATGATAAGTCGGCTATTAATGGAGTTTCTGCTATTCTTGATATCGGTAATAGGATTGGGCAAGCTGGGGCGGATTTCGGGGCGTGCTTAGATGGGATGGTCCAGCAGTTTTTCAGAAGGTTGCCCGTGCCGTTTTGGCATGAGGAGAATGTGTTTATATCCGTTCGGACAGATATGAAGGCTAAGAGCCCGAGGGCTGATGTGGATGTGAACAAGCAGGAGGATTTGGGGTCAGTCACAGAACGGTTGAGGGATTTCGGGTTTGCAGAGAACGATACTGGTCAAGATGTAACCGTGGATGAGGAAATTGATGGGTTTAATCTAAGAACAGCCGGAGTTCTTGGGAGACCAAAGGTAAAGCTATTGTTGCTAGTTAAGTACTACTTCATTTTCTATATATGTGGGGTTGATCTGCTTGACATATAAGTCCGTATGTGGGTGAATAAACACTTTCATGCTTATAGCGTAATAGGTAGTGAAGGAATTGGTCATCTTGGGGATTATTAAATAACATTGTCTGAAAGTTAGTTGTCATGGAAACGACCGTTTTGTTCATTAGGCATTAAGGGAGGAGATTCACTATTTTGGACACGAAATATTGTAAATTTGTAATGTGTGGGGAAGAGTCCAGAGAATGCATGGCATATGGGCAATGCAATCAGTTTTTGAAAGTTGCCTACGTTCAACAATTAAAATGGTGGGCCTTGTTAAGGGGAAACTTAAGATTTATGGTTGGGGTGGTGGAAGAAAGCGTTTAGAGCTTTGGTCTGAATATGAATGAAAATAATGCAGATTTTGGAGACAAAAATTTGAAGGCTTACTAGGAAACCAAATTGCTGAATGTTTTGAACAATTATAGCAAACATGTGTGGAAGTATGTAGTAATTGTCTTAACTGGTCTGATGGTAATGTTCTTCACTTGACATGAGTTCAACTCTTTTTAGTGGCCACTATATGCATAAAGTGTAAAGATGCTTTGGGGAAACGTAACTGGGTAATGACCCTTGTGGGGAACCAAATTTGAGGTCCCACAAAGAGTGTTAGAAGAGAAGAGTAGAATTTGACAGGTTGGGTCCATAGGTGATTAGGAGTACTTTGGGAAGTAGAGCTAGATTTAAGGGTTTAGGGTGCTAGTCTGATTTGTTTTATTCGGGTTTATATTAGATCAGCAACCTATACGCAAGAGTGAAGACTCAGGAGAGAGAAGAACCTCTAAGAACCTTTTCTTTTTTTGACAATCTCATATGGTAAGATTACCTAGTGCATTTTTCATTTCTTGTTTATTGGGGCACAGTCTATTTCATGTTTAAATTGTAAAATTTCTCTTCTACAGCCTTGTAGTTTGGATTTTGGTTTATTTTGTATATTATGTTTTTAATTGTCAATAACTCACTGAATGCAGGGGCTCGTAAACATGACATCAACTTATGACAGTAGAACACATGATTTGGAACATTCTTTGGTTGCGAGGGGGGATCTCTGGAGAGTAGAGGCATCAACTGGCAGTTCCACATCAGGAGATGACAATTCATCTCTCTTTCTTGTCCAGCTTGGACCAGTATTCTTTGTTCGTGATTCGACACTTCTTTTGCCTGTTCATCTATCAAAGCAACACTTGCTCTGGTATGGCTATGATAGAAAGGTATGACCCAATTTCAGCTGCTAAGGTGGTGCTACCTGTATTAGTTAAAAAATATAAATGGGAGGAGCACATATTGCTTGAGCTTATGGAATTTATTTTTATGTAACTTAAAGCCTTGCAAAACTGTAATCTAAAAGGATAAAAGAAAGAAAAAGGCATTGTCAAACAAAATCATACTATACAGTTCAGCATAATATGGCATGAAGAAGAAGGTAAATCTGTTTGCTATTGCCTAAAGATTGACTAGAATTTAACTCCAGAGGTGTACCTTGGCTGTCTGCAATTCTGAAATTGTTTTGAATCATGCCAAAACCAAAGCGACTCTTTCCCAGGGCTTGATGTCTAATTTGCCAAAAGCTTGTCACCACATCAGCACCTGTATGTGACAGGGCGGTGGATGAAGAAATGCCCCTTGTATTCTAGGTTTAGTTTATTTATTGGACATTGGTCTCATGTGACTTTTCTGAATAAGCTAAAAATTTGGAAACCTTATAGAGATCATAGTGGAAATAAGGCTTTCATCCTTCATGTGATAATGGAAATGTGAATCAACATTTTCTTCAGTAGTAACTGTTTGACCCATCATCTACAAACTTCTGAAAGCTGATTTAAGCTGGATCACACCCAGTTGGGGACCATCACATTGTTTTTTGTGCTTTGCGTCTATGTTCCTCCTTACTTTTACTTGGCCAGGCAAAAAAAATCAATACTACTTAAAGCTCTCTCCAAATCTCCGCTATGCAAATTTCTTCAAAGTGTAAGAGTCCAAACTACTCCCTCCGTCCCACATTGTTTGTCCATTTTTACTTTTTGATGTAATTTTGACCTTTATTTTTTAAAAATATTTTCTTGAATTTAAAATAAAAATAACTTCTTAGAAACTGTAATTAGCCTTGGCTTTGAGCCAGTTTCTTAACAAATTTTACTTACAAAAAAAATAACTTCTGAGAAACTACTGTACTCTATAAAAGTATATTTGAAAAAATGGATAATTTATTAATTTAAAATTAACGAAAAAATTAATCATTTACTTGGATGAAATAGTGCAACCGGACAAACCTACTGGACAGAGCGAGTATTATTTTAAGCATAAAATTGATCTTGTTCATAACGTGTGTTGGTATTAACCTTCATGCATCATTATTCCTTCTCAGTGCTACAAATTTCAAAAATGTTCAGATGCTAGTGCGTATGCTGAAATGAAATGATGTGGCCATTAAGATTGGACTTGGACATTGATACTGCCATTATCATCAAGACATCTGCAAGTGCCATTTATTACAATGATTGATGATGCATGGTTCCTTGTTTTTTTTAATTTAATTTCATATTTCTTTTGGTTTTCTTTGCTTTAGTGTTTTATTATGATTGGTTTGCCATATCACTGTATAACACCTTGATATTTCTGCTTTTGATGTTGCTTTCTTGGTTTGTTCTTATGTGATAATTTGTTTGCCAGAATGGAATGCATTCTCTATGTCCAGCTGTGTGGTCAAAGCATCGAAGGTGGCTGTTAATGTCAATGCTCTGCCTCAATCCTTTTGCTTGTGTAAGTTGCTAGCTTTTAAATTCATTTATGATCTGATGCATCACCTACCACTAGGACTTGGATGATTGTACTAATTTTAGTAATCAATTAGTTTAATCAAAGAAAAAAGTTTAGAGACTTTGTTAGGTAGAAAAAAAAATAATTAATCAAGAAGTAACATGCTTATTACAGTCTCAATCTTTTTGCATGTTTGTCTTAGACATGGATGCTGTTATGATGAAATTTTTTTTTAATAAGTAAAAAGCATGTTAATCAAAGGCATCAAGGGGGTGCCACCATGTACAAAAACTATCTACAAGATAGTAACTCAATGAAGTCTAAGATATCTTCATCATTTACAAAAAAATTCCCCTTAAAAAAAAACCCAAAAGTAGGTAATCACCCATCCTTGATGGTGGCTAAGGTATTTTCGTTGCCATCAAAAGCTCTCCTATTCCATTCACTCCAAATGACCCAAAAATAGAAAGAGGAATCAAGCAATATCCCTTCTACTTTTGCTTTGATCCTCTCAATCCATACCATGCCCACATCTCACCTTGGACCAAGACCTATTGAATACCCACCAGACTAAGAGCCATCTCCAAAAGATGTCTAGAGAATGAGCATCCCAAAAGGCGGTAGATAGATTTTGCTTCCTCTTTACAAAGATAACATCTATTGATCAACATCTTCCCTCCTTTTTTAAGATTGTCAATCACGATGATGCCACCCCAACTAGCTTCCCAAGCAAAGAAAGAAACCTTTAAAGGAGCCAAGTTTTTCCAAATCGCTCTCCAAGAGAAGTTATCCTTGCCCTTTGTGCTTCCGTTTGAGAGAAGATTCTTGTAAAAAGACTTAACCTCAAATTTTTCACTCGAATTCAACCTCCATTTAACCTTGTCATCATCTAGCAAGTTTACTTTCGACTTATAGATATTTTCAAGAAAATTATCCATACTTGCCAATTCAATGTCAGTGTGCCAAACATCATGCCAAAACCAAATGTCGTTTCCATTGCCACATTCAAAAAGGACATGAGGAAGAAAGTCACTCAAACTCTTTATAATCCATCTCCACACCCCAACATCGTAAGTTCTAAGCCTCTCCCAAAAAATCCAACCATCATGCTCCACCCTAAATTTGGCTAAAATAACCTTATGCTGCAATCGATCCTTATCCACATCTCCAAAGCCATTTTCCTAGAAGTGCTTTGTTGAAAAGAATTAAGGACTTAATCCCAAGACCCCATGATCAATGGGCTAATTAATAACACCCCATCTCATCTAGTGGTATTTGTGGTCTTCTCCCGTGTTACTCCAAAGAAATCTCCTTTGGATTCTTTTCAATCTCTTGTCAATCTCACATGGAATAGGAAAAAGCGACATAAAATAGATTGGAAGGCTCGAAACGGTGCTCTTGATGAGAGTCAAACGACCTCCCTTAGAGAGGTAGTGGCTCTTCCAACCGGCAAGCCTCTTCTCAAATCTCTCAACAATGGAAGCCCATACACTCGTCTTTGAATTTAGCACCCAAAGGAAGTCCCAAATAAGTAAGAGGGAGGGATCCGACTTCACAACCCAATGTATTAGCGAACAACTCTCCGTTAACCCTCTCACCAATAGGAATCAAGGCACTTTTACTAAGGTTCACCTTTCGGACACCGCCTCAAAGCAAAGAAGTAAGCACCAAAGATAAAGAAGAACCTCCACTTCCACTCCACAAAAAAAATGATAGTATCATCAGCAAAAAGAAGATGTGATACACTTAACTCTTCAGTTTCACCTACCGCAAATCCATTTAAGAAACCTCGGTCCACTGCTCTATGAACAACTTACTTAGCGCTTCCGTGACCGAAGTGAAAAGAAAGGGGATAAGGGATCACTTTGTCAAAGACCTCAAGATGCTTTAAAGAAACCCGAGGGACACCCATTGATCAAAATAGAAAGAAGCGGAAGAGATGCACTTCTTAATCTATTTACGCCATAAAGCACTGAAGCCCATGCTTTCCAATAAATAAAAAAGAAATTCCCAGCAAACATAATCAAAAGCTTTTTCCATGTCAAGCTTGCAAATATCCCCATTCTTTCCACTTTTTAAATGAGCATCAACCACCTCATTAGCAATTAAAGCAACATCCGTGATTTGTCTTCCTTCAATGAAAGCATTTTGGTTTGGCCCAACCACTTCCCCCATCACATTCTTCAATCTATTAGTAAGCACCTTTGATATGAACTTATAGATACACCCAATGAGGCTAATCGGGCGGAAGTCTTTGATGTTTGTGGCACCAACTTTCTTTGGGATTAGAACAATAAAAGTGGCATTAAGGCTATCAAAAAAGTCCCCGGTGGCATGGAAATCATCAAAGAGAGCTAGTGAGATGAAACAATTGGAAGGCTTAATTGAAACAATCACCAGAGTCACCATAGGCTCACCCACAAGGCTCCGCATTAGTTATTTTATTTTGAAACAATTGCTTTATTGTATTCACCCATATATATTTGTGTCAAGGACACAAATTGAAAGGCTGGATCAATAAATAGTTAACATTGGGGAACATATCTTCAGAAAAAGTTCTAGCACTTTTGAGAAAAATATGCAGATAATAAGTTTGTAGTTAGAGTGATATCCTGTAGGCTTTGTGATAACTGATGCAGAAGAATAAAGGTTTTTGATTTAGATTCTTGATGGAGTGTTCACTAGCTAGAAGCTTGTAGGAGAGGACTTATAGTCTTTTGGAGGTTGCTTGGGTGGCAGTCGGCTCCGTGATAGATGAAGTGCGGGCTTGGAGTGGTATCCGTGCTTCTAAGGAGTTGAAGAAGGCGTACTCTTTGATTCCCTTTAATTTTTTGGTTGGTGTGGAATGAAAGGAACAAAAGAGTTTTTGATAGAATTGAGAGGCCTGTTGAAATGATTAGAGAATGATGGTTTAATGCCCTTAATTTTTGGTTTGAAGGGAAAAAATTTGCGAATGATGTATATCTTTTGGATTTTGTGGAGTTTCTATCATGTAAATAGTCCTCATAGAGACAATCTTGTATATAGCTTTGTTCATGGTTGGCATCCCCTTTTGTGCCTTTGATTTATGCATATACTTTTATTTATAAAAAAAGATTCTTGACAGAATGGTGAAATTGTAAGATAAATACTGGAGCTGGAAAATTGTAAAGGTAAAACCAAAAGGACACTTTCAATGTCAGGAAGTCAAAATTTTAGAAACTTGGACTTTTTTTTCTATAATTTGAATGGTTTGAAAAGAGTACACAAGAATGCTACAAATTTCATTAAAGAAGTGGAAAAGTTTTACGGTGGGCATTTTCGTATAAGTAGAGAATCTATAAAAAGAAAAAGAAGTACAGGGTACAGGTGGGAATTGTAGGCCTGGCTGTGCTCAAAAACATTAATTGGTTATGCGACAAGAAATATTTGAATTGCAAAATAGAAGTGAAAAGGGTACATAGATGCCCCAAGGGTGAGACATGCAAATATCTAAAGATGATGGAGTGAGTGCAATTTTTTGAAATGATTGAAAATAATAAATCAGATAATGAGTAGAGAGAATCTTTAGCACTATGGCAATGCAGTAATCTTTTTTTTTTTTAGGTAACTCAGAGTAGTCATCTTAAAATGCATTTAAATGTAGTGCACACTCATCAGGTAGTATCAATTGATGATCTAATTTTAGTGGTCATTTCTCTTACATAAAATATGATTTTGATTTGTGCTTTCTAGTGACAACAAGCAAATCCAGTAATTGAGAATCAAATCCAACAATCTTGCGCTTAGTAATAGACGCCAGTTTATTAGTAAAAGTGAAGCATTTATCTTAGGAGCTATAACTTGAAGAAAATGCTAGCTTATCGGTGTTAGGTTTCTAACATAATAATATTCACTTTCTCTCTCCATGTTTGTATGCACAGTCATTCGTAGATTTGCAGTTTCCAAATGGGCAGTTCACCTATGTATCTGGTGAAGGACTGACAACGAGTGCTTTCTTACCTCTTTGTGGTGGCCTTCTTCAAGCTCAGGGTCAATATCCAGGAGAGATGAGATTCAGTTTCTCTTGCAAGGTTGGATCATGAACAAGTAACAGGCTAAAATGTGATGAATACTATCAAAAAATGTGATGAATACTGTACTGAATTCTTTCATATTAATTTGAAATAAGCCTGGGTGAAATATTTGCATGATTCATAATTGCTGGACCTGTTTATGGGAGCTGAGATTTATTTTTTGAATATTTCATCAGAATAACTGGGGAACATGCATCACACCAATGGTACAATGGCCTGACAAATCGTTTACTTTGGGTCTTTCTCAAGCCTTGGCTTGGCAGAGATCAGGTCTCATGATGAGGCCGACCATCCAGTTCAGGTATGTTTATGAGCTCTGTTTATCGTTTTGTTGAACTGCACATATATGAAGCTTGTAAATGTTTGTTGGACCTCTCCTTGCTTTTGTTGTGTACGCATGTGTAGGTGCTTATAAGAGGCTGGTAAATTGTCAAATCTGGCTTTTCAAGTGCTATAGTAACCCTCAAACAAATATGATTTCTCTCAATTCTGCTGCTCTTATTTGTTTTATGGAGGTGCTGTGGCAGAGGCATGTGGCTGCTCCTATAATGTGTTCAGATCAAATGTTCATTGACCTAGCTAGCGTATGAAAAATAATAAATGTCTAATGACGTGCATTGATAACAATAGAAGCAGTGAAAATTTTTAATGAAAAGGTTTTCCCTTAATTGTTTAGGTATATCTAGAACCAATATTTCCATAAGAGAGACCCAGGAGTAAGTCTTGATGCATTGAAGGATGCATTGAAGTGTAAGCTTTTCAGAGGTTTGAGTTTTTATATTTAAGATTTATAATTTTATAAAATTCGTAGGACATCTTAAGAAAATTTGCTTACTGAGGAAATCGTTTGATTATGTCAAAGGAGTATATGTTTAAGAGAAAACATTGAAAAATTCAATTCAAAACTTTCAAACCTCCAATTTGGCTGGGCCTGCTACTGCTATTGTCATTTGTTGCAGTTTATTTCACTCTATGCTGTTCTACTCTGTCAGTTGGGCTTGAATCTTATTATATGGACTTAGGTGGTACCTGGTTGCTTGATACCATTTGGTCATGACAATAGTTGGGTCCTTGATACAAGTCTAAGCCATTGTCAAAAATCAGTTCGGAACTTGGTTTAGTGCCCTTCTAAAATGGCTACAACTTAGTGTAATTTAGGTCCACACCAACTATTGGTAAAATTCATCTGAACTTTTCCTGGAAATGATTACAATGATGTCTAAAGAGTAAAAAAAGAAAAAGGAAAAGAAAACTATTAGTTTACTTGTCAAGGTTTTCTATCCTCAACTGAAATTGTCCCCCCCCCCCTCCCCTCTCTCTCTCTCTCTCTCTCTCTGTTTCTTTGTGAACCCCTTTCACAGTTAGTGTTGCTCTGAGCTTGCATAGACACCTCTATATGCATATAGTGTGTTTATTCAATCTCAAAGCCATGTCATTTTCTGACACCTCTCTCTCTCATGTCATGTTGGTGTTTTTGTCTAGTTTCTGTGTCTCCTCTCCACTTGTATTCTACTTGATGGTTACATAATTACTTTTTTTATTGTTCTGGTCAGTTTGTGCCCTACTTTTGGTGGAAGTAATCCTGGGATGCGAGCAGAACTTATCCATTCGTTGAGGGAGGATTTGAGTCTGATCTGCGGCTGTGCATTCACGTCTCATCCTTCGGCATTTGCATCAATATCTGTAAGTTATTTCCCCATACTTTTCTCTTTGCACATGTTATATCAGAAAATTTGGCTGATTCTTCTAACTGTTGAGAAGAGATTTGATCATGCTGGTATTGTTGAGATTCATGTCTCAAAATTTTCCTATGCATGTTTCTATACTTCGCAAATAAAAATAATTCCTCTGCATGTGAGCCATTATCCTTTTTGTACATCTCTGTACAGAGTTGTCCCATCAAATTCTATTCTTTGGGTCTTCCTGATGGGTGAGATGGAATGTTAGTACTCAGTGGCTTGGTTTCTTGGGACCTTGCTGAAAATGGAACCAAAACCACCTCAAATCGCCAAAAGGAAGATATAATGTGTGATGCGTGTACTAGGACTTGAAACAGTGCTAGTCAGTCACCTAGAACTAGGGGTCTTTTGCCCCCTCAGCTCCCCCCCCCCCCCCCCCCACCCCAAAAAAAAAAAAGCTTTTCTGCCCTCCTCCCACAAACAAATTCTGTTTTGGTTAGTACTAACACAAATTATATTTTCCTCTAGGGTTTTAACTCATGTTTTTCTTTGCCTACGCAATGCAGTTTGGCCGGTCTAAGTGGAATGGCAATGTTGGGCGTACAGGGATAGTTGTGAGAGCTGATACTCCTCTTTCTAATGTTGCCCGACCTTCCTTTTCTGTTCAACTAAACAATGCTCTTGAGTTTTGATTGTTTCTTAACCCCACGTGCTCTGCAGTTCAAGTGTATATAATCTCAAGCTCATTGACACAAAATGCCACGTTAATATTTGATGATCATTTCATATGTTGCTTTGATGGAAAAAAAATAATAATAAGACTAAGCATGTAAATAAATTTAGTTTAAACAAGGATCAAATCGAGCTTCTATATGAAGAGGATGATATGTGATGGTAACCCTCTTTGACAGGTATTGTCAGACTGCTTATTTTCTCCACACGCAATAAGCTTCCCATGATCCATTAAATTTGATTGGTGGATCCCTTTGATTGATAGTCGGTATTAATTTGAGAAAGTTAATACTAAATATTAATTTCACTAAAGTGTTCAATTGACTGGATTGTTATTTAAGTTGATAACATCTTCGTTAACTAAAAATAGAAAAATAAATTTTTTCAAAAAATTGGTTTTAAAAAATTGTTATATTTTAGAATTTCTATCTTTTGAAAAGGAATAATGAGAGTGAGGTATCAACACATATCAGTCACATATCAGAAGAAATCTAAATTGATTCCATGGCTAGAAGAATGATGGAACCATACCAATCAGATGTATAACAACTCTGTGAAAGCTGAAAAAAAAAAAAAAAAACTGCAATAAATTAAAAGGGAGCCCATAACTATGACACCATGTTCTCAAAGGCATCTTTCCCTCAAACATCCCACTAAACTATAACATGGCTTGGCAACAAAGCTTGAAATGCAATAGATTGACGAAACCAGTTTTATGCCCCCGCAATACAAATCTGTAAATATATATACTTCTCACATAAATAGAAAACGTAAATATATTATAAATATAACTTCTTACTATTGCGATATTAAGTAGTCAGTAAACATAAACCTTAATTTATCTTTTAGTTTTTCATGACATCAGAGCAATAAAGATCTGCTCTTCTTCTCTAAACCTTAAAAACTATGGAAAACACTACTTCTATGTCTTCTTCTTTCCTACACATAGGGCCACAGCCACACCATCACCCCTCATAGCCGCCACCTCCTACCCCACGTTTCCCTACCCACCGTCCCTACCTACCCCGACCGCCCTTCCCTCATCCTGTCCTATCTATCCCTCAAATACTTCCTCAACCATCACACCTAACTTCCCTAAACTCCCACTATTCTCGTCACCTAGTATTACCCACCTAATTAATATCAAACTTGATAATTTCAACTATATCCTTTAGCGTTCACAGTTTCTTTTCGTTTTTGTCAGTTATGATCTTCTTAGATATGTTGATGGTTTTTTTTTTGTGTCCCACTCAATTTTTGTTTATCAATGATGGTCATGCCATGCTTAATCCGACCTATCACACCTAGATTCGTACCGATCAGTGTCTTAGCTCATGGATTAATGATACCTTCACCTCTGACATCTTATAAGACGTTCATGATCCGTATTTTGCGGGATGTCTGGATTGCCCTGGAACAATGGTACCTCGATCATTCTAATGTCAATGAATTTGACATGCTTCACAAGCATACCAAAGATGGCAAGCCTATGAAACAATACCTCCACGACCTCAACTCACCACTCTCCACCAATGACCTCATCTTTTATGCATTAGCTGGTCTACTTAGAGTATGAGAACTTCATCACCACAGTCACCAACAGTAACATCAACCTCACCTTTGATAGTTTGTGTACCAAGTTACTCCTATAGGAATAACGATTTAAACATCTTTGGGTCACTTCTCAATCTTCTAATCCTCCTACCATTCATGTAGTTACAACCATGAAAAACCAAACTCTTAATAAATTATATTGATAAAATTATGAAAATGAAATGAAAAAAATCATATAGTACAGAAAAAACCGAAATCAAACAGGATATGAGGATAGAAAAACAATTTTTCTCTTTTTAAAAAAAAACATGATCAAAACCTGTAGTATAGAGGGATTGCTTGAGAGATTGAAGACAATGAGTGGCAAAAAGAGAAGGAAAAAAATTTAATCCAATCATCTTTAAATATAATTGCCACAAAAGAGAATAATTTGAAGAAGAAAAAGAAGGAAAGCTTAAAATTGATAATGCAGAAACATTAGCTTTAAAAAAAAACTGAAGTAAATATACATGGTCACTTGACGGGGAAAAAAGAAGAGAAATCGCGAGGGAAAACTTTCTTAATCTTTGTTTTTTTGGATAAAAATTGAATTTATTTATTCAAAATAAACTATTACACTACAGAGCAACGTTGCAACAGATCTAAACTTCTAAACAATAACAAACAGCTAAAACAGATCAAATCTATAACCGTTAAACCCCATTTCCCAACCACACTTCTTTTGATAGGCAGAAAGTCACTCTTCTGAAAACTATAGATCTTATCCTTTATATCTGCAATAATTTTATTCAAAAACACAATCAATGTTGTGTATACTTACATTCCATGCTAGCTTTACAAACGTAGCCATAAATGATTTTTCTTTGTAATGTTGGACTATCCATTGGACTTCATCATTCCATCCTCCCACAAGCTGTCTTTGGAACTCTAATTTTTTTATGATTTGTTCACAAACAGAAAAGACACTCATAGAAAAAATGAGATCTGGTTTCACTTGATTGGGATTGATGTTCATCCCCCGTTTTACTAGCCTAGACTTAGTGGCTAGTCTGTCAAGAGATGTAAGCCAACTTATGAAACTGTGCTTATAAAAATAGGACCACGATCCTCTTCATTTAAAAATTAAAATGGAGATCAAGTTCACGGTGAGATTAAATGTCACACTGACAAATTTGAATTTGAATATTCTGCATTTAATGATGTGGCATTCAATCTTGTCCTAAACTTGACTTTATTTCAATTTTCAAATATAAATAATCATGATCCATAAGAATATGCCTTGTGAACCAAACAATTCTATGCTAGATAATCTTCATTTTCTTACCTATGAGATGCTGTAAAGTAGCTTGAGTGTTAAAACTACCTGATTTAGATTGTTAGATTGTTTGCTAGATTGCTAGATTGTTAGATCTTGCATCTGGCCAATTCCAATCATTTTCTTTAATAACCACTGCTACCTTAGCTTGTTATGTCAAGTTGGAATCATAAATAACTCCCTTGCTGTAGTGACATAAAAGAGGGCCAGAAGGATGTCAGTTGTCATACCACATATAAGTCTGATATCCATCTCCAGTGGAATGCTTCGTTAGAGGTCTAGTTAGATGCCTTAGCTAAAGTAGTTTTCTTAATTCAATTGATGAAATGAATTACTTGTAGAAAAAATAGATGAAAGGAAGTATGCAAATCAAATATAGGTGTAAAGTAGAAACTCATGAATTGTTCCTGATCCCTTTCACAACAAGCAAGATACCCAAATATATAAAACCAAAACTGCATATTGATTAAGAACTTATTAATTATCATCATACATGTTAGCATCTGAAATGGTCAGATTCATATAAAAGAGTACATGGATGATTATAAATTTCATATAATAACAACTTATCTGAAATGCATTGTTAGATTTAATTATGCCTGATCTTATGCAAAATTCTCCAAATTCGTCCAAACAAAATAAGTTTAAAGAAGAAATTATAATTTGGAAAAGAGGGGCAAGTAGGAAGGCTAGAAACAACAAAAATTTAATGCCATTTGCGAATAAAAATCTGCCGAACCTGATTATATATTTGCCAAATTAATGGGAAACTTTGTCTACAAACCTGAGCTGAAGCAATATCAAGTTAAGAGAAGGCACGGTTCCTGCAAGAAGAACCATATTACCCCACAAAGATAAAGTTCTATGGTCTCTAAATGGTAGCTCCAGTTTTCCTCCAACTCTCACTGCTCTAATTTTCCTCCATGAAGATTTCTGTGAATTTCTATGGCAACAAATTTTCCTGTGGCAGCTTCATTTTTTTACTTCATCCAATCAAAATGACAAAAAAGTAAAATAAATAAATAAATAAAACAACAATTTCATAATGAGCTCCAACCTTTTAAATTTTAGTAATTGCTAATCAGTAATCCCCTTGTTAAAACTGTACCAGATTTCATAATGTAGGTTGATTTGGGAATGTCATAGACACCTGGAAATATAGCTGTTCTTAGTTCAAAGTTAGCCATATCAACCTTCCAAGAAGCTGTGATTACAGGGTAAGTTTCCTACTTATGACTTTGCACTAAAAAATATGAACACGGTACTGTATCCTGACATCTTTAACATAAATTGGTAATTCAGTTAACTTCTGGAATTTTACTTTTCCCAGGAAACACTATGATGGAAAAGGCCTGCTGCAGCTAGTGTAGTTCATGAAACATTCCCGTTAGGGCCTACCCCTTTACAGGAGGGAATAAATAAAGGTTCATTCACCCATTATTTATTCTTGCCTTTCATGTTCTACTGTGTAAACCAGGGAAAAAAGTTCACTTTTTTTTCTTGCTCGCCGCTTTTGATTTTGTGTTTTAAAGCCATGGAGTACAAAGCAAGAAATTGGAAGACAGAGGTCTATCAAGCTCTTAAAGTAGGCATTTCTTCAACCTTGTATGCTGGTGATAATGATTACAATTTACATTATTTTAGTGATAAGTTTGCTTCCTCTCTGTAGATGGAGATGTTCAACAGTACAGTAAAGAGGCTTGAAAATGGAGAAATTAAATTTGCAAAGATGTGAATTCTCTTTCACTGTTCTCTATGGGACATTGGGTTGGAAAAAAAAAAAGGGGAATATTTTCAATTCTTGGCATTTGAATTTTGAACATTGAAGAGAAAAAGATGTTGCACATATTTACAAGGAAACAGAAAACCAAGAATGAACTTTTCTGCATTTGGAGATATCAGAAATTATTTCAGATTAGAAGAAAAAAGTATTTGAACTTTGATTTTCTTTTTTCACCCACCTATTTGGAAATTTCATTAAAGAAACCTACTTTTTGATATATTTAATGCAATTTATCCACAAAAAAACATTTATTTTCATTCATTTTCTTAGAAGGCAGTACACACATTCAAGAGAAGCATACCAAGAAAAACGAATCTGCCGACTCCTATAAGTTCAGCGGAAAAAAAAAAATTTCCTCTAATGTTATTATCCTCGCCAAAATCATTAGCAGCCATCATCTTAGATGCATTTATACCAAGAGATAATTTTCAAACGAGAACCTTTCTCCCCATAAACAATCCTAGGCCTTCCTTTTGGCATAACCATAAGTCTACAGAAGAGTAAAATGATCACCAACACTGTTAGGAACCACAAAATACTACTCCATACAAATATTGTTCTCCTCCAATTCCAAATCATTCTTTTCAATTGAGGGAGTTCAGATTCAAGAGCAAGTGAAGCAGCATATATTTCAGGTATTCCAGCACCAGGTCTGTATTCTGCTCGCTGTTCAAGTATCACTTTGAAGCACGCTGTAGGCTCAAGTCCTTCGCTGAATTCGCTCATTTTTATGTTCAGGATTTGGGATTCCGATTGAATACCAGCAAGGAGAGGAGCAGTTTTGATGATAGTTTCAACCAAGCGGATGGGTTTGCTTTTGAAGTGCAGCATGCAGGGATAGCTTGAACTTGCAGTGACTTTACCAGTTGCAGACAGGAACTCTACTCTCACCTTCAAGAACAACAAAATACACACAAACATCAATAATTTTTCCCTTACAACATGCTTAAAAATGAAAGAAATAGAAAACAAACTACTGGGTTCAGCCAATATAAATTACTACATAACAAATCAATTTGTTTTTGGGGTATCTGTACTGACTAAAAGAATATGCATTCAGTAAGAGCTAATGTCTTGGTGAAGAGATATTTCTGATGTAGAAAGAATGCTTAGGCATATTCGTTTCGAGAAATTTTTTCATTTTTCTATACCAAAAAATGTCTTCCAAATGCAAAATTTTCTTGGAAAACTGTAGAATTTTCTACAATTGAACGCAACCAAACAATGCAGCATTCACTCCGTGAATTTTAACAGAAGCTAAAGAGGGATTCATAGTTCATACCTGGAAAACACCAAGTTTTCTGTTATACTCAGATTCAGGAACTTTCAATGAAACAGTGAGATGCAGTTTATGATTATAAGGAATAACACGAGCACCAACATGCTTTCCATTATCTTTAACAATGATTCCAGAAGGATTAACAATACCAGGAGATGAAGCTACTGGCACGAAAGCAACCGGACTAGTTTTTGTGTAATCAAAGTTCAGGGTTTCTGTAATCTGTACAGGATTCTCAACCAGACAACTGATCACAAAACCCTCGAATACAAACCCAGATGCTAGCAACCCCAGAAGCATGAAATAGACATAGACTGACCAAAAGAAGGCACAACTAAACCTCACTGCCATACCTCTCACTGATTTTTGAGCCTTCACAGTAACACTCTTACTAGTAGAACCCAAAATTTTCAACAGTTTTTTCATCAGATACACTTTAACATGCCTTAGAGTATGAAATGGGCACATGAAGAACGTGAACAAAAAATACGAGAACCAAATTGGAAATGTGAGAAAACTAACTAGTAGATTGAACTGAAAACTGACAAATTTTATCGCCAACACTGCAAGGAAAGCAAGAAAATTCAACAAAGGAAATTCACTGTAAGCCCTGAATGAAGAATCTATCTCTTTGGACACATCAAAATACTCTTTATTCCAATCATCAAATTGATCTTTGCTTGATTCAATCGTAACATTATCCATATCCAATTTTTCGCATACCCTTTTAGTTTCTTGCAAAACTGAATCAAATTCCTCTCTTTTCTCTTTGAAGCTACACTCCCCATTAACTTGACAAGCCTTTGAACTAGGAGTTTTATTGTTCTTCAGATTTTCACTAGAATATGACAATGATCGCTTACCTAGTGGATTTCCAAAATGAGCACTTCCTTTCCTTGATTTTCCATCCTTGAACACTTTAACAGCTCCATCTACAACAAATTTGAGTACACAAAATTTTAGCTCATCAAATAAACTCTGTGATTTCGAATGATTGTAAAGATTAAATTTGGAAAAAATTTCAGTATCCTCGATGAACCCATTAAACCCACCTGTGAAAGGGTCGATAATTTCACGAACTTTTGATTCTTCCATCGGAGATAGATAATTAATCTGTTGAATTAAAAGCTTGGGTTAATGGGTTCAGTTGGGAGGAGTATTTGAAGAGAGAAAAAATAGCCAAGGGTCAGGGAATGGGAGAGGATGATGGACTAACTGAAAAATGGACTTCTTAAGGAGGGAAATGATGACATGGCACAACCGTTATTTTCTTGGGATGCTAAAGGGAAATCAGCTCAAATTGGTTGGTGCAGTGACCAATGGAATTATTTTGGCAATCTGATCCTACGGTTAGTATTGGTTTGATCAGTGATCAACATTTCAGGTGAAGGGTCGGGATAATTTGCAGCGTGACACACATTTCAACAATGGTCCTGCATCTTTTTGCGTCCCGATTGCTTGGAGATGAATTGGGTACTCACTGTTTTATTTGGCACACACACCCAAACCCACGTGTAGCTCACGTGACACTCCTCTGTTTGCCTTGGCGGTATACTTGCATGATAGGGGAGAAAAATCATTGAATTGCTCAAGGAATTATATCTCAGAGAAACTTTCATTTTTTCTTTTCTTTCTCATATCTTTTAGTTTCAATTTGAAGATTAAAATAGATTTTTTTTTAAAAAGATGAGATTTAAGCTGACAATTAAAATATGGTACTTTTTTTAAAAAAAAGGAAAACAAATTATAAAGTACAATTAACAAAACAAGCCAAAATAACTCAACCTTTGCATCTCTCTTAATGTGAGTAATTTCTCATTTTCAATCCGTCTCTTCTTAGATGAGAATTATCTCAAAGCACTTTTCTGCATCTTTTACACTTAAAAAAAGTTTGTCATATACTTCCTTTACAAAGAATCTTACAACAATCAAAATTAAAAGAATTTCAAGCCCTATTCCCTCACCAGAATTTCAAGCCGGATTCCCTCAAACTTATTTCCATCTCTTCATTCTTGATTCAATCATCGAGCAGTTTTTTTGAAGAATGTTCTCCTGTCTCATCTTTACTAGGGTGAGAAATCGAAGAATCCATCCACGATCCATCCATTGACATGCTTCTTGGGACTTGACTGTCTTGAGAAAAGGTTGAGACAATGGTTTGGCTATCTTGTGAAAGCATCTCAAAGGCTTTGAATCTTGCGTCCTGGTTCGCAGCATCGCGCTTGATTATTGGTGCTTGAACCGCAATCTTGCCTTCTAGCATTTTCACAACAGAAGACATGGGTGGCCTTAAAGTGGGAGATGGATTGGTGCATAAGAGAGCCAAGTTAAGCATCTTCATTGCCTCTCCTTTTGAGTAGTTTGAACCAAGACTTGGATCCACCAGTTCCAGAAGGTTTCCTTGTTCTTGCAGCACATAGGCCTACGATTTTTTTTTTCAAAAAAAAAAATATCTCAAGCATTGCATAGAAGAATTTGTAGAAACAGAACTGAAATAAAAGGAATATATCTAAAGAAAGTGAAAAATATAGATTACCCAATCAAGAAGATAAACAAATTCCTCCTTTGGCCTGTAGTTAGTGTTGCTCTTCCCGCTGACAATCTCTAAAGCAACAACCCCAAAGCTATAAACATCTGCTTTGTCAGTCAAGTAACCTCTCATCGCATATTCAGGAGCCATATAACCTCTGAATTTTTAAAAAAAATAAAGTAAGAAAAAAACACAGAATGGATGAAGGCTTAGAAACAACTTGAAACCGTTATGCAAAGTAAAGAAAAACAATATATATATATATATATATATATATATATATATATATATATCTCTTTAGGTAGTCAGAGTTACACATGATGCTTCGGCTTAATTCAGTTCATCACCTCAGGCTACAAGTACTATTTTAAATTCAATAGGCCTAAACTAAATAGCACCCACGTTTTTTTTCTCTATTATGCTGTAAATCTGAAAATGTGAGGTGAGAGAGAGAGAGAGAAACTTACATTGTTCCAGCTATTCGTGTGCTGATATGGGTGTTCTCTTCTTCATCAAGCTTGGCTAAACCAAAGTCAGATATCTTAGCCATAAGAGATTTATCGAGAAGCACATTGGTTGCTTTTATGTCTCTGTGAACAATTTTCAATCTAGATTCCTCATGAAGATATGCTAAACCCCTTGCAATTCCCAAACATATTTTCTGTCTTGTAGGCCAGTCCAAGTGAAGACGTTGTTCCTCACTACCTAAAATGGTAGACCAAGAAGGATACAAGGCAGTTCAGTCATCATTCTCATTCTAGAAGTTTCATAAGCTAAGATATGAGATGTTAGTTAAGCAATTACCGAATAGTGCCCGGGCAAGACTGTTGTTTTCCATGTACTCGTACACAAGCAACAACTGGTTCCCTTCAATACAACAGCCAAAAAGCTTCACAAGATTCGGGTGCTGCAAAGCAGATATCATGCCTATCTCATTCACAAACTCACGGTTCCCTTGCTTTGATTTGGAGGATAGCTGCTTAACAGCAATTACTGCACCATCTGACAGTACGCCCTAGAATCAAGCAGGGTGGAATTTTAGAATATATACAAAGATGATATCCTGTTTCCTTTCATCATTTATTTCTGCATTGGCATGCTCATAAATTAATAAAGGAAACAAAACATTCATTATTACCTTGTAAACTGGCCCAAAACCTCCTTCACCAATCTTATTTGCAGGATCAAAATTATTGGTAGCAGTTTTAATTTGTCTCAAACTGAAATAACCCGTTGGAAGGTCAAGACCTCGAAGTTCTAGAACAAGAAGAAAACTTGAAAGATGAGTCAAACAGACAGAAAATTGGAACTGTTGGTACAACAACCACATAACTAAATAACACATTCTTATTTTCCTCTTTTGCATCTCAATCTTTTACTAGTCTCATTGAGAAGTAAACATATCCAGCTTCTCTACAATAGGTGGCAACTTACAGGAATTGAAAATCATACAACTACTTAGTATGCATGTAATTTTTCTTCTTTATTTTATAAACACAGCACCAAGAGGGTGCAACAGAAAGCCAACGGCTATTTGCAAATGAAGAAATCCACAAAATCTAAGATATCATCATCATTTACAAAGAAATTCCCTTTAAACAAAAAATCTAAGATATGCATATATTTCTTATTATTAATCTTACCATTATCTTCAGGGTCTTTGCCGCCCAAGTAACCTTTCTTTCGGAGGACTACCAGAAACAATCCGGCAACTACACATGAACCAACTACAATACCAGCAATCGCTCCAGCTGATAATCCTGATCCCCCCGTGTCAACCTTAAAGTCTAAAAGCAGAGAGAGAATCATTAGCATGACAAGTTCAAGAAAGCAAGGTATAAATCTTTGTTTATGAGATAAACTTACTTGGTGTGACCGTTATGGCAGATATAAGAGGTCCATAGACCCCCCTGTCAGGAATGGCAGTAGTTCCCTTCCCTGTCCAGAACAAGTGGATCTCCAGAGTGCCACTGTTAACAGTAATGTTATCAAATACCTCTGTATAGCCCTTACCAACACCTCCAGCTTTCTCCATAATGTTAAAATCCTTCAAAACCAATTTCCCCTGTGGAAAAAGTCAAATTAGAACTTTACAAGCTCAAATCAGAGGCGAAAATTTTCACTTACAAAAAAATAAAAGAAATTCTTTTAAAAAATAAAGATTAGCCACATTAAAATTGCAAGTTAAAAATAACAACATAAAACCAAATTCCATTCACTTTCTTACTCACTTGAATTGCTACATCGAATACGCGCCTTCCAAGGCTGCTAAATGTCTGGTCATCACTATACATTATTTCAGCAAAGTGAAGCTGCACTTTATAACTGCCCTCTAGCATGCACAGGCCATAATACTTGAGTGAGTGAGGTGCGAGGCGGGCAGATTGGTAATATTCTGCACCAGTCACATTCAGACGAAAACTGTTTGTTGCTAGGAAATTGGCGCTATCTTTGTTCATAAATACCCCTGTACTGCTGTATGCCCATTTTGTAGTTGAAGCAAAGCTTGATGGGCCCTTTGAGCTTAAGTCATCCTCATAATTATTCCCCTCAAATTCTATACTTCTGCCTCCACAGTTAATGAACAAGGAATGGTCTGCACATATGATTAAAATTGCATCAACTAATACTTCAATTGGGAGTATAGGAGGCTAGAATCACCAGCTTTTGGAATCCCTTGAAAACGCAAATTGAGATGTAATAACACTCACATTGTAATTTTCCAGAGCAAGGAAGGCCCTTTCTTAAGCACCAAGAAACTCTACAAGTTGAAAATTTGGATTCAGTAAATCATTTATATTTGTCGAAGCAATACAGACAAGTAAACAAAATTCACATCTAATAACTAATAAGCAAAGAACTCACGAGTTGTCCTCCGAGGATGAAAAACTGGAGACTAAGTTCCTGGGAAGATATAAAGGAAAAGTAGTAAAGACGGGGTGAAAAGAAGTTTGTAAAAAATACAAAAATCTTAGATATAAAACCACGAGAAAAAGAGGCTTACACATCAAATTGCCTGCAACCGACTGTAGGTGGATCTGTAAAATTGTTGTAAGATATATCGCTGGAACAGATTTTGCCATAGCATTGATTATAAACATCGGAAAAGAAGAGAATGGAAAATAGAATCGCAGATCATTTGACCACCTTGGTCTCACAAGAGTCCAATCAGAATGATATGCATGATCAAGTAACATTCTAACAATGCACAAATAACTTAACAGCCAAGTAGCACAAAGATCCTTAACTTAGTGAGACTTACAAGTTCTGTTTGCTGGACGATACAAACCCAGGTACTGGTCCACTCAGCGAGTTGTTAGTCAGAAACCTAAAGGAGAAAATATCATCTTAGTTCTGCTTAAACAAACAACTAAAGAACCATATAAAGATAGCAAGCAAAAGGAAATATTAGGTGTTAAATATTTACATATTTGAACCAATATTCTAAATATAATTATTAACTTACATGAAATTTAAACTTTTCACATTCTGCAATGCCTCTGGAATTGGACCGGTCAACCTGTTGAAGCTCAAGTCCCTACAATTTTCAAGCAAATGAAAGTCCATGACAAACTAATCAGATAATATTATCTCAATTAAATATGGACTATAATGCAATGGAATTCAGTTGAAGGATCAATTTTCACTAGTCGAGCTATCACCACATATGATAGTAATATATTCTTCTCATGCACTTAAGTCTTAAAGAAGAAATCGTTCAGCAAAAAAATTCGTTTTAGTAGTCTTCTCTGTTTGATGTACCCAAGTAAAAATGCAAGACAATTAAACAACTTCAGATCAATCACTTGCCAACACATCCTTGTTCAATGACTTACGTGCATAAGAAAAAGATATTAAGTTCATTAATTAACACCATATGGAAAAAGCATTTGAGAGATTGTCAACATGAAATATACAGATCAAAGCTACTTACAAAGTTTTTAAAGTAGTCAGTTGCCCAATGTAATCTGGAATGGGACCAGTAATTAAGCAATTCCTCAATATCCTGAGTCACATAAATAAAACCAACCACTTGATGAACAATAAGAAACAGAAAGAAAGAAAGAAAACTTTTTTTAAGTCAAATGGGATTGCGTTAATGTGAATCAAGTCAAAGTCAACTCACAATAATTCCATTTTCGTCATGTTCTGCAGATCAGGAAAACTAGAAGCTGATCCATTCAAATCAGATATCCTCCTGCAAAAAAAGATACATGATGAAAAATAAATTCTTTTACCTTTCTGTATTTCACAACTGTAACCAAACAAAGAATTGATAAACTGAATATCACAGTTACTAGAAAGAGAATTTTTGCTCACAGTTGTTCCAAGTTCTTCAATTGAGAGATAGCAGAAGATATTGGGCCTTCCATTGATGTACCCTGCATATCCCTTAAAAAAGGAAATTGTTATACAGATTATCTAAGAAGAAAAGGATGGGCAGAGAAATGGAATCAAGTATGATGCTCACAATCTCTCAAGTCTGGTCCAGTTCCCAATAAAATCTGGTATCTTCCCTGATAGTCTACTTTCATCCATTCGACTGCAAGGAACTTTCAAGTTAGGAATTACATACTCAGTATGATAAATTTCCAAGAGTTGCATAAAATTTCATTACTTACATATCGGTTAAGTTCTTCAAATTTCCAAATGACTCTGGTATTGTTCCCGTGAAATTGTTTGCAGAAAGAAGTCTGTAGGAGTTAACGAAGTCAGTTATTCATTCCCTTGAAGGCTGAAGCAACAGAAAATTAGCAGAGGATATAACAAGGGTTTGAGGAAGAACATAGCCATGTAGGTAGAGTTGTGATAGTTGTTTCAGCTTTAGAAGAAAAAAGAATTGCAATATAACCATGGATAAAAGAATACAACTGGGATGCAAATTGCAGATTATCAAAAGAAGAAGAAACAAAAAGAAAACAATTCATGGGAGAGAGAGACAGAAGTCTTACAATCTCCTCAAGTTGCTTAAATTTCCGAGGCGTTGAGGAAGAGATCCATTAAACTGATTATCTTCCAAAATCCTGAAAATTAAATTTAAATTATAACCAACAATCGACAGCATGCATCTTTTAGTTAGGTATAAAACTAAGTTTCATGACTCACAGTTCCTCTAGTGTAGCAATGTCACCAATTTCAGGAGGAATTGCCCCACTAAGCCGGTTTCCCAATACGGACCTATGGTGCACCAATAGTTGCAAATTGGCAAACAGTTAGCTACATCTTCTGCCGCTAAATTACTATATGAAAATTGTCAAAAGCAAATAATAGCTTACAAGGTGACAAGAGGGAGACTGGAAAGAGTTGTAGGAATTGATCCGTTGATATAGTTGCGAGTAAGATCACTGTATAGACAAAAAAAATCCCAGTCTATTAAATTTCAAATATCATACTCTACTACATCTAATCCAAATCCTACACGAAGCAATTTGGCATGTAAAACAAAAACAGTTTGTCCAGCAATATGTAGATGCCCCATTAGCAAATAAAAAAAACAATAAACCAATATTTTAATTATAAAAAAAGTAATAAATCAATAATACCAAATATTGGATTCTCAATAGGGAAAAATGCATAAGCCACTTACATTTCTCGCAGATGAGTAAGATTTGCAAATTCAACTGGCAGAGTTCCAGTTAAATTAAGACCCTTAAGTTGGCTGTCATGTGAAAAGAAAAAAGTTTGAGAGATAAAATCCAGAAATGCAGAAAAATAACCAGAATAAAATGCCATCAATGTCTGAGAACCATTATGATCAGGGTGAGGAATCACTCTACATCCATTTTATTACATTTTTTTACAGTGAAATACATAATTACTCGCTCGCTAGATGTGTATTAATAAACAGAACAGTTCATCTGCATGCCAAAGGGAAACGTTATAAACCCCAGGGAAGCTGGATTTGTATAAACTTGTTCTTTCACTATATTTTACTTGATCAAATTTGTACACCACCATTCAATGCTCAAACTCAACACTATTAAGTTACCGAGGAATTTGCTTATGCACATGCATGCAGAACTGGAGAATGAATTAGCTAAACAGAAACAGAAAGGCAGCATGACTGTACATATTTTAGCCTAACTTTGGGGACAACATGACTTTTCTGTAAAAATTTCAAATGTTCCAAATTTAATACAACAAAATCTTTTATAATTTATTAATCTTATCTTCTACATTAAAAAATTATTTCAATTTAGTCAAATACATGTTTCACCTAGTCAAACTCATATAAAAAAAATTATACTCAATCATATAGCATGATCTTATATTAACCAAGTTATTACATTATACCAACTATTGCACATGGCATACTGGTTCCTTGTAGATAGACACAGACCGAATAATAGAAACACTCGTAACATTTCTCAACAATAACAACAGTAAATAAATAAACGAACAAAAAGAAAAACACACAATATTCACTAACTTCAACAAAAAGGGAACTGCACGAAATTAATGAAAAAGAACTGATAAAATGAAAGTGGGTGGAATATAAGGGAGCAAGGACATACATGTTAGTGACATGGCAAACTGTGCTACTGTTTTCGAAACAGTTGCATGAAATGTTGCTTAGAAGATTTTGAGATTCACTAATGTTATAGTTCCACCCACCATCAATGCAAGAAGTAGGGCTGATGTTCACAGTTTTGTTCTGCAGTTTTGTGAATATTGTTCGAAGAGTTTGCACTGTTGCATACAAATTAAGTGCTAAATAAATTAGTGAAAAGAACATAAAGATCATAATTAAAACCTTAAGTCTTAACAACTAACAAGTAACATGCATAATCCCTTGATCAATTTCCATCTCAAGACAAAAAATGAATAAAATAAGACTCTTAGTTCTGCAGTTTTGCGAATATTGTTCGAAGAGTTCGCACAGTTGCATGCAAATTATGTGCTAAATAAATTAGTGAAAAGAACATAAAGATCATAATCAACATCTTAAGTCTTAACAACTAACAAGTAACAGCCATAATCCCTTGATCAACTTCCATCTCAAGACAAAAACTGAATAAAATAAGACTTTTATACCCTTTTTTTCTATGTCGAGTAATCCCAAGAAGAAAAAAAAGATTTGTAAAGAGAAGTTAGAGAATTTTCAAAGGTGCATCATGTGGAATTAGCAGACCCTTTCATAGTCTAAGCCAATAGATTAGTAGCACAACAGATTTGACCATCCAAGTTTTATTACTAACATGCATCTTTGACATAATGAGATCTCATGGTCCAAGACCATCTTAAGCATTAACATTTAGTTTATCCAAGTTTGACTATTGAAGTTGGACCAAGATGATCAAAATCTGTGGCTGCTGCTATCATGTTGTAATGTCAAACATGTTCACATTCCAATAAATACATGTAGACCCCAAAAAAAACCTATTTCTTTATTGCCTTGAGCAACTCAAGTTATTCTTGTGTCAAAATTAGAAATGATTTCAGCATCATTGTTATCTCTAATAACAATTCTTCAACTTTACAAGTTTTTATTATATTGTGGTAGAAAAACATCTATTCAACATTATACTTTTCTAGGTAAGCCTTACATTAAAGATGAAAGTAAAAAATGAAAAAGAAATCAAAAATAGTTGCACTTTAAAAAGAAATAAAAATACAAAAAAAAAAAAAGATTATGAGGATGGCCTCCAAGAGATAAGAGCCTTGTTGATAAGAACTAGTACCATAAAGCAATAATTGTTACATATAATAATAGGACCTAAAATTTCATATAGGATTTAAATGACCAATTTGCCCTTTATAATAAGTACTACTAACATAAACTCCAAAGGACCTAGAAGGGGCAAAAGATGTAATCTAACACTTGGCCATCAATAATGGTAGTGGTGGGTGAGTTGAATTATACAGAAATTATCATAGACACTTATCCAATAAAGAAAATATCTTAGAGCCAACTTGTTATCCAAATGGAGAACAATTTCTTACACAAATAATGCATGCAAGTAGAAAATCAAAAGGCTACATACCAGAACCCCACAAACAGCTAATTTGTGTGGGTCCATATCACATAAATGCATGAGATTGACTAGATCAAAAAACAATGCAAAATCTTTATCCTACTTTTGTAACATCACCATGAAAGCGTTTCTTTCTTTTCTGTTTAGTTTTTCTAATGAGCAGTGATATTTAGATATTTCCCTGGAACACCCATTTGGTACACTTTAGGAATTACCACTCAAGTTTCCAAACAATTACAACTGAAATAGATAATGCGTTTTTTGGGTGTTTGAGAGAAGTGTCAAACATTCATTGCTCTTTTCTATGAAAATGACAGGTGTCTACAAAAGCATCAAAACAATGAAAAGAAGAAACATCAAAAAGCCATTTGCTAGGCCAAAAGGGAATCAGAAGAAACTGAAAACAACAAATCAGTTTTCTAAGTCACCAAACAAAGGGTTAAAAAATAAAATAAGTAGAAGTTGAATGAAAAAGCATGAATCTGAGAAGCTAAATGAAGGAAGCAATGAACACCCATTTTTTAAGTCAGAAGAAACTGAAAACATAATTTGTAATGCATAACAGTGTTTGATTGCACCGAAAACAGAGGGAAAAAACAGGAGTGCCTTCTCAATTCTTTGTTTGGTTGGTGGGAAAAGAGAAGGTTTTTACTTTGCAATAATTTTTGTTTACTTGAATATCACATTTTCCCATCATCCAAACAGAAAATAAAAGTATTTTGAGAGAGAAAAGCTCAAAACTTCAATTTCTTGTCTTTTTCACTCAAATTCTCGTGAACCAAACAGAGAAATCTAGAAATTCCTCTAATTCTAAAAGCAAAAACAAAGACAATTAAGAAACACAAGTAAAAAAGGAAAAAATTTAGGTGCATTTGTAATAGATATCTCATTCTCTCGTGTATTCATAGTCCCAAATTTTCTTTGCAACAAAACAAAAACTAAAAATTATTGTGACAGAGAAGTTTTTATCTTGGGTCCCACACAACAACAAAAAATTGGAGAAAACTTATTTTATCTCTTTCCCTTTCAATTCCAAATTGTTAAGAAATCTAAAAAACAAAAACTATGCCTACCAGCCTACCACCTAGAAATCAAAACCAATATCTTCACCTTCCATATTAGAGAATTCTCAGACTCAAAACTTCTCTTTTCCTTCAAGATCTCCGCAGCCAAACAGTAACAATCGTCACAACAAACTGTCATGAGTAATAATTTATTCTTTCACCAAAACAACAAAAACTGTAAGATTAAAATCTCAAATCTTTCTTGTTTTTCAAAAAAAAAAATCTAAGGAACCAAACAGAGCAAATGTATCAAACCAACTTATTGAGACAAAACAGAGGCAAAACCACCAAAGAAACGAAACCAAACAACCAAAACACACTACAATTTTTCAAAATTAGTAAGTTTCAATGAGATATTTCGCATCGTACCTTCCTCATCGGGCAACCGTTGAGCCTCTGATACAAAACTTGTAAAGCAACTCAAAAGAACAAAACCCAGAACGAGAACAGACACAATTTTAGAAACCCAGAAAACAAAACCCATTATTGTTCTCTATCACCAAAACAAACTCCTCTCCCTCTCTCTGTCTTTTGATAGTTTTAAAGCTTAGGCAGAGCAAATCAAACAAAACAGCAACAACAACAAGAGACTAACAGAGAAGCGAGACTAACAAAGTGTAGTGGTCGGATGCAGGGAGAGGGAAGTTTTAAAGATATAGCATAAGAAACAAAGAGTGTACGGATAAACGATTTTTTTGTTTTAGTTTTTCAAAGTGAGAAAAATATATTTTTGGAAGTGATCAACTGCGAAGAAAAAGAAGAAAAACACTGCCTTGTTTTTGAAAAATAAATGAAAACACGAAAAGGTGTGTGAGTAGGGAACCTATATTTAATTAAAATGAGTAATATTTCAAGACAAATTAAGAAGCCGCCAATAAGGAAATTTTCTAGTCCAGCGAGCTCTGTTTGTGATTTTTCAATGTGTAACCATGGAATGGCTCTGTCGGCAATTATATTATATAAAAATAAAAATAAATCTTATTTAAATATATAAAATTATTAAATATAAATACATAAAGAAAAATAAAGTATCACTACCTAACCCTAACTACTCCTTTCTATTTTTAGAAACCCAAATTAACTTTTTTATCCAAAAAATAAAAGTTAAAAATCCTTAACAATTAAGGATAATAAGTTGTGTTTACGATAATATCAAACAAATAATAATTCAACTAATAATATCTAAAGATATTTCATATCACCATATGTATCCATTTTCACATTTTAACAAAGGTACCAATGAAAATCTAATGATACATTATGTGTAATATTGTAAATTTTGTATTTACTAGATCATTAAATAAAAAAAATTTCAAATTTGATAAAACAAATAATTGAATTATAGATCTTGCTTTGTTTGGGTAAGTAAGAGAATCAAATACAGTGAATCATAATAAATAAATAAAAACTGGTTATATATATTAATATATTGAAGTTAGTAATATCTTGATTATGTATGTTATTAAAATCTGATTTTAATTATGTTGATGTTAATTTAGAGATCTTTAATTTATAATTTAACAAAAGTTGACTTGTACTCCGTACCATGCTTTCGTACTTTTGTTCATTAGGAAGTATTATTTTAATGTAAAGAAACGGTTGCACCTAATCGAAAAATAAATCAGAGAGTAGTAATCTTTTGATCTAGCATTTATTTTTGAATTTTTTATTCAAAATATTTTAATTCAGTTTCCTCCTCTCCAACATATTAAAAGAAAGGAAGATAATTTGATGTGTAAGTTATTATAATACGTTTAATAAGCAAAACAATAAGACAAAAGAAAAAAGCATACTACTATTTGAGTGAGTATGATTCCATTTGAACGGAGATGACCTAAAAAATTGATATAATCCAAGTTTGAAAAATTCTCAACTCATTAATTTATTTAATTTTAATTCAATTCAATCCATTCAAATGGGTTTTGATCATCGATTTAATATTTTTTCACTTAAAAATTAATGTAAATATATTAAGTAATAAAACATATTTTACTACAATTGTTCATCATTCATTAGAGCCAAAATCAAATTCATATGAGAATTTATTAAATATTACAAACTATCATTTACAAATTAAATACTTTAAATCACTTCACACAAAGTTTAAACTACCTTAATTTAATACAAACCATACAAAAGTGGTAGGAATTTAGATACCCAAAACAATTATGCAATCACAATAACAAAAACAAAGAGAAAAATAACAAAAAAAATTGAACATTCGACACCTTTTACCTATCTCCACGAGCCAATGGAGAAAAGCCGCTAAAACTCACTATACCACAATATACAATTTTTCTATATAAAACTGTATGAAAACTCTCTCTAATCTCACAATCCAAAACCCTAATACACCCAATGTCCACTCAACCTTTTGATTTCTATATTGGTGTTTGATTACTATGCTCTCATCTGACAAACTATTCCTAATTAAGAAATAAGAGGTGAAAGACTAATTCTGTTTATGCACATATTTATAATAACTAGTACTCATATCATTTTGACACATAGATGATGTGAACTATAACAGCTTACAACAACACTTCTCTCCAATGTGTAATTTGAGGAGTATCCCAACAAATTTCTACATTGACTTAAATCCCCAATTATTTCGATTCCTAGTTCGGATTTGCCTCCACCCGATCAAAGCCTACTCACTTTAATCGGGCTTTCAATACTGTTTAATCAGATTTTGAGCATAATCTTAATCCTAACAAAAAGTAAATAAAAACTAAATTTGAAAGGTGTTTGATCAATCAAATTCTTCAAAACTTTAACACTAGTATAGACTTGGTTCTAGAATCTTTATAACCAAGTTACATCGTACCAAAAATATAAAGTGAATTAACATAAGATAAGAAAATCAATTCTAACAAGTTTTTGAAAATATAGTGAAAGTCCAAAAGAAATATTTTCGCGAAAACAAATTGTCATTTTTAACTAAAAAGTATTAATTTTAAAATCAATTTTATTAAATAACAATTAAACATCATTTAATAGTTAATTTGACTCTATTTGATGAAGCTTTTAATAATTTTTTAAAAAATAAGCTACGATTTAAAATTGAACCTAAACATCAACGTTAAAAAAATATTTAATGTATGAAATAGATTTAGAAAAGTAGTCACCCATGAATAAAAAGACTTCTAATTATGTATGTGCAACAATGAATTTTTCTCAATAATAAGCAAAAAAAAGAAACCACTGAATTTCTCATGCGGCGGATTGTGGCATCTATCTTTTTAACTTTCTTGAAGAACCAAAATTAAAATTTGACTAATCAAAGTTTCAATCAATAAGACCAAAAACTCTAAAAAGATGGTAAAAACGTGTAACCCCCACACCGTCTATCCCCTAATAATCAGCAATCAAATCAATTATTCATGATTTGGAATTAAGACCTACTTTATATGTCTGCGCATGCAAAAGCAAGTATTATTTATTTATTTATACTATTTTTCAAAAGAAGAAAAAATACTATTTAAAGTAAATCCATCTGGAAAGTATTGGACAATTCAAGGGGCAGCTCCGTGTATGGACCATACTACTAAAAGATAAAATTAAAAATGGAAGTCACTATTGACTTATTGTTGTGCTTATGCAGCTATGCATTCTACATGGAAGGTTCGTACTTTTCTAGAACTAAACAACTCTTTAGCATGCAAAAACCAGTTTGGATTAGCTACAGTGACCCAAATAATACGACAGAGTAAAAATCGAGGATGTGATTTTTTTTAGAATAATGACGATCAATTAAACGATGAAGTGATTTAAACTCATTGTCGTGATGTATATATAATCATATTTTTATAACATAATGATATAATAATTTAAAAATGAGTTATCCCTCACTTATAAAAAATTATTTATTGTGAGATTTCAGATACAATTGCTTGTATAAGGGGTTTTTCCCTTGAACTAACGAAATAACCAAGTAAGTCAAGAGACGGAGTTACTCATATTCATGGGGTCAATAACCTCAAAAAATTTAAAAATATAGTTTTCACCTTAAATTTTTTTAAAATTCTTATAAAATTTGCATACTGCCCCCTCAAAATAACAATAATTATAACTTTATTTCAAAATATATTTTTCGTTTATGATTCCCCCCCTCCCCCGTTCAACATGAAATTTTAGCTTTGCCTGACATAAGCAAGTAAGAATGAAAGGCTGAACCAGATAAAAGGAAAATGCATAACTCAAACTCAATCATACGCTAGGTATAAAGTAGAGAGGATTCCAAGTACAGAGAGAAAACATCCTAAAAATAAAGAGAGCTAACTCAATTCTCTCATCCTCTCAAATATCCCTTCATCTCCACATCATTTCTTTATTCGTCTCAAAAAGTGTTTACTGACTTAATTATCAAGAAGTCCTCCTCGAAGTATAAAAACTCCAAAAGACTTATTTTGCAAGAGTACGCACACTTTTGAATTTCGATATAAAAAAGTTTTTTAATCCAAAATTCTCTCACCTACACCGACCTTCAACAAACTTTTAAAGACCTTACACCTTCTCTATTTTTTTTTTTTAATCAATAAGTAGTTTTAGTTTTTGATTGTCAAAATGTTTTTAATAAAATAGTAGTAAAGTTAAAAACTATTACGTGTTTGATAACACAACAATTAAAAGAGTTGTCAAATTAATTTATATGTAAAACTAGATGATGCAAAAACATTTAACATCATAAAAATCGTTTTTTCAAACTTTTAATTCTTCTTTAAAAATTGTTTAACTTAACTTTTGTTTTTTTTGAAAAACAAATACACTTTCAATCATATTTGATTAATTTGTACGGTCAGAAAGGTGTGACCATTAGATTAAACTTTAACTATATGCTTTGAATTATCTAAGCCATCTTGGAATGGTCTTACATGGCACTTCAAGATTTTTCAAATTCTTGCTTTTATATAAAACAATTAAAATAATTTATATAATATTTTTTAAAATTACGAAATTATATATTGTGATAACAAGGTGAGATTTAAAGGAAAAGAAATATCCACAAATAGTTAGGGACAGTATAAGATAAAATCAATTTAGGCTAAGACTTGAAAAATATTTTTCATTTCTGCATTCTTCAGGTGATAAGATAAATATATTTGTCCCTTCTAGTTTTGGCGTAATATACATTTATCCTTCGTAATTTAAAAAATGACAATCACTTTTTTTGTTTTATTTATAGTTTAAGTTTTTCGAGACACTTATCCCTTTAACGTTATAAAATCTGTTAGTCAATTGGTAAAAATTAATCAACTGGCGTGACATGTTTTCATTATTTTGGTTTAATCTTATATTGTCTTTACTTTATTTTATGTTCTTTATATAAAATAACATTTAAATATTTACTAACACTTTTTCTTCACTCATTTTTTTTATTTCGAATCAAACACCTATAAATATATTCATTTATTATGTTAATCACGTATTTTCCTTCCCTAACATTCATTTTTTTTAAATAAAGTTTAAATTCATTATCAAAAACATAATAATCTGAATAGTCACAAGCTATAAAAAATATCCTACGCACAAGATTAGCAACTCAAGTGTTGTGACTATAGTTGTTAGAAATCACTTGCACAAAAAATCATCAGCTCTGGCCGACTATAAATACTGTTGGTTTCCCAAATTTTTCAATAGAAAATAAAAAAATATTTTTCATAATTGACCGAATCATAATCTTTTCAAAACAAGATATTTGGCACAGTAGAAACAATTCTTTACCCCTCTCCCAATTATTAGAATTCGAGAGTCCTCCTCATCATAATCACCATTGGAAAAGGAAATTGGCTCACTTTTGGAACTCATCATTGAATCATCAGACAATGAATTGTTGCATTCTGCTTTTATGCCATCACTCTGTACAGCAGCAGATCCCTACAGAGAAAGTGAAAAATTACACATGAATTCTGGTCATTAAGGGAACTTTGGCTTGAAATCTCAATTATGAACACATTGATAAGATCACTTATGAATGAGCACCTAAAGATTGAACTGATTAGACCGCGATTGCAACTCTTGTGGGAGTAATCCCGGTTTTGATCCAGGTTGTCATCGCTTCAAAAAATTGAACCGATGTTATCAGAACGTATAGAACTAACATGGGGAGGAATTTCTTGTCTTGCATATATACTTCAAGGATCAATAACAGATGAACAACGGAAACAATCTAACTGAAATTTTCAAATCCTTGAAGACTCTTTATTCCTCTCTTTTAGATATGAAGAAGGAAAAATAGTCTATGATTAAGGGGAGATCTATGATAAGAAACTAATTGAGGGAACCCACTTATGAGAGGACCTATTTTGGACTGCTCTCACTGCAAGTGGATTAAATTATGTTGATTAATTTACTCTTCTAAAAAATAAAAGAAAATTAACTTTTTAAGAGTTATCCATGATAATTTCAACATTTTAAGACAAAAATGAATTGCTATAGAATCATTAATCACTTCTCTGCCAATATTGCTAAAAAGAACAATTAGCAGAGTGAAGAAGATAATGGCAGGTAAAAGGATGAGAAACTTCTTCATCGAGTAATTATTATTCTTGAGGAAGAAAACTGACCTTGGGGGTTGCTGAAATTGCAGATTCAGTCGGTGTAGAGTACAAGATGAAGCATGTTCTGAAGGTGAATAAGTACCAATTTTCATACCATCAACCACTTCATGATCACCTGAATTAACATCAGTTTCTGATATTGGTGACAAGATCATCGAAAATAGCTCGGATTCTGAAGGGCAACCAGAATAACATTCTATCGTGCGCCTGTTATGTGATGGTATTAACACTGAGGTAATGCTAGTACTAGACATATCGTGCGCGAAACAATCACAGCTTCGACAAAGGGAGATATTCTCCTTACACCATCTAACCATAGCTGGCTGAGAACTGCATTTTTGGCAGATCAGAGTCCTCGAGTGACGGCTGCAAATGGTATTTGCAGAATGGACAAGATGGTCACATGCCAAGCATAAGCCTGCAGAATCAGATTCACGGTATACTATGGATTTTTGCTCCCCACATAAATCACAGAAGTAACCCATTGAATTAAATAAAAAAATTTGAATTGCTTAAGATTTTTTTTTTTTTCAAATTGAACTGTAATGCAGTCTATAAAAAAAAAGGAATTGATTTTTAGCTTATATAGGTACTATTAACCTAACTTTGGTCCCTTTCATAAGAAGGCACAACTATGACGATAACGTTTGGTAAGGCCTAACATTTTGTTGGTTTCAACTTTCAACCATCCATATAGGGATAGATGTTCTTAGTTACAATGGTTTCTGTCCAGGAATGAAACAAAGAAATGAGAAGGAAATTAGTGATCAATTGATAGGGTGTGTAAAGATAAGTGTCTTGTACAACTAAAGTCTTGTGTTCGGTTTTACTTTGAAAAACAACTCTCTCTAGAGTTCACGATCATGAAATATTTTACGAAATTTACCATTATGTACTTAAAAGATTAAACAATATGATCTTGCCTGTTTAATTAATCTTCCCTACAATTGTTTGTTCTCATCATCAAGAAATTACTTGAAAAAAAAATATCCTTGAGTTTTCAATTAAATTTAATTTAGTAGTTAGGAAATTTAGATTTTCATGGTAAAATTTTGGAACTCCTCCGTAACTTTGCAAAAACACATGCATAATTAATGGCAAGCACCATGTGAACCAATAAAAGGGTTTAACCGATAATTTGGTTAAAGCTAGCTTTGCTGGTAGAGGCCTAACTCAAGCACTTGGACACTGAATTTGTGCACGTTGCAGCACATGGAGTAGCTGGAGTGCTGGAGAAGTCACAAGACCCCACACTAATTAAGCAGGGTGATTATTAATTAGTGGCCTAAAAGGCAATGACGAAAAAAGAGGTTTGATAAAGTTTTGCTTAGCTCGAAAGTGTTTTTATTTTATTTTTTTGAAAACAATTTAAAACTATTTCATTTGAAAATATTTTTATCGATCTCTTAATCTCACTTAAGTTTTAACTAAACATATATATATATATATTTAAGTTATTTTTGTCCATCAGAAAGTTACTGTTTAACCATCCAAAAACTACGACAAACAAAATATTAGTGTTTGGTAGACAAAATGAAAGAGATAAGATGATATATCTCGTCCTCTTACTTATCAATCCATCGTTTGATTAGTTCAGTAACTTTTTAATAGTCATTACCTGCCATTCATCATCAATCTTTCAAGCGGATTTAGCCGTTTTTCTTCCAATGGGTTGATACAAATCTGTGCAGTAAAGACAATCCACATTTAACATTCATATCGAATAATTCAACTGAGTCAATTTTGTCATGGTAAAACTATTGTTTTCCCAATTTAGTCCACACAAGAAAAGCACAACACAATTAGGCTTGATATCATTTGCTAAATCTGATAACTCAAGTTGAGGAAAAATTTGGGCTTTGATCATTCGAGGGTGAGAGTTATATTCAAGTTTTCTTTCCAGAACTTGTAATCTATAGTTAATTAGTAAAGAATTAATTTGGTAATTTCTGTAAAGTATGTATTGGAGGTTGAATTAAGTTAAAAATCTTGGTGTTTTATCTTAAACTTTTATTTGTTCTTATTGGTTCATATTTTCATTTCGTGTTTTTTTATGAAATTGAGACTTAAATTCTTAACAAATAAAATATTTTATCCGATCTTTAAATTAAAATGATTTTATTTTATTATAATAAAATAAAACATACAATCCTCTTATCATTCGATCTACCAATCACATTTATAAAATAAAAATCATTACATTCATTTTTGTTCAATTCATCAAACGCATCTACAAGATTTATTCTTTTGACTATAGATACTTATGATATAATAGGGTACGGTAAGGGGACTAAGTAAGGTCTACAGTCTGCTAAAAACTATGTAATAATTAGATTTAAAAAAAAACGCAATTTAATTTAATAAGAAAACAATTTCTCAAAGCTATTAAGAAGGACCAAATTAGTTGGAAACTAGTCTGTGCTTAAACTATTTTTTCAATAAACAATTAGCTTCCAAATACTCATTAGATGATAGATTAGTTAATTAAATAATGTGAAAATTGACTGTGGAGTCAAGCAGAGCTGTCACCCGCAAATTAAAAATCCGGCAAGGCCGCGTTTGACCCACTTGGGCAAGCTTTTATTATATAGCCAATTGCATTGGCTTATGTTGTAGCTGTATATACGTACGGAGTAGTACATGCCAATGTAGTCAATTGTGCCATAGTGAAATTTTTAGTAAAGTTTTCTTTATCATTATTGTCCAAAACTTTTTTTTAATACAATATATAAACCCAACAAATAATTTATGGACGGTAATGATATGAATTCGATTACGTGAAAATTATTATAAAATTAAAAATTTTATTAATAATTATAAAAAAGTTAAATAATAATTATTTTAATTTTTAAAAAAAATTAAATACTAAAGTTATTATTCAATTTTTCGTAATTACTAATGAATTTTTTCGGAACCAGATCCGTTATATCATTACTCATAACTCACTTGTTGTGAGAATCGAACACAAAATTTTATAATCTCAAAACCTTAATTTTGACCATTAGACCAAGACTTCATCAACAAATATTACCCAAAACCTCTTATTCCGAAAGTAATAAGCTTAATGTCAAGCTAGTTTTAAGAAGTGGCTTTACATAATTAATGTATCATGTATAAGTGGGACTTTCAGTGGTTTTTGATTCGTTATTTGTTTATTAAAATACAAATATGAATTTGAAAAATAAAATCCGTTAAAAAATGAGTATTTTTAGTCTTTACTTGTTGACCTACTACCCATAAAACCAAACCCATATCTAAGCCAAGTCGTTATTTTTTCATATAAATAAAATTTTTTTTAATACCTGTTTTTGATCTGTTACAAGTCCGTTAAAACATGAATAAAAGAATAAAAAATAAAATCTATTAAAAAATAAATATTTCTAATATGTATCTGTTAACTAACTATCCATAAAATCTTATTTATAACCAACCCGACCCGGCTGTTTCCAACTTCATATCCATGCATCAATTTCAAATGTGTCCTTAGCCAGTTGTTATCCATTTCACTTTACATACAGAAATTTTATGCAAGTTGCACTATTAAAATATCTGTAGAGTATATACTTTATTTATTGAGTATATGTTCAATTTCTGGTCTCCTTTTATTTATTGTCTGTGTTAACAATTAAGTTGACAACAGTAAATTTACAAAAAAAACAAAAGGCTATTTCACAATTGTTTAAGTCACTGGTAAATATTTTATACATAGTTTTGTATGTCATTTTTAATGCTTTTTGTTGATATTGAAAGTAATTTTTACATATTTGAGATAAATTTTTTACCCCATTTAAAACACTCTAAATAAAGTTAAAATGATTGTTTGATTTTACAATTGTTAATTTTTTATATTAACAAAAAAATTTGTATAATTTATATTTTAAAAATAAAACTCAAAATATAAAATAGAAATTGAATCAACAACATAGTATTTCGGACTTGTACAAAGAAAGGAGAAGGTGAACCCAATAACCAAATTAATTAATGTGAAGTATCGTTGAGTTTTTATTTTTATTTTTAATGAAAGGTTGGTGGAAGCTAACTCTTGAACTTTAATGCATGATAGCTAATAAGTACAAAGTAGGGGTCTAATCTAATCTACATGGGGTCTACTTTGCAACTTGTCATGCGCCTTCTTTTGTGTGCTTTTGTTTTTTGGGCTAATGTCTTTTTTCTCTATGCATGACACTTCCATGGAATAATTAATACACATAATGAATTCAATGTCAGACTTTGTTTTTTTATTATCAGTCTATAAATAATTTAATTTTATACACAAATTTATTGGCCGACGAGATCAAATGCAAGAAACCAGATCTTATTCGATTTGGTTGGGTATACTTATATAAGTTAATGTATATCAATCGTTCAAGAAAAAGAACAGATTCTTTTTTTTTAACGAAAAATTAACATGCATACATCCGATACAAATGCAGCTAGTACACCTACAAATTTCTCAACAATTTAGGGCTGAAAGTATTGGGTTGGTCACTTTATTTGGGCATGTGTTGTGTCAGACCTTCATGGCCAAATGATGGCTGTGAGCTTGGATCCAGGAAAAGTGACTGTTGTGTTTCAAAGATCTGAAGTTCAATAAAAAGGTGCTAGTCTGATTGCAAGTTATAATCTTGAGTCTTTCAAACATCTCAAAAATTTTAGGTATTGATTGGCCTAGTGTTTTGAATAATAGTTTTTAGGAAGAGTTAAATACTGGAAAAATAGATTTTATGAAATTGAAGTAGGTATTTTACCAAAAAATTGTTTTGATATCTTTTTGGGTTTTTAATTTTGGACAATCAAGTCAAACGGTATCTTATTAAAATATGTTTAGTCTAACATTGAAAATGGTATATGGTTTATAAATGATTTTTGAAACGATTAGAGTTATAAATTCTTTAATGTTTGATAAAATAACAATAAAAGTAATTTTTTTAAATTTAAAAAACTATTTCATAAATTTTTTGATTTAATTTTTATTTATAAGAAATATAAATCATTTCATAAACTATAACATCGGATCATAAATAGATAAACTGGATCATAAATAGATAAAAAGCCATGCACAGGCAGTGAATATCAAAGCTCCATTCTTGATTGAAGCAAAACCCAACAGTACTACAGGTTTTATGAGATAAATGCAAATAAAAGGTTTCTGTTTATTATGCATACTATACATTGTATATAATTTTAGCCCATTCTCTGTTGAAGCACAGAGTACTCAAGGCACAGAATCTCCCAGGCACTCTCCCACCAGAACTGGTCAGGCTTCCTTTCCTCCAAGAACTGTAAGTATTATACTTGTCATACTTTTCATGCCAATTTTGTCCCTTTTCATTTCCAGTATTACCCTTTTAAACGTTGAAATTCCGTTTTTTTTTTCTTCTTTGGGCATGTTTCTTTCCCTTTTTCTTCTATGAACAAACTAACTTGACTGTCCATCTTCACACAGTGACCTCACCAGAAACTATCTCAACGGTACCATTCCGCCAGAATGGGGCTCCATGCAACTAGTCAACATGTATGCGTATAAATTTATATGTACTTGAATATATATGCACATATATTGTTTGTGTAAATGAGCATAAAATTCATGGATTAGGCATTGATGCTTATTTTCTTTTGTCATTTTCGTTGGTGAAATTAACACTTGGATATTAATATATTATATATTGTAGTTCCGTTGTAGGAAACCGGTTAACGGGTTCAATTCCAAAAGAGCTAGCAAACATTTCCACTCTTATCAGTTTGTGAGTTATTTATAAACCAATTTTTCCTTTATTTTTTGTGGCCATTTCAATTTGTGTAGGGATGTTTATAACTATGTTCTTATTAATTCAAAATTGTGTATTGATAATTTTATAGTACTGCGGATTTCAATTAGCTTTCAGGGGATTTGCCTCCAGAGCTTGGGAATCTACCCGTTATAGAGAGAATGTAAGACCATTATTCAGGTTTTTATGATCCTTGCAAATCCTTACTAACAAAATACAGTTTTTCCCCTCTATTTTTTTCCTCCTCCTTTGGTATGAATTTTTAATGTTTTGTTTCATTTAATGTTCTTTTATTTAAAACGGTTTTAAAGATTCACATTGATATTCTGATTGCTTGAATTTATTTGTTTATATTTTTGTTGTTTATGTTGATGTTGTAGGCTGCTAACTTCAAATAATCTTAGTGGGGAAGTCCCTGAAACATTTGCTAAGCTGACTTCATTGAAGGACTTGTAAGCGTTTTAGTCATGTTTCATTAAGCTCATATTAATTACTGTTTATTGCATTTGAAGTTGATTAATCATTTTTTCAAACATTATGCAGTCGGATCAGTGACAACCACTTTATAGGAAAAATACCTAATTTTATTCAAAAGTGGACAAAACTTGAAAAATTGTGAGAGCTTTATCATTTGTGACATTCTTGAGTTCATAGAATTATGCATTATCGCTTATTTGACTCAATATTTTGCAACAACAGAGTAATTCAGGCTAGTGGTTTGGTTGTGGACCAATTCTTGGTGGTATTGCAGCTCTTGAAAAATTAACTGATCTGTAAGTACGATTTTTTTAGATTCTAATTAATTTCATGTGGGTTCTCAATTAATAACATACCTTGTATTGCTTGAACATGATATATACAGGAGAATTAGTGATTTAAATGGAACTGAAGCTACCTTTCCGCAACTTAGCAACATGAAAAAGATGAAGACACTGTGAGTAAAATGTTTAAGCGATATTGAACTTAATTTATAAAAAGTGGCAATACCTTCCTCCTTTTTCCTTTTTTTTTGGCAACCCAAAATGTATGTCATTTGTTTGTGTTACAGGGTTCTTAGGAGTTATAATATCATCGGGCGGCTACCTGAATATCTTGGGGAAATGACAGCTTTAAAGAACTTGTTAGTACAGACTTGTTCTCCTCCGCCCCCCCCCCCCCCCCCCTCATTTCTAATGCAGATAAAAGGATTTTTCCTTTGAAAATGTCATGATACTATTTGAAGGATCATCTAGTACCCTTTCATAGCTTAGTTTTCATTATCTTATATTGATGGAATAAACTCGGTTAGAACCTTAAGAGATGTGTTTGTCACACATGTAAAACTGGTGCCGAAACATTGACACTTGAAAGTAGTTCCTTTTTTTTGTTCTAATGGTTGGTTGCAATGAGCTAGCCCTCTCTGATCCCCTATCCCCAAACCCCATGTGAAGGTGAAGGTTAGATTTGATCCCAAGTCTTTAGTACAACCCTTAAATGACTATACCAATTAAGTTAGTTGGCACTTTCTACTTTGTATGGTTTAGACCTTGTCTCCGACACTCTTTTGTGGCAAAGACAACTTTTTTTCCGGTCTTCTTGGTTGCAAAGTTCACTATGATGTTCGAGCTTTTTGGTTGTCTACCATTCATCCTGAATTAAACAGGTTGTGGAAATAAATACTTTGTTATTTTTTAATGTTTTGTTTATAAATTCACTTGCAGAGACCTCAGCTTTAACAAACTGAGTGGAGAAATTCCAAGCACATATACCGGTCTGATTAAGGTGGATTATATGTAAGCTTCTGGTTTGTGTGTGTAAATTTTCTTACAATAAAATGCAAAAAACCATTTTTCGATTGCTAGGGAACAGTGTAGAAGCTTGTATTATGGATGGACTTGTTAATTAGAAAGAAATAAAATAAAGGACCATCATAAAGGCCCAAACAAGCCGACAATATTAGAAGCCATTGTGTCAAATTGCGGTTTCAACATTGCAGTATTCGAAGTATTAAAGTTGTGTGATGGATGATGGGAAACCTTCTCTTGAATTGAAAATTATACATAAACTAAGCAAAAAAAGGCATAAACTAAGTAATTATCAGTACTGAACTCTGATATCCAGAGATCATAGGTTTCCTCTCTTCTGTGACATTGAACTTAAAATCACATGCACAAATAGTATTAAATATAAGGCATTAAACTGAAATATATAGCTGTGTTTTTTGTATTTCTGTTTATTCCATTAACATAATCATTTATGATTCCTTGCTAAGTTCTTTTTGCTGAAAGCTCCAAAATTGTATTGATTTTATATGACCTTTTCAGATATTTAACTGGAAACTTGCTAACTGGACCGGTACCTGCTTGGGTGCTAGAAAAAGGAGACAAAGAACTTGAAAATTAATTATACTAAGGTCTATTGATCCTATCACTTACAAGGTGAATAACCATCTATACAATTACAGTAGTTGTGCACTCCTGTTTTGTTCAACTCTGATCAAGCTTTCTTTTTGACAATCTGATTTTTAATGGACTGTCTTTGGTTATAACTTCTGGTCATATAAAAATCTGACTGCATGTTGGAATATCAGTTCTTTGCAATTGATTGGAAGATTTGTAGAAAATTTAATAATACTTAAGTTAAATGAATACTTAGCTGGTGTGGATGCATGGAAAAACTGAAATGTATGTTTTATAGCTTGATCAAACTTGTGAGATAGTTTATGAATCATCATAGTGAAAATGCGGACCTTTTCTTCTTTTCCTTTTCCATAAATAAAATACGAATAAAACTTGAAATTAAGTTTATGTAACTAAAGAAAAATGAAGAGGGGAAAACAAATCCAAACCCTTCCCAAAACAGAGATATCAAAGCTAGTTAATGTGCATTGTACAACCTGAAGCACATAGAATTTCTTATCTTGTATTAATCAGAATTATGCCAGGAACAATTTATATCAAAACTATTTTTTTTTTCAAATATATAACGAGCAATGTGTGAGACATTTTTTTTTATGCTTTTCCTGCTCATTCAATGATTTGAAAGATGATGAGCAAAACTTTCATGTGCAGTGATCTTACGTATAACAACTTTACAACCGCAAGCTTAGGCCCATCAAATTGTCAGCACCGGAGTGTGTAAGAATGCTGTTATCTAACTTGTATATGCGCGCATGTCTGTGTGTAACTTTAGTATACTGACTGAACTTTATGCTTTGTATTCCTTTCTACAGAAACTTATTTGCAAGCTCTTCAAAGCGCAATAACTCGTAAGTTCTATATTAGTACATATTCTTAATGGAACTGTAAGTTTTATTTTCACATTTGATTCATCAAACAGCTATTTTCCATTTAATATTAAATTTTTGTTTTTTGGCTTTGTTTTATGTTCTTGTCATCTATAATAAACTCAATTACGATATCATAATGCTGACTTGTTTGGTATTTTGAATTGCTGTCAGTGGAATCGTTTCATGTTTGAGAAGCTTTCAATGTCCAAAAAGTAAGTTGAAACTTCATTTATTTTTCATATTTTGTTTTTAAGCTAAAAACAAAACATAAATAGGTAGGTTAGATAATCACATTCTTAATTCTCATGTGTTTTGTCATTGTCAAGTTAAAGAGTAGTGTTTCTTTTTCCTTTTGTGAAAATTGAATTCAGTAGTTACTAATCTGTTGTTGCTTTCATTCTAGCATTTTATGATCTCCATATAAATTGTGGTGGGAGAGCAGTAATTGTTAATAACACGACATATGAAGATGACACTGATGGAGCTGGACCTTCAAGATTTTTTCAGAGTAGAACTAATTGGGCATTTAGCAGCACCGGTAACTTCTTGGATGATGACCGCCCTACAGATAGCTATATTTGGACGAATACATCTACGCTCTCTATGAGTGATTCTCAACTTTACATGCAAGCGCGCCTTTCTGCCATCTCTCTAACTTATTATGGGTTTTGTCTGGGAAATGGAAACTACACGGTAAATTTCCATTTTGCAGAGATAATGTTTACCCATGACAAAACTTATAACAGCCTCGGGAGGCGCTTATTTGATATTTACGTTCAGATATTTTAAGTATGATACTTCCCATGGTTAATTTCATTTTCGATATTCAACAAACTTCAAAAATTTTAACATTTTGTTTTAATAGGGCCAATCAAATTGTTTGAATTTATCCTGTGTATAGTTTAGATTGATGTTAAGACTGAAATCTGATTCCTTGTCACCATTTGCTTACATAAGAAGTTAACTGGATTAGGTTATTGCAGAGGAAACTTGTGATGAAGGATTTCAATATTGAGGATGAAGCAGGAGGTGTTGATAAGGCAATTGTGAAAAGATTTCATGTCACTGTGACTGACAAAACGTTAGAGATACGCTTGTATTGGGCTGGGAAGGGTACAAATGGTATCCCTATAAGAGGAGTTTATGGTCCTCTTATATCAGCTATTTCTGTGAATCCTGGTAGGTCGTACACCATAATTATGAGCTTATTTTTATTTTAGAAGTTGGCTACTGATCTTTGACCTATCAAAAATGTCCTATGTTCATTTTTATAGTATGCATACATTATTCCTTACAGATTTTTGGAAACAACACTTTGTACAAACATTCTTTTGTTCATGGCAACAGACATGTCTTCATTTCTTTTTTGTTCTAGTTGTTTCTTTTGGTTTGATCTTAAGGAATTTATGAAAGAATATCTACTCATATAATTACTGTTTATTTAATGATTAATGAATTTACTTGTGAGCAATCGTGGCATTAAAAATGAACTCTGATATTTTTGGATTCAAAATGGAATGGTTTCATTTCCATGTTTTTCTATGTAATCTTGATTCTTGCATTCAAATTTGATCTCTGGTATAAAAAGGTCTTTTGTCATTCATTCTAAAAGATCTGGCCAGAGAAAGATAAGAAAATTTCCACGTTGAGATTATGCATCGAGTTAAGCAATATCATTTCATCAAATTAACTATTCTATGCTTTTGTTTAAACAGACTTTGTGCCCCCATCAGAACCTGGCCGTAGCAGTAGTAGTATATCTGTAGGCATTGTGGTCGGAATTGTGGCTGCAGTAGCAGTCGTTGTTTTGTTGGTTGTGGGTATCCTTTGGTGGAAAGACTATCTAAGAAAGAAAAACACAATGGAACAAGGTATTTTAAGAGAAATTAACTTTTTCAAATATAATTATCAGTTTTTTCTTTAAACCTAAAGAATGATCATGAATGTGGTGGTATAACCCTTTGTTTAGACAAAACCACTTGATCAAATACTTCTTGATGCTGTAGTATTCTTGTATCTTGTTGGAGTTTCTGAATCAGATGTAGCGATCTCGATCGAGAACATAATCTGTCCATTTAAACCCATCTTTAGTTATTAGGAATGTGGATCAATAAAATATCTTATAAATGTGTCTTATCTAACTCAGCCTCTTCCACAGATCTAAAGGGTCTCGACTTGCAAACTGGTTCATTTACCTTGAGGCAAATCAAAGCTGCGACAAACAACTTTGATTTTGCTAACAAGATTGGAGAAGGTGGTTTTGGTCCTGTTTACAAGGTAGTATGAACAAGAAATACTTTCTTTTGGATTTATTGCATTTGATCTACTGCAGTTGCAGTTCTTTCCTGCACAATATATATATATATATATATTGTGTGTATAATTAACAATGACAATCTTTCACAAATTCAGGGCCTACTAGCAGATGGCACCATAATTGCAGTTAAGCAGTTATCTTCCAAATCGAAGCAAGGAAACCGTGAGTTTGTGAACGAGATTGGCATGATTTCTGCTTTGCAGCACCCTCATCTTGTAAAGCTATATGGATGCTGTATTGAAGGAAATCAGTTGTTGCTAATATACGAGTACTTGGAAAATAACAGCCTTGCTCGAGCATTGTTTGGTAAGTTTCAGCCAAATGATTTACTCAACTGCCATTGCATCAAAGATATTTAAGCACATGCTGCGTGTTTCTATGAATCAACAATACTAGTATATCTTAATTTCTACTGATTCAATGATTTAAAGGCCCGGAGGAACATCAATTGAAACTAGACTGGCCAACAAGACACAAGATCTGTGTTGGCATAGCAAGAGGTTTGGCATATTTACATGAAGAATCAAGGTTGAAGATTGTGCACAGAGATATCAAGGCCACAAATGTGCTGCTAGATGAGAATTTAAACCCTAAGATATCTGACTTTGGTTTGGCCAAGCTTGATGAAGATAATAATACACATATCAGCACCCGGATTGCCGGAACTTTGTAAGTCTCTGTCTTTTAATTCATTTTCAATATTTTACCTCTTTTTTTTTTCAATTCCATTTTTCTTTGTCAATATATGAAGTGACAATTATGAATGCTTATAGTTTAGTAACTTAAATTTAACTTCAAACAGATTCTCGATTGTACCAGAAATTCACAGACAATTTCATTTTTTATTCTCTATCGAGGGCATGGTATCATTAAGATAATTCTCTAGATTCTAGGATTTTTTTTTCCCTTTTCTCTTTAGAATGGAATCAAATGTCTAACATCAATATGTTCTTGAATTTGCAGTGGATATATGGCACCTGAATATGCAATGCGGGGTTATTTAACCGACAAAGCAGATGTTTATAGTTTTGGAATTGTTGCTCTGGAAATTGTTAGCGGAAGGAGCAACACCACTTACCGGCCAAAGCAGGAATGCTTTAATCTTCTTGATTGGGTAATTTAATTGTCATTCTTTCTTTCAATTGTTTTGGTCCCTTTTACATCTATCTTGGTTGTATTTGTTATTACCATGAAGTTGGTTTTAAGATAGCTATGTTTCCTTTTCCTTTTTCTTGTTTCTAGGCTCATGAATTGAGGGAGAAAGGGAATCTAATGGAGCTAGTAGATCCAAGGTTGGGATCAGACTTCAACAAAGAAGAGGTGATGGCGATGATCAATGTGGCTCTTCTGTGTGCCGATGTTTCTGCAGCAGTCAGGCCTTTAATGTCTTCAGTTGTGAGCATGCTCGAAGGCAGGGTTGCTGTTCAGGAGTTGGTTCCGGATTCAAGTTTCTCCAATGATAAGGCAAGTAGTGTTAAGGCAATGAAGAAGCATTATCGACAGATCGAAGAAATGAATATAGAAGAGAGCCAAACTCGGAGTATTTCAACAGTTGGTCCATGTTCTGCTTCTTCTGCATCCGTTTCCGATCTCTATCCAGTCAATTTGGATTCTGATTATTGGGAGAAAAGAAATTAGAGAAAACGGTAATCTTTTTCGTTTTTGTGAGATGCATGTTGCGAGAACGAGCTTACAGCAGTTTGTGGCATGATAATTGTATATTGCTAGAACGAGCTTACATAAAAACAACTATTTGTTCTTTGACTGGAAGAAACCATGTTCCTTGTCATACAATATTGAAACAATATGTTTTCTGTTTCTTTTCCGTTTAACAGTAAGTTTTGATTTAGAGAAAAGTGGAAAAAAGAATGAATAATTGTGTCTGTCAGGCCTTTGATGTCTTCAGTTGTGAGGATGCTTGAAGGCAGGATTCAAGTTTCTCCAAACATGAGGCAAGTGTTGAGGAAATGAAGAAGCATTATCAACTGATAGAAGAAGATAATGTGGACAACAGAGACACTCTTTTGTTTATGGCAGAGAACGAGACACAAAGTATCTCAACAGTTGCTCCATGGACTGTTTGACTTCTTGTTATTGGGAGAACAGAGTAGAGAGAAAATGGTAATCTTTTTTCTTGATTGGTTGGTAATATATCTTTACTTGAAATATTTTAATATATACTTGCCTTTTATTTTTCTTTTTTACTAAAAATATTGTTTGGATATCATTTTTCATTTTCCTATCATTGTAATATTTGTTCCGAGGCATGATATATTACAGCAGTTTGTGGAATGATAATTATATATTACAAGAATTAGTTTACATGAAAACAACCAATTTTTCTTTGACTCGAATACCATTTTCCTTATCATATAGTAATTGAAACAATATATTTTCTTTTCCTTTACGGTATGTTTTAACAAGGAGAAAACAACATTAGTCTTTCTAAATTCTTTTCCTCGTTTTTCTTTTATACCAAACAGTAAAAAAGGGTTTTCCCTTACTTTTCTTTTCCTTTTCTCTTCTTTCCACCCTTTTTTTCAATTGCAGCCCACATGACACATGCAATTCTGTCTTGTTCCCTCACTAAGGAGCGCACATCCACCGTCGTGGCACCTTTAACATCTTTAGTTTCATCTACCACTTGTTGTGATGTAGCTCCTTTGACGTGAAGTCAGGGTTCAACCAGATAGCTAAGAAAAGATTCTCCTCCGCACTACTATGTAATTTAATTAGATTATGAATTGATGTGCATGCATTGATAATGAGTATTTGTGTCTATAAAGGAAAACAAGGCATTTGATTCAAGAAGCCGAATCTCGTCTTTTAAGACCCTAAACATCATTTCAATCATATTTTTTTATGGAAGAATGGGCGTGATTGAAGAATTCATTTTGACCATGAGGCTGCGCATCTTAAATTTGGGAAAATGATATCTTATTTTATTGAAAAGCGTGAGAAAACTTCTCGTACAAAGAAATTCCGCATCCATGAGATAAAATTTTCCTACAATAAAATTAGTATACATTAAAATTAGTATGTTAGTGACACATAATATATGGTAGCCATTATCAAAGGCATAATGCGTGAAGTGAATGAATGTTCTAGAATCATGTGTAGTCCCATCCCAACCAGCTTTGATATAAGTGATGTGAATGTCAAAGTCGCATGCCACGAGCATGTTTTGTGTGTAAGCGGTTTTTCGACCTTGATATTGGATTACTCATTAGAAAAAACCACCCCGGAAGAGTACCATCAATAGCCCCAACATAATCCTAGTTAAAATATGTGAAATCATGCATTCGTAAGAATGAATTAAAAATAATGTTTAAGAACAAGCGTTATAAAATTCGAATTGTCACTCACTTTAAAGAATGATTAAAACCTTGTGGATGACCTAAATTGATTAAGAATTTCTGTGAGAGACACAAAGCTTAACTACCTCCACTGATAAGGAAAACTAATAGGTTAATAGAGCAATTTTTAAGAATTAATTAAACTAGAGGTTTAATTACAAATCTAAAAATCTCAAAGCTTTTAGGCGTAAAATCTTTATATGTAGGTCCTATTTGACAGAAACTCTAATGCAGATTTTGTGAGACTAAAATAAGATTCTAGACACTTTATCCCTCTAAAAGCCGAAAAAACCTAAAGCTAGCACTCAAAATTTTTGGCAACGCTTGTTCTCTTTCTCGCATGGTGTTCGACATTCCTTTATTCCCTTGTATGGAGAATTAGTTTATCATATGTATTCGTAGAGAAATTTTGGTAAAAATTCATTGGCATAGTTAAGAACTTATTTAAATTTTTCTGCATTATCTATGCCAGTAGACTTTCAAGCCAAATCTTCTAATTCCATTGATAAAAAACCCAAGCAGCCCTCTATGTTTATTTACTTTATTTTCTTTCCTTGCATACTCCCAAACAAGAATAAATTAATATATTTTATGTTTTGTAAGTGTCCAAAAATGTGAAATGAAATAAAAATGAAAAAAAAGACATTGATATTTTCATCATATGCATGTTAGGTGGAGGATGAAAAGGTAAAAAAAGATAGAGTTTATTTTAGCTTTCAATATTTTTTCAATATTTTGGATGTATAGTGATTTGTATATGTGAAAATAAAATATCAATACTTTCATTTTTTTTTATTAATTTAAAAAATTATGATTTTTTTATCACGTCTTTGGTAAAAATGATTATAAATTGGAAGGAATAAAAACATCATCTTTATTTTTATTCTTCCAATTTGGAGGAACTGATCAAATTGGGGTCTTGAGCAGATATGATGGGATAAATATACACTTTCAAAATTTTTCTTAAGAAGAATAAAAAATAAGGAATCTTGAATGTGAGGTGGTATATAAGAGATTTAGTGAAGTTGGCGAGAATCCAAAATCACATTACATCAAATTAAAATTTCAAAGATAATCTAAACTTTTTGGTTTAGTGGTAATTTCCAAGATTTTCGTAGAGGAGACCTCAGCTCTCCATACAGTCAACGTAAAAAAAAAAAAAAAATTTCAAGATATAAATATTATTTTCAAGGCAATTGCAACAATCAATTTTTGTATACATTTTTAGGAAGATTTTCATATTTATATTATTTTCATATTTATTCATCTAATTTAAAAAAATTGATCAAATTGGAGTTTAGATTGAATTTGAAAGGATAAGTCTAAAAGAAAGTCGATATCTAAAATGGTCCCCAGACATATTAATCAATGGAGTTAGCGATTATTTTCAAGATTTCATGTCAATATAACAAAAGAAAAAACTTTTGTGAATATAAATATTGCAATTGAGATCATGATGATCAATTTGGATTTCCTTGCAAGTTCAGAGGATAAGAATGTAATTTAACAGACATGATATTTGTTGAGTAAGCATAGTAGGCCGACTGATCATTAATGTATACACCCATAATTTCAAAATGTGTCGTAATCGCCTTTAATTTTACGTTCTATCAAGCAAAGAAAGTTCAACAATGAAAGGTTCTCTCTCTCATCACAAGAAGAAATTAACCGAAAATCTTCCTTTACCTGCTGCCTATTTTGTTTCCTCTCGAGTCTCAAACTTTTCCACACAAAAAAGCAAACTCCTTAATTTGAAGATATGGTTTTCCGATATGGAATTCTTTTTCCTGCACTCTTCGCCTTTTGCCTCATAAATTTTGCTTATGGAGCTACCCTTTTGCCAGACGATGAAGGTATTATGGTCAAGAGAAATACAGAGAAACAAAGCATTTTTGTTATCCAAGTAGATTTGTTTCAATGTTAATTTTATTTAATTACAGTGCAAGCTTTGAAAGACATAGCAAAGACGATGGGGAAGACAGATTGGAACTTCGATGTAGATCCATGCAAGGGAGAACAGGGATGGGCTACGGTAAATGCAACGAAAGGAATGGAGAATAGCGTCACATGTGATTGTTCCTTCTCCAATGGCACCCTCTGTCATGTTATTAGCATGTAAGCATCCATCTCTTACCAAGAATGCTAACATAGATGTTGATATAATATTAATAATTAACTAACCATGTAATTAAGATGAACGACTAGTTAATCGGCCAATGATCTTCGGTTAATACGTGGAGTAGTTTTTTTAAGAAGAATTTAATATATAGTTTGATTGAGGTAAATTTATTTCTCAAGTTCCCAACCACATGATGGGTTGAAGTTGATATTAGTCTTAATTAAATTTCAAGAATTTGTTTTTTGGAAAAACAACTTCTTAAATATATTAAGATGTGTAGAGGCAATTCTATTTCTCTCTTAATATATATTAGCATCTCAACTCTTTATGTGATAAAATAATATGTTAACGTTTATAACAGAAGTTAAGTATAGTAGAAGAGAAAAACATAGATTGAGGATAAAAGAGACGAGAGTGGATAAGTTAAGGGGAGAGAAAAACATGAAAAAAATGTGGGAAGTTGGAGTTTACGTATATAACCTTATTTAAATATTTGATTTATATAAAGTATGGATTTATAAGACATTTTGATTTATAATAATATATTTTATCTCTGTTAGAGTTGTGCATATAGACCCCCGACGATCATGAGTCCAATCTCTATATACGTTTTGGGTTTGAGTTTTTTGCTTGACGGTTTAGGTCGAGCCCATAAATAGTCGCCGTTTTGCAACAGAATGGAGACTCTAATTAGAACGTTTTAAATTGCTCATAAATACTCTCTATGTACTGAGCACATATTATATGAAAGATTTGAGAGACTGATTATAGTAAAACTTCTTGCAGGATGTAGCTCTATTTTGGGTGAACTTGGATATATTTTGTCTTATTATTTTCTTTATGCTTATTTTTATTATTCGTGTGATTAATAGGTCTCGAATCTTTCAATCTCTAAATAATTATTATAATATTTTTTATATTTTGAATAATCAAAATTTATAGGTATTTATTTTAGGTTCAAAATAGATAATAGAGAAAATTAAGCTGCTAATATAATGGAAAACATTGCTACTCCAATTAAAACAAAGGGTCTAATGAACATCCGAATTACATGGGTCAAGTTTGCAAGTTGTCGTGTTTTTTTCTGTACGTGCTTGACAGTTGACATAACTACTACCTATGGAAACAAAAAAATTATCAAGCTTGTCTCATGGAAAGATATATGAAATAAAGTGTTTTTTTTATTATTAAATAATAGTTATTTTTATGATATTTAACAATAAAAATATATTTTATACCATGTGTTTTTTTTATAGTTATATATGAGACCCTTTGGCAAATAAATTGTTATATATAGAATGTGTATTGGGTTCGCTTAACTTAATTTATGGTTCAGCTGTAAAGATTTAAACCGTGATAGAGTTAAAAAAAATTAAATTCAAAGGAAAATGATACTACAATCTTATAACATAATTAAATATATGGAAGTAAATAATAACTTAAAATTTTAAATAAAGATATTATTTTACGTTAAAAATTGGTTACAATTTACAAGATTCACAAAATTTATCTCCTTTAGTATGTACACAAAACTATATATCAAAAAGTAAGAAAATGAGAACCATCTTCTAAAAAATTCGTGCCTAGTAATTTAACTGTTTTAATTTAAAACATTAAATTTTAAAATATCTAAAACAAGCTATTTCGATGAAAATTTCATCAATCACCTAACGAAATCCATTTAGACGTCACATAGATGCCAAATATAAAAGTTTTTCACCTTATTTTTCATCATATGAATAGTATTTAAGTAGCTCTACTGAGGGATTGACAAAAATTCCATTGAAATGATTAATTTAGATAATTTTGAAAGTTTATATATTCAATTGAAGCAATTGTAGTTAATAATCTTACCCGAAACGTACATAGAATAAATGCATAATTTAACCTAATTTAAATCAAGAGTAGGATTGAAATAAAACTTTTGATCAAAATGTTTCTTTATCACATCAAGACAATGGGGTATTTTTAAACAATCACATTTTTAAAATTAAAAAAAATAAAACAAAAAGGTTGACTAGAAGGCCAGGCCCACTCGCGACCTCAACAATGCTTGGGCCAACCTCCCATCATAGAGGACCTCAAAAAAAATTCAGATCAGATGAACGAGTCATTTTTTTGTTTGGTGATAGTATTACGTACTTCGTAATAATAGTTACCGAAAGATGAATGATTTAAAAAATGGTCACTCAATTCGCATCGAGGCAATTGACTACGCATGATTGCATGAGAGGGTCGGCATGATAGAAAGGAAAGGGTGTTCTTATTATTTGCTTCAAATTTGTGTTTTGATAATTGTATAGTACCGCGGAGTGCAATCAATTTTCAGGGAATTTGCCTCCAGAGCTTGGGAATCTGACCCTAATAGAGAAAATGTAGGACCCCTTATTATGACAATTTCAAATCCTTATTAACATGTATAGTACAATTTTATATGTTTTTTTTTCTCTTTCTGGTATAAATTCATAATGTTTAGTTTCATCTGATGTTCTTTTATTTAAAAGATTCGCATTGATATTCTGATTGGTTTCATTTATTTGTTAATATTTTCTTGTTTTCATTGCTGTTTTAGGCATCTTACCTCAAATTATCTTAGTGGGGAAATCCCTCAAACATTTGCCAAATTGACCACATTGAAGGATTTGTAAGCTTCTTAATTATGTTTCATTAAGCTCAAATTAAATACAGTTTATTGCATTTTGAAGTTATGAATATTTTTCTCTCTGACATAATGCAGTCGGATCAGTGATAACAACTTTACAGGAAATATACCTAATTTTATTCAGAACTGGACAAAACTTGAAAGATTGTGAGGGCTTTATTATCTGTGATATTATGCAATGTTATTAAGTTAATAGAATTATGTATTACCGCTTATTTGAGTCAAATGTTTTGGAACAACAGAGAGGTTCAAGCTAGCGGTTTGGTTGGACCAATTCCTAATGGCATTGCTGATCTTGAAAATTTAACTGACTTGTAAGTTTGATTCTTTTGTAAATTTTAATTATTTCATGTGAGTTTGCAATCAATGTGCTCTCCATTGGTTGAACATCAATATGCAGGAGAATTAGTGACTTAAATGGAGAAGAAGCAGCCTTTCCAAATCTTATCAAAATGAAGAAGATGAAGACATTGTACGTTAAATTTTAAGTGATAATTAATTTATTTATAAAAAATGGCACACCTTCCTCCTTTTTCCTTTTTTATATATATTTCTCTTCAACTCAAAGTGTGTGCCATTTGTTTGTGTTCCAGGATTCTTAGAAGTTGCAATATCACCGGACAACTACCTGGTTATCTCAACGATGTGACAACTTTAAAGATGTTGTTAGTACAGACTTATTCTTTTCTCCCCTCTTAATTGCAGATAAAGGTTATTTATTTAATTTTTGATTTATAACGATATTTAACCTACTCAATTCTCCACCTATCCACACAACAAATCTTCTTATGTATTTGTTGGCCAGACTAATTGATAATCGTTCTCATGACCTGGTGATCTCAACGATGTTATAACTTTAAAGATGTTGTTAGTACATATTTGTTCTCTTCTCCCTTCTTAATTGGAGATAAAGGGTTATTTATTTAATTTTTGATTTATAGCGATATTTAACCTACTCAATTCTCCACCACCCACACAACAAATCTTCTTATCTATAAAGGAGTTGTTGGCCAGACTAATTGAGAATTGTTCTCATGACCTCAAAGTACAATTAACTTGGGCCTACAACTGATAAGCCAAAGGCTACTGGTTGATTTTTTATTTTATTTTAAAATGTCATCATACCATTTGAAGGATCATCTAATAGATGTACAGCCTTGCATAGCTCAGTTTTCGTTATACTATATACATGAATTAAGCTTTCAGTTAGGGTTTTATCATAATCTTAACTCTGCTGTTAGAGAATACGAGAATCAAAAGATCCTAAAAAAAAAAAAAAATTCTCTATGCCTTCACACATTTGAAAGTGGTGCCAAAACATTAATATTTGACATTATTACCTACTTTGTATGGGTTTGACCTTGTTTGTGACATTCTTTTGTCGCAAAGAATTTTTTTTCCAGTGTTTTTGGTTGCAGAGTTCACTATGATGTCCGAAAACCTTTTCTCATCTATGAGTCATCATGAATTAGACAGGTTGTGGAAATAAAACTTTCAAGACATCATTTGTTTTCTTAATGTTGTCTATAAATTCACTTGCAGAGACCTCAGCTTTAACAAACTGAGTGGAGAACTTCCAAGCACGAGTACTAATCTAAGGAAGGTGGATTATATGTAAGCATCTGGTTTGCGTTTGTAATTTTTTTTCCAATGAAATGCAGAAAACCATTTTCAATTGCTAAGGAACAGCGTACTCGAACATATAATTGATTAATTTGCCTAACTAGCAAAAAATAAAATAAAGGACCATCTTAATGGCTTAAAGAAGCATACAATATTGGAAGCTTCTCTCATATTGGAAGTATTAAAGTTGTAATGGATGATGGGGAAACTTCTCTTGAACTGAAAGTTATGCATAAGCTAATCGAAAAATACATTGGAAGTTTTAAGATATATAACAAAGATAAAATTTATGTTGTGTTAGTAGTTATCAGTACTGGACTCTGATATCCAGGGATCGTAGGTTTCCTCTCCTTCTGCGATATTGAATTTGAAAAATCACATGCACAAGTACTATTAAATCTATATTATTAAATTTACTGGACTGGTACTGAGCCGGATATTAGCCTAATCATTTACGATTCTTTGCCATGATCTGTACTGCTGAAAGCTACATACTGAATTTATGATGTCGATTTTTTCAGATATTTAACTGGAAACTATCTAACTGGACGGGTACCTACTTGGGTGCTAGATGATGCGGAGCACATGTAAACTTCTTTTTAAAGTGCTTTATGTGATTTGAAAAATAATTATCCAAGATCTATTGACAACCATCTATACAATTACAGTACTTGTTCCCTCCTACTTTGTTCAACTCTGATGAAGCTTTGTAATGTAGAACAAAAAGTAGGAGATTACTAAGGAGAATACTAGATACTAGGAGATGATATTGGGCATTAAGATGGAGGAATCAACATATCATGTGTAATTCCTCAATATATGACTAAAGCTTAACAAAACAAAGTGCTCATATATATACAGGCACAAACATAAGCATTAAAGGAAGCCAAACTAAAACCTTGGAAGATTCGTAGAAAAAAGTAATAAAACTTAAGTTAAATGAATACTTAACTGGTGTGGATGCATATAAAAACTGAAATATACGTTTTATAGTTTGATCAAACTTGTGAGATAGTTTCTAAATCATCAGAGAGAAAATGTGGACCTTTGCTTCTTTTCCTTTTTCCAAAAATAAAAGAAAACAAGAAATTAAGTTTACGGAACTAAAGAAAAAAAATAGATAAAAAAGGAATGAAATTCATTCCAAAAAACACAGATATCTGTACTTTAATGTGCATTCTACAACCTAAACCACATATAAGTTATTGTCTTGGATTAACTAGAACTATGTCTTGAATTATGAACTGATATCAAGTATGTAAATTCCTTCCAAATATCATGAACTGTGTGCGACCCATCTCCTTTTTATACTTTCCCTACTCATGGCATGATTTGGAAGATAATGAATAAAAATTGCAACTTTCATGTGCAGGGATCTTTCATATAACAACTTTCCAACCGGAAACTCATGTCAGGAGCGGAATAGTGTGTAAGAATTCTTTTTTCTAACTTGTATATGCGTGTATGTCTGTGTGTAACTTTAGTATACTGACTGAACTTTTTGATTTGTATTAATTTCTACAGGAACTTATTTGCAAGCTCTTCAAAGAGCAATAACTCGTAAGTTCTATATTAGTACATATTCTTTATGTAACTATAAGTTTTGTTTTCACCTTTGATTCATCAAACCATTTGGTATTAAATTTCTGGTTTTTGACTTTGTTTTATGCTTTTGTCATCTATAACAAACTCAATTACGATGTCACAATGCTGACCTGTTTGGTATTTTTCATTGCTGTCAGTGGAATCGTTTCATGTTTGAGAAGCTTTCAATGTCCAAAAAGTAAGTTGAAACTTCATTTATTTTTCATATTTGGTTTTAAGCTAAAAAAAACACGCAAATAGCTAGGTTAGATAATAACATTCCTAATTCTCATGTGTTTTGTCATTGTCAAGTTAAAGAGTAGTGTTTCTTTTTTCTTTTGTGAAAATTGAATTCAATAGTTACTAATCCGTTGTTACTTTCATTCTAGCATTTTATGATCTCCATATAAATTGTGGTGGGAGAGCAGTAACTGTTAATAACACGACATATGAAGATGACACTGATGGAGCTGGACCTTCAAGATTTTTCCAGAGTAGAACTAATTGGGCATTTAGCAGCACTGGTAACTTCTTAGATGATAACCGCCCTATAGATACCTATATTTGGACGAATACATCTACGCTCTCTATGAGTGATTCTCAACTTTACATGCAAGCACGCCTTTCTGCCATCTCCCTAACTTATTATGGGTTTTGTCTGGGAAATGGAATATACACAGTAAATCTCCACTTTGCAGAGATAATGTTTACTGATGACAAAACTTATAGCAGCCTCGGAAGGCGCTTATTTGATATTTACATTCAGGTATTTTAAGTGTGATAATTCTCATGGTTAATTTCATTTATGATATCCAACAAACTTCAAAAATTTTAACATTTTGCTTTAATAAGGCCAATCAAATTGTTTGAATTTATCCTATGTATAGTTCAGATTGATGTTAAGGCCGAAATCTGATTCCCTGTCACCACTTGTTTATATAAGAAGTTAACTGGATTAGGTTATTGCAGAGGAAACTTGTGATTAAGGATTTCAATATTGAGGATGAAGCAGGAGATATTGATAAGGCAATTGTGAAAAGATTTCTTGTCACTGTGACCGACAAAACGTTGGAGATACGCTTGTATTGGGCTGGGAAGGGTACAAATTGTATCCCTAAGAGAGGAGTATATGGTCCTCTTATATCAGCTATTTCTGTGATTCCTGGTACGTTGTACACCACAATTATGAGCTTCTTTTTATCTTATAAGTTGGCTACTTATTTTTGACCTATCAAAAGTGTCCTATGTTCATTTTTATAGTATGCAGACATTATTCCTTACAGATTTTTGGAAACCACACTTTGTACAAACATTCTTTTGTTCATGGCAACAGATGTGTCTTCACTTTTTTTTTTGTTCCAATTGTTTCTTTTTGTTTGATCTTCAGGAATTTATGAAAGAATATCTACTCATATAATTACTATTTATTTAATGATTAATGAATTTACTTGTGAGAAATCGTGGCAGTAAAAATGAACTCTGATATTTTTGGATTAAAAATGGAATGATTTCATTTCCATGTTTTTCTATGTAATCTTGATTCTTGCATTCAATTTGATCTCTAGTATAAAAAGGTCTTTTGTCACTCATCCTAAAAGATCTGGCCAAAGAAAGATAGGGAAATTTCCAAGTTGAGATTATTCATCTAGTTAAGCAGTATCATTTCATCAAATTAACTATTCTATGCTTTTCTTTAAACAGACTTTGTGCCCCCATCAGAATCTAGCCGAAGCAGTAATAGTATATCTGTAGGCACCGTAGTCAGAATTGTGGCTGCAGTAGCAACCGTTGTTTTGCTGGTTGTGGGTATCCTTTGGTGGAAAGGTTGTCTAGGAAAAAAAAACACAATGGAACAAGGTATTTTAAGAGAGCCAGACTCATTTGTTTATGGCAGAGTGCGAGACACAAAGTATCGCAACAGTTGATCCATGGACTGCTTTTTCTTCATCTGCTTCTATCCAGTCAATTTGACTTTTGGTTATTGGGAGAAAAGAATTTAGAGAAAATGGTAATCTTTTTTCTTGATTGGTTGCCAATATTTCTTTACTTGAAATGTTTCATTATATATTTGCCTTTTCTTTTTCTTTTTCTATCATTGTAATATTTATTCGAGGCATGATACATTACAGCAGTTTGTAGCATGATAATTCTATATTACGAGAACGAGTTTACATAAAAACAGTCAATTTTTCTTTTACTCAAATACCATTTTCCTTGTCATAAAGTAATTGAAACAATATATTTTCTTTTCCTTTTACATATGTTTTAATAGAGAGAAAAAAGAGGCAAGAAAGGATAAGAGTGCCTACTTCAAGTTCTCTCATTTCCTCACTCCAACTCCCAAACAGGAATGACTTAAAATATTTTATGATTGGTAGGAGAAAAATTTGTGAGGAAGAAAAATAAACAAAAAGTTGATCATTTATTTGTGTGTTCGGTAGAGAAAACCAAAAAAATTAAAAGAAAGAAGAAAGTGATTAATTAAAAAGAAAAACTTATTTTTGTTTTCACCTTTCCAATCTTTCCAATGAGAGAAGATTATGCTTTGTATATACATATAGAAAACAACATCATTTTAACTAAATTCTTCTTCCTTGCTTCTCTTTCATACCAAGTAGTAAAAAAGTGTTTTCCGTCCCTTTTTTTCTTTTACCCTTCTTTGGTCCCATTTTTCCATTTTACTAATCATTGGCCTTGCTTGGTTTAAGCTTGTCAAACTAGTGTCTAAGACGACTTAATTTTTATTTTTTTTTATTATAATCAAGCTAATTGGTACCATTTTTGCGTTTTGTAATAACAATTGATTGTTGGTATTCATTTTATGATTATATTGTAATTTTAAATATGAATTAATTTATCATTTAAATCTAAAAATTAATAAAAAAATATTTTTCATAAAATATATATTATATATTTAATAGTTTTAAATATATATAAAATAAGAGATCATAGGTAGATCTTTATGTTATCCATTCTCTACCTCCTGTAGTTAATAAAAATTTCATAGGGAAAATATTTAACATACAACATAGATTATAAAAGTCATACAATACAGTTATTCAACATAGTTTATAAAATCCATTCTTGATTAGCTTATAAAATTCGTAAAAAAAAAAAAAACCAACATATTCAATGTTATACATCATCACTCACATCATCACTCAGTCATTACACCCTTAACATCCTCAGTTGCGTCTCCCATTAATTGTGATGCAGCTCCCTTTGATGTAAAGTCAAGATTCAACCAAACAGTTAGGAAATGATCAATTTTCATACCACTACGTAGTTTAATCAAATTATGAATTATTGCACATGCACAAACAATAAATGTTTGTGCCTACAAAGGAAAACAATGAATTTACTTCAAGATAGAACCCTTACCTTAAAAACCCCAAACACTGTTTCAATCATATTTCTTAAAGAGTAATGAAAATAATTTAATAATTTCCCTTGAGCCTAGCGTCCATCGCTCATATTAAATTCAGACAAATGATATCTAATCTTTATGAAAAGCATGAGAAATCCCCTCATTCAATAAAATCTCGCATGTACAAAAACATAATCTACTATAGCCATAATACGTTAAGTGACTTGCAAGAAGCATGGAAAAGTGCTTTCCGTCACTTTTTTTCTTTTACTTTTCTTTGGTCCCATTTTTCTATTTTACTAATCATTGACCTTGTTTGGTTCAATCTTGTCAAACTAGTGTCTAAGAGCCAACTTGTTATCCAAATGGAGAACAATTTTTTACACAAATAATGCATGCAAGTAAAAATCAAAAGGCTACATACCAGAACCCAAATAATGCATGCAAGTAAAAATCAAAAGGCTACATACCAGAACCCCACAAACAGCTAATTTGTGTGGGTCTATATCACATAAATGCATGAGATTGACTGGATCAAAAAACAGTGCAAAATCTTTATCCTACTTTTGTAACATCACCAAAAGCGTTTCTTTCTTTTCTGTTGAGTTTTTCTAATGAGCAGTGATATTTAGATATTTCATTCGAACACCCCTTTCGTACACTTTAGAAATTATCACTCAAATTTCCAAACAATTACAATTGAAATAGTTAATGCGTTTTTTGAGGTGTTTGACGGAAGTGTGAACCATTCATTGTCCTTTTCTATGAAAATGATAAGTGTCAACAAAAGTAACAAAACATTTGGAGAAAACTTAGGGTTTTCTAAGTCAACAAACAAAGGGTTAATAAATAAAATAAGTAGAAGTTAATAAATAAACAGTGTTAATGTATTATATAGGCTTAGTTAGTTTAGTCTCACATTGGTTGTGTATAATTTTACCTCTCTTATTGACTTGTATAAATAGGATAGCTCATTTGTAAGTAAATCACACCATTCAATACAATTCTCTTCTTTATATTATCTCACTTTCTCTCTTAAATTTAACATGGTATCAGAGCCTTAGTGGTTCTTGGTATATTAAGAGTTGAGTATGCTATGTGATTGCCACTATTAGTGGATCATTCACATCAGAAAAAACTTCTAATATATCCTTTTCATACCTGTCGGATCATCACTATAGTCGGAGTCTCATTCTCTATCGACGTCATCTCCGTCGTCGCTCCTGTTTCAGACACGCTGCTGCCACGTCGGCGCTATATCACCCATTGATCGTCACATCATCAATTAACCGCCACATCATTGGTTTCTTGGAAATACTTCTCTTTGATCGGTTCAGGCATTTTTAGATCGATTTTCTGCAAAGTTGGACCGGTTCACCTTCCTCTTTACGTTTATGGCTGAATTGGACTTACTCCGGGTTATTACTACTGTTCTGGATGAATCTAATTATGTTGTGTGGGCTCAAGAAATGTCTGGTTTCCTCCATAGACGAAAATTGTGGCGTTACATGACTGGAGATATCACTGAACCCAAGAAGAAGGACAACAAAGATGCTGACAAATATGTTGACCATCTAGAGGATTAGGATAGTAAAAATCACCAGATTCTCACATGGTTTCGTGCCACTATTATCCAAGAAATCAAACTTCAATTTGGTACACTCCATACAGCTAAAGAAGCTTGGGATCTTCTCCAACACCGCTACACCAGGGTAGATATCTCAAATTAGTATCGTCTTTTTTTCACCCTTCATAGCATGCGCCAAGAACTTGGGAACCAATATTGCTCTCGAGATTCTCGTAATTGGTTCTATTCTAAGCCAAAGAATGCTGCTGCTATAGCAACTGATGCTACACCAACTTCATCCAGCTCTCTTCCTAATTGGAGTGGTTTATGCACTGTTCTTACCAAGACTCTAAATAAAACTGGTAATAATATAGCCATGTTAGTTAAACCAATTACATCCATATGGTATTTTGATTCTGCCTGTTGCAATCACACGACTTCTGATGCCTCTATAGTTTCTTCTAAAACCCGTGATGAGCATGCACCTACTATTCACACTGCCAATGGATCAAATATGTTGGTCAGCCATACTGGACATGTTAACAGTTCTCATTTGTGTCTCCCTAACACATATTTTGTTCCTAATCTTACACTTAACCTTATATCTGTTGGACAATTATGTGATCTCAGACTTGATTTGCATTTTTCTTCTACTGGTTATTGTGTGCAGAACCCTAAGACAGGAAAACTCCTTGGAACCGACCGTAAAGTTGGACGCTTTTTTGAGCTCACTCACCTCCAAGTCCCATCCTCACCATCACCAAACCAATCTACAGCATCCATCCCAGCACTCTCACCCATGGAATTGTGACAATCTCGGTTAGGTCACACTTCATACAGCCCTCTACGTTCTCTTATTTCTAGTGGTCAGTTAAGTTCATTTCAGCATGAGTCTTTTCATTGTATTCATTGTCAACTTGCAAAATAATCAGCTTTACCTTTTAATGAGTTAGTCTGTTTCCCTTTCACCTTTTGATTTAGCACATTCTGACGTTTGGAGGCCTTCTCCTCATGCATCAATGGGTGGTGCTCGCTATTTTGTTATATTTGTGGACAACTATTCTCGTTATACTTGGTTGTTTCTTATGAAAAGCAGATCTGAACTCTTTCAAATATATGCTGATTTTTCTTCTATGGTTCAAACTCAATTCTCTCAAAATATCAAAATTTTTTCGTTCAGATAATGCAATGGAATATAAAGACTGTGCTTTTCTAAACCTATTTCACAAAAATGGCACGCTCCCCCACCACTCGTGCCTGAGAACCTCTCGACAAAATGGACGAGTCAAATGCAAACATTGACATATTCTTGACACTATTCGTGCTCTACTTATTTTTTCATCATGTCCTGAATGTTTTTGGGGTGATGCTGCCTTAACCGCGGTGTATACAGTCAACTGTGTCCCTTCCGCTACAATCCAGAATCAGTCTCCATTCGAGCGCCTTTTTGGTAAACCTCATGATTACTCTGACCTCAGAGTCTTTGGTTGCGCTTGTTTTGTTCTTCTTAAATCACATGAACACAACAAATTGCAATCAAGGGCTCATCTGTGTTGTTTCATTAGATATGGTATTGAACATAAGGGGTATCGGTGCTAGGATCCTATTTCTAAAACTCTTTGTATCTCTCGTCATGTCATTTTTTGGGAACATCAAATGTTCTCTTCCTTACGATCATTTAACATCTCAACCATCACTAACTCCAGATTTTTTACTGATCCATCTATTGAGTTATTTCCTGAGAATCCAGTTTCAGGTACTGTTGAGTCCACCTCAGAATCACCAGCTGATATCACCCCTTTCATTCCGAAACCATCAGCTGATCCTACCTTCCAGACCCAGCTCTAGCTTCAGAACCATCAGCTAATCTCACCTCTCCGACTCAATCGATCGTGCCTTAGAATATTCCTATGTTTGACGAGTCTGCACCGACTCCTTCTGAGAGCCATCCTCCAGATCACCCCAGCAGATTTACCAGGGTAACTCATCACCCTTCTCATCTTGCTTATTATCATTGTGATTATCATTTTTTTTCCACTATACTTCATCTGCATGAGCCTCAATCCTATAAAGAGGGTAGTACTAATCCTTTTTGGCAGAAAGCAATGGATGAAGAACTTCAGGCCCTAGGTAAAACTCATATCTGGGATATTGTTGATCTGCCCCCTGGAAAAACTCTTATTAGGTGCAAATGGGTGTTTAAGATCAAGATGCTTTCTGATGGCTTTGTTGAATGATATAAAGCCTAACTTGTTGCTAAGCGATTTGCTCAGGAATATGGCATTGACTATGAAGAGACATTTATTCTAGTGGCGAGGCTCACATTTGTCCGTACACTCCTTGTTGTCGCCGCCATTTAAAGACGGACTCTGTTTCAAATGGATGTCAAAAATGCATTTCTCAATGAGGATCTTCTTGAGGAAGTCTATATGCATACCCCTCCCGGCTTGAATGCCCCTCAAAACGAATTTTGTCACCTTCGGCAATCTTTATATGGTTTGAAACAAGCTCCACGTGCCTGTTTTACCAAATTTAGCACTACCATTCATCAATTTGGGTTCACACCGAGTGCTCATGATTCGGCTCTATTTATCCGCCATACTGCCAATTGTATTATCCTTCTTTTACTGTATATGGATGATATGGTCATTACTGGAGATGATCTACATGGTATTTTTGAACTCAAAAATTTTCTCAGTGCCTAATTCGAGATGAAAGATCTTGGTGTGCTCACTTATTTTTTTGGCCTCGAAGTCTAATCTAGTTCTGATGGATTTTTTCTCTCTCGGGCCAAATATGCCTCGGATCTCCTTTCCAAGGCTGGGATCACTAACTCAACCACTGTCACTACTCCTTTTAAGCCGAACATCATACTTACCCCACTTGATGATTCACCTCTTCAGGATGCCACTCTATGTCGTCAACTGGTTGGAAGTTTTGTATATCTTACTGTCATTCGCCCTGACATTGCCTATGTCATTCATCAGGTCAGCTAGTTCCTGTCCGCTCCTCGGACCACCCATTACTCGGTTGTTCTTCGCATTCTTTGGTATGTCAAGGATACTTTATTTCATGGGCTTCATTTCTCAACTCAGTTTGCTCCTGTCTTACAAGCCTATTCTGATGCCGATTGGGCCGAAGACTCCACTGACAGATGTTCAACCACTGGTTACTGTTTCTTTTTAGGCAATTTTCTCATTTCCTGGCGTAGTAAGAAACAAACTGTGGTGCTCACTCTAATACTGAAGTTGAATATCGTGCCATGAATGATGTAACTCAAGAACTTCTTTGGCTTCGATGGTTTCTCGCTGACATGGGTATCTCTTCTCCTGTTGCCACTATCCTACACTGTGAAAATATGAGTGCTATTCAGATCGCTCACAATGATGTCTTCCATGAGCGTACAAAACACATCAAGAATGATTGCCACTTCATCCGTCATCACATTCTCTAGAATACGGTTCGTCTACAATCCGTTAGTTCAGCCGATCAGATAGCTGACATTTTCACTAGCACTCATCCACCCGAACGCTTTCACTCTCTGGTTTCCAAACTCAAGTTCACCTCCCACTTACCACCTTGAGTTTGAGGGGGGATGTTAATCTATTATATGAGCTTAGTTAGTTTAATTCCACATTGGTTATGTATAACTATGCCTCTCTTGTATAAATAGGATAGCTCATTGTAAGTAAATCACACCATTCAATATAATTTTCTTCTATTTATTGTCTCACTTTCTCTATTAAATTCAATAAATACCAATAAAAAAAATTAGTTGCATTTGTAATAGATATCTCGTTCTGTCGTGTATTCACATTCCCAAATTTTTTTTACAACCAAACAAAAACTATAAATTATTGTGACTGAGAAGATTTTATCTTTGGTCCCACACAACAAATTTTTTTTTTTTTTGGAGAAAACTTATTTATCTCTTTCCCTTTCAATTCCAAATTGTTAAGAACTCTTAAAAAACAAAAACTATGCCTACCAGCCTACCACCTAGAAATCAAAACCAATATCTTCAACTTCCATATTAGAGAATTCTTAGACTCAACTTCTCGTTTCCTTCAAGTTCTCCGCAACCAAACCGTAAAATTCGTCACAACAAACTGTCATGAGTAATAATTTATTCTCACCAAAACAACAAATGCTGTAAGACTAAAATCTCAAATCTTTATTTTTTTTTCAAAAAAAAAAAAATCTACGGAACCAAACAGAGCAAATGTATCAAACCAACTCATTGAGACAAAACAGGAACAAAACGACCAAAGAAACTAAACCAAACAACCAAAACACACTACAATTTTTCAAAATTAATAAGTTTCGGTGAGATATTTCGCACCGTACCTTCCTCATCGGGCAACCGTTGAGCCTCTGATACAAAACTTGTAAAGCAACTCAAAAGAACAAAACCCAGAACGAGAACATACACAATTTTAGAAACCCAGAAAACAAAACGCATTATTGTTCTCTATCACCAAAACAAACTCCTCTCCCTCTCTCTGTCTTTTGATAGTTTTAAAGCTTAGGCAGAGCAAATCAAACAAAACAGCAACAACAACAAGAGACTAACGGAGAAGCGAGACAAACAAAGTGTAGTGGTCGGATGGAGGGAAAGAGGGACAGGGAGAGGGAAGTTTTAAAGATGTAGCATAAGAAACAAAGAGTGTACGGATATACGATTTTTTTTGTTTTCGTTTTTCAAAGTGAGAAAAATATATTTTTAGAAGTGATCAACTGCAAAGAAAAAGAAGAAAAACACTGCCTTCTGTTTTTGAAAAATAAATGAAAACACGAAAAGGTATGTGAGTAGGGAACCTATGTTTAATTAAAATGAGTAATATTTCAAGACAAATTAAGAAGCCGCCAATAAGGAAATTTTCTAGTCCAGCGAGCTCTCTTTGTGATTTTTCGATGTCTACCCATGGTATGGCTCTGTCGGCAATTATGTTATATAAAAATAAATTTTTTTATTTAAATATATAAAATTATTAAATATAAATACCTAAAGAAAAATAAAGTATCACTACCTAACCCTAACTACTCCTTTCTAGTTTTGGAAACCCAAATTAAATTTTTGACCCAAAAAGTAAAAGTTAAAAATCCTTAACAATTAAGGATAATATTTTGTGTTTACGAGAATATCAAACAAATAATAATTCAACTAATAATATTTAAAAATGTTTCATATCACCATATGTATCAATTTTCACATTGTAAGGGTACCAATAAAAATCTAATGGTACATTATGTGTAATATTGTAAATTTTGTATTTACTGGATCATTAAATAAAGAAATTTCCAAATTTGATAAAACAAATAATTGAATTACAGAACTTGAATTATGCTTTGTTTAGGTACGTAAGAGAATCAAATACAGTGAATCATAACAAATAAATAAAAACTGGTTATATATATTAATATATTGAAGTTAGTAATATCTTGATTATGTATGTTATTAAAATTTTATTTTAATTTTGTTAATGTTAATTTAGAGATCTTTAATTTACAATTTAACAAAATTGACTTGTACTCCGTACCTTGCTCTCGTACATTTTTTTCATTAGGAAGTATTATTTTAATGTAAAGAAACGATTGCACCTAATCGAAAAATAAATCGGAGAGTAGTAATCTTTTGATCTAGCGTTTATTTTTGAATTTTTTTTAAAAAATATTTTAATTTAGTTTCCTTCTTTCGAACATATTAAGAGAAAGGAAGATAATTTGACGTGTAAGTTATTATAATATGTTTAATAAGCAAAACAATAAGACAAAAGAAAAAAGCATACTACTATTTGAGTGAGTATAATTCCATTTGAACGGAGATGACCTAAAAAATTGATGCAACCCAATTATATCAGGTTGAAAAAATCTCAACCCATGAATCTATTCAACTTTAACTCAATTTAACCTATTAAAATAAGTTTGGATTAGTTTGGGTCATCGGTTTAGTATTTTTTTTTATACAAAACTGTATGAAAACTCTCTCAAATCTCATAACTCAAAACTCTAATACACCCAATGTCCACTCAACCCTTGGATCCCTATATTGGTGTTTGATTGCTACATTCTCATCTGACCACCTAGTCCTGGTTAAGAAATAAGGGATAAGAAACAAACTACGTTTATACCTATATTTATAATAACTAATACTCACATTTTTTTGACACATAGATAACGTGGGACTAGAACAACTTATAATAGCATTTCTCTTCGATGTGAGATTTGAGGAGTATCCCAACAAATTCCTCTATTGACTCATATCCCCAATTATTTCGATCCCTAGTCTGAATTTGCCTCCACTTGATTAAAACCTATCAGTTTTAATCAGGCATTCAATACCGTTTAATCAGATTTTGAGTCAAATCCCAATCCCAACAAAAAGTAAATAAAAACTAGATTTGAAATGTGTTTGATCAATCAAATTTTTCAAAACTTCAACACTAGTATAGACTTGGTTCTAGAATCTTCATAACCAAGTTACATCATACAAAAAATATAAAGTTAATTAACATAAGATAAGCAAATCAATTCAACAACTTTTTTGAAAACATAATGAAAGTCCAAAAGAAATATTTTTGCGAGAACAAACGGTCATTTTTAACTAAAAAGTATTTAAAAGAAACATACTCATTAAATATTTAAATTCTAATGGCCATATTTGAATGAAAACTAATAATTTTTTTTTTGAGAATTTCTAAGAAGAAAAGAAATGTGTGTATATATATATATATATATATATATATATATATATATATATATATATATATATATTGCAATTCAAACTAATTTATCAAAATGTGAATATAGTCCATAAATATACACACAAAATATATATTCAATCCAAATTAGCTTACCAAAATATACCACATCAATTTATCAACTATAACTCATCAAAAATTCTATTTATCACATTCATTATTAAATCGACTCATTATTCCAATAATAATACTTCTCATATAATAACTTTCTACATATCAATTATACCTATCATACTCATCAAACAATTTTCATCTATTATCAAATCATAAATTAATAAATTATTTAAATATTATCACTATATATTTTATATTTATCTTAATCACTTAAATTTATATTTAAAATTAAACCTAAACATCAATATTAAAATAATATTTAATATAAAAAGTAGATTTAGAAAAGTAGTCACCCTTGAATAAAAATACTTCTAATTATGCATGTGTAACAATAAATTTTTCTCAATAATAAACCCAAAAAAACACTGAATTTCTCATGCGGCGGATTGTGGCATCTATCTTTTTAACTTTTTTGAAAAACCAAAATTAAAATTTGACTAATCAAAGCTTCAATCGATAAGACCAAAAACTCTAAAAAGAGGTTAAAAACGTGCAACCCCCACACTGTCTATACCCTATTAATCAGCAATCGAATCAATTATTCATGAACTGGAATTAAGACCTACTTTATGTGTCTGCGTATGCAAAAGTAAACATTACTTATTTATTTAAATTATTTCTCAAAAGAAGAAAAGATACTATTTAAAGTAAATCCAGCTGGAAAGTATTGGACAATTCAAGGGGCAGCTCCGTGTACGGACCATACTGCTAAAAGATAAAATTAAAAATGGAAATCATTATTGACTTATTGTTGTGCTTTTGCTGCCATGCATTATATAAGGAAGGAGGTTCGCACTTCTCTAGAACTCTACGACTCTTTAGCCTGCAAGAACCAGTTTGGATTAGCTATAGTGATCCAAATAATAGTATATAATAAAAATCGAGGATGTGATTTTTTTTTTTAATAATGGCACGTAATTAATTAATAGTTATTGAAGGTGAAGTGATTTAAACTAATTGTCGTGATGCATGTGCAATCATATTTTTTGACATAATTACATGAGAACTAAAAAAAAAAAAAAAAGCTTTTTCTCACATACAAAGAATTATTTATTATGAGATTCGAGATGCAATCATCTATACAAAGGGTTCTCACCTTGAACTAACAAAATAACCACATAAGTCAATAAGCAGGGACGGAGCAAATCATACTCATGGGTCAACTACCCTTCAAAAATTTAAAATTGTAGGTTTTACTTTAATATATTTTTTTTAAATTCTTATAAAATTTGTATGTTGCCCCCTCAAAATAACTATAACTTCATTTCAAAATATATTTTTCGTTCATAATTTTATTTTGTCCCCTCAAATATGAAATTTTAGCTCTACTTGACACAAGTAAGTAAGAACGAGAGGCTGAACTAGATAAAAAAAATGCATAACGCATACATTAAATATTTTAAAGACCAGACACCTAATTTATTTTTTTTGGCATTAATAAGTAGTTCCATTTTTTATTACTAAAATATTTTTGAAATAGTTTTTGATAAAACAATTATAAAATTAAAAAGTATTAAGTGCTTGATAACACGACTATTAAAAGAGTTGTCAAATTAATTTATATGTAAAACTAGGTGATGCAAAAATATTCGATGTCTTAAAAATCGTTTTTCAACTTTTTTATGAAAACAAATACGCTTTCCATCATATTTGATTAATTTGTACGGTCAAAAAGGTGTGACCATTAGATTAAACTTTAACTAGGTGCTTTGAATTATCTAAGCAATCCTGGAATGGTCTTACATGACAATTCAAGATTTTCTGAATTCTTGCTTTTACATAAAACAATTAAAATAATTTATATAATATTTTTTAAATTACAAAATTATATATTGTGATAACAAGGTGAGATTTAAAGGGAAAGAATAATATCCACAAATAGTTAGGGACAGTATAAGACAGAATCAATTTAGGCTTAGACTTGGAAAATATTTGTCCATTTGTGCATTCTTCACGTAATGAGATAAATATATTTGTTGGAAATAGTCAACTTCAATCTCATGTAAATATGAAAATAGTGTTTCTGTTATCGTAACATCTTCCTATAAATCTTCCTCTAATATTTGATCTCATGTAATCAAGGAGAATCAGCTATTAGATCTCTTATAATTGTGGGGAATTCTTTTGTATAAATATACCTTATTGTAATCTTAATAATACAAAGAAAAATATTTTACATGGTATCAGAGCCAACTTCGATTTTCTTTCCACTTCTATAGGAATCGAAGCCTTTTTTTTCCTGTGCTTTCTTTGATCCTATTGGTACCATTTGGTGAAACAATTTCTTCATCAAACCGTGGGTTCTTTGAATTTATTTTTTAATCTGTTTATTTTCTGCTACAGATCATACTATTTAATCTGCTTAATTGCTCTTTTTTTGGGTTGATCTTGTTCTCTATTCGCTTTCTATATCATGACTGATTTATCCTCTAGTAATCTAGAAACTCAAAAAGGGAAAGAGAATGCTGATCCCGCTGTCTTACCGCCATTCCATCTACAAGATATGTCATCTTTGATTACTCTAGAACGACTTGATGGTACTAACTACATCGAGTGGTCTTTGAATGCCCAAAATAAGATCTGAGGCAGGAAACGTTGGGGCTTTATTTCTGGTAGTAAGATGGCACCAAAAGACAACACTTTTGAGAAATATGAAACATGAGAGGAAGAGAACTGTATGGTCAAATATTGGCTCATTGACGCCATGACTAAGGACATCAGGTCACTTTTCCTCCGCTTATCTACTGCCAAGGAGATTTGAGAGGCTACAAAACAAACTTACTCTGTCAGCCAAGATGCTTCAAAGGCATATCAGTTATATTGTGAGGTAATTTCTGTCTGCCAAAATGGAGGTTCTGTTATTTCTTACTTTGGAAAACTACAAAAATTATGGCAGGAGTTTGACGCTATTGAGTCTTACACTATGGAGTGTACCTGAGATGTTGAGAGCTATTAACTCTCAACGTCTGTACATTTTCTTGGCTGGTCTCGATTCTTATTTGGATGGGGTTCGTGGTCGTGTTCTTACGACTACTCTTTTTTCCAATCTACAGGTTGTATATGCCATTGTTTGTGCCGAGGCAAATTGCCAGGATGCTATGCTTGGTGCGACATCAAATGAAGGAGTTGTTATGGCTATTCAAAAATCTAGTGCTCGTCCTGACCTAAAGAAAGGTGTTCGTAAGTGTACTCATTGTAATGGTGATAATCATGTGATAGACACATGATTTAAGCTCCATGGTTACCCTGATTGGCATCCCAAGGGTAAGATGGTGTCTCCCAGGCCTTACAACCTCATAACAGATGGTTTCGTTCCTAAGAACCACCTAGTCACTGCTTCTGGATTCATTGCCAAGTTAGGTATGACTAACTTTGCTATTACTCTTCCGTTTTTTACTGGACATAGTGCTTGGATAATTGACACGGGTGCTACTAGCCATATGACTTATGATAAAAAAAAATGTATAGCTATTTATCCTCTAACTGTCTAAAATCAGTCATTACTAATGCCAATGGTGTGTCTTCTCTCGTTGTCGGTATCAACACTGTACCCTTGTCCGCATCTTTATCTATCAATAATATTTTATTCGTCCCATCCCTAAATTGTAACCTTATTTTTGTTAGTCAATTAACCAAGGCTCATAATTGTGTTACCATGTTTTTTCCCACTTATTGTATTTTTCAAAACATCCATACCAAGGAGAGGATTGGCAGTGGTAAACGGCATTGAGGTTTATACTATCTGGAAGATAGATTACAACAATCCGATGACGGAGCACTAGTTCATGTTATGGACGACAACATGCTTAAACAGAAGGAAGAGATTTGGTTATGGCATACACGACTGGGACACCCCTTATTTGGTTATCTTAGGAGATTATTTTCGTAATTGTTTAATGGTTGTAATCTTTCAGAATTTGTTTATAAAACTTGTGTAATGGCTAAAAACCATCGTTCTGTTTTTTTATTCACATGATAATAAAACTGATGCACCTTTTGCTTTAGTTCATTAGGATGAATGGGGTCCTGCCCCATTTTCTACACATAATGGAATGAAGTGGTTCATTATATTCGTTGATGATTCTACTAGGATGACATGGGTTTATTTACTGAGACTCAAGAGTGATGTATGTGTTGTGCATCGTCTTTTCTATCAAATGGTGCTCACACAATTTGGTATATCTATCAAGATTATTCGTTATAATAATGGGGGTGAATATTTCAAGAATGAATTGATTGATTTTCTGCATTCAATTGGTACCATATATCAAACATCTTGCTTTCAGTATCCTCAACAGAATGAGTTTATTGAACGAAAAAACAAGCATATTTTGGAGGTCACTCGATCTCTATTACTTGGTAGTCATGTTCCATCACACCTATGGGGTGAAGCTTTGAGTTCCATTGTGTACCTGATTAATCATACACAATCAAGTGTTCTTGGGTTTAGAAGACCTTTGGATGTATTATCTGACCATTGTACACTTCCTTCGGTTGTTCATTTGGCATCCCGTGTCGTTGAATGTGTAGTGTATGTTCACTTACATACAAATCAACGCACCAAGCTGGAACCACGTGCCTTAAAGTGTGTGTTTGTTAGGTATGACTCAACTCAGAAAGGGTATCGGTGTTACCATCACCCTACTAAGAAGTTTCATGTCTCCATAGATGTCATATTCCATGAAAAAATGTTTTTCTATCCAACAGGGATCACTTATTCCTCACTTCAGGGGGAGTCTAGAGATGAAATACAGAATCAGGATAAAATAAGGTTCTTTGAGATAATGAGGCCATCTGGTATTCAAAATGAGATAGCCGATTCATCCCCCATCGAGTGCTCAGTTGAAGGTGTGAAGATCAATCCATGATAGTACATTGTCTCCTATGTCTATAAATCCACTAACCTAATCTTCTTCAGAGGACTCCTTAGGGGTATTTCCTGATCTAATTCTTGTTGACTCTAATATTTACGATATTATTAGTATAACTGAACCTGCACTTGAACCATCATAATATCATCTTCCACCTCGATCTAACCATGGTCAACCAGCAACTAGATATGAGTATGACCCTAAATCTAAAACTAAATATTCGATAAGTAACCATTTGTCCTCCCACAAGTTTTCTGAGTCATATGCATCTTATGTACTCCAATTATCCTCTGTCTCTATTCATAGTAAATTACAGGAAGCTGTAGCAGATTCTAGATGGACCAAAGCTATGGCAAAGGAAATGACAGCATTGGAAAAGAATGCCACTTGGGAACTCGAGCCCTTACCAAAAGGAAAAAAGACTGTGGGATGTAAATGGGTGTTTACGGTCAAACACAAAGCAGATGGGACTATTGAAAGATACAAAGCTCGGCTGGTTATAAAATGGTATACACAGTCTTATGGTATAGATTATCAAGAAACATTTGCACCGGTTGCCAAACTTAATACTGTGAGTACTTTTATCATTAGCAGCTAATCAAGATTGGCCACTTCTTTAGTTTGATGTCAAAAATGCTTTCTTACATAGAACCTTACCAAGTAAGTGTATATGGATCCTTATCTAGGTATACCAAAATACTCAGATACAACAATGGTGTGTAAACTGAAAAATGCCTTGTATAGGTTGAAGCAGTCCCCAAGGGCTTGGTTTGGCATGTTCACCAAGTCTATAAGGAATTTCGGCTACAAACAAAGTAACTCAGATCACATTTCATTTTTAAAGCACAAAAGACGTAAAATCATTGCCTTAATTATCTACATTGATGAAATGGTGGTGACAGCTGATGAACATGAGGAGATTTCCAATTTACAACAGTATTTAGCTTCTGAGTTTGAAATAAAGCAGCTTGGAGATCTTAAATACTTTCTTAGGATTGAAGTAGCCCGATCAAAGCATGGCATTTTCTTATCCCAACGAAAAAATATCCTTAATTAATTATCTAAAACAGGAATGCTTGGATGCAAGCCAGTTAATACTCCTATTGAGCAGAATCACAAACTATTTGAGTGTTTGAGTGCATCTCCTACTGATAAAGGAAGATACCAGAGGCTCATTGGAAAACTAATTTATTTATCTCATACCAGGCCTGATATTGCATATGTAGTAAGTGTGGTGAGTTAGTTCATGCATTACTCATGCAAACCTCACATGGATACTGTAGAATGCATATTGAGATATTTAAAGTTTGCTCTAGGTTAAGGTTTATTATTCTCAAATCATGGTCACCTAAATGTGGAAGGTTATACTGATGCCGATTGGACAGGATTAGTTGATGACAAAAAGATCTACCTCAAGATACTTCACCTTTGTAGGTGGAAACCTTGTGACTTGGAGGAGTAAAAAACAGCAAGTAGTATCGAGATCAAGCGCTGAAGCTGAATATAGAGGTACGACACTTGGGATATGTGAGTTGCTCTGGTTAAGAAATTTATTGAATGACTTAGTCGTCAAACCAAAAGCGGCAATGAAACTATACTGTGATAACAAATCAGCTATAAATATTGCTCATAATCCTGTTCAACATGATCGGACTAAGCATGTGGAGATCGACAGACATTTTATCAAAGAGAAACTTGAAGCTAGAATCATTATTTTTCCATTGGTGAAGTCCGAAGACCAACTAGCAGATGTCCTCACTAAAGTAGTAGCTAGCAAGGTGTTTATTGACTCTCTTGTCAAGTTGGGTATATGTGATATGCATGCACCAACTTGAGAGGGGTGTTGGAAACAGTCAACCTCAATCTCGTGTAAATAGGAAAGGGTGTTGTTGTTATCGTAACCTCTTCCTATAAATCATCCTCTAATATTTGATCTCATGTAATCAAGGAGAATCAGCTATTAGATCTTCTATAATTGTGGGGAATACTTTTGTATAAATTTACTTCCTTGTAATATTAATAATACACAGATAAATATTTTACAATATTTGTTCTCTCGAGGTTTGACATAATATACACTTATCCTTCGTAATTTAGAAAATGACAATCATTCATTTTGTTTTATTCATAATTTAAGTTTTTCAAGACACTTATCTTTTTAATGTTATAAAATCTATTAATTAATTAATAAAAATTAATTAACCGATGTGACATATCTTCATTATTTTGGTTTAATCAGCAATCAAATCAATTATTCATGATTTGGAATTAAGACCTACTTTATATGTTTGCACATGCAAAAGTAAATCCAGCTGGAAAGTATTGGACAATTCAAGTGGCAGCTCCGTGTACGTGTCACGACCCCTGAAATCGGAATTACATGACACTCCCTAAAATCGGGATTGACTGGAAGGAACGGCTTCCGGGGCACAATGGGTGCAGAGAGTCGTGTTACGAATGAGAGTAGCAATGTGGGAGCTCGCAAGAGTGCGAGAAGGACTAGGCCACCCTGCACAAACTGGTCAGGGGCTGGAGCCACTTCCCTGATGAGCCCAAGGAAGAGCGAAACCAGTTGGTCTCGAGAAATAGTATCAAACAGATTAAAGACTGTCCTCGTAGAGGCAGGATGCCGCACAGGCTGAGTGTCATGCTGATAAAATGACCCTGTGCAAAGAGGAAGGCTGACTTAGGCATTCCCATTGAGGTGTTTCCGAGCCTAAGGCCGCACGGTTGGCTACTTAAGCTGGCAGCCTATGACAAATGGTATCAGAGCCGGTCTCACATCTTCAACTGCGTACACGCATTCGCCAAGCACTTGACCATCGCTCAAGCAGGCAGGGTATGCATGAGGGCATTCGCTCAGCACTTGTGGGAGCTCAAGCAGACTGGGTATGCCTGCGCTCGCCAAGTACTTATCGAGAGAACAAGCAGGCAGAGAGTAAGGAGTTGGATGTGTGGGTCTTGGTATGAGATATTGTCGAAGGTACGCTTGCACGAGGATGTGCAAGGTTTTTAACGGGGGGAAGTATGTCACGACCCCTGAAATTGGGATTACGTGACAATCCTTAAAATCGGGATTAACTGAAAAGAACAGCTTCCGAGGCACAATGGGTGCAGGGAGTCGTGTTGCGAATGAGAGTGGCAATGCGGAAGCTCGCTAGAGTGCGAGAGGGACTAGGCCACCCTACACAAACTGGTCGGGGGCTGGAGCCGCTTACCTGATGAGCCCAAGGCAGGGCAAAACCAGTTGGTCTTGAGAAATAGTACCAGGTAGATTGAAGGATGTCCTCGTAGAGGCGGGACGCCGCATAGGCTGAGTGTCATACTGATAAAATTACCCTGTGCAAAGAGGAAGACTAACTTAGGCATTCCCACGGAGGTGTTTCTGAGCCTAAGGTCGCACTGTTGGCTACTTAAGTTGGCAGCCCATGACATACGGATCATACTAACTAAAAGATAAAATTAAAAATGGAAATCATTATTGACTTATTGTTGTGCTTCTGCTGCCATGCATTATATATGGAAGGTTCATGCGTCTCTAGAACTTTACGACTCTTAAGCATGCAAGAACCAGTTTGGATTTAGCTATAATGACCCAAATAATACGACATAGTAAAAATTGAGGATATGAATTTTTTTTTTAATGATGACACGTGATCCATTAATAGTTATTGAACGATGAAGTGATCTAAACTGATTGTCGCGATGTACGTGTGATCATATTTTTATGACATAGTGATATGATAACTCAAAAATGAGTTATCCCTCATATATAAAGAATCATTTATTGTGAGACTCGAGATGCAATCGCCTATACAAGAGGTTCTCACTTTGAACTAACGAAGTAACCAGGTAAGTCAATAAGTATGGACGGAGCTACTCATACTCATGGGGTTAACTACCCCAAAAAAATTTAAATTGTAGTTTTTAACTAATTTTTTTTTAAAAATTCTTATAAAATTTGCATGTTGCCTCCTCAAAATAAATATAACTTTATTTCAAAATATATTTTTCATTCATAATTTTATTTCCCTCGCCCCCCCTCTCCAACATGAAATTCTAGCTCAGCCTGACATAAGCAAGTAAGAACGAAAGGTTGAACCAGATAAAAGACAAATGCATAACTCAAACTCAAACTCAATCATACGCTAGATATAAAGTGGAGAGAATTCCAAGTACAAAGAAAAAACATCCAAAGAACAAAGAGAGGTAACTTAATTCTCTCATCCTCCCAACTATCCCTTCATCTCCACATCATTTTTTTATTCGCCTCAAAAAGTGTTTACTGACTTAATTATCAGAGAGTCCTCCTCGAAGTACAAAAACTCCAAGAGAGTTATTTTGCAGGAGTACGCACACTTTCAAATTTCGATATGAATAAGTTCTTTAGTCCAAAGCTCTCTCACCTACGCCGACCTTCGACAAACTTTTAAAGACCCAACACTTCGTCTATTTTTTTGATGTTAATAAGTAGTTTCAGTTTTTGATTGTCAAAATGTTTGTAAAATAGTTTTTGATAAAACAGTTGTAAAGTTAAAAACTATTACATGTTTGATAACACAATTATTAAAAGAGTTGTCAAATTAATTTATATGTAAAACTAGGTGATGCAAAAACATTCAACATCTTGTTTTATAAAGAAGCTATAACTTCTAATTCTTAAAAAAAATCGTTTAACATAACTTTTGTTTTTATGAAAAAAATACACTTTCCCTCATATTTGATTAATTTGTACGGTCGGAAAGGTGTGACCATTAGATTAAATTTGCTTTGAATTATCTAAGCTATCTTGGAATGGTCTTACTGTAAAGCTTAAATATAATCTAAATATGCTAAACAATTTTAGATAACATATAAATCAAATGCGGAATTAATATAGATCGAAAAATATCTCCCGTCATTTGTTTAAAATAATCTTTTTTTTGTGAGATGCATGTATGTTGTGAGAATGAGTTTACAACAGTTTGTGGCATGATAATTGTATATTGCTAGAACGAGTTTACATAAAAATAACTATTTGTTCTTTGACTTTAATAAACCATGTTCCTTGGCATGATAACAGTAAGTTTTGATTGAGAGAAAAGTGGAAAAAAGAAATGAATAATTGTGTCTGTCAGGCCTTTGATGTCTTCAGTTGTGAGGATTCTCGAAGGCAGGATGACTATTCAGGACTTTGTTCTTTAACTATAATAAACCATGTTCCTTGTCATACAAACATGAGGCAAGTGTTGAGGCAATGAAGAAGCATTATCAACTTATAGAAAGGAATAATGTGGACGACAGAGACACTCTTTTTTTTATGGCAGAGAACAAGACACAAAGTATCTCAACAGTTGCTCCATGGCTGTTTGACTTCTTGTTATTGGGAGAATAGAGTAGAGAGAAAATGGTAATCTTTTTTCTTGATTGGTTGCTAATACATTTTTACTTGAAATATTTTAATATATATTTGCCTTTTCTTTTTATTTTTTATTAAAAAAATTGTTTGGATATTCTTTTTCATTTTTCTATCATTGTAATATTTGTTCGAGGCATATATTACAGCAGTTTGTGGAATGATAATTGTATATTATGAGAATTAGTTTACATGAAAACAACCAATTTTCCTTTGACTCAAATACCATTTTCCTTATCACATAGTAATTAAACAATATATTTTCTTTTCCTTTAGGGTATGTTTTAACAAGGAGAAAACAACATCAGTCTTTCTAAATTCTTTTCCTCATTTTTCTTTCATACCAAACAGTAGAAAAGGGTTTTCCCTTACTTTTTTTTTTCTTTTTCTCTTTTTTCCGCCCATTTTTTCAATTGCAGCCCACATGACACATACAATTTTGTCTTGTTCCCTCACTATGGAGTGCACATCCACCATGGTGGCACCTTTAACATCTTTAATTGCATCTCCCACTTGTTGTGATGTAGCTCCTTTGTTGTGAAGTCAGGGTTCAACCAGATAGCTAAGAAAAGATTCTCCTTCGCACTACTATGTAATTTGATTAGATTATGAATTACTGTGCATGCATTGATAATGAGTATTTGTGTCTATAAAGCAAAACAAGGCATTTGATTCAAGAAAGGAACCTCACCTTTTAAGACCCTACACATCATTTCAATCACATTTCTTGCCGAAGAATGAGCGTGAGTGAAGAATTCTTTTTTGACCATGAGGTTAATTGCGCATCATAAATTTAAGAAAATGATATCTAATCTCCTTGAAAAGCGTGAGAAAACCCTTTATATAAAGAAATTTCACATCCATGAGATAAAGTTTTCCTATATTAAAATTAGTATGTTAGTGACATGTGATATATAGTAACCATTATCAAAGGCATAATGTGTGAAGCGATACTTACAAAAGACATTGAGAAGTTTTAATGATTCATTATGTATAGCGTGAATGAATGTTCTAAAATCATGCGTAGTCTCATCCCAACTAATTTTGATAGAAGTGATGTGAATGTCAAAGTTGCATGCCACGAGCATGTTTGTTGTGTAAGCAGTTTTTTGACCATGATACTGGATTTACTCTTCAGAAAGAACCACCCTAGTAGAGTACTATCAATAGCCCCAACATAATCCTAGTTAAAATATATGAAATCATGCATTCGTAAGAATGAATTAAAAATAATGTTAAAAACAGGCGTTTTAAAATTTGAATTGTTGCTCACTTTAAAGAATGACTAAAACCTCGTGGACGACCTAAATTGATTAGGAATTTCTGTGAGAGACACATGAAGCTTAACTACCTTCACTGATATGGAAAACTAATAGGTTAATAGAGAGATTTTTAAGAATTAATTAAACTAGAGGTTTAATTACAAATCTAAAAATCCTAGAGCTTTTAGGAGTAAAATCTTTATATGAAGGTCCTATTTGACAGAAACTCTAATGCAGATTTTGTGAGGCTAAAATAAGATTTTAGACACCTTCTCCCTCTTAAAACCGAAAGAATCTAAAGCTAGAACTCAAAATTTTTGGCAACACTTGTTCTCTTTCTCGTGCGATGTTCGACATTCCTTTATTCCCTTGCATGGAGAATTTGTTTATCATATGTATTTGTAGAGAAATTTTGGTAAAAATTCATTGGCATAATTAAAATTTTGCTGCACATTATCTATGCCGGTAGACTTACAAGCCAAATCTTCTAATTCCATTGACAAAAAACCACCAAACAAGCAGCCCTTTATGTTATTAGTTAGTTGTTGCAGAATAGAACTAAAAACTACACTGTAACATTTTTCTTAGGCTCTGGTGCCAGTGAGGTTGTTATAGTAATTTGAATGCAGGTCGTGCAGAAATACAACATGCATGAAACAATATATTTGCTAATCGTATAATTTAAATTTTTGTTTCACTGGAAAATATGATGAAGTGCCTGTTTGGCCTAAATTCCATAGCACTTTTTACCCTAAAAAAGCAGAAGCTAGGTCGATAACATATTTCTTGAAGTAATTTTTTTTAAAAAATCAGAAATTGAAAAAGAGCTTAAAAAAACAGATTTTAGCCTTAAATATTAAGTTGAGTTTGGTAGCTTTTGATATCAAAATCTTTTTTGATTAAATTTATATTTTTCAGTTGTCCGTGGATGATAAAGGTATTTGCACATTTTTCACTATATAAATATCAATCATCACTGACCATTTATTTAAATTAATTTTATTTTCTTGCATGATAAATATATATTCTGAGAATGAGTTTACATCAATTTGTATCATGATAATTATATAGTGCGAAAACGAGTTTACATAAAAACAACCCAATATGTGAAATCATGCTTTCGTAAGAATGAATTAAAAATAGTTTTTAGAACTCGAATTTGACTCGTGACTCGGTTCAAAAATTTTTTTTACTCACGAGTTGAGCTCGAACATCTATCCTAGAATCTATCCCTAAGAAAAATAATGGAAAATGTTGATGGAAGTTAAATCTTGCAAATAAATTTATTTGTGAAGATGAATTTAATTTGAAAGGTTAGACTTTGATAAATTTTCCCATATATTATATTATGAGACTAGATGTACAATGAAACTAGAACTTGAAGCAAAGGCTAAATTTTCCCATATATTATATTATGCTTTTTTTCCTTTACGTATGTTTTGATGAAGAGAGGAGAAAGAAAAAAAGAAAATGAGTACCTCCAAATTTATTCACTTTATTTTCTTTCCTTGCATAGTCCCAAACAAAAATAAATTAATATATTTTATGTTTGGTAAGTATCCAGAAATGTGAAATCAAATAAAAATGAGAAAAAAAAACGTAGATATTTTTATCATAAGGTAAAAAAAATAGAGTTTATTTTAGCTTTCAATATTTTAGATGGATAATAATTTGTATATGTTAAAATAAAATATCAATATTTTTATTTTTTTCTATTATTTTGAAAGATTGTAATGTTTTTTATCACTTCTTTGATAAAAATGATTGAAAAGTTGAAGGAATATATTAAATTAGTGTCTTGAGCAGACATGATGAAATAAATATATACTTTTAAACTTTTTCTTAAGAAAGAAAAAAATTAAGAATTTTGAATGTGAGATGGTATATAAGAGATTTATTGAGTTCGTGAGAATCTGAAATCAGGTTTCTATCAAATTGAAATTTTAAAGATAATCTAAACTTTTTGGTTTAGTGGTTATTCCCGAGACTTTCGTAGAGGAAACCTGGGCTCCCATACCGTCAATGAAAAGTACATATCCATGCATAGTCGTTATAGATTTCATTTTACAATATTCAATTCTGTCATACAAAGAAAGTTCAACAATCAAAAGTATTCCAAGTCTATTCTCATTTTCTCTCCGTCCGTACTCCGGATAAAGATATATTAAAAGATTTTATAATTAGTAAGAGAGAAATATAATATGAAAAAAATAAAAAAATATTGATATTCCCATAAGTATTTGAGGATGAAAAATAAAAATAAAAATCTTATTTTAACTTTTAGTATATCTTCAACTCTCTCACTTTGAAAATTTGTAATTTGTATATGTGAAAATAAAAAATCAATTTTTTTTACCATAAAAAAAAAGTAATATCTATTTTTTTTTCTTTTTATTTTTTTGTCTTTGCCAACCATTTAAAGTTCCGAGAGATATAAAGAAATAAATTAAGGTTTCCTTTAAAAAACCTTCCAAACAGAAGAAAAAACTTTTGTGGATATAAATATTGCAATTGAGATCATGAGGATCAATTTGGATTTCCTTGCAAGTTCAGAGGATAAGAATGTAATTTAGCAGACATGATATTTGTTGAATAAATATAGTAGGATGACTGATCATTAATGTATACATGCATAGTTTCAAATTATGTCGTAATCGCTTTAATTTTACATGAAAGTTCAACAATGAAAAGTGTTCTCTCTCTCATCAGAAGAAGAAATTAACCAAAAATCTTCCATTGCCTGCTGCCTATTTGTTTTCTCTCGAGTCTCAAACTCTTCCACACAAAAAACCAAACTCCTTAATAGTTAAGTAATTTAACTATATTTATCAACTTTAATTTCTTACAACTCCTATATAAATCAAGCATCACCACTACTATTTTGCCATTATTGTTTATAACTCAAAATTAATTTGAAGATATGGTTTTCCAATATGGACTTCTTTTTCCTGCCCTCTTCGCTTTTTGCCTCATAAATTTTGCTTTTGGAGCTACCCTTTTGCCAGACGATGAAGGTATTATATATGGTCATGAGAAATACAGAGAAATTAAGCATTTTTGTTATTTATTTAGATTTGTTTCAATGTTAATTTTATTTAATTACAGTACAAGCTTTGAAAGACATAGCAAAGACGATGGGGAAGACAGATTGGAACTTCGATGTAGATCCATGCAAGGGAGAACAGGGATGGGCGAAAGAATTGGCGAATAGCGTCACATGTGAATGCTCCTTCTCCAATGGCACCCTCTGCCATGTTATTAGCATGTAAGCATCCATCTCTTACCAAGAATGCTAACATAGATGTTGATATAATATTAATAATTAACTAACCATGTAATTAAGATGAACGACTAGTTAATCGGTTAATCCGTGGAGTAGTTTTTTTTTTAAGAAGAATTTAATATATAGTTTGATTAGGTAAACTTATATCTCAAGTTCTCAACCACATGATGGTTTGAAGTTGATATTAGTCGTAATTAAATTTTTTTTTGGACAAACAACTTTTCAAATCTATTAGGATGTGTAGAGGCAATTCTATTTCTCTTCTAATATATATTAGCATCTCAATTTTTTTATGTGATAAAATAATATGTTAACGTTTATATTAAAAGTTAAGTCTACATAGGAAGCATGGATTGAAGATAAAGGAGATGAGAGTGAAGAAGTTACAGGGAGAGAAAAACATAAAAAAAAAAAACGTGGGGAATTGGAGTCAATTGAGTTACATATATAATTTTATTTAAACATTTGATTTATATAAAATATGAGGTTATATTACATTTTGATTTATAATAATACATTTTATCTCTGTTAAAGTTGTGCATATTTCATGGGTCTAGATTCATAGACCCCTGACGACCATGGGTCCAATCCCTGTACACATTTTGGGTATATCTTATCTTATTATTATTTTTTAGTTTATTTTTATTATTCGTATGATTAATAAATCTCGAATCGTTTAATCCCTAGATAATTATTATAATATTTTTTATATTTTGGATAATCAAAATTTATAGGTATTTATTTTAGGTTCAAAATAGATAATAGAGAAAATTAAGCTGCTAATATGATGGAAAACATTGCTACTCCAATTAAAACAAAGGGTCTAATTAACATCCGAATTACATGGGTCAAGTTTGCAACTTTTCGTGATTTTTTCCATACGTGCTTGACAGTTGACATAACTACTACGTATGGAAAAAAAATTATCAAGCTTGTCTCATGGAAAGATATGTGAAATAAAGTGTTTTTTTATTATTAAATAAAAGATATTTTTATGATATTTAATAATAAAAATATATTATATACCATATGTTTTTTTATAGTTATATATGAGAACCTTTGGCAAATAAATTGTTATATATAGAATGTGTATTGGGTTCATTTAACTTAATTTATGGTTCAGCTGTAAATATTTGAACCGTGATAGAGTTAAAAAAATTAAGTTCAAAGGAAAATGATACTATAATCTTATAACATAGTTAAATATATGAAAGTAAATAATAACTTAAATTTTAAATAATGATATTATTTTACATTAAAAATTGGTTACAACTTAAAATATTCACAAAATTTGTCTCCTTTAGTTTGTACACAAAACTATATATCAAAAAGTAAGAAAAAGAGAACCATCTTCTAAAAGATTTGTGCCCTACAATTTAATTGCTTCAATTAAATACATTAATTTTTAAAATCAGCTAAATTAAATTATTCCGATGGAAATTCTATCAATCACTTAACAAAAATCCATTTAAACGTCACATAGATGTCAAATATAAAAGTTCTTCACCTTATTTTTTATCATATAAATAGTGTTTAAGTAGTTCCGTTGAGGGATTGACAGAAACTCCATTGAAATGACTGATTTAAATAATTTTTAAAGTTCATATATTCAATTGAAGCAATTATAGTAAAAAATCTTACCCCAAAAGTACATGGAATAAATGTATAATTTAACCTAATTTGAATCAAGGGTTAGATTGAAATAAAACTTTTGATCAAAATGCATGTTTATCACATCATGAAAGTGGGGTCTTTTTAAACAATTACATTTTTAAAAATAAAAAATAAATAAAACAAAAAGATTGACTAGAAAGCTAGGCCCACTTGCAACCTCAACAATGCTTGAGCCAACCTCCCATCGCAGAGGACCGCAAAAAAATTCAGATAATATGGACGAGTCATTTTTTTGTTTGGTGATGGTCTTACGTACTTCGTAATAATAGTTACTGAAAGATGATAGATCTAAAAAATGGTCCCTTAATTGGTGTCGGAGCACTTGACTACTTGTATGAGAGAGTCAGCGTGACAAAAAGCCTGGTGTTTTTTAATCTTGTTAATGTATTATATGAGCTTAGTCCCACATTGGTTGTGTATAGCTTTGCTTCTCCTATTAGCTTGTATAAATAGGATAATCCCACATTGGTTGTGTATAGCTTTACTTCTCCTATTAGCTTATATAAATAGGATAGCTCCCTTTGTAAGTAAATCACACCATTCAATACAATTCTTCTTTTTGTATTGTCTCACTTCCTCTCTTAAATTCAACATGGTATCAGAGCCATAATGGTTCTCGGTATTTTAAGAGTTGAGTATGCTCTGTGATTGCCACTATTAGTGGATCCTTCACATCAGAAATTCTCGGTATATTAAGAGTTGAGTATGCTCTGTGATTGCCACTATTAGTGGATCCTTCACATCAGAAAAACTTCTAGTATATCCTTTTCATATCTGTCGGGTCATCACTATAGTCGGAGTCTCATCGACATCATCTCCGCTGCCGCTCTTGTTTCGGAAACGCTGCTGCCACGTCAGCCTTAAAGGCCACATCAACACCACCTCACTGCCACGTCAGTGCCACGTCACTTGTTGACATCACATCTGCTGCTGCTCCTGTTTCAGAAACGCTGCTATCACGTCAGCCCTAAAAGCCACATCAACGCCACCTCACTGACACGTCAGTACCCTATCACCCGTTGACCACCACATCATCAGTTGACCGCCACATCACCGGTTTCTTGGAGGTTCACCTTCCTCTTTGTGCATATAGCTGAATCGTACTTACCCCGGGTTATTACTACTGTTCTGGATGAATCTAATTATGTTGTGTGGGCTCAAGAAATGTCTGGTTTCCTCCGTGGACATAAATTGTGGCGTTACGTGACTGGAGATATCACTGAACCCAAGAAGAAGGACGATGAAGATGCTGACAAATATGTTGACCGTCTAGAGGACTGGGATAGTAAAAATCACCAAATTCTCACATGGTTTCGTGCCACTATTATCGCAGAAATCAAACTTCAATTTGGTACACTCCATACAGCTAAAGAAGCTTGGGATCTTCTCCAACACCGCTACACCAGGGCAGACATCTCAAATCGGTATCGTTTTCTTTCCATCCTTCATAGCATGCGCCAAGAACCTGGACAAACTATCAACAGCTTTCTATCTCAGATGACTGCCGTGTGGAACCAGTTAGCTCTCACTGAGCCAACTTGGGAATGCACAAAAGACGCTGATGTTCATAGAAAGTACCGAACTGAGACTCACATTATGCAATTCCTGATGGGCTTGAGAGAGGAATTTGAACCTGTAAGAGCTTCAATCCTACACCGAGGCGCAATACCTCCCTTAAACGACGTTCTTTCTGATCTACTCAGTGAGGAAACACGTCTCGCCACATTACAGGGATCTCATACAGATGTTGCCCTTGTAGCACCCGTTGCTCTTGCCACACCAGCTGCCAAGACAAACTCATACCAGAAGCTCTTATATTGCAAGTATTGTCATTCACAAGGGCATGAATTGCTCAAATGTCCTTCTCGCCTATGTAAAGTCTGCAGAGAACCAGGTCACTATCTTGCAGACTGCCCTAAACTTCCTTCTGGAAATCAGTCAAATGGGAACCAATATCGCTCACGAGGCTCATACAATCGGTTCCATTCCAAGTCAAAGAATACTGCTGCTGTAGCCACTGATGCTACACCAACTTCATCCAGCTCTTCACCTGATTGGAGTGGTTTATGCACCATTCTTACCGAGGCTCTAACTAAAACTGGTAACAATATAGCCATGTCAGCTACACCAGGTACATCCCGATGGTATTTTGATTCTGCTTGTTGCAATCATATGACTTCGGATGCCTCCATATTTTCCTTTAAAACCCGTGATGAGCATGCACCTACTATTCACACTGCCAATGGATCAAATATGTTGGTCAGCCACACTGGACATGTTGACAGTTCTCATCTGTCTCTCCCTGACACATATTTGGTTCCTAATCTTACGCTTAACCTTATATCTGTTGGACAACTATGTGATCTTGGACTTGATTTGCATTTTTCTTCTACTGGTTGTCGTGTGCAGGACCCTCAGACAGGAAAACTCCTTGGAACCGGCCGTAAAGTTGGATGCCTCTTTGAGCTTACAAACCTCCAAGTCCCATCATCATCATCACCAAACCAATCAGCCGCATCCATCCCAGCACACTCTCCTGTGGAATTGTGGCACTCTCGGTTAGGTCACACTTCATCCAGCCCTCTACGTTCTCTTATTTCTAGTGGTCAGTTAGGATCACTTCAGCATGAGTCTTTTCATTGTATTCATTGTCAACTTGCAAAACAATCAGCTTTACCTTTTAATGAGAGTCAGTCTGTTTCCTTTGCACCTTTTGATTTAGTTCATTCTGACGTTTGGGGGCCTTCTCCTCATACATCCATGGGTGGTGCTCGTTATTTTGTTATATTTATGGATGACTATTCTCGTTATACTTGGTTGTTTCTTATGAAAAGCAGATCTGAACTCTTTCAAATATATTCTGATTTTTCTTCTATGGTTAAAACTCAATTCTCTCGGAATATCAAAATTTTTCGTTCAGATAATGCAATGGAATATAAAGACCGTGTTTTTCTAAACCTACTTCACAAAAATGGCACGCTTCCCCACCGCTCGTGCCCTGGAACCTCCCAACAAAATGGACGAGCCGAACGCAAACATAGACATATTCTTGACACTGTTCGTGCTCTACTCATTTCGTCATCATGTCCTGAATGTTTCTGGGGTGATGCTGCCTTAACCGCAGTGTACACAATCAATCGTGTCCCTTCCGTTACAATCCAAAATCAGTCTCCATTCGAGCGCCTTTTCGGTAAATCTCCTGATTACTCTAACCTCAGAGTCTTTGGTTGCGCTTGTTTTGTTCTTCTCAAACCACATGAACACAACAAATTACAACCAAGGGCTCATCTGTGTTGTTTCATTGGATATGGTATTGAACATAAGGGGTATCGGTGCTGGGATCCTATTTATAAAACTCTTCGTATCTCTCGTCATGTCATTTTTTGGGAACATCAAATGTTCTCTTCGTTACGGTCATTTGACATGTTAACCATCACTAACTCCAGATTCTTTACTGATCCATCTATTAAGTTATTTCCTGAGAATCCAGTTTCAGGTACTGTTGAATCCACCTCCGAATTACCAGCCGATATCACCCTTTCCGTTCCGGACCCAGCTTCAGCTCCAGAACCCTCAACTGACCTCACCTCTCCAACTCAATCGGTCGTGCCCGAGGATATTCCTATGTCTGATGAGTCTGCACCAACTCCCTCTGAGAGCCATCCTCCAGATCACCCCCGCAGATCTACCAGGGTAACTCATCTCCCTTCTCATCTTGCTGATTACCATTGTGATTATCATTGTTTTTCCACTATACTTCATCTGCATGAGCCTCAATCCTATAAGGAGGCTAGTACTAATCCACTTTGGCAGAAAGCAATGGATGAAGAACTTCAGGCCCTAGCTAAAACTCATACCTGGGATATTGTTGATCTGCCCCCTGGAAAAACTCCTATTGGGTGCAAATGGGTGTTTAAGATCAAGACACTTTCTGATGGCTCTATTGAACGATATAAAGCCCGACTTGTTGCCAAGGGATTTGCTCAGGAATATGGCATTGACTATGAAGAGACATTTGCTCCAGTGGCGAGGCTCACATCTGTCCGTACACTCCTTGCTGTCGCCGCCATTCGAAGATGGACTCTATTTCAAATGGATGTCAAAAATGCATTTCTCAATGGGGATCTTCTTGAGGAAGTCTATATGCATACACCTCCCGGCTTGGATGCCCCTCGAAACAAAGTTTGTCACCTTCGCCGTGCCCTATATGGTTTGAAACAAGCTCCACGTGCCTGGTTTGCCAAATTCAGCACTACCATTCATCAGTTTGGGTTCACACCGAGTGCTCATGATTCAGCTCTGTTTATCCGCCATACTATCAACGGTATTATCATTCTTTTACTATACGTGGATGATATGGTTATTACTGGAGATGATCTACATGGTATTTCTGAACTCAAAAAGTTTCTCAGTGGTCAATTCGAGATGAAAGATCTTGGCGTGCTCACCTATTTTCTTGGCCTTGAAGTCTCCTCTAATTCTGATGGATTTTTTCTCTCTCAGGCCAAATATGGCTCGGACTTCCTTTCCAAGGCTGGGATCACTGACTCAACCACTGCCACTACTCCTCTCGAACCGAATGTCAGACTTACCCCACTCGATGGTTCACCTCTTCAGGATGCCACTCTATATCGTCAACTGGTTGGAAGTCTTGTATATCTTACTGTCACTCGCCCTGACATTGCCTATGCCGTTCATCAGGTCAGTCGGTTCTTGTTCGCTCCTCGGACCACCCATTACTCGGCTGTTCTTCGCATTCTTAGGTACGTCAAGGGTACTTTATTTCATGGGCTTCATTTCTCAGCACAGTCTGTCCCTGTTTTACAAGCCTACTCTGATGTCGATTGGGCCGGAGACCCCACCGACAGACGTTCAACCACTGGTTACTGTTTCTTTTTGGGCAATTCTCTCATTTCCTGGCGTAGTAAGAAACAAACTGTAGTTGCTCGCTCCAGTACTGAAGCTGAATATCGTGCCATGGCTGATGCAACTCAAGAACTTCTCTGGCTTCGATGGCTACTCGCTGACATGGGTATCTCTTCTCCTGCTGCCACTATCCTACACTGTGACAACAGGAGTGCTATTCAGATCGCTCATAATGATGTCTTCCACGAGCGTACAAAACACATCGAGAATGATATCCACTTCATCCGTGATCACATTCTCCAGAATACGGTTCGTCTACAATCCGTCAGTTCAGCCGATCAGACAGCTGACATTTTCACTAAGGCTCATCCACCCGGACGCTTTCACTCTCTGGTTTCCAAACTCAAGTTCACCTCCCACTTACCGCCTTGAGTTTGAGGGGGGATGTTAATGTATTATATGAGCTTAGTCCCACATTGGTTGTGTATAGCTTTGCTTCTCCTATTAGCTTGTATAAATAGGATAATCCCACATTGGTTGTGTATAGCTTTACTTCTCCTATTAGCTTATATAAATAGGATAACTCCCTTTGTAAGTAAATCACACCATTCAATACAATTCTTCTTTTTGTATTGTCTCACTTCCTCTCTTAAATTCAACAAATCTCACTCGATAGAACTCGATGAGAACTTTTTAATAGTATCAAAGATGTGTTTTTCCAACTTCTAGTTGGTTTGATCTCATTAAAAAAATTTAAGGTTAATAAAAATAAATTCGTGATTTCATTCAATTACTTAAATACTCTTTTGACGAATTTGAACTTATAAGAATATTTTAATCATTTATCTTCGTACCAATATCATATAATTGAAATGGAAATCAAGTTCATAATAAGATTAAGTATCACACTGACAAATTTAAATTTATATATTCTCTATTTAATAATGTAATATTCAATTTCACTGTAAACTTGACTCAATTTTAATTTTTAAATATTGTGGATTGCTATCCTTTATCTTCAATCAAATCAAAAGGAGGAAACTCCAAAATAAGAGGGATCCGGACTTTGTATCAACCCTACTTTTACATTACATTTTTCAAATCATATTTAACTTGGGCCGGACTTTGTATTGGTACTGTGTTCATACTTCAAGGTGCATGGCCCAGGAAAGGTGACTGTTGTTTTTTAAAGATTTTAAACTTCCAATAGAAAAAAAAAATGATGCTAGCTTGATAACAAACTCTAATATTTTAGTAATTCTTTTACTAGAAAATTTTATGCTTTTTTGGTTAAACTTATGCTCTCTCTCTCTGTTTCTAATTTGGGTATTGAGCTATTGACATCACTATACTGTATTAAGAAGCTGTAAAAAGTATAAGGCCATTTTCTGTTGAAGAACAGAGTTCTGAAGGCACAAAATCTCGGCGGCACGCTTCCACCAGAACTGGTCAGACTCAGTTTACTCAAAGAATTGTAAGTATTTCAAAATTTCCCTTTTATGCATTGAGACTTGATATTCTGTGTTTTCCTTTTGGCTTGTTTTGTTTCTGTTTCTTCTAAGAACAAACTAACTCCACTGTCAATCTTTACACAGTGACGTTACCAGAAACTTTCTCAATGGTACCATTCCTCCAGGATGGGGTTCCATGCAATTAGTCAACATGTATGCTCTCTCTATCTCTCTCTCCGTGTGTCATATTTCCACCTTATATATATATATGTATATATATATATATATATATATATATATATGCACATATATTGTGTATAAAATTCATGGCTTAAGCAGTTAAGCATTGATGTTGATTTTCTTTTGTCAGTTTTGGTTGTGAAAGTAACATATGGGTATTATATATTGCAGTTCCATTTATGGAAACCGGTTAACTGGTTCAATTCCCAAAGAGCTAGCCAACATCTCCACTCTTGTCAATTTGTGAGTTTTTGATAGGAATGTTTCCTTTTTTTATTTCATTTCAATTTTGGTAGGAATGTTTGTAGTAATGTTCTTATTAATTGATTCAAATCTGTGTTTTGATAATTGTATAGTACCACGGAGTGCAATCAATTATCAGGGAATTTGCCTCTAGAGCTTGGGAATCTGACCCTGATAGAGAAAATGTAGGACCCCTTATTATGACATATATACTACAATTTTATATGTTTTTTTTTTCTCTTTCTGGTATAAATTTATAATGTTTAGTTTCATCTTATGTTCTTTTATTTAAAAGATTCGCATTGATATTCTGATTGGTTTCATTTATTTGTTAATATTTTCTTGTTTTCATTGTTGTTTTAGGCATCTTACGTCAAATTATCTTAGCGGAGAAATCCCTCAAACATTTGCGAAACTGACCACATTGAAGGATTTGTAAGCTTTTTAATTATGTTTCATTAAGCTCAAATTAAATACAGTTTATTGCATTTTGAAGTTGATGAATATTTTTCTCTCTGACATAATGCAGTCGGATCAGTGATAACAACTTTACAGGAAATATACCTAATTTTATTCAGAACTGGACAAAACTTGAAAGATTGTGAGAGTTATATTATCTGTGATATTATGCAATGTTATTAGGTTAGTAGAATTATGTAATACCACTTATTTGAGTCAAATGTTTTGGAACAACAGAGAGGTTCAAGCTAGCGGTTTGGTTGGACCAATTCCTGATGGCATTGCTGATCTTGAAAATTTAACTGACTTGTAAGTTTGATTCTTTTGTAGATTTTAATTATTTCATGTGGGTTTGCAATCAATGTTGTGCTCTCCATTGGTTGAATATCAATATGCAGGAGAATTAGTGACTTAAATGGAGAAGAAATGGCCTTTCCAAATCTTATCAAAATGAAGAAGATGAAGACATTGTACGTTAAATTTTTAAGTGATAATTAATTTATTTATAAAATATGTCGCACCTTCCTCCTTTTTCCTTTTTTTTTATATATATTTATCTTCAATTCAAAGTGTGTGCCATTTGTTTATGTTGCAGGATTCTCAGGAGTTGCAATATCACCGGACAGCTACCTGATTATCTCAACAATATGACAACTTTAAAGATGTTGTTAGTACAGACTTGTTCTCTTCTTCCTTTTTAATTGCAGATAAAGGGTTATTTATTTAATTTTTTATTTATAGCGATATTTAACCTACTCAATTCTCCACTCACCCAAACAACAAATCTTCTTATCTATAAAGGAGTTGTTGGCCAGACTAATTGAGAATCGTTCTCATGACCTCAAGGGTTGCTGGTTGATTTTTTAATATTTTAAAATGTCATCATACCATTTGAAAGATCATGTAATAGATGAAAAGCCTTGCATAGCTCAGTTTTCGTTATATTATATCTATGAAATAAACGGTCA